>OZ020244.1:23783492-24383492 GCA_963971285.1 Astropecten irregularis
ACCAGTCGCAGGCCCAACTGCTTCCTACACATGCCAAGCAGCTATTATAAGAAAGAATATGGAATGTCTGTTGATCTGAATTTGCTCATACTTATATTACATGATGATCGTTACAAAGTCAAACAGTATACGAATTATTAATTGGTCTACTCTGATGCCTGTGGAAACACATGCACGTGGTGGACATGCTATCGAACCTTGCAACACAAAGGTGGATATAAAAGACTGCGCTGTTGAATCGTTACCGATGCAACTCAAATGGTAGACTTTGGAGTTGATTCTTCTCTGCCCACGCGCACAACAACTGTGCGCATGCTCACAATTGCGCGCGCTTGCTCAGATATAGCAAAAGAGACTTCGGTCTGCTGGCGCTAATTCCTCAAAAGTCTCCCGTTAGATGATATAATATTTTAACAGACGAAAAGTAAAATGTCACTCTATTCAAAATGATGCTATACTAAATCTTTGGAAGCATTTCACTCGTTATGGAATCACACTTTCGGGTTTGTTCAACTGTCCAAAATCACAGTTGCAAAATTCCAACATTCTGTGAAGCTTTCAAATAGGCCTATTGTGTTTTTCGTCATTTCCTTTCAGTATTACATTCTTTCTATTGTAGAATTGCTTTTGTTTGGAAGAGGAAGTTAAGTTGGAGTACAGGATTTGAGGAGAATCTTCACTCGATAAAACTGGTACAGTCTTTATCATTACGATAAAATACCATTCTTTGCGTGTATACATACGAAGTTTGTGCACTGCAACTGTAAAAGTGAAATTCCGTATCCATGAACTGCACCGACGTCTCCGTGGAATAAATGGATAGAGTAACCGTCACTGCATCTATATGAGAGATAAAAACAAAATCAGAGTTATGAGAAAAAGAAAAGAAAAACATTACATGGCAATATGAACATTTTGCTTATTTTCTATCTCATAAATCATTAATATTCAACATCAGACTTGTCATAAATTTTCACATAATGCATCATATTGTTTAATTCGATCATATCTTGGAGCGTCCATGATGAGTTATGAAGACTACATTATTCACTTTGAACTTCAGTTTCCTTTAGAATTAAACGAAATCTATAGAATGAAACATGGAGGAAGAAAGAGATGAAATGAGTATTCTTTATCCGGCCACAATTGTGTTCATTTATTTTAGAAATGTCAGAGCATTAAGATTTGAGCATTTTCAACAAAGGTCCTCGTTTTTGGTTGTTTTGTTTACTGTACTATCTATACATATTGCAATGGGTACTACTCTTTACTCGAATGTGAGGATTTTCTTCCTTTGCTACATGTACTTGTGTTTATTTATCAACGTTTCCTGGCATTATTAATTTCAATGAAATCATCTTTCATTTTTGAAGTAAGTCCACACTCACCGTTTTCCTGCATAATCAGAGGTATCCCGCCTGCTGGGGGCGATATGCACTGTATGACATCTCCTGTCTTTGCTGCCGGGCTGACATATTCACCGAAATGACATTCGTAAGACTGTCCTACTGAAAGATCTGGTAACGCCTGAAGAGTCAGTCTCATCTGTGAACAATGCAGTAGACAGACGAAAGATTTTTGTTTCATTTTTCTATATTCATAATATATTTCAACATATTTCTATTTATCATCAAGTTGCAGTTACGTGTTATGATCAACTCTTAAAAGGGGGAATGCCTAATGTTAGGCCTGGCCAAATAGAAAATGTATTTACCATTTTAATGCACATGCATCTCAGTCCATGGAAATTCTTGTCGTATCATATTAAATCTAAACACGTGAATTTCTATATTTTGTCATGACAACAGAATTAGTACAAAGTATATAATCGGTAAAACACATTACCTGTTGTTGTGTTACGGTTATAGGCAGACTGTTGTAAGGAGCGACAGTGGTAATCTGCAAGCACTGTGCTGCATTATATGGCAGCCATCTTGTTGAGACGTCACGATATGGACACTCACTGTATCTGGAACACCTTTGATTGAAGTATTTAAGTAGAGTGTAATCACAATTTGAAAACATATGTAGTTGTGTTTCTATTATGTGTTGGTGTCATTATTGTCAGTGGTTGGTGTGATGATAATGTTCAACTTGCATCTGAAATTCGGCAGCAAGTAAACATCACTGACAGTATACCTCCACTTTAATAGAAACACCTTGTTGTTACCGTTTGTAACCTACTAAACGCCAGCTGGTTCGATTTTACACAGGTCGGTTTTGGTACATGTTGTTTATGTACGTATTGGTTAAATATCCGCTACATATCTTTAAATCTTTCTTCTCGGGTACCCATATTTTGCAATGTTTTAGCAAATTGCTATAGGCTCCTATTTTAAAGGTAGTATCATACTTTGGTAAGACACTAAAACAGAAATGTTCACAGATTTACGTATAACTTACAGGGTATAAAGATGGTGCTGGTAGAAACATACCGTTAAAATTTTTCCGCCTGAAATTGTGTATTTATCCAGAAATTAGTAAAACAACGACCGGAAATCTTTTTGATCTTTTGAAAGATCAAAAAATTAATAAAAGAGAAAAGACATAAGAAATACTGTGGCTGTTTTCACAAAAAGTGTGCACCGTATGGGACTGAAATTTTCACAGATGACTGTTACTGTATCTGTCTTGATATTTTTGCCCATGAATCTGTATTTCTTCGATAAAAACCAAAGTATAATACTACCTTTAATGTCGGACTGGGAGACAAACTTCTCGAGGCTTGCTTAATAATAACTAGGTCGTTCCAGTTTATTGATCTTGGTTGCAACATCTTATTATTGCTGCAAACTTTAAACAAAAGGAATTTTCATGAGGGGTATACTTCTAACCTTCGTTCCAAGGTACACCAGCCACAATACGGGTCGCCATCTTGTCCTGCATTGGTGCCGATACATCTCTCACACGTTGTGTACTGACTGCAATTCTCTACGCGGAGTTTCACCAGCTTCGGGGTAGTACAAGATAACAAATATAGATTGAGAGTGATTGATAGTTTGGATTTAATAAAGGTAAGGTATCCTTGTGTCGGCAATATAGTATGCTCAATTTCTCATGCGATGTCTTTTGTACTTCTGTCTATATTTTATTTCGTCTAGAAAGGGTGTTACTGAACCAGAAAAACGAAACACTATGTATTGCTTGCAAGGGAAAATCTGGCAGGTAGACTAGTTACGTTTAGCACTGTTGTTTTTATAATATGTAGAACTCACAGGACAATAGATTTTAGGCTTTCTCTTGACCCACCTTTTGCTCTGTCAATAAGAAAAGGTGTCTTGCCGCGTTATCCAACTTGATATCACGAAGAACAGGACTGGTGTTAATGTCTACACGCTCATAAATCCTGCCGCTGGTACTGCTTTCAATATGAACCTGTAGCATGGTCATCAATTAAACGTTTCCTGTACATTTATTCAAATTTATATCAGGAGAACATAGATGTAACAGAATATAATACATTATGAGTCTAGGGATATAGCAGCATGTGGGTGGTTTCATGGCTTCTGACTGGCAAAAAACAAAGACAATTGACATTTTGCGACACCGTCCACATACGCCATGGATGGCCTTGTTTGAAGAGCGCCAATATGGTATTCAAGAGGTCGCAGGTCCGAAATCTTTTACCAAAGTTAGTTCTCTCTTGTTTTTTTTAATAATAAACCAAAATCAAAATAATGATACTTTGCCCATGTTGCTTTCACCACCACATGATACATATGTACTGTGAGAGAAAATCGTATAGCCTACACTTTATTACCAAAAATCAATCATAGTTATGGTTGTGACAAGCGCCAGTAAATTGAAAGACTGTCCCAAACTTAAGCAAACGGTTCCTAACAAACTAAGTAACTCCATGGGTACCATTCAACACAGGTAAATGGAAAATTTAAATGATGCTGAACCCTTACCTTAAGCAGCTGACCAGAGGATGTACCAATAAGGGCAATGGTGTGGTTTACTTCTGTAGTTGTTATAATAGATGACATCAGAACATCAGGCACTTCTAGTAGAGCTGTAGATGGTAAGGGTGTGATACCCTTTGCATACCTATACAGCAGAGTTGATCCGTCCGCCACGGGATTACACAAAAAGTTGTCTGGTGGAACCTATCGGTAAGAACAAATACCATTCTATCAAGAAATCCAAATGGAAATAATTCTTCCAAATCAAGGGCTTGATAAGTAGCATTTGCCGATTTCTGGACTTTTTATTTAATGTGCGTCGGGAATAAAACAAAAACTCTGATTATATAAAACATGGTAACAGCTGACAACTTTTTGTTTTCACACTATGGAGATTGCACTGTGGACCACATAAAAAGACAGTGACATAGATTACTGTGTGACAAACTGACATGTATGGTATATTATGGTGCGAAAAGGTTCAGAGTAAAGCAGAGTGTACAACGTCAACAGTTTCGGTAACATTTTCGGTAACACGTTGCCGAGTAATTAGGGTATTACACATGGGCAAAACGACTTTAGGCTCTATGTACACTATAGCAGCATTTGGTCAACATGTTACCGAGATGTTGCAACGACATGTTACCCAACTCGTTTTGCTCTGTGTACACTGACAACATTTTCAGCACACAACGTACCTGGGCAACATGTTACCGAGATTGTTAGCGAAAATGTTGACAGTGTACCGCTCTGCTTAAAGTGTTTAATTACAGGTTGTTAAAAACGCAAACAAATTCCAGTCTCTTGATGTTGATAGGCTGTTCGAATTCTTGACTGAAAACGTCTCGAAATGCGCGCCCAGGCCGTAGCTATACAAAATTCTCTACAGTTTCATTTTAACTATTCCCTACAACCCACGGTGCAGAAGTGCATGCATCGTCGCGTACGTAGTACCAGAGAAAACTCAATGCAGCGTGTTCCTCCCCAGTGCTTATTATGTATATTACAAACACCGTACTATAACGGGTTAAAACAATAGAGCTATATGTTAACATTAATTAATATTAATAACTACTGATGTACGCTTATTTGGTCCGAAACTCGAACCTAAATGTAGGCCTTCTACAAACAATGTATTGCTGTATGCTGCTACTGTGATATGATTAGTGGGCTTGTATACTGGTACTATACATTTCTGAGTATACACAAACAAACAGCTGAGTATTAGAAAGAAGTAATATTAAACTCGCATTAACACTTCATTTTTTGACTCAGGTCATTGTTCTGGTTGGTGAGCAGTTTGCAATATTTACTTTTCTTTCCGAAATAAAAAGAATAAAATTTTAATATGAATAGAGGGCATTACATTATCTGAAATCATACCCTCAAAAAACTACAGTAACTTTCCGCCAAGTAACTCGCACTGTATGTGCCTCCTTCCTGTATGCATCCTCGTACAGCTTCTTTGAATGCATCTACGATATCAGTCATCTTATACACACACAGTGCTGACTCATTAGTTGGTACGTCACTGCTACCAGCCGCTCCCTGGTTCTTGGCAAACACGGCATATAATAATTGGTCGTCTGCATTGAGACTCAATGATGCCGCTAGATCATGTCCTGCTGGTCCGAGATGAGCTGCTTGTACCAGGCTGTACACGCTGCCATCTGAACCTCTACATTCAATGGTGATCTCTGTGTACGAGTCTAGATTTTGGTTTTCAGGACAAACACGACTTATCTTGGATACGGCAGGAGGATCGATGTAGTGAGTTGCAACAAAGTACGTAAACACATCTAGTGCGAAGACTTGAACATAGCTTAAACTACTTGTATCACGATCAGCTGAAAAAACGAGATTAATGCTTCGTTCAAAGTTATAACTCAGACTTCTAAGTTCCCTTGCAGTTATAAAAGGTATTCGCCGGCAATCGAAATAATCCAAATAATCACTTCCTACTGCAACGTATAACTTCCGGTTCGGGCTGTCAACTACAATTGCCACAACAGTGGCATCATCCGGGCAAGGAATCAAACTCTGAGAACTAGAAAAACTCAGAGCGTCAGAAATGTTATCCAGCCCTCGAAGTTGACACATTCCGCTGTCTCCATTACCACATGTAATTATTCCACCAGACTGCGAATCAATGATCAATAGTTTGTTGTAGTTAGATTCTCTATCCGGACGATTAGTGGTTGCTGTAGTGACATTCTGTACGAGGT
The DNA here is from genome assembly GCA_963971285.1 of Astropecten irregularis. Classification (NCBI taxonomy): domain Eukaryota; kingdom Metazoa; phylum Echinodermata; class Asteroidea; order Paxillosida; family Astropectinidae; genus Astropecten; species Astropecten irregularis. The sequence continues at coordinate 23,789,623 of OZ020244.1, forward strand.
TGAAATGTCTATCCAGTCTGTAGATCCAATTCACTGCACCGACGTATACGTACCGATCAATGGCAAAATGGTTGAGCTTCGAATTGGGATTTTGATAAGGGCTTGGTGGGTTTGTGAATGAAGCCGTCTGGTAGGCTGATAAATCACCCTGCCACTCAGCTGTTGAGATGTAGATGGTTGAAAAAAGGATAAGAAGCATCGATAGACGAAAAGATGCCATTATGAAGAGAATACCACTCCCAGAGGTTTCAAGAACCAAAATGACTACTGCGAAACATTCAAGGGTAGTGAATTACATGGTTTCCTCAACACTGTACGTCACAGATGAACGACAGTATTTTGTGTGTTTACATTTCTTAATACATAAAGGAAAGCTCCAACCATAACGGTGTAACAATGCAGCGTCTGCATTACTTACGTATGAAATGTTTTGGTAAAGGTACTTTCCGGGTTGAAAAGTTCACTTCTTTTTGAATTAGTAATCTTCAACCACTTGTACTTGAGGTGCGATTACAGGCGTAGTTTATTCTTGGTTGCGAAAGGGGCACGGCATGGGTATCCATTTTATAAGGAAATAGAACTGATTTTTAAGTTATGCAAACTACACTGTATAGGCCTACTCCTATATGATATTGTGGGAAAATCAGGCACTGTTTAAACATGCATATAGATATATATAAAAAAATATATATATATAAACTGTATATTATAAAAATGTATATTCGAACCGGCGACCTGAATACCGTATTTAAGCTCTATAATATATCTATGATATCTACGTGATAGACGCGCTCGCCAAACGGTACGACAGTAGATGCCCCCTGATTGGTCAAAACGTAGAGCGGTCAGTGCTGGGTTGTTTTGCATAATCAAGAAATCTGCACGCATGTGATAGACGCTTGCTCGCTGTACGGCGAGTGCGTCTATAGCATAGACTAATTGAAACCCCGAATCACTCATGAACACGGAAAACAAATCATATAATAAGTATTTAAATTCACAACAAATGTGCAGAATTTATTTACAAAGAAAACTACCAATGAATCATAAATGAGTAAATGTTCTCACATGCAGTTATTTTATACATGATTATATTAAACGTAGTCGAGCTTGGAAATCTACTGATATTACAAACCCTTGATCAGTCTATGTCGGTAAACTCCAGTTAATATTAAACAATGAGCGGTCAGTCAATTCAACTAATTATTTAACATCACTTAAAACGGTCAAGAACTCGATCAAAAATAAAAATACACTCAAATAATTATAATTAACCATATTGTATCATTGAGGACTTGTTTGTTTGGTATTAAAGTCTAAGCTCTTGAATCTATGGACCTTTACGAAATTGGGCTTGAGGTTAGGCTTGGGATTTGTTTTGTTACCGCCATTTTGTGTCCACAATGAAATGAAGGACTCGAGTGGCATGGCAAAGCTGGAGCCTTTCTTCGGCTTTGTCATGTGCCAAATCTCTTCGTTTCATTGTGTGGGCTTCAGATGGCAGTAGCGAAATATGTCCCGAGCCTAGCCTCAAGCCTGCATGGATTCATGAAGGCCCTGTGATATCGGAAGCGTCTTCCTAATTACGTATACGTACATCTGACAGGTCGACTTTTATTTTTAGAATCTGAGGACCATGCTGTAACAAGCATGGGTCGCGGTTAAGGACTTTTCTGAGGCGGCTTAGCTAGGGGAATTGGGGTTCGACTTATGGAACAACTCACAGACTTTACAAATCGCTCAGATAGAAGAATCAGGAAGGTAAAATGGACATTATTCTTGAACAATTTTTTAATTGAATTGAATTATTCCTTCTTCATTCCTATACAACTTCACACTATAATTTCTCAGATAAAAGTCCAAATTAAGCAACCGAGTCACTCGACACAACAAAATTAATTACTTATTTATACTACTAGTTTCAGCACATTGCTAAAACATTAAAGTATATAGGCCTACCTGATGTCATTAATCGTTAAAAGTATTCAAACTAATGGCGCTCTGAAAACGTAAATTACATGTTATACAAAAAAACACAACAAAATCATAAAATGTACCTTAATTGTAAGTTATATACAGAGTTTTGTCTTATATATTTATAATGTTATTATTCATTTTTGATAAAGTATAAGCTACATTTTCAAGCCATATTTTTGCTGTCCAAATTAAAAAGAAGACAAACATGTCAATTTCAAGTTCATTGATTTGAAGGATGTTTAGAAATAGGTAAGTGAAGTTTTGTGCACGACCCTACTAAGGGAATACCTCCTTACATAAGTATCCCATCCTCGGTTAATTTATATCCTCCTTATTGAGGATCAGTTTCCCTTGTGGTTTAATTGACGATTCTATGAAAGTAGTAACTTAAAGACAACAATTTCCCATACCCATAATCAATTCCAAGTTGTATTAATTTTAGAATTACAGACATCGTTCTTCCTCTAACGTTTTCTGTGTGCTCTGAAAAGGTTTGGCTGCTCGTGTGTCAGCTAACCAAAACAATTAGTATTGTATCATTCATTAATGTCAAAATCTGTGAGTGCATTTCCTTTGAATATAGTTGTTTGTGTAATCGAAATCAAGGAGAGTGCGTCTCTAAGTCTGTATATCATTTCACATAAAATGTACAACATTCTGCATTATGAATATTTAAAATCAATGGAGAAAAGTTATTTAATGACACTTTGATTAGCGTACTCATCACGATCCCTATCAGTAGTCACATATGAATCAGGATCTGCGTTGGTGTCTACGTCAGATGCATTATCACAAGGGCCATCCAAACCAGACTCTGTGATAGTCACCATTGGGATCAGATAGCCCTCATCAGTAGCCTCTGGCGTCCCGTCCTGAGGTCCGGCTGATGCTGCTGACTCGTCCTCAGCCACAGCTCCCTTAACGTCCAGATAATCATGCTCTCCGGCCATTAGGTCTTGCAGCTCGTTCACCACCTGCCTGAAGGTACACCTTGCCTTGGGGTTGATCTGCCAGCAGCGCTGCATGATCCAGTAACTATGTCCAGGTATACATGCACGGAAATTATTCAAAGATTAAAAAGGGGTGCACAACAACTTATGTAGTAATATACCAACACAGCCTTGGTAATAATGGATGGAATATCTTCTTAAAATGTGTCTATTTATAGCTATCCCTTGAATACAGTGAAGAAAACATTCAAAATCATAAGATGCATTACATAGTAAGAGTGTTAGTGTGAATTGGAAACATTAATATTACAGTAATTGCTTTTTAAAATGTGTCTATACATGCTTCCTTTGAACATGTTGAAGATTAAAACCTTCACATTCGCTAGATACATGGCAAGTAACATGTGAACTACGCCAGCGACGCCAATACTTACAAAACCTTCACATTCGCTAGATACATGGCAAGTAACATGTGAACTACGCCAGCGACGCCAATACTTACATCTCATGTGGACACTGGTTGGGTGACTTCAATCTCTGACCTCTCTGAATGTAGTCATACACGTCTCGGTTAGCTATACCAGGATAGGGCCTCTTTCCTTGGGTGAATATCTCCCACAAGAGCACGCCGTAAGACCACTGAGGACGACAAATTTAAACACAAAACAAAGCTTCATTATTTCAGATTGTGAGCTCTCCGAACGAAGAGGTATAAATAGACTTCCAAATGCTTTGATAGCCCATTGAGGAGGGACCAGTTGCTCTAAAGCAAGGGAACCCGTTTGTTTCCAATGGACGAGATGGCAATTTGACAAACAATCTGGTCATGACTTACAATATTTTTTTGTTTTTAACTGTCGATAGGAATTAGCATTATCAAATCACTATGATGTTGCCATGCTTACCACATCGGTCCTGGAATTATACACGCGACGTTCCATGGACTCAGGAGCCATCCATTTGATGGGAAGCTTAGCCTGGGCATCTCCGCTGGTGTAGTAGGCCGAATCTTGCATTTCACGGGACAGTCCGAAATCTGCTATCTTCACGAAGAGGTCTTTATCAACCCTTGAAAACCAGACAATTTCATCTCGGATTAAAACCAAAACCTGGATATCTATCGAAGAATAATAATACATTCTTTAAGCTATAGTGCTTAGCGGAAAGCTGTAAATCTAGACATTTTGCTTACATGCAGTTTCTGGCTGCCAGATCTCTGTGGACAAACTTGTGCTGAGCGAGGTATGCCATGCCAGAAGCCACGTGGAAAGCAAATTTCATCAATACAGGAACGGGCACAGCCTAAATGTATATGCAAAATCAAGACCACAAAGAAGAAACAGTACGTTTTTTTAACATGAAAAATAACAAGTTAATTCGCAACTTATTATTTTGAAATAAATCATGGCAGCTATATATTTTGTCCAGAATTAGAAGGCTATCAATTTAGCTGCCAATAAGCTACGAAGTTTTCATCTAGCACAAGAATCTGGTCCAGTCTTTTAACGAACATAAGTCGGGCAAACTGTTGAATACCAAGAATTAGTCAGAAAATTAGTCAACAATTAAGTTACCGTCACTCTAGTATGTACCTGCTTCTTCTTAATCAAGAACGACTTTAGGTCACCATTTGCCATGAAGGGTAAAACCACCAATGGATTATCATCCATGTCAAAGGTCAAGCCCAGCAACCCCAGTACGTTGGGGTGGTCGAATGAACTCATTATCAAGCCCTCCTGAAGAAATTTGACAATGTTTGAGGCATCGGAGGTATCTGCAAGATAGAGATTTGAGAAAACAAAATCAACACTGAAAATGAAGAATTTCTTTCTTCAAAGGACGTATATAAGGCTCTTTTGACACACTTGGGCTTAAAATAAAAAAAAAATGTTGTTGCTCTGCCTAATTCAGTCTAATCAACATCAAAACTTTTTAGTTTATGATTACGAGATGGTCGATATTTAGGCCCTACAGAATAATATTGAAGTTCAGACCTTGGACCGTTTTAACTGCCACGGTCTTATCTCCCTGGCCTGCAGTAGAATGAAGAGTTGCTTGCAGTACTCGTCCAAAAGCACCTTGAAAGAGAAATACAAAATATAACAATTCTTGAAACAAATATCTATTTATCCATTGTTTTCTTGTACTGATTTGTGACAATGTATGGTGAATTTCATCTTGTTGATCAAGAAATAATCTATCGGTTTCTAGACACATGTGTAGACATACAATTGTAGACATACAATTGTAGACATACGTGTGTAGACATACATGTGTAGACGTACATGTGTAGACATACATGTGTATACATACATATACATGTGTAGACATACACATGTCTATATGTCCATTGTGTATAAACATAATACCCGCGCGTGAATGAAAATCAAGGCATACATTACTAGAAATGGTTAAGCTTTGTCTAGACATCAGGAAGGACAATGGCTGTATATATAGGAATTAAGTACATATGATATTCTTGCTACCTACCTTGACCGAGACTATTCCCAAGCTCGAGTTGGCTGAAATTGATGTGAATATCATCGGGAACAATGCTGACATTGTTGCCAAGAACAATGGGCTTAGCATACAGTTTTGATTGATGCCGCCTCTTAGATCTCTCCGACTGGCGCCTTTTCACATTCTCTGATATTTCTGCAGGCAAAAATGTCAGAGGTTCCACAATGAGCCAATTACAAATCTGGTCGTACAAGACTATGTGCACGTGATAGCTATAGGTACCAGTATAATCAATGGAAAATGGTTGGTATGCCCCGACCCCTATGGTCGCATTCAAACAGTATTACAGAACTATTCGTACTAACATGGACCTATCATTAGACATGGCTTAATCAAAACAATTTTCAAAAATCAGTATACATGAGTACACCTGAATAATTACAAATGTTAGTTTGGTATTCGTTCTTAATACTTAGGCCCTTTTGCTGTAAATTTAGCTTTATTCTGCAAAAGGGTGAACGTTTCCACTACAAGCAAAATCAGTGAGGTCAACCCATCACAGTATGTCAACAATATGGAGTCCACTTTTATGTTCCCCTCTCGGTAAGAACTTTAGGGCCGAGACCAACAAATCGTTTGCTTTAATCCTCGTGGTCTGTGTGTGACGTTTGGTTCAGCTTGGGTTTCTATGTAAGAGGAAAGGATTGTGCACAAGTTTATGGGAACTATCATGCACCTAGCATTATTAGTTTTTGACAATTATTAGTGGTACAGATAAAAATATATGACTGCCCAAACATAACCGTATGGAGACTGTAAAGAGATGAAAAAAGAAATAAGGCGTATACGGTTTTTCCTTACCATGATGTATCTCCCGTACCCTTTTCAATAATCGGGCATCGTGACTGCGCAGTCGCCGTCTGTGACGACAGTACATAAAACAAGAGATGGCTACCAGAACCGCAACCAGGGGAACGACCACACTAGGTAGGGCCACGGTCACAATCCGAGATGCTGACCAACCTGGGTAGATTACTTTACCCAAGTCAAATACCAAGTTGCCGTGCCGAACCTTCGAAGCAAAGCAAATGGCGTAAAGAACTTTAAGAATCACAGGCGAACATCGATCCGTATAAAACTTTTTTGACAAGCGCCATGCAGCAATTTCATACATGCACGTTCTTTGAAAGATACAGCTACATGATTGGTAACATACCCAAAGAGAAATGTTCACAGATTTACGTATAACTTGAAGATGGTGCTGGTCGAAACATACCGTTAAAACATTTCCGCCTGAAATTGTGTATTCAAATTAGTAAAATAAAGACGGAAAACAGTTTTAAGATCATAACCATTGTTTATGTTTTATAAGAAAAAATGAGACGGGTGTTCGCTATTTTTCTTGTGGCTCAGATCTCCGATTGAGCTCATATTTTCACAGGTTAATCATTTTATGCACATGCTGGATCAAGCAAAGTGTGAGTGCTGTTCTATGACCTTTACCAATCACGCATTAGACGTATACCTTTAAGGAAAAACTACCCAGGATGCGGGCGACGAGGTCGTAAAGCAGCTCCCACCCTAGGATAGAAATGGCCACAGTGACTGTAAAAGCACAGTTATATCCATGTTAAAGACGCCTTACCACTGCAGTCGGGGTTAGTCTGGGATCAGGCCTTCCATTTCCATCCAACCCGTCTGGTCTTGTGGATGGTAGGTCACAATACAGTTGCCTTGCATCAATGAAGACCACATCACAATCCGCATTACCAACTGAGACATTGATTTCTCGAACGCTCATCGCCAAATTAATTCTCTCACCCTTCGGAGGAACAAACAATACCCAAAACACACGCACGATGAAATGCACGCTTTGTGATATTATTCGTGGCATGATATTTATGGCTGAAATTGCTCTGAAGATAGTGCACATGGTTGGTAGGGATAAAAAAAATTATTTAACTGTGTTCTGGTTTGACAGACTATTTATAAAGTTCATACTGTAAAAGCAATGTCACAATTTGCATTTTGAGAAAACTCTATTTCAAAAACCTTTAATATGTCGTACGCGCTGAATCGGTATAAACTACTGAAACTGAATGGAAACACAATACAATGTATACATTCACTGAAGACAGAAACAACCGGAATAGAATTAACTCCAGAGGAAGCCAGTGGAAGCCAGAAGCTACTCAGAAGCCATTCAGTTTTATACAGTGGTATACAGAAAAACAAGAGTGGAGGGCAAAAAACAGTTCACTGCATCTTCGAGTATAATGTACCTTTATGCCCAGCCGAGATCCATCCACTTTGTACCCTTCACTGTCAAATGGGAAATATACCGGATCCTGGACATATGTAAACTTGTGGCCATGTTGCTCAGACCAGTTAAGAAGTGGAATTACTCCATCCATGATGAACCCCAGTATAACGTGGCCTGCATCACAAGGCAATGTCCGGACATCAGGTGAAGCACACGTCATTATGGAGCCACCAGAATCCTTCATACATTGCTGTTGAAGAAACATGTACGTACGTGTAATTCATAAGAAAACACATAATAGGTGAATTTTAGGATGTTTCCATGCCCAGTTGATGGGGTGAAATTCCAGCCACGTTGGAACAGTTTGTCTCGGGTTCAAATCCATGTAAAGTGAACTCTTTTACGCTCATCTGAAAGTTAGGTCCCCTTACAATCAATCTGTCACTCTTATATTTGTAAGTAAGGAATATATGTATAAACCTGCCTCTTGGACAGAAACCAAGCTTCCATCAACATCACAGTGAGCCACAATCTTAGGCGTTTGTATCAAGTCGAAGGATATTCCGGTGACTGTCAGCTGCCTTCCACCTCTGTTGAAAGTATACAGCATCGAAAAGTGAATTAAGTGAAAAACAACATTTACTATTCTCCTGGGATATCATAATTATGCATACACCTGTTATATAAAGCGCTAGTTGTGGCTCAATTTGCGTACATGTTTGATACTCTTTGAATTGGAAAAGTACACATTTTTAATGTAAAGAATGGTGTAGGTCGCCGATGAAATGGAAAACACACTGTAATTCCGGTTCCAAAGTGTGTTTCGCCTTTCGGCAATCGCTTTCCACACTTCTATCTGTATGTACACTTTGTGTGTGCCACACAGGACGCAGAAAACGATTTTCCTGTCGATCCTCTTTTGTAATCAAATTGCTCTTGTGACTACTTTCCATCCCTCTCTTCCCCCATTACGCAGAATCACTAATGATAACCATCACATTCTTCACACTTCAGACCGTCTCCTCAGGGCTATCCCAGAAAAGCCCATCTTGGCCTACAGACGTTCCCGCAACCTCCGCGACTTGATTGTCAGGGCTGAGGTCCCACCCACTAATAATGTCTCTTCCCCTATCCAGCATGGCACATTCAAATGTAACTCTAGATGCGTAGTCTGCCAGCACCATATCCATGAGTCTGATTCTTTCACAGGCAATGGCTCCACCCATAAGACCAAAGGGAATATAACCTGCACTACATCTAATGTCATTTATCTCATTTCTTGCAGGGTATGCAACATACAGTACGTGGGTGAAACCAAAAACACCCTCAAGAAACGTTTCAATGGTCACCGGTCTACAGTCAAAACCCAGAAACTGGACACCCCAGTGGGTTTTCACTTCAATCTCCCTAACCATACAATTTCTGATATGATCTTGCAGGGCATTGAATCACTTGGCCACCGCAGGGACTTGGTCCGGCTCAGCAGGGAGAAAGTTTGGATTAAGAAATTACGCACTATTCAGCCGAACGGACTAAACCTCCAGGAAGGCAATGACTAATATTCTTGTTTGCTTATCTCCTTTTCATTCATCCACAGGTACTCTCTCCCCCTCCCCCTTTTTGCATTCCTCTCCTTTCTCTTGCCCATCATGATCTCCAATCCTCTAATTAACTCCTTTGTTAATCCCCCACCCCCAGCACCACTCCTTCTAACCCTTTTGTAGTCTTTTGTAGTCTGTTACCTTTGATCTTGCCTATCTGACCCCCACCCTTTGTCTGACCTATTATTTTTACCCACCCTGACTCTCATACCACCCCTTCCCTTTGTCCATATCCTCTGATCCATTTTATGGATGCTTCCTTCACTTGCATGTTCATGTTTTTTGTCATTTAGCCTCTGAGAAAGATCCTGCTAGGATCGAAACGCGTCAGGCCCTCCTAACTTTAAGCAAATTGTGATGGCATTGAAAAGTGAACAAAGAAAAATTGACTGGAGCGGGATTCGAACCGGCGACCTCCTGAATACCGTACAGGCGCTCTACCAACTGAGCCATCCAGCCCTATGTTGTTGGTGACCCCAATAGTCAACTATCTTTGTTCGTTTGGCAGTCAGAAGCCAAACGAACAAAGATAGTTGACTATTGGGGTCACCAACAACATAGGGCTGGATGGCTCAGTTGGTAGAGCGCCTGTACGGTGTTCAGGAGGTCGCCGGTTCGAATCCCGCTCCAGTCAATTTTTCTTTGTTCACTTTTCAATGACTTAAAATAACTCAGTCAGTTTCCCTTGTGGTTATTTCACAAATTGTGATGGGTTAAAAAACCTCAGAAATTTGGATAGATGCATCTTCAAAAACATCTTTGCATGGATAAGACAAGAAACCCTTCCACCAATCGTGTTGGTCTTACGCTTCAAAGCTAGATGGCGGTGACACGTCTTGAATCACTGGATTCGGACGGAAGATAAATCGTGATGATGACGTCCTATGTGCTCCATCAAAGACACATACTAATGTGTACTCGGTGTTTGCTGAAGATGTGCTTGTAACACACTGCAGAAAACTATCACCCGTAACACTGCAAGAGTTAGAGAACGTACCAAATCCAATCACACAACACTTATATAATGCTTACTATTTTCAACATTTTATCGCTCCAGATATTTTTGAAGACAACATCCTGTAGTAAACCTCATAACAATTGTATAGCGACATTGAGAGCTTAAATATGATTGTATAAGCCCCTAGTTTCTAAATGAAATTAAAAAGAAGTTTACATTTACACTATTTTATATTACTGACCAGACACGACTATTTCTCCAAAATCTTTGATCTTAAAGTGTCAAAGTGTATACTAACTTCAAACTCAAACACGGTGTATCTCCAAAATAAGCTTCGACAACCCTGCCTGTCTGCAAAGCTGTCCCGGTCACTGTTACCAAGGTCCCTCCTGCCTCGGGACCAGTACGGGGCGTGAAGTCCGTGATACGGGGGTCCTTCAAATCAATAACAACCACAACGAACGGTTTAAGAGGAGCTTTTTATTACAGTGCATGGAAGTAGACTATATTGGAGTAACATTGCACTCTCAACTTGAAAGATGTCTTACGCAGACCTGGAGCCAATTTCATAGAGCTACTTAAGCACAAAATTTGCTTAAGCATGAAAAGTCATCCCATGACGTTTTCTGCTTTTGACTTGTACTCGACCATTGTTTGCTGAGTATAACATTCACAAGGAGTTTTGGCTTACATATACTGATTTTATTTACCAAGGTTTTTGGTGCTTAAGCACAATTTGGTGCTGTATGAATTTAGCCCCAGGAAAGAGTGGTGTAAAGCGTCATAATCATCGACCAACTTCACAATGATCACCACTACTCCTGTTTACTCTACATCTACAATAATGGCTTTCATATTGTGATGCATTTGTACCTTGTAGGTGAATTCCACAAAATTCGAGGAATAATGAAGTGATGTATTATCAGCCCCTGTGACGGTTACCACGATCTGTGCAGTGCCTTCTACATGAAAGCTCGTTCGGCATGAAACACTGGATATAAACATGAGGAAGAATAACACAAAATGCCAAGCAAACATCAAGAAAAAGACCAACAACACAAAGTAACTGCCGTGGGGTTTGATTAGTGGGTTTTTAATTGCCATCTATTTTCATTTTGTCCCATAGTTTAATTCTTCAGTCGTTCTCTCTCAATTAAAGATTCGAAGACATTTCTCACATGATTGGAATGTGTCCTGGTAAATATTGCTTTATCGAATTAAATAATATGATAAGATGTGAAGTGATTGGTGGCACTTTCCACTTTCAAACTACTGTACTATATAACATTATTTTCACAATCTGAATCCCTCTAAGTCATACTTTCTGCAGAAGAAATAATTTTCATTCGGTGAATGATTTACCTTCCTCCAATCTCATACTCCCTTTCCAGTCCTGTCAAATCGCATGGTTGACCGCCGACCATTACTGATGCCACATCTTGGAATCTTCGTCCAATGTCCGTTCCGTGAATCTCGATGACCGTGTTTCCTTCAACCGGTCCGGACGTTGGATACACCTACAGAATAATAACATTCACGAATTTTTGTCACGAGTTATCGTATTCGGCAACCACTTTATAGATTGAGAACCGGTTTGAATTTGTTGTTTTTGGTTGCTTCGGTTTGTTTGTAGGGGTGTAGGGGTGTGTGTTTGTTTGTTTCTTTCTTTCTTTATTCATGGTTGTCTGACATTGTAAGACTGCAAGTCAATGGGTTCAGTACAGGATTGGTAACATACCCAAACAGAAATGTTCACAGATTTATGTATACAATTCAGAACATGAAGATGATTTGGGAGAAATATATACCGTTAAAATATTTCCGCCTGAAATGGTATATTTATCCAGAAATTATTCAAACAAAGACGGAAAACAGTTTTGACATTTTCTAAGAAAAGGTTTATCATTTTCATGTACATGCTAAATCAAAGTGTGAGTGCTATTCTGTGACCTTTACCAATCATGTGTTATACATTTAAAGAAAATAAATCCATTTTCAACTTACGTCAGTTAGTACTGGATCGGGGCATTTCAATCCATTTGTGAGAGTTACCCTCATCATAGATGAACAAGCTTCATCAAGTCTACATATGTTATCACACCACACACAACCCAGCTCTGGTCTGGCAGTTACGCACCGGCTGCAGTCGGGCCCACGGATGTTGCAATCGTACAACGTCACTGCCAAAAAAATACAAAATATTTCTAATGAGTTATTACAGCCTTCAGCCTTCTATAAAGATCCTGCTAGGATCGAAACACATCAGGCAATCCTAACTCCAAAGAGTTATTATAATCATTAAATAACCACAAGGGAAACTGACTGAATTTTAAAGTCATTGAAAAGTGAATAAAGAAAAATTGAGAGCGGGATTCGAGCCGGCAACCTTCTGAATACCGTATACCTCCTGGATATGAATACTTGGACGGTATTCAGGAGGTTGCCGGTTCCAATCCCGCTCTAGCCAATTTTTTCTTTGTTCACCTTTCAATGAGTTATTACTTTTCATATATTAATCGGGAAAACGGGGAATATGGAGGCAAACAAATCTGTTGACCTGAATTTCAAAATGAAAACAAAAATTAAGACAATAAATAGGTTTCGACCATTGCTAATGTTGACTGTAATCTTAAATTCTTAAATGATCCTGTAGGCTATGTAAAAGTGTCAGGGCTCCTGAAGTTCTGACTGGCAACCAAACAAAGATTATCAACCATATGAATCGATACAAGTACAAAACTGCTATAAAACTGTTCATCAGCCAAATGTATTTATTGGAATCGATGATCATTTTTCTGATCAACTCTGTATTTGTCTCAACTGATAATAAAACAGCCTCCTCCTGAAAATATATTTGGTTTATCACTTACCTGTATATCCGTACACATCATCCAGGGTGTGAACAGAGCCAGAAGTATCTGTCCATGTTACTCGCAATTTTGCATCAAGCACCGGCACCGTACTTGAGTAGACATACTATAGGAAGAAGGCAAGTAAAAAGAAGAAATCCCTAATTTGGACCTAATATCGTGTATAATCATCTCAAAATAATGTGAGAATATCTCTATACCAAATTTAAAGTGTCTCGTTTCTTTTATTTTAATCATGTACAGCTGCAGACGAAATAATATTTCCTATATGAATACCATATCTTCACTGCACGTTATGTTGTCTCCATTTCGTACAGCAGGCACAGACTTCAAATTGCCTTCTATCTCCAGACTACAAACGTAAGACGAAATCTACAATAGAAAATACCCAGAGGTGAAATATACAGTGATGTATGCTCAAGGTCAGGATGGCCTTACAGTACCAAATTGATTTCAATTTTTAAAAAAGGCTCTTTTTATGCTACCAGAAATCTTCTATTTGAGCTACCAGAAAGCTTCTATTTGATTCCATCGAGTATTGATGACAGGAAAACCCATTAATTTGTTTTATAAATATATTGAAAAGTGAACAAAGAAAAATTGACTGGAGCGGGAATCGAATCGGCGACCTCATGAATACTGTACAGGCGCTCTACCAACTGAGCCATCCAGCCTACGTCGGTGGTGTCCCCAATAGTCAATTAATGGCTTCTGACTACCAAACGAACAAAGATAATTGACTATTGGTGTCACCGCCAACGTAGGGCTGGATGGCTCAGCTGGTAGAGCGCCTGTATGGTATTCAGGAGGTCAACGGTTCGAATCCAACTACGGTCAATCTTTCATTGTTCACTTTTCAATGACTTTAATTTCAGTCGGTTTCCCTTGTGGTTATTTGATGATTATAACAATTATATTGAATAAAGTCAAGTGCTTTTAGTAACTTTACCTTTTGTTTCAAACTATAAAAGGGGTGGCCGATAAAGCATTTCAGGTTGAAGAAAGTGTTTAATGATGAGGTTCCTCGCATCAATTTGTTTTATTTTGATAACGAAAATTAACGTAGATCCATCCTTAAATTTGTTCGCCTATACACGTGCAGTGGCGTCTTTGATAATGTTAAAAAAAATAATGAGAGACTGTGATGCAAGATTCGTAGCATGGTTAACATTTTATGATAATATTTATGAAATGGTGTTCATCTCTGTAAAATGAAAAGGGAAATTCACAAAAATAACCTGTAAGGGGTGAGGCAGGTTTGTGGTTTGGACAGTTAGAGATCTGAGCAGTCCAACTGGAAAGAAGATTTCTCTCGACTGCCCCTCAAGCTGTGGGCAATAACCAGGTCCTTTGGACATCCATGTAGCAGGGTTCTATGGACAGACAAGTGCAACGTGTGTACGGTCAATATTAATATCATTTCACATAGGTCGTTTACGAAACAGAAGCTCGGGCTCAGGCTCCAGCACTGACAACCATGTGCTGCAAATATAGTTTGTGGTTTTTCATTGAAGCTGAAGCTCTGTTTTCCTTTTCAAACCAGAAAGTCTATTTCTGAACCGCAGCCAAAAGCCTCTATTTTTGGCACCCGTTATTGTAGAATGGATTCATGAAATGGCCTCCGTTTCGTAAACGCCCATTATCTTGGTTTTGTAAAGTGCATGAAGCTTAACTCTTCCATTCTTAGAAATAGAATAGCACCATCCAATTACCTCGACTTTACAAAGAGTACATTAATTTAAAACACTGTTGAATGATTGTCAGGGCAGAACCAGGAGACAGAATTAGACAATGTAGGAGACAGGATTTAAAAATAAAAACAAGTGTATAAACGTAGGAGGTTCCCTTGTGTATTAGTACATAAAATACATATGCATCCACGAAAGCGGAAAGTGCTACATTGATGAGAAACTGGTTTCACGCCAGATAGAGCCCTTAGTGTTTGAAATGAGTGAAACTTTATAACATGAACACTGTGGAGAATAATAAACAAGTTTGGCATCAATCCAAACATCTGACTTACATTTTCACCGGTAATGATGATTTCATTTTGTCCAGAGCACGTGGAGCTTTGATGAGTGCATCTATTTTCAAAGACACACCAGTCGCAGGCCCATCTGCTTCCTACACACGACACGCACCTATGAACAAAAATAACAAATGAAACTCCTTTGCAATTAATACAATCGCTACACGAACTCATTTCATATCGAAACAATGACACCCAATAATTTGATACAGGTTATTTTCACAGCAATGTTCGCAGATTTACGTATAACTCTAAGGATGGTGCTGATAGAAACATACTGATGTATTTAATCAGAAATAAAGACCGAAAACAGTTTTGATCTCGGGGTAAGATCAAAACCATTCTTTTTGTTTTACAAGAAAACTTTAGTTGGTTTTTCGCTATTAAATCGAGACTCTGATGTCTGATTGAGCTCAAATTTTAACAGGTGTGTTATTTTAGGTGCATGTTGGATCAGACAAAGTGCGAGTGCTGTTTTGTGACCTTTACCAATCATGTATGATGCCTTTAAAATTGTTAAAATTAGGAAGTTGTTTTGACTAGTACGTACGATGTGTGAGTTGAGCATTCGTAGAAGTGAAATGACGTATCCACAAACTTCACAGACGACTCGGATGAATACATAGATAGCAGAACGGTCACAGCATCTGAGAGAGAAAAAATAGACCTGGTGCAATTCAAATAGAACTACATGTATTATGCAATGAAACTAATTACTCCATTACTGAATTTCCAAAAGCAATACATCCAAACATATTCACATTATGTATAACCATTAGGTATATTATAATGTACATACCATCTCCCTGCTGAATTGGCGGTATTGCGCCACTAGGGGGCGATGTGCACTGCAAGGAGTCTCCCGTCTTTGAAGCAGGACTTATGTAAGAACCGAACCAACATTCATACGACTGAGAAGTGAAAAGTTCGGGAATTTCCTGAACAGTAAGAGTTATCTGTGTAACAGAAGAACAGAAATGTTCACACAGTTTAGTTATCTTGAACATGCGAATACTTCATTAAACAATGAACTTTTAATTGTTGTCAGTCAGGTAGGAGAAAAGTGAATTAATCATTGGTTAATGACGTAGGCCTATAATTGTGTTCAATCGTTATTTCATTAAAGAACACGCAATTGAAGTGAATCGAATTCAATTCATTTGAACCAAGGGCTTATTGGTTATACCATCATGTCCTCTATATGCCAATTCCAGGAAAATAGCCGGGTACCATTTAAAATATGACATACCTTTGAACTTGTTCAAAATGTCTCCCAGGATCATTATGAGTGGTGTGCATGATGCCACTTACCTGTTGTTGTATTACGGTTAAAGGTAGACTGTTATACGGAGATACATTGGTAATCTGCAAGCACTGTGCTTCATTATATGCCAGCCATCTTGTTGAGACGTCAGGATTTGGACAGTCACTGTATCTGGAACATCTGTGTTGAAACAGTACAGCAAAAGAAACAGGTCTTGAATTGAAAGATGGCCGCAGTCCAAGGACACACGGACACATTTAAAGTATTGATTTTAACCTGGTGCAATGTCTACATGTTTTCTTATTACTTCCAAATGTGGGGTTGACAAACTTGCAATAGAAATACTATAATTTATACAAACTAGCAATACACGAATGGCCATCCTGCTCTCATCGATCAACCGACCTCATCAAAAGATGTAAACTCCTCCATGCTTTACAGTATATTAGAGACTGGCTTTACGAATTACGGCTATAATTTCAAAAGAGGGAGTATGAGGTTATTAATTTTGTCAATAATAAAAGATGTCATTCTGTATCATAACGAATGATACTTACTTTCGTTCCAACGTACACCAGCCGCAATACGGGTCGCCATCTTGTCCTGCATTGGTGCCGATACAACTCTCGCAAGATGTGTACTGACTGCAATTCTCTACGCGGAGTTTCACCAGCTTCCGGGTTGTACAAGATGAAAACATAGATAGTGAGAGCGATTGTTATTGATTTGAGTTGACAATAGTTTAGGTTCTTTGTATTTTTGCATCCCATTCCAATATGATCGAGTACCTTCTGTTTCGCGTTTGGTTTTCTATATATTTAAAATTATTTCGTATACGAATATAGGTGTAGTTCCCCTTTCAGACATTTCACAGACATCCACATCAACAGGGAAAAACATTCATCATTATACAAGGGTGTGAAACAAGAATACTGCGTGCACCATAAGGAAGGTTTAAGGTCGTTACTCAATTACATAAAATGCATCTATACTTAAAGGCTTTCTCTGGACCCACCTTTTGCTCTGTCAATAAGAAAAGGTGTCTTGCCGTGTCATCCAACTTGATATCACGAAGAACAGGACTGGTGTCAATGTCTACACGTTCATAAATCCTGCCACTGGTACTGCTTTCAATATGAACCTGTAGCATGGCCAACAATTAAATGTATCTAATTTGACACAGGTTTACGGTTCAAATTCGGTACTTCACAGCCTTAAAATCATCCTTCCTCCTTCGGTTAGGTCTAGCGGAATGTGAGTGGGTTCATGGCACAATTTGAGTTGATTTCAGCGCCAAGTCTGAATACATGTTGCCAGAGCAGTTCGTATAATACACTAATGCAAACTAATTGGTTGGCTGTCTGAAAAGATTCACCCCGAATAGTAACAAAAGTTTAAACTAACAACTGTTTAAAGTAATAATTTGATCAAACAGTTTTGTTTACATCTTGAGCTGCAGTCCCAGTACAGCAGTTTCAATGGATTGAGTAAATTTAAAATGACCTTGGAGCAATTGCTTTGTCCGAATCGTACAACAGGGTATCAAGACATGTTTATGCAGAGCCCTTACCTTAAGTAGCTGACCAGATGATGTACCAATAAGGCCAATGGTGTGGTTTACTTCTATATTTGTTATGATAGATGACATCAGAACACCAGTCACTTCAAGTACAGCTGTAGACGGTAAGGGCGTGATACCCTTTGCGTACCTATACAGCTGAGTTACTCCGTCCGCCACGGGATTACATAGAAAGTTGTCTGGTGAAATCTGTAAGAACAAATCTCACTCTATTCAGTAGTCTAAATGCAATTATATTATCCAAATACACAGCAAAAACTGTGGTGTTAAATATATAACACCAACTTTGTTTTATTCTTTTGGAATTAACATTGGTGTTAAAATGAAGTAGAACGATTCCTGGAGAATTGATTTTCAAACCAAGTATTGGTGTTACGTAATGCTGGTGTTAAACTTGACATAGAGCGCATGCGTCTGTGAAATAGAGCCCTCTGATTGGTCAATGAGAAATTATGGGATATCACCAAATCGAACATTCTCGATCTTGATTTCGATTTCGCGGTTGCCCGTTCCGTCTGATCTGACTGGACTCGAGTACTTACGGAAGATGCCTATTGCAGGAGTGTGCGAAAGTGGCAGAAGCCTTCGAAAAATCGTTCCTTTCAGGGACGATTTTCAGGAGTTTTCAGAACTTGGTAAGTGCTTTATGATTGATACTGCAACGTCTGGCACCGCACATGCAATGTACATTGTACATGTACATGGTAGGCCTACATACTATTACTATATGGGCCTGTACAGTACATGTGGGTCCAGCACCATTGCAGAACCCGAGCTGGACTACTGTTATTGTTAAGTAACCGTGGTTTGGCCTAGCTCGTGATTATGACTAGCCTTATGGCCAAAAAGGTGTTTAAACCATGGACTCTGGAATGGTATTTTCCCCCTTCAAACCGGTAAAGTGGTATAGACCTAACTGAGTAAATGCTCAGGCAGAATTCTCATGGAGTAGCCCCCCCCCCCCCCCCCCCCCGTGAAAAGTCGCTTACTTGTCGGTTAATTAATCGATAGTGACATTCTTATCAATAGAAGTCAGAAATCTTGCCCTTTGACAACAGATAATTTATCTTCATTAGGCACATATTTTGAAATGTTTAAGTATTAATTGCGTGTACAGTGCACCCGAGTTTAATGTGCCTGGCCATACTAGTCATTCATAAACCATCTGATTTTCCATTCAATTATCAGCTCCCTGTAGTCGAGACCCAAGTATTGTAAGTGACACAACTCTGCCAATGGTACCAAGCTCCAGTGAATCAGACTCAACAATCAGCCCACCATACCCAAAGAGACCAAGGCACTGCAGCTCTGGAGCCTCTACCTCTAGTGCACACAGCTTATCAGCTGCTGCATGGTCTAGAACCTGACCCTAAGGAGGTATGTTCAATATCTATATTTATATCATGCCAATTTAGGCAGTCAAATAAAATACATTAACTGCTCACGTAGAGGGACCACCTCTATTGCTTTTAATCTGTCTCTATACACTTGAATACAACTTTCCCCAAATCCATACTCCTGCATCCAATGATGAAAGAAAGCATTTTGGAAGCAATAGGCCCCTACCTGAAAATCGATTGCTGAGGTTTTTTTTCTTTTTTGGGGAGGGTGGTCTAGAGTTCCTTTTTTTGTCAACCTGTCAGTTAGTGACAATTTTAAGTTGGTTTCTATTTTTATTTTAATTCTTGACTCCTATGGGTTGAAGTGAAACTGTTGTTTGATTCTTTATGTACAAGACAAACAAATGTACATTATCAATTGTTCTTTCATTTCATATTTACCAGCTTATTCACACAATCCTGAAAACTAAAGCTGGTGGAGAGGATGTGCTGAAAGAGTACCAGAAACACAACTGCCTCCAAGACAAAACGAGGACTCCTCGTCAACATACTGGTTGGCCACATGATGGAGGTGCATGAGTAAGGTCACAGATTGACATTGTTGTCATTATTCAAATATAGTTTAGCATTGAACAATAAATATTTTGCAGTTTGAAACATGTTGCCCTATGAAGTAGGATGTGCACGTGTATACAACTACCTGCACATGAATATTAACACTAGCAAATAATGGACAACTTCCCATTTGACAGTATGAGTAATCACCTGTTAAGTTAATTTACTTTATTAACTATTCACACAGTGTTTTACACCTAGTTCTGTTAGCCCAAATGACAACGTTTGTACCCATGATCTTAACCCAAAATGGTCAATTATTGTTGAATGCTTCAGAGAGATTCCCAGCCCCTTTTCACTTTGCACCTGAAGTCCTACATGCATGATGCAGTTTACAAATATTGAAAAGAGATGTAAAATGGTTAATCCCTAACACTTAATATATGTTTTTACCTGTAGGAGGCTTCCAAAGGCACATGTCAAAAACGTCTGTGTCCAATTCAACAGATGGTTGTGTAGAACCTGTAATTGATAGGCTGAGCTTGTTGATTTCTTATCGTTGGCGTTAATTTTTAGTTTATCAAGTAATGATTCTGCGCATTATCTCCCCCCAGACATGTTATTTCTAAGTAAGAAAAATGAAAAAACTGATGTATTCTCAAAGAGAGTTGTCCGGGTCATCAACGTCTGTGTCCAATTTTACAAATTCAGCATAGGCCTATAAGAACAGAGTGTATTTTGAAAGTTCTTCAGACATTGTACTTTAGTAGTTAATATCATGCGTTTGCAGTCAAAGAGGAAGTTCCTAGCCGATTTCTTGTCAACTTGTTGACTTCTTGTTGATTTCTTTTCGTTAGCGTTAATTTCTAGTTTATCAAGTAATTTTTATAAATAAAAAAAAATCTTGCCTGTTTGTTTTGGCCACTATGCTAATAATTTGTACTAAAATTCTTTCAGATTATATTTTTCAAGCATTAAACAATTACATGTATAATAAGTTCAAATGTTCTGTTCTCATTTCTTGTGTATTATTTACAATATTGACACAAGTATAATTAGATCTGATTCCAGACAGTGGTGTTGTGTAACACCAACCAAACTGTTCTATGAACACCACATCGGATTGACTTGACACCAGTTTTGGGTATTAAAGTTAACACCGATTAAAGTGTACAAAGTTTTTGATTCCAGACAATGGTGTTGAGTAACACCAAATGCCTTGCCCAATATAAACACCATTTTGGAATTACTTTATTCTAATATTTGGTGTTAAAAATGTACACCAAAATTGGTGTTAAATTAATTTGATTCCCAAATTGGTGTTAATCAACACCAAAATCCTTGCCCAAAATAAACACCGGGAAAGAGTAACATTTTACACCATTGGTGTACAATTTAACACCACAGTTTTTGCAGTGAATAAAGGGAGGTTTGAAAATGTGTAGCCACTGCAATTTGCCGGACTATTGTGAGTTTTGAGAGTTTTAATTTATTGCGCGTCGGCAATACAAAAAGAAAAAGAATTCATTGTGTGGTCATACAATAATTGTTCATGCAAAATGCGTTTCTGTATTTTTATAATTGCCTCTGACAATAGCTGGCGAATATTAAAAAAACGATAACGGCTTTTGAATTTATAGTGGGAATGCATTGCTTCAATTAAACAATTTGTTCCTTTCTGTGGTGCAAAATCGTGTGTTTTGATCCAATACTGGTTTGTATTCAAGTAAAGGTAGATCACCATTAGTCTTCAAAAGGCAACATGGTAGGGACCATTAATATGAATTTTCAAATTTTATGACTGTATACAAACGCACTAGTGGTAGTGGCACCGTGTACTGGTAAAGTGGTCAGTCCGAGAAAAAGCAGGCCCACGTAGCCCCCCCCCCCCAGAACCGCGCCTGTATAAAGCAGTTTGCAACAGTAAACTTGAAGCGCCGTCTGCTGAGTCAATTCTCAAACCCCGATTTACCATTCGCAAACCATACGATTCTTTCCGAAATAAAATTATAATGTCAAAGGTGGAATTTATTTTCTTTAAAAGTAATATCATACTTTGGTTTTTAATAACTTATATCAAGGAAGATACAGTAACATTTATCTGTAAAAATTTAAGTCCCATACAGTGCCCATTTGTTTTTTAGAAAACAGAGAAAAAAGGTCACAGTATTGTATTTTCTCTATTATTTTTGAATTTTTAAAAGATCAAAAATAATTTTGGTCAATGGTTTGACTATTTTCGATAAATTCACCATTTCAGGCAGAAAGAAAATTTAAAACGGTATGTTTCTACCACCACCATCTTTATACCCTGTAGGTAAATCTGTGAAGATTTTCTTTAAAAGTAATATCATACTACCAAAGTATGATACTACCTTTAAGCCATCTGCAATATTGACGTTTTTTTCGAAAAAGAATTATATAATGTGAATGGTGGAAATATTTCCTTCTTACATGAAGACAGAAAATAAAGACATTTTAATTCATACCGCTGGTAATCCTGCACAGAAACTTCTCTCCAAGTAACTCGCACTGTATGTGCCTCCTTCCTGTATGCATCCTCGTACAGCTTCTTTGAATGCATCTAAGATATCAGTCATCTTATACACACACAGTGCTGACTCATTCATTGGTACGTCACTGCTGCCAGCCGCTCCCTGGTTCTTGGCAAACACGGCATATAATAATTGGTCGTCTGCATTGAGACCCAATGATGCCGCTAGATCATGTCCTGCTGGTCCAAGATGAGCTGCTTGTACCAGGCTGTACACGCTGCCATCTGAACCTCGACATTCAATGGTGATCTCCGTGTACGAGTCTATATTGGTGTGGTCTTGACAAACCCGACTTATCTTGGAGGTAAATGATGAAAATGTCTCTCGCTGAATTTGAATAAAATACGTAAATCCATGACTGGATTGAACATTTGAAAATTGAAATATTGTCACGAATTTAATATGAAAATCGCAAGTGATTAGACAGCTGATCGCTCGATCACTTATCACTCCAAGATAATCACCATAACTGATGTCGAGCTGCCTCCTGGAGATTATGATCTCATATTCAAGCGTGCCATAAGGCGTTGCTCCAATGTACAATCTAGACCCCTGTAGATGATGAGGAGCTATAATACCGACAGTGGTGGTATCCCCATGTGATGCAACGCCATCACCAGATTCGAAAACAATGTCAGTAATGTCACCCAGCCTGCGAAGCTGACACGTTCCACTGAAACTGCCACATGTAATTATTCCACCAGACTGCGAATCAATGATCAACAGTTTGTTGTAGTTGGAATCTCTATCAGGACGATCAGTGGTTGCTGTAGTGACATCCTGTACCAGGTTGAAATTTCTATCCAGTCTGTAGATCCAATTCACTGCACCGACGTACACATACTGATCAATTGCAAAATGGTTGAGCCTGGAGATGCGATATTGTACAGGGCTTGGTGGGTTCGTGAATGAAGCCGTCTGGTAGGCTGATAAATCACCCTGCCACTCAGCTGTTGAGATGTAGATGGTTGATAAAAGGATAAGAAGCATCGATAGACGAAAAGATGCCATTATGAAGATAATACAACTCGCAGAGGTTTTATGAACCAAAATGACTACTGCAATTCATTCAAAGCTGGTGGAATTACATGTATAGTTCCCTCAACATTGAACGTCACGGTTGAGCGACGGTATAGGTACACAGTGAATTTACATAACAGCAAGGAATACATAACGGTGCAACAAAGCTTGCATCGTCTCCATTAGTTACATTTGAAACGTTTTGGCAATGTACTTTCCGGGTTGAAAAGTTCACTTTTTCTTGAACACTTTTAATGTACATGTACATGGTATCTAGTTCATAGGCAAGTAGAACTTAATATGTCTTGTTAATGTTAACTACATATTTAAATTAGGAACTGTCATACTTTGGTAGCATACTGAAACAGAAATCCTCACTCAGATTTACCTATAAACTTATCAGGGTATAAAGTGTGCTGTTATATGAACATATTGTTAATATTCTTCTGCCAAATGCTGTATCTAGGCCTCCTAAAACGAGTAATACCAATGATCAAAAACAATTGTGATCTTCGGAAGATAAAAAAAAACAGGTGAAAAGTGAGCCTTTTCACCGTTTTCTCAAAAAGTGGGCACCGTATGGGACTGGGAATTTCACAGATGGCTGTTACTGTATCTGTCTTGAAATGTTTGCCCATGAATATCGATTGTGCATTTTAGGCCAATCTGGGGGTTCCTTCCGGACCAATCGATAAGCCATCTCAAATTTATTTCTTGCGCATGTAGGTCTATATACCGTTGCACTGTAGACTGAGCAATTCCCGCACAAGAATCTTGCACAAGAAAAGTCAGACCTATCAAGTTAAGATAATCGATGCAATACACATGACATGACCTATGATAAACCCAGACATAATGGTATACCATGGATAAACCCAGAAACAATGTTTATTGCATAATAATTAGGAAGAGACTACATATACATAATTTATGTGCACGTGCTATCAGTTTTGCCGTTAAATTGTCTAATGTATCAGCCACCATATACAGCCATACTTAATGCGGTTAGATAATGTCATCATGCATTATACACCACAGACTCGCAATTAAAATACACAATTTGCACCCAATAAAGCCACTTTATGTGACTTCAGAAATAACTATATGGACTCACCAGTTGATGCAGCACACCTTTTTCCTAACTTAGGGGCATCCCGTCTTCAATTTGGGCACTTATGATCACATAATGGCTGCTCCAATTCTCAGACAGACCCAAATTGGTCAAGTTTCTCTGAAGTCGTCTGAAGTTGTGGCGGGCACGGCCACTTCACCACAATATCCGTGGGCATGACCAACTTTAATCAGCCCGCATTAAATCATTAACGGCTGGATTCAGCCCATTACCATCATTACCATGCCCATTATGTGACAAAATATACTTTGAGACAATTCCTAGACGCAATGTTCCCGGAACCACCGGTAGGTGGCGCTGCACACGACTAGGGCTTTATCGGAACACTCTTAATTACTTTCGTAGAAAAAAACCAGGTAATGACCAAAAATGCCCCAGATATGTATGTTGTAGCCAACATTTTGACATTGTATTGCATGGAACGCCTTAGAATTGTTTCAAGAGGGTTGGAAACGCTGAAAAACATACGAAACAGTATATATCTGAGCCAAAAAGTGAATTTTATTACTTTATTCAAATGACCTGTGACGTCACAACGAACGTCATCTTCGGCAGGTCTTCGGAAGCAACGTTTTCGGAAGCATTCGGATGCTCGGAAATGTGCAAATGTAAATGGCAAAGAATTCCACTGATCACCATTACGGAAAAAGGATTATATCCTCCAAGAGTTAACTTATTGGATACAAATTATGATAAACATCAATCTCAGGTGTGGAAAACTTGCGTAGAATATCTGAAAAGTGAGTTTTACAGGGTTCTTTTACCTACAAACTGTACAAAGCCAGTTTGCTCAAAACGCCCTCTGTTGGTTCTATTGAGTTGTGTGCAAATTATGGTCATCAGTGGAATTCTTTCCGATAGGTGCACTAGGGCCTATTAGACTAAACAACGGTGCCACATACATGATCCAATTCCTATTATAAAATGTCACATTTTCTGATAGGAAATTGGGGTGCAGCCTTAGGTTTCAAAAAAGTGTGATCCTTAACTTAAGAGCCCTGTTAAAAATAGGGTTGTGAGAAAATTCAATATTTAAAAACACAGAAAATTAATTAAATATAACAGGATTTTCTTTTTGTATGAAACTGGTATATTCTGTTCATCAATATACCATCAAGGTCCAAATTATGGAGAGCTGCGTTGCCAATTTGAACTTGCATAAATTTCCTTGTCCAGAAGCCAAGGTATATGTGCCATGATTTCTGACACTCCATTGATTTATGCTACCCAGGCCCCCAGAATCGCTAAAAAATATGCCAAAATAATTTTGTGGCTTGTGTATGTTCCATTTTAGAAGAAATGCCGGCATCTCCCGAATTTACACTCCACTCCATTGACTGCCGTTCATTTCGTCAATGGCTGGAGTCTAATATCTACGCCATTGACTTTGTTGTACACACTAGAGTCGTGCGCACGGGAGCACACGGACGGAATGGAGTCCAATTTCACGATATGGCTGAAATGGCCCGTTTTTATGCCTTCAAAAACTCTGAAAATAAGTCCTGGATGTGTCCATGAACCAATTTTCTTTTTTGAGTTCTGAGCAGTCAAATGACACTTTTTTTTTTTATAAATGGTGGCAACTTAAGAATTTGCCCACTGCATTGATGAGGTATTATTTAATTTTCGGCAAGGCATGTTTTTTTTCAGCATTTTTTCATGTGTGTCCGAATCATGGACAGGGTGTCCGAATCATGGCAAAAATTAAGGTTATTTTCAAGTCAATTTCATTACAAGGACACACAAAACTTTCATAAAATATCAACATGGATATAATAACTACACTTTGTTGGTCATAAGTAAAAATAGTTGAGAGAAACAAACATTAAGAAGGTCAAATAAACCCAAAATTGCTTAAGTGTCCGAATCATGGCACATTTACCCTAAGTGTTCATCTCGTACCAAATTCAGCAGCCTGTCACGCTTAGAGAAAATGTTGATTTATAACGCCAAAGTTTACTCAAATATCGGGAAATTTCGGGTCATTAATTTACACCGTACAGTAAATACGCATGCATCTGGTGCAGAATTCTGATGTTCACATTGCCCTTATAGGTACACTCTCCAGGGGAGTGTACCTATAAGGGCATCCCAATACTGCCACGACACTCCCCCTATACTCCTCTCGAGAGGTTGTTCCCTTGCTCCCATACTTGCTTCACTTGTGAGTGATGACATACATAATTTTGTCAATGAAGCAATCGCCATTGCGAGGGGAGTATACTTCCTGCTGGATCATACATGTACTCCTCCACAAATGCTTCACGTTTGGACCCTCATTGATAAAAAAAAATAATTATCTTAAATACTGTATATACTTCGGAGGTCAACAGCCTTTCCCAAATATAAACGTTACTATTATGTCAGGCCACTCAACACACGGTCCATGGTGTCATTGTCTTTTATTGGTCACTGGCGGGGAGGGATATCTTATCCACATTCTTACAATCCTGCATATCCTTCACCTCAAGAACACCATGTAAACGTTTGTTTTAAGCACAATTCCAACACGTACAAAAAAACCCAAGGGCCCTAGGAAGTTATTTAGAATTTTCATTATTGTTGAGATATCCACGCATAATAGGATTTGCACATGTCTATACCCATCATGCTTCCAACACACCCCCCCCCCCCTTCCCGGATGCGCCACAACATCTATAAAATGTACAGGTAGCCCCTTTCATCTGGCCAGACGCAACACATAGCATCTATCTCTAGTTCCGAAAAACTCTGGGTCCGATAAAATTACCTTTAATTAATTAATGCATCATTAAACTTGGGCTTATTTTTCAGGCCGCGTCACATACCCAGGCCCCAAGATAAATACGCCATGACTGAGCCTTCCATAAACATAAATAGCGCCCTCTTGTTATGAAATTGTCTTGCAAGAGGAAACACTTGTGAAGTTGTGCTTAATTTAACGTTATATTGTACAGTATAACAGTACATCAGTAAGAAACTTCCATGAGTATAGCAAACAAACATGGATCACCACAAACGTATCATACGTTTAAGCTCCGTACTCCTTGGACACAATTACAAGGGATCGGGCAATGTTTTAGCGTGCGTGAACTTATAGAAGTCATGCCATAGGGCTGGGACGCTAGTATATTATTAGTACAATGTAGACGCTGCGTAATAATTATATGCGCTGGAGTCCGAACACTGCAATTAACAAAGCAATCAGCACATGATGTTTGCAGGCGCGGTTCTAGAGTCAAAATTTTTTTTGGGGGGGGCTAGAAGAGCCATTGTTTTTTGGGGGGGTAGAAGACCCAATATTTTGGATTCTTCTAACACTCGCTTCTGCTATGTCTTATTAGGGGTCGAAAAACATGCACATTATAGCCCAAACAACGCGTTTGTTATGTAATTGGCGCTTAATAACTGAACAAATCCAGTATTTTCAAGAATATTTTTTTTTACTTGCATTTTTTTTGGGGGGGGGGGGGGGGGGCTACAGCGCCCCCTAGCCCCCTAGCCCCCCCCCCCCCCCCCCCCCGTAGAACCGCGCCTGGATGTTGGTATAATTATCGAACCAGCTTTTGCTAAGATTTTTGATTCATTCACACAAAATAAGGTGTCACTCCTTCTTGTGAAAAAAATGCGCCTTTCTTCACCCCACAACTGTTCTCAAACCACAATAAATAAGCGAGGAAAGTTCTATTAAATCGGTTGCGGCTTGGCACAACTGCCATTTATTATCAATTTAAACAACGTACATAAATAGGCTCTAATTCTGTACTGGTGACGAGCAAAAGAAAAGCTCTTCTCACGCTTGATATCATAAAAAATTCTACAAGTAGGCCTTGGTCCTTCAGGATATACCATTATGATAAAAAGTACTGTCGTGTAATACTTTATGTACAGTGCACTTCAATCGTGCGATTACCGAAAGCATCAGAACTGTTCACTCAATTTATTCAGATTTCAGGATCCACTGTTTCCTAAAGACAAAAAACGTCTTGAGTTACGACCAGGGACCAATTTCATAGAGCTAATTAAGCACAAAATTTGCTTCAGCATGAAAAGTCTTCATTCATCAAACAGGATTACCAACCAATTTTTCATGGGATGTTTACTGCTTTTGACTTGTATTCGGACATTGTTTGCTGAGCATAACATTCACAAGGTTTTTGGTGCTTAAGCAGACTTTGGTACTTCAAGCAGCTCTATGAAATTGTCCCCTGTTTAACACAGTCCTGGCTTTCATTATGCAAGCAGTTTAAAGCAGAACGAGCAATTTGGGCTTACACCAAAACCGCTCAAACTACGCCATAATAACAGAATTAAATATTGCTACCAATTTTCAAATTATTTCCAATGACACAATTCATTCATCTAGTACCGTTCATAACTTATTTATCTCGGCTATTGTACTATTGTATTTCAAGTATGGGAAACATAAACAAAAAATAACGAAGTACATTCAAGACGAGAAAGAAACCATGTAGCTTCCGAAAGTATTGTTAAAATAGCGAGAAAACATAAACAGCTAGAATACAGTAAGCGGTTAATAATATTCAAAAACGGTTAAAAATTTCTGGTTCAAGATTAAGATTACATACAAATATCTGTAGTACAATTTTGGTAGAAATGAAAGCGGACACGTGAAATATCAAGGTATTTTCGGTCCAATCCTTAATATAGAATAAACCGAAATAAAAACGAAAAACAATCATACAAATTCCTGGTTAAAGACTGGCCTTTTCTTTGTTAATGTTCCTTTGTGATTCAAACCTTCTACCTTTGCTTTCTCAGTAAAGATGCATAAAAATACATTTATCAGCGTAACTTAAACCAAGCTAGCTAGGGTTGTCTTGTGAATGCGAAACTACAGATGCTTAAACGTCCAGTAGCTAAGTGAATCACGAAGACTTAGTGTACACTGTCAACATTTTCGGTAGCAATCTCGGTAACATGTTGCCTAGGTACCTTGTTGCTGAAAATGTTATCAGTGTAACAAGAGCCAAACGAGTTGGGTAACATTTCGCAAGCAACATCTCGGTAATATGTTGACCAAATGTTCCAAGTATACACAGGTCCTAAGTCATGTTGCCAAGGTGTGTTGCCCTACCTGGGCAACATGTTACTAAAAATGTTGCTTTAGGGTGTTCCCCGGTAGACCAGAGGTGTGCATGGATAGGACAACACCAATGAGGAGACAGGATACCATACCGCAAGAAGGTACAGTACTAGGTATTATTAGTCTGCCATTAAGTTTAAAAAGCCTTAAGAGAAAAAAAAGGTACAAAAGCCTCCATTCCAAGGTGCATGTCAATGAAGTCCATATTTCAAAATTTGCAACGACATTTATTACTAAATCAAACATTCAATAAATTGTCTAAAAATGTCTAAATAAATTACCTGACATAATAATGACCTAGTTTCTTTTAATCCCAAAACGCAACCAAATATGTGAATAATTTGATGATCTACCATTGTGTACAGAGACAGCAGGCAAATATTTAATTCCCGCCAAAATAAAACTTCCTAAGCTTTTTCTGTTATTTACCGAAAACAAAAAGGAAGACATGCTGTGTGTGAATAAATGAATACTACATGTAGTATTAACCAACAAATCAAGGGTTATTAAGGCAATCAGAAAAGCATGGATCTCATGACCTATTCACAGAAAATGCTCCCGTCATCTAGACTAGTTTATATACCAACCTAACATAAATAAATCATTTCATTGAAAGACAGTTTGACATGTAGTACACTTTGTGTATTAAATGAAGTAACTATTGGTAGGGCTGTACTGGTAGTGGTAGGCCTATAGCATGGGTTGGTGAGGAGTGCTTGGAGATATGAGGTATTTAATACCTGCATGGTGAAGGTAAGGGTGCCTGCAGGCTAGTCTGAGGTAAGGGTAGGTGATGTTTGATGGCCGATGCTGGGTATTTGTTTATGGAGGTAAGGGATGCTTGGAGCTGAATGAAGACTAAGTTATGTGATTGCTGGGATGATGTGGAAGCTTAGAGGAAGCTTGGACCAAGATATTGGAAAGTTAAAGATACTGGATGGCATACACTTATCAGTTGATGCCGGTAGCCTCCATGTGGAGGTTAAGATTCTTGCACATGGATGTAGGATACATGTATGTGTCATCAGCTTGTGGTCTGAGGTTAGAGTAGGTGAGTAATAGGGTGGTCGGAGGTCGGGATAGGTTGCCTGAATGTGAAGTAGGGTACTGGTATGTGGAGGCAGGAGGCGCATGGGGCACTTAGAGCTCAAGGTTCAGGTGTTTGTGGGTTGATATCAAGGTGCTTGCATCTGCAGGTAGGTGTGCTTGCTTGGAGGTCAGGATAACGGATGGTAAGAAAGGAATCAAGAGAATGTAGGGAGGTTGGACCATTGCCCTAAGTACGCCTACTGGATCTAGTCCTTAACTATTAAAATGGAAAGTGTAGCAATCATCTGAAATTCATTCCGATGTGGAAATCAGTACATTCTTCTAAACAATGACAATTTTTCTTCTTGTATCAAAAATTATTTACAAAAGAATAAGATTCCTTCTTCGCAATGAGGCACAGGAAGGCTGCTTGGAAGAATAGACTCAAGGCTATGTGGTATTAAAAAAAATAATATCATCATGACTAAAAAAAAAAAAGACCTGAACGCCCTTGCATCGTCCTCGCAGCTCTTGCATCCTCTGGAAGGAGGACTTCCGGCTGCTTATTGATTACGACTTGGGGATGGAGTTGGTCTGCTTGAGACGGACCTTCATGAACTCAGGCTTCTTCTCTTCGGCTATTGCTTCTTGCTCCTTCATGTTGGCCTTTCTCTGCTCCTTCTCGTCCTCCTGATGGGAGGAAGGGGGGACAAAACATCCAGTCGTTAATCAAGATACACAAGGCATAGCCATGCCCACCCCACTCGCCCAAGATTGTCTCATAAAATCAGGGTTGGCATTTTTTACTCATTAGTTCTCTACTGGCACGTTCATTCAATTTAACTTTGACATCACATCCTGTGCTTACTCGGGCCTGTCCCAAGTGAGCAACCCGCTGAGCGGGTTACTCCAGTAAGTATCATAGAGTGCATTGTTTCAACATAGTAGAAATGCAAGTAGACTAAAGGCCCATGTCGCACAAGGAAATTACAGGCAACCAGTTCCAGGCAATCTCCAAGGAGAAATAGCATGCATCTTTAGATCCTTGTATAATTGTAAAGGGGATAGTGGGAAACTGCCAGGAACATTGACTTCTTTGCTACTGAAACTTTCTTCTTGTGTGCGGTGTGCTTCGCTGCTTTCAAGTTGCCTGTAAAAACTGCCTTGTGTGACCAGGGGCCAATTTCATAGAGCAGCATAAACACCCAAATTTGCTTAAGCACCAAAAACCTTGGTAAATAAAATCAGTTTTCCAGCCAAAACTCTTTGTGAATGTAATGCTCAGAAAACAATGACCAAATACAAGTCAAAACCACATAAAAATCACATAAAAATGGTAATGGTAATCCTGTTTGATCAAGGAAGACTTTTCATGCTTAAGCAGCTCTATGAGATTGGCCCATAGCCGTAATGACCATAGGTCAATTTCATAGAGCTGCTTAAGCACAAAATGAGCTCAATAAGCATGAAAAGTCTTCCTTGATCAAACAGGATTACCAACCAAATTTTCATGTGATGTTTACTGCTTTTGACTTGTATTCGGCCATTGTTTGCTGAGCATAACATTCACAAGGAGTTTTGGCTGGCGTACTGATTTTATTTACCAAGCTTTTTGGTGCTTAAGCAAATTTTGGTGCTTAAGCAGCTCTATGAGATTAGCCCCAGATCTGCAGAGTTCTGCTGTAATCAGCATCATAAAATTGGGCCCTAGAAGGCAGGAACTGTAGCCATCCGTCCTTACCATACGCTCTTTTTCTTGCCGCTCTAGCAGCTTGAGCTCCATGCTGGTTCGTCTGGTCTTCTTGTCGTTCTCATACTCCTTCTTCTTCTCCTCTATCCTTCTGTCTCTGTTGACTTTGGACAGTTCAGACTTCTGAGGCAAGGGACCACCACTTCGGTAGCTGATGGGAGGAAGACACAGAGAGATTATGAACATATGATACATGCAAGATGCCACTCTGTCTGGCGTGGTGGGTAATATTCCAAAGATGTCAGAAATATTATGTGAAGCAAGTTTTAAGGATTGGTTGGCTCTAAAAAGAACCAAGCTTTCAAGATGTAACTGTAAGGAACAATCGTGTAGATTATCTGTGAGAATTCACTGAAAGGTTTCATTCCATTAACACATCTATCCTACCCTGCCTGCCAATCAAACTGGCCATTGACCAATTGGAGGACGCAAAAGCCACAACCTCGGTCAAACTCAGTCCCATGATATATATGTAAAACATGTGGCATTGCAAAGGTGGGCGGGGCTTATGAGCCAATTTGGAACAGTCTATAGGGATGGAACCCCAAACTGTGACCTCCAATACCTAACAGCAAATGACCTAGCAGCTAGACCATCAAGCTTGTAATGTTTGGCTGCTAAATTTGCAACAGCAATGGGTACCCCAGACAATAATAATGTGTGGTGGTCAAATGCTTAGTCACCATAAAATAAGACTGTGCAACTGTCTTATGTTTACATCAACCAGGTTTATAGCATGCTGCTGTAAATCTGTATGCCACACATTCACCTCAAAATATTTTATCAAACATTTAAGTCTCTCTCCTGAGGACGACCAGAGCACACTGGTTGGAACATCGAGTCTACACTCGCAGTCCTTTCCAGAATCACACTTCTTTCCCAAAGAATACGTGGTGTATCCGCAAGCCTTGAATCTCATGCAAAACTTTTCAAGTCTACTTTGCAATTACAAATCCACCTTGCTCACTTACACGTAGAGTTACATGTACCTCAATTGGTACTGTGATGCATGTATTGCATTCTGCCAAAAGTCAAGGAAAAACACAGAGCATGGCTTCAAATCCACAAAAGTTGATTTACTTCTTTCTCTTTTTCAAGAAGGGTGCCGGTGCGGGTAGTAAGGCAGTGTCCCAATTCACTGGTTGCGGCCGCTGGCTACGGCCGTGGCTGCAACTGCATCTTTGAACTGGATTCAGCCAGTAGAATTGGGATGCGCCTTCGGTCGCATAGACGCGCTCTCAAGATGATTTGAATCCATACGCACAACTGAGGTTATGGCAAGCCAAATGCCCAATAATTCGATAAACACTGTATCGGTGAAAAACACCCTTTATCTTGGTAAAATTTGTTTACTACAGAGTTTTTCTCAAAAGCAGTATTTATTGTGTCGAAAAATAGTGAAAGACGTGTTTATCTCCGATAAATAGGGTTTATCAAATTATTTGGCATTTGCCTTGCCATATGAAGTTGGCCCGGCCACAACAAAGTTACCTTCTCTTGTGGCTTGATATTCGTGAAGACACGGCCGCAGCCGTGGTGGCAGCCAGTTAATTGGGACGCGGGAACAAAATGGACGCGCTGCCAATTTCCGCAGCCACGGCCGCAGCCAGTGAATTGGGACACGGCCTAAGAACCTGGAAACCAAAGAGAGCTCCAAGAGAAACTTGTGGACTTTAAAACTCACCTTAGTCTGAGCTCCCTGTGAAGCTGCTTGTGCTCTTTGGAATCCTTGACGGGATTGGAAAGGGGCTTGGGCTTGATCAAGAAGGCCTCATCAGCACCGGGGGGCGTGGGCGACAGGTCGCCAGAATCCTCCGATGACAACGATGAATATCTACCCGAGGAATTCACTGCAATGGACGGGAAAATGACAGGAAAAAAAGAGAGTACTCTTTATGAATGACAAAGAAGGTGAAGGTAGTTTTGCAGTGACATCATATAATCTCTTCTGTGAGAGTGTGTCAGTGGTTCTGAGAAAAAGTGGTATTTTCTTGACGTTCCGAACAGTGTGCTCTGTTTGTCTTCATGAGGGTGACCGAGGAAGTAACTGAAGACAAAGACGGCAAGTTTTTTTGTGGGGTCGAACTTGTCACTACAGTATTGTACTCATAAAGATTGGCAGTTTGGTCGATAGACCATTCACAGCAGTTCAATCTTATTTTTAGAAAAAGATTAAGCAACTGACCAATTTAGAAGTGAAATCATCAATCTACAGTGGAAGTCACGCATGAGATACATCAACAAGATTCTACATTCAAGTTATTGGGAATGTTAGTGAAAAATCACAGCAAAGTGTTTTACATGTTTTTTTGGCGGTATGAAATGCAATTGCAAATAAATACTTCCTAATTTGTAAATCAAGAAAAAGCAATCATTGAAATGTGCTATTTCCTGAATGCCATTTCCTGTTGAACGAGGGCGCTGTTTATGTCTGTCACAAGTATCAGGACTCATTTCACAGTATAAAATACATTGTACAGTCATAGAAGAGACACTGATACTGATGGTTGACAGTTCCCACTCACACACTGTACAATTGATTTACTGCCTGATTTGCATGCACTGATTAAACGAGGACAACTGACTCATCCCAAGATTCAAGAAGAAAAAAACCGGAGAAATCTGGCGACTTGCTAGTACAAACTACAATGTTTTCCCTTTTCACGACATCACAGACACACTGTGGGACTAAATATGGCATTCACATTACGCATTAACAACGGAGGCCACTTTTTGTTTAATACACCATTTATACACGCCCCTGCAATAGCAATAAAAGCTCTGGCAAAACTATGGTACATGTAATGTAAGAACACAGTTTCAGTTTATGGCAGAGAGTCAACAATACTTCACAATGTCGAAATAGAGAATGAATGAAATTTGATCCATGCTGATATAAATTATTCCAGGCAACCAAACCAAAGTTTTGAGAAAATATCTCTTTTTTGAGACAGGAGAAGAATATTTTTTCATCCTGAAATCCATTCTAAATTCACAGGCAAATGTTCATGTAAACATCTTAATGGGACACCATGGTGTTCAAATTTTGTATTCCTTCTTTATTTGTATGAAAAACAGCCTTGGAAAAATAAATGAAGACTACTTATTGGAGCCAGGGCTTGAAAAGGATCACTAAAGAAAAACAAACAATACATGTAGGCGCCAGTGTAGCAATTGATATCTGTCTTCAACAGAGAAACAAAAAAATCCCCAAAGCAGAAAAATATCAAGATACAAGCAAGGAATTTCAAACACCTGAGATGAATCTGAAAATTTGCTACATCTTGCTAAACAGAGTGTCACTTGCATTAATTCAACATGTATATAGACAGGGTCAGCCAACACAGTGACATTAAGACCTCCAAACAGGGCTCAATTTCAAGGCTCTGCTTTATTTATAAGCATTAAAGGTAGTATCATACTTTGGTTTTTGTCAAAGAAATGCAGATTCATGGGCAAAAAAAAAAAGGAAGATACAGTCACAGTCATCTGTGAAAATTTCAGTCCCATACCGGTGCCCACTTTTTGAGAAAAATCGTGAAAAACGCCCACAGTATTTCTCAAGTCTTTTCTCTTTTATTTTTGATCTTTAAAAAGATCAAACAGATTTTTGGTCGTTGTTTGACTAATTTCTGGATAAATACACCATTCAGGCGGAACAATTTTAACGGTAGATTTCTACCAGCACCATCTTCATTCCCTGAAAGTTATATGTAAATCTGTGAACATTTCTGTTTTGGTGTCTTACCAAAGTATAATACTACCTTTAAGTGTAGAATCGGCGCTTCTAGAAGCAGGAAATTCAGTGTTTACGAGATCCTATTTTATGGGTTAGCAAGGAATTTTCAGTTGTGTGCTGGATGTGTAGTTCCATAATTGTAAGGATTTCCCGCTTATATACTCAATGAAAATCATCGCAAATCCTGTAAGCAGGTATTGAGAATCATCAGCACAGAATTCTGCGCTAATCAGCAGAGCCATCAAATTGTGCCCAGTGATTTCTCTGGCTAAAACAGTGGAAGAGTACTGGGATAGCTCTCATTGCATATATTCACTCTGTGGGTATTAATTCAAGGTGATGACTGCTGAAACAGATAATTCTGTGGAAGCCAACTGGTGAACTAAATATTCCAAACCTAAATGTACCTGCAATGGATTTTAAATATCATTTTCACAACTTGATCATGCTTTAACAGAATTCCCACGAAGGCGGACGTTTTGAGGTCCAAGTTCAAGAATGTCTGGAATTCATATAGACCAATAATACTCCCCCAAAGAAACCTAATATTATGCCCATGATGAGAAGGTTGTAAAATGTGCCACGGTAGATTGGACTTTGACAAAACAAAAAAGTTGAGAACGTTTCCCATAAGAATACCATATCCTGGTTCACTATGCCAATGTTGACTTTTATTGACGACACATAAACCGTCTCTCCCTAGATACAGTTTCACAAGTAAACTTAGAAAAACTTCAGGAGGCCACACTGGCACAGACATGCTAAAACAGAAACATGAGCAGCACAAAACTGGACCCTGACTGTTCAGGAGGGAAAAAGAAAAAAGAAAACACAGTGGACACAATTGGTGCAACAAATCAGTGCAACTCATACCAGGAAGTGAGGGGTATAATGGAGAGGGAGATCTGGCCATCTATCAGTTTGTTGTCACTCGTCTTTTGAGGCCACCATTCCAAGAGTGTCATTTGTCCTTGGGAGCGTTCAGACACAGTACTAAAAGTGGTCTATCTTCGGTTTAAACCAAAAAGGGTCTACCTACTTGTGTCTGAATGGTCTACGATAGACTGCTCTGGGTGCTAAAAACGGTCTATCTTCGAAAACTTGGACCGCCAAGGAGGGACATTCTAGATTAATACATAGACCGGTCTAAAAATGGGTCTTAAGACATCTGAACGGTCTCAACCACAACCGGTTTAGCTTGACCATGAGCGGGTGCACAACTCACCGGTGATTTATGACACTACTTGTGAATTAAGGGAAGTTTGGTTTCAGAGTAATGCGACAAGAGTGACCTCTACACACCAGAGATAGACCATTTTCAGTTTAACCCCATGTAGCATGAACGCAAGTGGTTTGGGATGAAATGTTTACCTCCCACTGTGACCGCAAAGGGTAAGACCTTTTTGGTCTCCGGAGCACTGTATTTGATCATAGCCCTTTGATGTCATCTGCCTTTTATTGTCACCTGCCTTTTGGTCCCACTTGTCCTTTCGATGTCACCTGTCCCTTTGGATGTCACTTGTTCTTTGACAGTCCATTGTTATTTTAGTCACAGTACACACGTAGTGGCATGCAGCTGTCCAGTGTAGGCAATTTGGGCCAGCATGAGCGCATTAAGTTTACATAACATTTTAAAAACAAAAACACTGAGTCTACTGAGAGAGTGGAAATGAGTTGAGACTTACGCTTGTGATGGAAAGGCATGTCATTCTTGTCTTTGGCATCATCTTCCATGTCATAGTCCGGAGGGGGTGGACTGGCCATGGGAGGGGGTGACACTGAAGTTGAACGGTGTGGTGTGATTGGGATGAAACAAACAAACAAACAAGCAAAACAACAAACAGTGAGTGCAAGGGTTACAGGTAGGAGTGGGTGAAACACATGCCTGACATGGTGCAAAAACAGTATAAAGAGGGTCTGTCACATGCTTAAAATGTTCTTCCTTAAATGCAGTTCTTGCATTCAAGATGAGTTCTTCCCATCCTTATACTTACATGTACAAGAACAAGAACACTATCTTTGCTAACTACATGTACCATACTAGTGATGGTTCTGTGGTCAATTTCACGAAGCCCTATGATTGATCGTAACTCAAGTTACGAAGGATAACCCATCGTATCATCATCCTATTATTATATTATTATTACCTGTACATAGGTAGGTAATAAGCACAGTCAAGTTTCCCTTTGCAAACACAGGTTGCCCGCCAAAGATCCCCCAAATGCACACAGCTCAAGACTACCGGCAGCTCTCCACGGATTCATGCTTAACATGAACATCCACTAAGCATTGTTTCCTTTCTAGGAAACTGTATGATGCTGCACTTGACCTGGTGGAATGTCCCCTTTGTACATGCCGACCCAAAACTCTATGTGTGCAGTGAACTTTGAATTTGGACCCATAGTAAAAAAAACTGCAACCACATGAACAACAATAGTTGCTATTGAAATAAAATAAGATTCCCAAGTTTCGTTCTCAAACTCAAACGCACAAACTGACAAGTTGAAAAATGAAACCAGAAGGGTTTAGGACAATAAACACAAATAGTAGCATAGGTTTGCATTTCTATTTCGACCAGGTATAGAAAGCTCCTTCGTAATCAAACTCTTATGGATGTAAATTCTAAACATCACAGACCAGTGAAATGTTTATACATGTATACAAAGTTGGGCCCAGTTTGGTTTCACTCTCCATGCTGGCCAAAGCATGTGACATTTGATCTGGAAAGGTCGGTGGAAACTCTGGTTGTTAGCTTGCAAGAAGGTAAAACCCTAGGACATTTTTCTTTTTTTAATAAAACAAAATCATTAACAAAAAACCTGTGCCTTGGGCTGAAAAAGCTGAAACAAAAGATAAAACATCTGATAATTTACAAATACACAATTTTTAACTTTAAGTGATCTTAAATGCAAGAAACCTGTGATGAATGTGGAATGGTTAGTCAAGTTAACCTTTACCATTAAATGATTAGTAACCATTTTCTGTCTAGAAGCTCTGTTAGTTTGAATTGAAGCACTGTTACAAAACTTGGTTGAAGGTTGGGTTTTGGGATTTCTGAATAAGCCTAATGCTTCATGTGTTCAAAACAGCAAGACTTATTTATTTATTATTAACAGGATTTAGAAGAGATAATGTTAGTAAAAATGGCAATTTCATCTTGTTAAGATTGATTTGGATCATTTACATTTACATTCATGATTATTATGATTAACAATTCATAAAATGACTGTCGATGAATCAAAAAAATGGCCAAAGGACTGATCGGTGATATACATGTATGGATAATGCACCGTTCCCGTTCCGGCTTTGCTCTTAAGCCCCGCCCACATGTGTGTTTTACATACAGCATCTGACCGAGTTTGACCGAGGCTTTCGTGGACACCTGATTAAAAGGCGTCCTCCACCTGGTCAAAGCACACAGTTTGATTGACAGGCCGGAAGGGTCCATCGATCAAATGATTGACAGATGAAATTTGTCGGTTAATGAATAACGTCTTCGCCCTTTTTCTGTACATTTTCAACAGATTAACAAATAAATGACACTTCTCAGAAACTGCCAAGAGACACCACAAGTTCATTAGTGTTTTTAAAGATGAATACTCATTGGAGAGCCTTGAGAAGAAAGACAGAACGACACTGACATACACACTAAATGTTGATCCCATAATCAAAACAGTGAACTTTCATCTGTTTTCCATCTATGACATGCTACACATGTGATTTTCTAAAGGGTTACGCTACAGTTAGGAGAAGAAAACACCAAATTGAACAATAAAAATTAGTACATGTACCTGAACAACTGTGGATAAGAATGTGGTGAGGTGTTTCACTGTTCTGTAAGGACTGAGCAGACCTCCTAAAAATGCTAATCTAAATACACTAGCTCGGCTGTGTCAGACAGTCGAGGATGCACAAACTACGGTTTTGACGTTCAACACGATGTTCTTGCATTTGTGCTCAACGTGAACGAGGACCACGTTCACAGTCACACCAATCTAAAGCTCCCTGCTTTTGTGGTACATTTCCAGCATGTGTCCAGAGTTCATTAGCATCTTCCATGCAATGATGCTGAAGCAGCACCCCTGATAAGGACCTCTCTCCCTCAATAGACTTCATATTCCGGGAAGCGACTACCATGACTACACGTAAGCATTAATCAGCCTGCTGGCCTACTACGGTCTACAACACACAGGACAAAACATAAACCCTGGGCCTGCACTGGCCACTCATGAGTCTCCTGGCATGTGTTCATCAGCAAGCAATAACCATATTGGTACATCGTTCATTTGTTGTTTTTGTTTTTGTATAAGACAATCTGCTAGTTTGCACATTGAGACGACTGGACAACCATTTTCTAAGCAGCAGGAAGCTCTATCAGCTATAGTATAGCTGGTTTTTTTCAGGTGATTCACAATACATATGCCACCACTAGAAAGTACTAGGATGGTGCCCACAAAACAGAGGCTCAGGCTCAGGCTCTGTCTTCCATCATATCCATATGCTGAAAATATAGGTCTGTGATTTACATTCAAACTTAAGCTCTATTTTCTTTTTCAAACCAGAGAATTTTCTTCCGAATCACAGCCAAAGCCTCTATTTCGATACCTGTTATTTTAGAATTAATTCATGAAATGGAGCTGGAGCCTGAGCCTCCATTTCATAAACCCCCAAAGTTTCACTCAATTCCCATCTGTCGACAATTATCCAAAATTTTAATGCAACATAAAAACCTTTCCCAGGCTGGTCCAATAATAACAGTGTGGTGGCATAGGTACTGTGAATCACCTGACTGCATCAGTGTCCTATGGAAACGGTATTTAGATCCCGACTGCAGCAACCAAACATGAAATTCAGAATGTAACAACAGTATCCCCCAATACCCTTCTTTCCTTAATCTGCAAAAAAAGGACTTTTCAAGGACATTAGTCAGCTACAAAACAAAAATATTCCAAGGCAAAATAAAATGTATTCAGATAAATTCAGCTATCACTGACTTTGGATATATGTAGGATCGACCGTTTCCATAGACGCTGAATTGAAATGACTTACACATCTTGAGATATTCAGGAAGATCATCGTCGCTGTCATCCTCATCCTCCTCCACCTTCTTCTTATTATTATTCTTGCTCCCTTTGGAAGGGAAGATGCCTGTTAGATCAGGAGGAGGGGGAGGGGTTAAATGTCTGAAAGGTCTAAGGATAATCTACCAAACTCCTCGAACGAACGAACGAACCCTGTGGGTGTGTCGTGGAATGCTAAATTTGTGATTTCGCGTCAAGACACAAACTCTGCAAAACAAAAACTTGACCTTGTAGAGGAAATGCTCAATTCTTTCCCTACTGTCAAGGTCTCTTCGACATCTGACTTTGGAATAACCAAGCAAGCGCGGTACGTGGTAGTTGGTGTCGCCGCACCAAATGACCAGTCTATGAGTCTCAACTATATTCTTAGCAATGTTATAGTGAGGAGTGGGGTTAGAATCCACAAGTGGTTTAATAGACGACATGGGTTGCAACACACAGTGCCTCGGGTGAGGTGATGGGTGTGACCATGCACATGCTACAAGAAAGAAACAATATGTACTTTGTTAAGAAATACCGTGAAAACAAATCCTGTGCCGAGAGGTGCTGGTGTTAACAATCATTTTGAGTAACTACTACAAAACTGAAGAGGAAAGGAATTAGTTTGAGTGTGAAAAGAATGCAGGCGAGACAATAGGATGCTTTGTAAAGATGATGAGGCAGAGGTCATGCACTGGAGATGTATGGCATCTGTTCCTATGGCAACTGGAAGTCATCCCGTCAGCCACTGAACTTACTGTGGTAGGAGGTATGGGTGGGTTGGTACCCGGGCATCTCGGCGACCATGACGCTCGGCGGGGAGTGCGGCCAGCTGTGCTTCTTGTACGGAGGGATCTGATTGGGTGACATGGGCGGCGTGGGAAGAGTGGGTGAAGTGGGGGAGGGCGTTGTTGTTGTCATTGTGGCAACGACCGGGTATCCCCTGTGCGTCTGAGAACGCTTGTGCTGCGTTGGAGGCGGAGGTGGTTTGGTCCTGGCTAGGCCCTCTAAGCGAAGCGCTGTCTTAGGTACTAGGTTTGCAAAGAAAAGAAGGCCGTTGTTAGGCAACCAAAGCTTCCATGATCTTTTCAACCCAAATCCAAGCATTAC
Organism: Astropecten irregularis; assembly: GCA_963971285.1. Classification (NCBI taxonomy): domain Eukaryota; kingdom Metazoa; phylum Echinodermata; class Asteroidea; order Paxillosida; family Astropectinidae; genus Astropecten; species Astropecten irregularis. Next base: position 23,831,950 of record OZ020244.1, read on the forward strand.
AAACAAAATGGAAAACAACTAAAAAGCATGCACATTGCACAGCAGATAAAGCCAGGAATTTATCGTACAATAGAATGAGCAGATTGAACTTCACTCACAGAAAAATGGAGAGAATAAAATACATAATCCAAGGGAAAAAACAGGAATGTTTCTGGCATATATGGAAGCTATTGGTGTAAAATTGTATCTTGCACCTGTTGGTCAAAAATTGCATCTTGCGAGTTGCGATACATTATCATAGCTTCATGCATTGTGTCCCTGTGAAACACATAGACTGTGGGTGACATGAAGTGCTTTGGGACAACTTACCAAGAACTGTATACATATAATCTCTAGGATATTACAAGGGATGGAAAGGCTTCTCCCTAATGATCCAATGCATGGAGTCAACCATGGGCTAAGCACTGGTTCATCTGATGAATTTACAACCTGAAAATGTTGCCGTAAATTTATAGAACTCGTAATTTTGTTGGGATTAGCATTCTCATGAGGGATGCATGCTGAGCATTTTGAAATCGATTCCCATTTCCTGGTAAGCATTTTTAAGGCTGAATATCAAGCTTACAGGTCAGATTTCAACCTACATGTAGCTCACAAGTGTCAGCAAAAAAAAACCAATGATCACATCAGTTCAATCACAGCGTGAGAAAAAGCCAACCAACAAATATTTCAATCTTTGATTCACCTGAAGCACACTTTTTCTTTTCTTTTCCTTTTTTTTTAATTGCGGAAATGCAAAGCAAACTGAAACTATACTCATAGCTTTATCTTCACTTCACACGTGTGAGCGATACCATGAATTAAAGGAAAAGTATTTAACAGATCTTTTTTTCCTATCCTGCAACTGTACATGTATGTATTATAAAGAGTTTATGTGATGAAGAGGCCTATATACTCTGCCACCTTCCTTGTACACCCTTCAGAAAAGATCACACTAATTCTAAAAAGAAAACGGGTACCACACTATTTTGAATCCAAGCCTCGGTTTGATTGCACTGCTTTGAATGCAGGATGGATGCACCCGGGCCGTGCATAAGGCCTATAAGGTCAAGCCTCAATACAGAGTCAATACATTTGTTTTGATTTATTGAACTTGCATTAAGCATATGCCCTTGTCAACTGGATCCCGCTAGGAAAAACAAACAGGCATCTCCCTACAATCAACATGGAGACTATTTCAGGACAATCGGAGGAAGGGGATGTCATTCTTCCATGATGTGAATTAAAGTGATACAATCCCGTACAACAGATTGTGAACACATGGTAGCCATTGGCAGCCTTGCCAAACTGCCAAACGCTGAACGCAACTATAACTATCGTCATTTGAATGCTGCCAATGTGAAAATCCCTTAACAAATTATCATGACAGGCCATAATGTTCTTGCAGCTGCATTTCTTACAGATTTCGAGCATTAAAATGGGAAGCAGAAGCACTGCAGACATTAAACATGTGACAACATGATTAAATGCGTCATCATTTGCAGCCAATTATACAAGCAAGGAAGTGACACAAACAGAGTATCTACGCCTACGTAAGCCATTTACTTAAAGGTAGTATCATACTTTGTTTTTTATCGAAGAACAGATTCATGGGCAAAAATATCAAGACAGATACAGTAACAGTCATTTGTGAAAATTTCAGTCCCATACGGTGCCCACTTTTTGAGAAAACGGTGAAAAACAGCCACAGTATTTCTTAAGTCTTTTCTCTTTTATTTTTGATCTTTTAAAAGACCAAAAAGATTTTCGGTCGTTGTTTTACTGATTATTGGATAAATACACAATTTCAGGCGGAAATGTTTTCACCTTATGTTTCTACCAACACCATCTTCATACCCTGTAAGTACATTAACCTGTGAACATTTCTGTTTTGGTTTCTTACGAAAGTATGATACTACCTTTAATACACAGGGTACCAGCATTGTCTTCTAGTTCTTTACGTTTTGGAATTGAAACCAAAACTTAAAACAGAGAAAAGCCTGCCTTTTGCATGTACAGCAGAAATGAAGCATGGCGTGCTTATCTTTTTGTCTGAGTTCATGTCCTTTGTTTTATTATCCTCTTGGCTACATTCCCATAATAATAAGCTGCATAAATTGTCATAATAATTAACAGTGCTAAACCTTTATTAAGGGTTTTATTCACAAGTCTTGCAAATAGAAACAAACTATGACAAATGTACATGACGTGTGGGCATTAATGGACTAAATGTATTTTATACATAATGAGCAAAAATTATGTTGAATGAACAGTCAATTCTGCAACGAACCATAGACTTATTTCCATGTAATCTACAACAATATGTTAAACAAGTACTTGAGCAGCAAAGGTTTGGTATAGGTATCACTTGTAAAAATCATTTTGGTGACGCGGTTTGACATTTAAAATGCACTCGGTCATGTGCTGAAATTGCAAATTCACCACATTATTTGGTTTCCTTCAAATATTCCAATACTAGCTCGATGCCAATGATGTAACTTAGGTTTTTGTTTAAGTTGCATGGTACCAGCACTCTGAATTTAATGAAAGCTGAAGGTAGCATGGACATCTCACATTTAACAAGCACCATGAGATATGTAAACTTGGGCGAAATGAGAAAAAAAAACATCGGGGTAAACACAGCATGTGTAGTTTAACAACGTTTTATAATTATTGCGTTACCAGGTAGGTTTAAGCATTCGCAGGAAGTTAATGAGCAAGCAACTATTAAGTTGGCATTATATACTGGTACATGTAAGCGACAGGTGATACATGATTTGTAAATGATTAATGACCGTAGCCAGATGAAGGGGGGACAGACCGTAAATCGGGCTCTTTCACACAATCTAATGTCTCTTTCTGATTTCTAATTTTTTATTTCTGGGGGGAGATAAGTTTTAGAGTTTATCTGGGGCAGCCTGTAAAACCAGAAAAGAAGTTACTGAACATGCTGCAAAGAGTATACCAGGAAATAAACCAGGGGACCGATTTCACTAACGCTTTGCGATCATCGATAAAGCCCAAATCCATCGGTAAACGGAAAATCGATCACTAAGTTGCGTAGCAATTCTCTGTTAAGCGATGGATTTGGGCTTCAGCAATGATCGCAAAGTATTAGTGAAATCGGCCCCAGGAGCAGTTGGGTCACTGTGTGAATGCTCAGCTTGTCCGGGATTCAACAAGTGGGTCAGAAAGAGACATCGTGTGAAAGAACCTTCTCCCCTGAACTTACTCTGTATCTTCTTTGGAGGTACATGTACATGTAACTTTCTCGGTTCGTCCTCCTCGTCGCTGGAGTGGAGTTCCACTCCAATGGCCTGGCCGATCACATGGGCTGTGAGGATCAGACGGACGAACGGTCATAGGGCAAAGATGGAGAGGAAGATGGCACCCAGGGGGAGTGGAGCGTATTAAGAAATGGTCAGGCAATCGTTTGGATGTCAGGATGCACATTATCACACATGAATGTTTTAGCCATGCAAACAAAAATATAAAAAAAGGGAAACAGAAAAGTGAGAAAACAAAAACCAAAATAAAAAATGGCAGCCATGTTACCGGGGTGAATGGGGTATAGAATTAATTCAACAGCCATTTTGGTCTGGTTCCCTGTGTGCTCCTTGTTGAGAAGTTACGTTTGTTGGTTACGTTTTTGAGCCACATACTGTTGACAGAAACTTAGTTTTGTATGATGAGTTTCTGATCATCATCATACAAGGGTTTACACCTTGGCGGCCATCTTAGACTTTGATCGCAACTTCAAAACAGGGCACGCATACGCACTTTTCGAAGTGTAAACCCGTGTATTTGCCTGCAATGCCATTAAAACATCGGAGAGAATGTTTTGGAAATCACACAAGTTGAACAAAATGGCCGCTGCATTAATTAAAAAAAAAAACACTTCTGTTACACCAAAACAATGCAAGCAAGTTTGAACCCAACACTGTCTAGTCAAAGATGGCTGGACTGGTCTAGTTCACTTTCTGGAACTGACCCACAACTTCCCACAAGTAGTATGGTTGTGTGCACAGTGTCCACACACAACCAATGGCCAACCTGGAATTGATTTAATATCTATTTCGTTCTTGGATGACATATTGGACGTCAACCAATTTTGTAACTAGACTGCTTTATTGGACCAACTTGCGCTGCAAAGCTTTTTCGGGAGTGTGGGATCTCAAAAGGCACAACCATGAAAATAAAAATGCAATGGAAAATAATTGATTGCAGAATGAGAAAATTCAATCACACGCCATTATATTGCAGCATGATTCACCACTGCACATCCTTATTCTGCAGAGGCCAGTTTACATAACTTGAAAACAAATCAAAACCACAGAAGATATCACTTTTGTTTTGTTTTTCTTCAGTGCAAAAAGTATTTGGATATTACAGTATCTTTAGCCTATATATATCATATAGATGATAGGCATGATACAACCAGTGAGTGCAAGATGTGTGTATTTGGAAGTAGCTACTGGGTGTGGGGTGTTGGGGGGAGGGGTGCATGGGAGAATAGCCCAGTGTGCAGGTGCGAGATATGGGCTATGGGATAGGTACCCCCGGTACATGTATCTTGGATAGGATAGGGGAGCAGGGAGGGTGCCTTGGAGGAATAGGGTGGGGTTAGGGATCACTGGGTTGGGTTGTGAAGTGTGAGGTGGGTTGCAGGAAATGGGTTTGGGTGTGGGATGGGGATCAGTTGGGGACGTGGGGTGGAGTGGACCATGGGAGTGTACAGTGTAGGGTGGGTTGGGAGGAATGGGTTGAAGGTTGTTGGTGCGGGGTACGGTGGAGGGAAAGATGTGGGGGTGCAGCAGGGTGCCTTGCAGAAATTAGGCTGGGTGTGAGATGTACTGGGAGTACAACTTAAGACAGCACTTGAGACAGCTCAACTCATACACTTGGGAACTTCGATTTGAACACTATCACAACCAAGTGGTTAGAGTTTGGGCAGAAAAGACACAATCCTTGGTACATTTACGACTCAAGTTTTTTGCATCCCACTTTCAGTTTTCCCCTTATAAAGCAAAATGTACTTTTTAAAATAACTTCTCCTTTGAGGGCCATGGCCTGTACAGAGGACAGGTTGTGACAGAGATGTCTAGACAAAAAAAAAAAAAAAACAGGAACCAGGCAAAGAAAAGAAAAATCTGCAAATGCAGAAAATTAGTTCCAAACCAATCATCACCGCTAGTAACTTAGTACGTCTGTTATCAAAATCAAACTTGCTGTGTGAGTTAAGACCGATGTAAAAAAAAAAAAACCCGCAAGACAGAAAATTTGCCACAAATTATGTCACAGTGAGATATTGCCACAGCTTTAAGGTCCAAAAATGGAACATTAATAAACAAGAAACTTAAGACAAGTTTAGTTCAGACTGTATACGGGAAGACAAACTTTCTTCACCATGTCCGGGTTGGAAATGTTTAACTTCTTTAAGCGTGCTAAGGATTACGTTTTCTTTTTTTGAGCAGAATCATTCTTCTGCATTTAAATGTGGAGTGCTGTGGTCTGGTGGGTCGTACTCAAGATCGTATGGTCAATTTTTATCATGATTATGGGTTCGAATCCAGCAATGGGCTAATGGTACTTGTGTCCTTGGGCAAGATGCTTTGTCACATTATTGCTCCTCTTCACCCAGGTGTAAATGGGTACCTATGTGAGGGTAGAGATGGCTTTGTGTGTTTGATTAGCTCTGCACACTTTGCATGCAGCCAGGGGGCTTTACTCCCCTGGAGCTGAAATTGTTTCTTGAATGTAATGTAAATGGGCCTGATGAGCAGGGATAATCATAGTTTTGTGATACCTCTCTTGTGTAAGAATGCTATAAATGTCTAAATTATTAAATGGTTTGAAACCGACAACAATGAATCCATATGCATGAACAAAATTCAATTTGGCACTGACTGCACACATTTTCCTAGCCCTGATAACATGATAGATCATTATCCAAACATCACATGATAAAACATCAAAGATGGCCAGCTGGGTATTTACTGAGCATAGAAGCTCAACAATGGGTGCCATTATCTCCCATTGTATTATCACCAGACACAGTCGGATCTTCATTAGACTGCTAAATGCAAAGAATAAGCCAAGGATTTGACAGTAATATCTCTGAAATCTGATTATCTGGACCAGTCTTTGTGTATAGAGTATAAACACAGTTACTACTGCTGGGGGATTCTGGGGTTGAATTTGAGGAAGGTGAACAGTTTCATTTTAATCTGACTTGATATTACATAACTTTTTTTTTTGTCAATTTTTTTTTTCGTAATCATCTTTTTCTGATGTCTAGATCTGAAATGCTTTCAATGTTTACAGCAGTTTGTCAACTTCTACTCAGAAGCATTTGCAGTTGCACTGCCTTATTACTTCATATAAAAAATGGAACAACTTGTTTCTGGTGCACGGCAGTTCTTGTGAAAGAATCAGAGATATGCTTTGATGCTGATGCTGGTTCTAGCTTGTCTATGCATAAGAACCAATGCTTGTTCTGTACACTGAATGTGTACTTGGATTTACTACATGTTGTTTGTACCACAAACTGGTCCCAAAACTACATATCATCTCATATCGAGGATGGTTAAAGGTAGTATCATACTTTGGTTTTCGTCAAAGAAATACAGATTCATGGACGAAAATATCAAGGAAGATACAATAACAGTCATCTGTGGAAATTTCAGTCCTATACGGTGCCCACCTTTTGGGAAAACAGTGAAAAAGGGCCACAGTATTTCTTAAGTCTTTTCTCTTTTATTTTTGATCAATAAAAGATCAAAAATAATTTTGGTCACTGCTTTTACTCTTTTCTGGATAAATACAGCATTTCAGGCAGAACACCTTTAACGGTATATTTCTGCCATCACCATCTTTATACCCTGTAAGTTGTAGGTAAATCTGTGAAGATTTCTGTTTCGGCATGCTACCAAAGTATGATACTACCTTTAAAAAAAAAAAAAAACTAATTCAATTTATTCATTTGTGATGTCATCACCTTGAACAGGTCATCCAAGACTGATCAATGAGAATAGACACAGCCTAATCATTACAACTGTGACTGAAGACTAAAAGACTCGATCCAAATGCAAATCACTGATGGAGAACCTAGCTGCTACTGCAAAATGACTGCCTTCTGTAAGAACCTCATTGTGTATCATGTGCATTCATTTGTAAAGCTGTAAATCTTGTAGAAAACAGAAGTCTAGTCATGTACAGTACTACAGACTGTACACAGATTAAATATTTATGATGGTTTATGCACAATCCTTGATGTATGTATGGGTAATTCCTTTATTGAAATCAAGGCCGAAGGGAAAGTGTCCTTGGGTCTATGCCCACAGACAGTGCCCACACAACATGTATGGGGTTGGGGGCTTTTTCATCAACAACCTCTGTGGGGAAATTATCCTCCATTTCCTTTTCAATAACACTGTGGTTGCAGACTTGCAGTATTCATAAGTAAAGTTAGAAAGGGGGCACGATGATGGAATGATGACTAGAGCAGGCTAGTCAAAAAAGAGACCTTCTAGTACGAGAAGTGCGAACGAATTAAGAAGTGGGAAAGAACTGTACAAACGATTCTTACATGGTGTTTCCAAAAACCAATCCACAATCTGTACAATCTATAAAGTCTTGCAAGGCAAGGCCTGTTATGCTAAGTGTATAGAGCAGACTTCCGTAATTGTCATGTACAAACTATATGGTTATGTCCATGCTCGAGCCAAATTTGCGTGGGTCATTGATTTACATGCGTGAGTTTCACACAGAAATGAAGGTTCAATGATACGATATGCTTAACTAATGAGCAATTCAAAGCACAAGTTTTGGTGATTTTTCGCCAGATGAGGAGTAATGGCGGCAGTGGTTCTTTGCTTTTGGAAATTGTTGATGTTCTACCTTTAAAAGGGGAAATATTTGAAAATGTTGAAATTAAACACAACTCCATTCTACTCCAAACTTAAGCCTAGGCCTGTATGATGTATGACATGTATTTTTTTCACTGCGCAGTTGATGAGCTTTCGGCTGTGATAAAAAGAAACACAATGGTGAAGATTCTCAACTACGTGCTTAAATTTTAAAAAGTGAACGGCAAGCTTCACGGTTTAACACTAAGTGTACGGGAAACTGTGCACCAAACTGGATTACATGAACAATGGGAAGGTGACGTCACACACTCATGAACTTAACACACATGGAAATACTACTACTACTAATGATAATAACAACTGAGCAGCAGAACTGATGACACCGAAGTGCGATTGAAACACTTCCTGGTTACCGTGGTGTCTCAGTGTCTCCGTTTCCGAGACTTGTATATTTTACTGTACCTGGGCAGCTGGCAGAGCGAGATCTCACTGGTGTGTGGGAGTCAGATAAAGAACAAATAAAACAGCAACAAAAAGAATGTGATACATGTCATGTAAAAAAAAAAGAACCCAAAACAAAATTGATATTCTTATTATGCACCCATGCATGCTGTGCTATGTATGCATATATGCGTGCTCGTGCATGTTATTATGTAAATGTACCTTCATGTAAGGTGATCAGTGACTTTTGACCTTACGTTCAATCAACAGAAGCCACACCCACTGCCAACTCAAAAGCCACACCCCTCTGTTTGGATCATTTTCATCCATAAGATTGATTTAGTTATTCTGTATAAAAATGTATGACAAACACAAAACCCATACTGTATTTAGTCTTCATGGATGTTAAGTGTAGTGTACCCATAACCAATGTCACACATGACTTGTATGCGCACATGGGGGCAAAATTGCTGTTGGGATGGAAAGATGTCCCCCATAAATTAAGTCCATATTTCTTGAATAAAAATCATCCTCTACAAACAGCAAGATGCATACAATAGACCTTTCTTTTGTTTACAAACATTGTCATGCTGGTTTAATGGCAACACTTATGGGCGGCCAAATGTTGCAAATCATTTTGTCTTCTTGACAGACGGCGTGACCAAATTCAACATAATTTGCAAACTTTCCATAGCTGTACAAATTCATACCATCATTACTTGTGTTGTTTCTATTACATTCAGCAATATCTTGAAATGTTTATGAAACGTTGTGTTCAAACTGTGGTAATTTTTGTATGCCTGGCTTTGATGGCTCTCCATAGTTTCCGCCATCTTGGTTGGCAAAAACTTGGGCTGTGACGTTGCCAAAGAAAGGTCTATATGCCTACCCACCATGACACACCCAGCCACATACACGTGTAGCTTTATAAAAAAAAAAGCCAGTGAACATGATGTACATGTATTACACTGAATCAACATGTAAAACTAGAAAACTACACATGTACAATGGCCCATAACTACACCCCCTGTATCACAAAATACATTTTATGTACATGTAAGTTGTTGTTTTTGTTGTTTTTCAAAGTCCTAAAAGAACGTAGACAGTGTCTTGTGATGCGAGTGCTTAATTTGAAATCCTGCTTCAACCACAATATGCTAGAGGTTCATGGGAAATCATTAATCATCACAACGTCTTTCGGATGTCAATATCGACTGTAGGTCATCATCAACTTACGGTTTTGTTTCAGTTTTGCATGCAAAGGGATGAAATTCAAATCTGCTTGGCACGTAAATCTGACTAAGCACAGTAAACATCTGCTTAGCACTCAAAGGATACCGCCCAAAATCTCATGTGAAATATATTGTCGAAAACTGGTTCTCGGCTGATTTTGGCTAAGCATGAAAATTCACCGAGCAATGTTTTCCTGCCGAATCAGCGTCATGAAAATGTGACCCAGGTTGCTGGGCCGGATTACGGGGAGTAAACAAAATTGAACTTGTCCTCTAAAAAACATGTGTAATAGTCTAACCATAGTAATCACAATCAATGTTGCCATGGAGACACTATAAAACCTCTCATCAATTGCCATGACGATGAACATACAAGGAGTCTAGTGCAATAACAGTAGGATTGACGTATCAATATCTCATTACGGTATACAATGTGTATACATGTATAAATAATTATACATTATGTAGAAAAGCAAAATGTGGTTTGGACGCTAATGAATAATTCACTGTAAGATTTTCCCAAAATAGATAGTAATAAAGCGCATTCTCCTATGAATATGAATAATTGATGAGTGATTTAGGAAGTATTTCGGAGCCATTACACGTATCATTAATCATCTTCCATCCTTAAAAAAAAATCCTAATTAAATACAACACAAACGGTTGATGACTGTAATATTGGCCGACTAGCAAATTCTCTTGGGACAATACATCTTTCTACGGCATGAACTTTCAATTTCACAAATCTTTACCAAAAATGTATTTCTCAGATTAGAGTTTTGACTTAAATTGTTTTTCCTTACTTTCATGCCAACCATCTGCGCTGATATGATCTGCGTATGATCAGGGACAATACATCTGATATTAAGAGACTCAACGCAAGGCTAGGACCCTCACTAGGTTCTGGCAATGAGAGCAGCCGTCATCCCACGTAATCAACAAACACAACCATAAAAAGCTCCCCATCCCGTATAACGCAGACGGAGTTCTCATTACCAGGAAGCCCTGACACGGAGAGCTACGCTGCCTCATGTTCAAAATTAAAAAAATCTGGCTATCTCTTTTACCAGTCCAACCTTCACCATCATAACCATTATCGGGCCAAGCACAAGACAATAATTTTTATATCTGCTTCAATACTATGAACTTCTGGGAAAAAAAAAAGAGAAAAATTGCAAAACAATACAGCACTGGCTGTTTCTGTAAGGAGCCTCAAAATTGTTCAATTGTGATCCGAGGCTCCATCTCCTACAAGAACGTACATCTGTACGTCCTCTTTATTCTTACCAGGCAGCGGTTTGACCTTCTTGTGAATTTCTGCTAACGCTCGGAGATGGATCTTGTGTTCCTCCTGCAGCAAAAGATAAAAACAAGAGCAGACACATGCAAATCAGTCTTCCACATGTTTTCATTTTATAACCATCTGAGAATTGGTTTTACTTTCTCACATTCAGAGGAGAGATGGAGGGAGGAGGGGGAGGGGGAAGGAGGGGGGGTTCATCCCCTTCAGAAGATCAGGGGTCGATTTCACAAAGCCCTACGATCGATCGTAACTCAAGTTGCGAAGGATAACCCATTGTAGGGCCTATATACGTAGGGTTGAAATGCATCATAAGCGATTAGGCCTATGATACTATTGATAGTAAGTTTTATGAGTTTGGTGAAATCATAGAGGAAGGAAAATCCTCTAAGGTGAAATCAAACTCAGGTCCTGGCCGTGTAATGCTGAATACATATCAATGCTATACCGTCATACCGTTATAGAAAATGACATTCAAGTTATGTACCTGTACATCAAATCATTGAATTATTTCCTGATGAGAGGCTGAGCTTGTTTAAATATTAAATTAAATCCATGATTTATTTTGCCTTCGTGCCACTAATGATTGCCTTGATTGTCCCCAGTCACTGCCAACAGCAGGTCTCCCTGGTCATTGCCTTGGTGTCTCTGGCCATTGCCCTCAAGTCAATGCCTTAGCCCTTTTAATGTACATGGACAGACATCACTTTAGTTTCTCTCATGCATAGCACAAGTCCCTTGCAATGGGAAACTTGCCATACTGATGAACAAAACAAATTTGCTGGATCTTCAGTGCATCTCAAAAACTATGATGTAATAGGCCTACATAAGTATGAGGGTCAGTGTTTTGTACCATTTCATGCTTGTTCACAAATTAATATATAGGGCCTATCAAGTAAACATCTCACATGTGAGGATTATTTTCTTAAATTAAGAAACTGGATATTAACATAATTCCAAGAGCACTACACTTGCCAGGGTACATGTATATATTGTGAATTCAATGCACATCATTTTTTTTATTTGTTTGTTTAGAACTAAGGCTCTTATTCTAATACCTGTATGTACAGGTACGCATACAGTCACTGATTGAGTCTTTCGCATCAATGTAGTGGCATACAAGTAAAGTTCAAGTGTAACATCCCTTAAAACTAGATCCCCAACTGAGGAAAGCACCCATAGGGTTTGCGCTGTCAACATTTCCTGGATCATGTGGATTCGCTGCATGTGCAATGCTGTTTTATATGGTACTTCCCAATACACCCACACACATGTGCGACCATGCACTACTCTAGCCACAGTCTGTGCAGCTCCATTGTGTCCATAACAATGCATTGTTTACTTAAAAACTTATATACATGTAATATGTATAATACACCAATAACTAGTGCAGTCCATACATGTACAGTGTCCATGAAGTTATTTATAAATACATGTAGGCCTATATACATGTACTTCTAACAAAAACACTGTGCAACATGTAATGTCTGTCTGGCTAGACAAACAGCTAAAGCAATCAACACTGTGTACATGCCACAATACACCACCACATTCTTAATCTGTTCACATTCTTAATCTTTTCAGTCAAGTCCAATAAAACTAAATTGCATTACACTACATGTACATGTTATGTATCTACATGGTATTAAGCTATTAACTTTCTGTACACACTCCATCCTAAATAGATTTGGATTCAATTACATGTCAAAACAAACTACCTGCAATTAATTTTGGATGTGAGCGCTTTGTTACTAGTACATATTGTGCTGTATCTCTATGCCATCAGGGGAACGCTGTACACAAACTACACCTGCAGCGTGCAGGCTCAGTGATGTGTGAATGCTATTTAAAGCTGTACGCATGAATGAAATTCACACTGCATGACATCATAGAGCTAGAGGAAGGTTCCTTCCTAGCTCCATGATGTAACTATCAGGGCCCTTTTCCAAACCTCGGCTCCGGCTCCGGCTCCGGCTCCGGCTCCGGCTCCGGCTCCATTTCTTGAGTAAATTTTAAAATAACGGGTATCAAAATAGAGACTTTTGGCTGTGGTTCGGAAGTAGATTCTCTGGTTTGAAAGGGAAAACGGAGGTTCAGCTTCAGTGAAAACCCACAACCTCTATTTTCAGCATATGGATGACGGAGCCGGAGCCGAGGTTTGAAAAAGGGCCCAGGAGTGTGTACATATTATGGACATGGATGTCTCATGGTACGGATGGGGTGCACTTGGTCCTGTTACCTAGACACTGTATGTCACATGTACAGTAGGCCTGTACATACATGTACACAGGAATACATGTACAATACATATACATAAATAACATGCATGCATGATTAATCAAGTGCTAAAGAAATTCATTGGCCAATTATACTTTACCACATAAGACTAACCCCATTGAAAGCCCTTTGCTGTAGTTTTTATCCACATTCCTCTGGATTAACCAATTAGACCTTTCACCTAATTTGTCCTAAAGGTGTCGTGTGCACATGTGCCAGTTGTATGCCTCTGAGCGTGCTCCAAAATTAGGTAACATTCAAAAACATACATTAAAATTCCTTCAACAACCTTAAAAATTACTTCTTTTCACTAAGAAAGAATAATATTTTTCTAATTAAAGACATTTCTTAAGTACAATATTTCATTAACCATTTTGAAAATTCCAAGTTTTGATAATAAAAAAATCCGTAGACTCAGGTGAAGGTAGTCATTTTTATTGATGTCCGTCCCTCACACCCAAACATTTTCTTACAAAAAAAACCCAAAATAGACAAATTCTTGCTTACGGATTCCATGAAATAGATTCTATGCAGAGCAGTGCCCGTAAGCACAAAAATAAGCTGTAACAGATTCCATGAAATTGGGCCCAAGGATCTACATGTGAAAAAGAGCAAAGCATTCATCTTGAACATAATTTACATCTCATAATTTTATATTTACATGTAATTCATTTCACTTTCATTTCACTGATTTCCAGTTCACTGGTCATCAGCTATTGAAACTGATTTGGTGGTGTTTTTCTCTTTTATGAATACCAGCATACCACATGCTGTAACTCACATATGAACCTGCATGAGATGTGTTCCACATGTATGGCTCTGCCACTGCATTACTCAACACTTGGGTTTTCCAAATGGCTGCCTCGGCCTGTAGGCCACATTACATGTACTGTACTGGAATACTTCTACAATTACAAGTAAAAGGCTACACGAAAAATGGACAAACATGTACATACAAAATGTACACAACTGCACATTACTACATTCTATAGTTGTTGGATAGAGATTAGAGAGTGTTCTGTCCCCATTTTGTTTTTGTCAACATAAATCTATTTGTAAATTAGCTGGATGTAAAGCTTCAACAAGAATCGTTTTTATTGTTCCTCAAACTCTAGAGGCATTTTCAGTTTTTCACACTATATCCGAAATCCTGGTTTTGGAATCGGATCGATTCCTGAGATTTGTTTCAACCCTTTTCACTCTTGGAAAGTTTCCACCCTGAGCCAACCCGGGTAGGACGGCGGAACCGGATCAAATCTCAACCCTGGTAGGGAGCAGGGTTGAAAATCTCAACCCAGTTCCAAACTGCATTTTTTGCTGTGATGCGTGTCGTATGAACCGGTTCACCAAAAACGTAGTGTGAATGTTGCGTCTCTTCTATCCGGTTAAAAAACGTCTATCCGGGCCCGGGTTGGTTTCAACACAGATTCAAAAGGTGATGAGGTCTTAGGCCTACTATGCCTACCATGTGTGTACACATTTGTGTGTTCACTGCTTGTGCACAAAATTTGAACATGTTATACCACAATATATGAGACATCTCACTGGTCAAAACCTGGTCACATGCTGTTGTACATGAGCTGATATATACAGTATTTCCACTTTACATGTACATGTAAACTTGATCTCCATTACATGTACAAAACTAGTAAAACTACCATTTCATTAAATGTATTCCTCTACAAAATATGTACTGTTTCCACTGCTTTATACTGTTCTAGTTGTCATACATGTACATGCACTAGAGATAAAAAAAAAAAAAAAAAAACAATGGGTTGATTGGGTTGAGTGGGAATTTTTTGCAGGTACATTTACCTTGTGAAGCTGCACAGCAGCGGGTAGGGAACAATTAATATGATGTTTCCGTTTCCGTTTTGGTTTAACTATTTTAGTATGGTATTGGCCACCATTGAATGCTTATAATGTTGAGGGGTATACATACATGGGTGTACATGTACAATTTGTACATATATCACCTGAATGAGCAAACAGAATAAATTTCACAAATGAAGGTATAGATATCCATAACTAATGAATTGCATAACTGTTCAAATTCACATATCTGTATGACAATGCCAATATTAACCCACATGTACACAAGCAGTGTACAGTGTACATGTAAGTCCAGCAAAACCTAGACTAGAGCTGTATTTGAGACATGACACTGCATAATGAGCAAATCAGAGATGCCAAGTTCAAAATTTTTTCATGAGTGAGATTTTCATGACGCGGCGTCTCAGCACGCGCACATGCGCGAAAGTGAGGGAGCAGCGCAACCAAGGGGGGAAGGGGGTGTTCCCCCTCCAATCTGCCCATGGTAGGGAGCTTTTTCAATTTTTAGCTCTTAATGGTGCGATCTGGTGCATACTTAAGTGACCTTTTTCTCTCTTTTTTTTATTTATTTTGAAAAACAAAAGGGAAACAATGCAAATAATGCTACTTTTTTTCTTTTTTTTCCTTGTCGGGTCCCGATGCATGAGAAATATGGGTGTCATGCGTGAGACCGTAAGACGGACCCTAAATGCGTGAGTCTCACGCACAATGCGTGAGACTTGGTAGCTCTGGCAAATACATGTAAGTGGATTCCTCTAATATTTCTTTGGAAACTTTGGAAACATGCTTAAATACTGCGGTGTCGGACACAAGTGGCCCCCTTCACTTCACTTCAATCAACATGTCCCAAATTATGTTTTATTTATTAAAATAAACAACACTACATGGACCTTTTCAGTTTCACAGAGGGAGTTTGCAGTACTTAGTATATGAAATATGTATGATAAATGTATTGCACGACAGTTTGCGCTCAAATTTTGTGCACAAGATCCTCAGGTAGGCTGTCCCAGAAAGGGTCTTGTTACCAACAAAAGTAACAAAACAGCCAGTTCTGTCAAATGTACACAACTTTGTATTTCATGTTGATCAATGCATACTTTTCCATGCAAGGACTTGCAACACCCACTTACACAGTCCCAGTATAGAGAGAATACACACATCATACACGCACCCACGCATAGAATAACATTCAGACCAAGCTGTACAGTTTATTTGGATATCAAAGGTCATGATCACACTAAAAATTGACAACAGATATTATGAAAGGCATTCATATATAATCCCAGACATTTATAGCACCCTAAGATTTATATCAAGCAAAGAAGTGTAATAAACACATGGTATTGGCTACATTGTCCATGTATGACATGTCCTTCCATATGGTGGGGTTCCAACAAGGGAGGGCATGAATTATACTGTACCTTCAGGGTCGGAAACTTAGCCCGGCATACAGAAGGGTTTTTCACACTATCCAAAATCTCAGCCCTGGTTGGAACCGGATCGAAACCCGAGATGTGTTTCAACCCTAGTTTCACATACGAAAAGTTTCAATCAGAGCCAACCCAGGTTTAAAAAAAGATGGCGGAACTGGATCAAAATCAACCCTTGTAGGGGCCAGTTTTGAAAATCTCACCAAAAACATAGTGTGGATGTTGCATCTCTCCCATCCGGTTCAAAAACTTGCCAGGCTGAACTAGGGTGGATCAGGGTTGGTTTCAACACGGATCAAAGAGGTGATAGTGTGAAAAGGACTAATGTCTAGCAAAAATTATACAGTTACACTCAGGACTAGCTTATATGTAAAAGTCTCACATCCCTGCCAGTGGCTAGACTACTGTACCTTCCTTAGTTGCCTCATGGGTTAGTATACAAAAGAAATTGTAACCATCCGGTGAAGTTTGGAATGGATCAACATGCTTTTGTGCATTGAATAAATTTTATTAAAGTTAATCATCAAATAACCACAAGGGAAACTTTTAAATATTAAGTTGTTGAATAACATAGACCTGTACTTATTGACACCTGGTAAATTGACCTAAGTTAAAGTGTACTGGGTTATGGCATTCATTTTAAGAGTATTTATTGGGCCAGCAAATCTTGCTGGTGATAAAAGCATGGATTTACCACTCGACAGTCAGGTCAAGTTTGCTTTTAGTCACTGAACAGCTGTATGCCAGGAAATTGCCAGTGAATGGAATATAATACAGGCATGTATGTTGTACATGTAGGCCCATTGCATTCCTTTCTGCATAGTATACTAAGCACTTAGAGCAAGTGTTTATGACCACCTGTTACACTATTATTTAATAAACTGTAATAAGTTGTGGAATCCTGCTTGGGGATAACTTATCCCACTAGATTTGGGCATGACTTTTGATGGAATCCTTGTTTTATATGTACATGTACGGTAACCCTGCGAGTCTATTGTCCATTATTTATGATTCATCACTAGTTAACACATTGTCAATAGCGCTGCGCACTTGCGCTAAAAATAGCACCGAACCTCAGACAAACATTGCAACGTGGCCATGCAAACGTGTGGTGAGTGGAAGTATGTGTGTGCGTCGCGCGTGGTGTGACGTCATTAGTGCGGAACGCTATTCTAGTGCAAGGATTAATTTCTTTGTTCATGTTGTTATGTATAGTGTGCACATTACAAATAGATTGATTCATACAAATGATAACCTTTAGGCCTAAATTTAAGATTAAAGATGGTTAATAAAGATACATGTAACTTCATTCCCATGCACACACAAGTAGATTTCTTAATTCTATTTTCAGCAGTGGAAGATTTCTCAGGTAACCGAGTCGAGGGTAACACTGAACTCAAATGATGCTTTTTTTTACTTCTCTCTGATTGTTTGGTGACTGTCACCATTCACCAATTATTTCAGCAAGAGTCTTGCTACAGTACAACGGTGAAGTTCCAAGAACACAACTCAATCCTTTATTCAGCATTTTGGGGTTTTTTTAACTGAAATTTATGTATACATCTTGTTTGGATATTTGTTCCCTATAATTATAAATAGCAAATGTATTAATTGATTAGCAAAAATTGTAAATAACTTTGATTGAGGCAGTTCATTTCCCAGAGAAACTTACCGTATCCCTGCGACCCTCTGGTACAAGCCGTCCGATCACTCGCTCTGTTGAAGGCTAGAGAAAGAAAAACAAAAAATAAGAAGTTGAAATGAAATAAATTACTAAAATTGTTGTTGATTTTGTTGCTTACTGTTGTTGTTTAAATTCAAACAAAATTGCAAATCTTTCTAGTCCAGTTGTTCTCCTTGCTGTAGGTACATGTACCTTGTATCACAGGTACTGGTAATCAGTGTTGGTCTGTTGGAGACTCGTACTCGTACCCGAACTTGAGTACAACTCGAGTACCAATAAGTACTTGACCCATACTCAGTCACAAGTACTCAAATTTTGGTACTCGACTACAACACTGGTAAATATACTAGAGGCATTATAAGTAAAGTCAAATTTCAGGGAGGGGGATTTGTAAAGGGGTGCTCCAAGGGGAGTGCACAAGAGAAAGGCCTATAGCCCTTTTCACACTGCAGAGCCAATCCCCGGGAAATAAATCCCCGGGAAATTCCTGGGAAAGGTTTACCCCACCAACACCCCAGCAACCATTCACACTAGACCCATGGAAACTCCCGGGGACACTATTTCACTAGTTGCTCCTGCTCGGGAGTAGGTTTAAAGCCGAAATCCTCAGAGATACGTTTTACAGGGGAAAAGCAACTAGTGGAATAGTGTCCCCGGGAGTTTCCATGGGCCTAGTGTGAATGGTTGCTGGGGTGTTGGTGGGGTAAAAATTCCCCTGGAATTAAAAGGGATTTATTTCCCGGGGATTTGCTCAGCAGTGTGAAAAGGGCTTTTAATGTCAGCCAGGGGTTGAGGTTTCGGGGGTATTTTTTTTTTGGGGGGGTGGGGGCGATTTTTATTTAACATTCACTGAAAAGAAAACCAAAATGCATTCAAGAGAACAAAAAATAAAACAATTTGTTCTGGGCAACCTTTCCAATGTTCAACAACATCATGTATACATGTAATTGATTTAAACAAATTGTAAGGCTGGCATTTTTCTCTTGGGGAAAAATCATGATCTGACATGAATAATGTTAAGTATTTAATAAGTTAGTTGGGTACAACCCTTGGTGTGTCATTTTTTACCCATGGGTCCATGCAAAATGGGTCAACTCGTACTTTAACGTACCCCAAATAAATATGTATGACATATACTCGTACCTAGGTCACCTCGTACCCAAGTCAAGTCGTACCCTGGGTACGAGATGACTTGGGCATTTGACCTGGGTACTACGAGATGACCTGGATACGAGTTGAAGTGGGTAGGCGATGACTTGGGTACAAGCTGACCTGGGTACGAGATGACCCAAAATCGGTCAACGACCCTACAGGGCTCGAAATATCCACTAGACCGAGGACCGACTCTAGTGATTTCAGTGTCGGTCTAGTAAAAGTTTGTATTTCACTAGTCCGGCTGTCTAGTAAATTATGTTGTTTTCCTTGCACAATTAAAATACTTCCTAAATTGATGATTTTTGACACAGTATTGCATACAATTACAGTTTTCCTATGTACAAGAATGTCACAGGTCTAGTGAAAAAAATGCAGGTCTAGTAAAATGCTTCAATTACTAGACCTGCTGTCCAGAGCTTTTTTCATGAAATTCGAGCCCTGCCCTATGAAAGACTAATCGCAATCATCGCAACTACATTTCAACTTTTCAAGCAAAGAAATGTACAATAACAGAGGAGGCGCACAGAAAGAGCGAATACCACAGGCATACATGTAACACACTTGACCTCTTAAATGATGGTCAGTTCTTACACAGTTACAGATTCAAAATCTGAAAATAATATGAATTAAGAAAAATAAATCAATTTTCATTTCACAATTTGTACATGACATTGACAACCGGTACCCATACTTTCAGTACTGCAACAATTCTTTTTTCATTGACTGATCGTCTACAGAATTCTTCATGAAAACGATAAATATCACTGTTAAAAAAAAAACACAAAGCAAGGGTGCTAGTATAGCACTCCATACCTACCTAGGCCTATTACAAATTTTAGTTCAATATTTAGAATTCCAAAAATTACTCTCCAAGCAACCCTTCTTCTGTCTGTAGATTGTAGAATTGCTTAATTATGAAAATGAATTATCGTACGTTTTTACTCAGAAAAAGAGTTCCAATCTTTGAATCTTACCCACTTTAGCAGCGAATCGGCAGTTTCTTCGTATCACTGCCCCCCATAATTTCCCTATGTGCTATGATGACAGAAAAAGTATGAACTCCAAAGCCCTGCCAACTTCCCAAACACTTGGCATGTTAACATCATAATGGATAATCAAAACAAACAGTAGGCCAACATTATGACATGTGACTTTAACTAACTGTCATTACATTGTCATTGTTTGATAGTAAAGTGTCATTCTCTTAGTGTTAGTCTTATTCTTACTTGTATTTTTAAACCAATTCCCAACCTACCTTCAAATAAAAAGATGGCACATAACCGTATGTGTTGTCCACAATCTTCTTGGCTGCCCACCATTTATCAGTCGTTTTGCTGGTGATGTAGAATTTCTCGCCTTTGGTAAAACTCAGGACGTCGTCTCGTTCTTTCACGTAGTCATACTTGGCTTCGTAGACTTCCATGGCCATGCTGAAGAATGTATCAATTCGAATTTAGATGTCGGTAACCACTAACCAGAATCTCAGAATGTCATAGGCCTACATAGGCATACATGGGTGTCCTCGTGGAGCTTTCAAATGTAAGATTTTCCACGCATTATAATCCCAAGTTTGTTTCACAGTAGTGGTTTAATACGATGGTATTTTGTAGACGTCCACGCCTATTTGGTGACAGACTGAGCCCTGGCACAGGTCAGCGAACCAACAATGCATTCCATGTACGATATCGATGTACACGATCAAACTGTGTTACATTACCATCACCTGTTGCAAGCAAGTACCATTCACCGTACGCGCTACGATCGAGCTAACCACAACACCGAAGCTGTTTCGTCTTTTTTCTCGCCGGGAAATCGCTGCATTCACGCATCAGACGAGGCTAAATGAACGGTCCACGTGCCAGGAGAAAACATGGAGTATTTGTCCGGTAGCAGGATCTGCATCAGCTGCTTAAAGGTTCGTGGATTTTGCGTTCGAAGGGCTGTAATTTGGGAGTTGGTTTCACCTTAGTGTAACTTTTCTGCAGTAAATGGGAATTACACTGCATGCACAAGACAGAGAAAGTTTATCGATCGGTGCGCGGTGGTTTTGTTGTTTACGGTCTTCAATCATAGCGCCACCTATTGGTATTAATTCTTTGTTAAACAGGCTTCCAGTCCTTACATTATAATTAGCTTTCTTATGTAGCTTAGCAGAGCAGAGAGCGATTCCTTTTCATTTATGGAGCAAAGTTGTAGAATTATTTAATTAATTTCCGAATCTACTAGGGCCTATAGGCCTATACAGCAAGTAATTTTCGTTCGTTTAGGCCAATGTGAGAAAACTGGCAAAATTTTGACTAAACCGTGTTATCACAATTGTGAAATGAATATTCATGAGGGCTGAGTTGTAGGTTTCGTAGAGTCAGCCAGCTGCGGCACTTGCAGGGCGCCCCTTTTTATTAATGTGGTTCTCATTTCCGACCGACCTATTATTTTGGGCTCCGATCGAAGGAAAAAAAATATTTTGCCGCCGACCCTGTCCAGAATGACATGATATAAATTCAAGAAAAAAATATAAAAATGTCCAGAATTTCTGGAGACAAATTTTGCCAATAGGCCTATACATTCACAGAAATAATTTTAAAAAAATATTCAAACGAGATTACAGTGAATACAATGAACATTTCTCATCATTTTCTTTAGGTTATTGTGTATTCAGCCAGATTTTTTCTCACCAAACTTTTTTTTTCCGACCGACCGACCCTCCCTCAAGGTGAAAAAGAAATGACAACCAGAGTTCCACAGGGAGCGCCCTAAACAAAAAATGATTATTACAATCAATAAAATGTTTAGTCTCGTCCAATTTTAGCAAAGCTAATTCTTTCGATAATGGGAGAAAAACGTAAAAGTGCATAGGCCTATTATCCGTGCCACATGTTCAACCGTTATGACGTCGTGTATAGGTTGGAACGCTATGAGAATAGAACTTAATTCTTCCACTCACTATTTTTTTATTTTATAGATCAGCGCGGACATCCAGGTACTTTTATTCTCATTATAACTTGACAAAATGACAACCGATGAAAACTATATAATGTGTAGATGATGGCGCAAGCTATACGGACAAATCACGCACAAACCGCCCGTCGTCGAGAATTGTTTTCCAAATATTTTTGTCAAGAAGCAGAAATCGTGTTCTGCACGACTTTCATTGTCGAGTCTTAGTTTTTCCTCAGAAAATAATACTTCTTTGAAGTACCGTATACTAAGATTAAACAATTCTGGCAGTTTTTTTTTTCTTAAAACCCGTACAACTTATTAACTTAATGCATTGTTTTCATCGCTCCAAGGTCGGCGAGTTGGAATGACGTCACTCCGCGCTGATCTATATAGGCAGCCGAGGTCATGTCTTGTACATTGTACATGGTCACGTTCGTTTATGTATTTTTTTCAACAACTGTCTGTGGCCTCATGTGACCCCTGTGGCTCCAAATCAATACAGCAACACCGAATTATCTCAATGAGCGGCGAATGCTTACGAACGTTGCGAATTTCGTCAATTTCTGACGAATGTTGGCGATTGGAGGGGAGCGGATGGCAATCTGTCTCGGCCCCCGAGCTAGGGTCTTTGCTCTCCTACCTTGTTTTCTCGGCATAACAATCTATTATGGCAAATTTCTCTCAATGGGTCGATTTTATATAGGAATGTATGGCTATGTGGTCGTTAGCATAATATTGGCGAATCAAAAAGAACTTCATTGACACCGTCTTACAACCATTTGCAAAGGTTTACGACTGTTTTGCAAACTGTAGCAAGTGTTTGCGGTTCGGAAAGAAAATAATTTTGAACATCATAGTTCAAAATTTCTTTGAAACAAGAAAAACAGTTTGCAACAATGAAAACTGTTTACGTACTTTCTTGCAACCTTTTCGGAACCCTGGCGAAATCTCAAATTCGCTACGTTCGCAAGCATTGTGCGCTCAGTGAGATACTAGCTTTAACCGCGGTGAAATGAAAATCCCTTGAAAAAGTTAACTGATAATTATAAGCTCACTCAAAGTATGTCTGTCAAGCTACAGGACTCATGACAGAGGCTGTTCTGTGTGGAGGGGGTTTTCGTGTCTAACCGCCCCCCCCCAAAAAAAAAAAAATTTGAAAAATTGAAATTACATGCGGAAAAATACTGGATCTTGGTTCGCGCCAAATACTTGAAAGTATTTTGTGTAGGTTGTGTAGTGTTACAAGATGACGTCACGAATGGATGGTTTAGCCCCCCCCCCCCCCCCCAAAAAAAATATAGACCACCCCCCCCCCCCCCCCCCCCCCCCCAACCTATATTCAGGGTATGATGAAGATGGTACTGGTTGAAAAATACCGTTAAAATATGTCCGCCTGAAAATGGTGTATTCATCCAGAAACGAGTAAAACAAAGACCGAAAACAGTTTTGATCTCGAGCCCTAAGATCAAAACCTTTCTTTATTGTATATAATTATGAAAAATCGAGTCGGGAAGTTTCGCTGTCATTCTCGTGACTCAGATGTCCGATTGAGCTCAAATTTTCACAGGTTTGTTATTTCATGCATATCGGATCAGGCAGAGTGAGTGAGTGCTGTTCTGTGAAAGTTACCATTAATGTATTATAACTTTGGGTGCATTCGTTTAGCTAATTGGGTCAGCCCTTACTGGGAATGTATTGAATTTTACATTCAATCACCCGAATCAAAACTGCTCAACCTACTCCTGGTTTAGACCTACTGACAGAAGAAACTTTCTACATTTTGAACTACAAAAAATATTAAGTTACGCTGGTTTGCAGCCCTCGCTAGAAACCATGCCGTATCTAGTATAATAGCTATATAGCCTGAGGTCACCGTCATCAATAGTAGATGTGGCAGTATATACTGATATTTAGTCCATACGTCAATAGTGGTAGAAGCTCAGCACTGTCCGTGTCACAGACTGAGGAGGTAGATGCATGTCTACGTCATACGTTTATACCGCAAAGACCAGCCTTGCCTGTGTCGCACCCAGTAAGCTTGGGGTCACACGTACGTAGACCTCCTATACGTCCACGTACATGTAAATTCACGCTCCATTGACGGCCTTCGATGTTACATCGCATTTGGCCTACCGAATACAATATAGATTTAGTTTTTTGTTTTGTTTAATTCACAATCCCATCAAACGCAGGTCAGACGAATACGGTCTCTAGGTCGGACGTGCTCAAAGAAGGTCTGCGTTAACAGAGCTCTCCTGAGCTGCATATTTCTACCAGAAGGGATGGCCGCCCGAAATTGCTGCAAGAAGTTCGCCTACTACCTGGGCTTCAGTGGGGAATCCGTCCAGCGTTTCACGTTGCCACAGGTACAGACAAACTCTCACTGAATATAGACCAACTCTTTGGAGTTAGGAGCTATGGCCTGATGCGCTTCGACCAATCGTTTTCAAAGGCCTTTGAAAACAATCCTGCTAGGGTCGAAACGCGTCAGGCCCTTGATCCTAACTCCGAGCATTTCGTAAAATGTTTAGGTCATTTTGACTGAAAACAGATTGAAGCAGTATTATAGCCTATTTGTATTGGCAAAAAACTGTCATTTCATGGAGGTATAGGACTGCGCCTCCACGGTCATTCCGGGAATGGTGTGGGGGAGAAAGTGTCAAAAAGTCAGTTGGCATGGAAATAATGGCGTTCGTATCTACTCCGTCTCTGGTCTCGTACCCGGACCCAACAGATGAAGAGTCGAGTTTACTTTACTGTATAGAAGTTGAGAAGCTGAGTACCAGACTAACCAGAGCGACTGTACACGAACACCGAAATAATGTTGAGAGCCTGCCTTTCATGTACAATACGGTCCATGTACTATGTACAAAACGAAAACGTATATACGTTTTCGTTTTGTACATGTACTTGGTTTGACAAAAGTGGGCATCGCCTATGGAACTGAAATTTTCACAGATGACTTTTACAGTATCTGTCTTGATATTTTTGCCCATGAATCTATATTTCTTTGATAAAAACCAAAGTATGATATTACCTTTAAATGAGCAATGCAATGTCATGCTGACGCCGTCTGCATGACATTGCATTGCTCATTACGCACACAATCTTAAGGCAAAAGATGCATGTGGTATTTTGTTAAAGGCATTGCATACGTTTGGTAATGACTCTGAAAATGTATGGCAATAAAAACTTACTTGGTGAGAAGTACAGCTGCTTTGGGATAGTATAATGCATATTGAGAAACGTTCAATTCGAAGTACCGCGGTTATGGAAAAATATGTCACTTTTTATCTCCAAAAATTATGAATCTGAGAAGCGTTATGGCCGTAACGCTTCTCAGCTATTGACTAACTGTTATCTGGCGTGAAATAACCGCTCTAGTTTGTCGCCAAAATCTCACAAACGCTACCACCTTTTGAATTGAAACTTTCAAAGGTTAGTTTTATGGTATATATATACAATTATATTGGTTTGAAACAAACAATAGGCTCAAATTACCAAACGTATGCAATCCCTTTAATTTGATAAACAGAGATCACGACGGATATGATCACACACGAACCATCTGTTAACCATATATGTGCATATAATACTGAACAGAGGAAGGAAAAGACACGGCCTCACTAATATTAGTAATATTCCATTGCCTTCCCTTGTGAGATTAATGTCAAACAGAACTTGAAAGAAAATTAATGTAATTTTTTTTATTATCCCGTATACATGTAGTTTCGAATACGGCTCAAGTTGCACCATGCATGGAGGAAGGAAATCCTTCACTGTGGTTGCACCGCCCAAAATGTCTCACTTTCGATGTGAATTGAAGTCATGATGTAATCTTCCACACGAAAGGGTGTGGACTGTAGAGTGTGCCTATAATTCATTGTACATTACAAGCTTCTTGATCAGGCAATGACAAGAATGCTACATACCCGATCAAATAATTGATTTGGTATGATTTTCAAATTCAGTATAATGCCCCATAGTTACATGGAAATGAATATGATTTACGGTACAATAACTTTGTGAATTTGGTATAGGCCCTATACGAAAGTCATTGACCGATGTAATTAATAAATTCATCAGCTGGCACAAATTTATCAGTGAAACTAATAACAACAGTAACAGAGAAATACAAGTTACTGAACATAATTACACTGTTTATTTTACATATTTGCTATCCTTCGCAAGAATTTGTTTTGTGAATGTTGAGGATCCTAGCTTTGAATCCATTGAACTTTAAAGTTATAGGCCTACATTTGTTTTCACCACAACCATTGAAAACAGGCAACCTACGTGAGTCTATTCTATTGTAGTGCCATTTTACTACCTCCATGGTAATACCACAGAGCTATCTGTTTGTAGCTCTATGGTAATACAGTACTATAATAATGGTTGACCTCCAAGGTATAGGGACAATTTGTTTTTACAACCACCGTGGCGGTATACTGTACGCATAACGCATTCCACCATGCGCAACACGTGTCACACCTATACAGTGGTGTACACATTAAATTCTTCACAATCATTATTCACATACCCCCACGATGCTGCATGGCAATTCAAGCATAATAGGCCTATAGGGATACGCCTACTTTCACTGGAATTAATGCTTTGTGACACAGGAGCGTTATGGTGACACGTTCTGTGTCAGTTAAGCCTACTTAATAAGCCAGGTTCGAACCGGGTCATCTGTTATGGAAATGCTGCCAGTTTTTCGCCCCCGTATATAAGTTCACAACAACAACTCGTGATGAGGGATAGAAAAAGAACTGAAAACGGATGGAAACCATAATCTAGTGTTAAGGATTGTGATTCACATCCGGTGTGCTTTGGAAATGTTGTATATTCCCTCTGTCTTTTCCTATTGGAAACAAGGTGTGTGTTTTTTTAAAATAATTTCTCTTAACTGTTGTGAATTATGGCCATCACGCGTCAGGCGTAACCACACGACCTCTAAGCGCGTCCATGTGTAACTCAAAGAGTTTGGTGTTTTTGTGGAATATCTGCAAACCGAACCCATTAAAGGCAGCGTACAGAATTTGCAAGGCCTCACAAAAATTATTGAGTTTGAGATAGAAAATGGACTCAACAGTTCGTAAACAGTGTAAACAGTCACCATGGGAAATCTTGGTTCATGAGATGCTGGGTTTTTATTTCAAGGAAATCAAGATTTAGTGTCTTTTTTAGTAGCATTTCGAAAGTGTGGTGTAACCGTGAAGGATTCGGAGGGGGCAATATTATTTCGGCCGTATTTCTGCTATCCAGATGAACAAAGCGTAAAATAGTACATGAAATAACGTCTGTAAGGAAGTTGAAGACCTTCACTTCTTGTTTAAGTACCAAATTCAGCCAAAACGCACATCTTTGCAAATCCTATATGCTGCCTTTAAGGGTGAGTGATCAACTTGACCTTGCGCTATGGGGATGGGTGTCGAGTGGACAGGTTTGGACGAGTCGAACAGAAGTCTGTACATGTCACTGGCTTCGAACTCGCTCCCAGCGTGCCTCCGATCCGGCACAAGAGTTAATGTGTAATGTTTGGTTTGCCATTAACAAGAAGCTGTCACGCAGACAATACTTCAAAACAAATTAGGCCGACCAAATTCTGTTCAGTTCAATTTATTCACTTCGCAGCTATGCAGATGTGGGTAAAACTATACATCCACACTTCCACGGCAGACAGCAAAAGTATCGTATTACAATACTGTTGGAACCTGCAAAACGCAAACAGCGTTTATAAAATAATGTTTCACCAAACATGCATGTCACGCGTCATGGCCGGATTCATTTTATCTCCTTCTCTTTTCAATTCGGCAAATTCAGCTCTTTATACGACTTATAATTCGTGAGATTTGTTGTACATTCTTTTCGTTAGAAATATTGTAGTGGTTATGGATAATATTAATAATTGTACATAATTAACCTGGATTTACAATAAATACAAAAGGTGCACTGAATTGACTTCATTTTAGGATAACAACTTACTTGGTGGTTGTAGTAATGTAGGCCTATAATTATGTATTGTTTATCGTTTGTCTAATTATGAGGGACAACTCTTTTTCGAGTTGCCTTCCACTCTTTTAGAGTGAAGTTTGCATCGTTTTGAGTGATTTTTCATTCTGGCCCAGAGTGAAAACTACTCCAAAAGACTGAAATATTCACCACTTTTTTTTCCCAAGAGCCATATGATTATGAAGGACAACTCGATTTTAAACGTTTGGTATTTTTCACTCTATGCATTCTTTCTTGCTTATTTGCTTGCATCAGTTATGCGCCGGGGGCCTTGTCACATTCAATCTTCAAGGATATACCATGCACTTGTCAATTGTAGGTTTTTGTAGCATGATTTCTTGGGGGACGGTAAGAAACGGACAGAAAAAGAGAGATTTGTGTGCAGATGCTGTTGCTGCTGCTGCTCCACCGACCCAAGCTTTTCCTTCACAGTTCGTTCGTTCACAGCCTATTGGTTGCCTCTGCGTTTCCTGTAAAATGCCTCATGCGACACGGCCCTTTAATATGGGTAAAACCGGCGGCACTGTCGTTGCAAAAGAACGTTCTGAGACTGTATTATGTATATAACATAACTTTCGAATAGTGCATATTTATTGGTCTTTTTCTTTTTATTGTTCCACCTTTTTGTCTAGGCAAAATGGCCCCTCGCCCCGATCCTGTGGTCCGTCTACCGCACCTTCCTAGCCATCTACATGATGATATGGCTGATTCTCATTCTCGTGCAGTGGGGGGAACCGCCCTTCTATTCACAGGCTGATACCAAGGCTAAGTGGCTCATCTACGTGTCCAACTGGTCCTTCCTTTCTCTCATCTTATACCTTACTGTCATGGCAATTGGGAATATCTACTATCACGCCAGGAACGGCTGTAAACTCACAAAAGGTAATAAAAGAAATCATCATTTTTACTGTAAATTGTAAGTTTATATATAAAGTTGTATAAAAACTATTTTATAAAAAACACATTTCTACCAAAACACGTTTTGTTGAAATGCCTTAAAGATCATACTTATACCGAAAGAGAAATATTAGCAGATGTACGTATAACTTACATGGCATAAAGATAGTGATGGTAGAAACACACCATTCAATTTTTCTGCCGAAAATTTTTCCAGAAAAGAGTAAAACCAATGACCCAATTTTTTTTTTATATTTTAAAGATAAAGATAAAAAAATAAAGGTGAACAGGTTTTGAAAATACTCCGTTTCCCATACACTGTTTTCTCAAAAAGTGGGCATCGGATGGGACTGAAATTTTCACATGGCTGTTATCTTCCTTGATATTTTTGCTCAGGAATCTGAATTTGCTTGACAAAAACCAAAGTATGATTTTACCTTTGAATAGAATATTTTCTGAACTACTAGCAAGTAATCAAATCGACCCGTTTTGACGTCATTTGCAATTAATATGAATAATACTTGTCTCCTCAGCTAGAACCACTGTCGACCCAGAATCAGATTCGGCAGACCCTGAAGGGATACCCATGTCCTCCTCGAAGGTGCCAGGGACTCGAATTGCTGGCGAGGACGGAGACACGCCGCTGGAGCCTCTCCCATGGTACTTCAAGTTCGCCTGGTACCTGCAGAGCGTGGCCTTCACCTCGGGGATGTTCGTAGCCTTGAACTTCTACATCCTGGTCTTCGACCCTTCCACGAGCGTGCTGAGCGCCTACAACTTCCACGTCCACGGCGTCAACCTGATAGTGATCATCCTGGACATGACTTTGTCTGCCGTGCCAGTCCGTGTCCTGCACATGATCTACCCTTCCACGTTCGCCCTGGTGTACTTCATTTTCACTCTCATCTACGAGGCAGCTGGAGGCTTGAATGAAACTGGGGGAACGTACATCTATCGCAACTATCTGGACTGGGCCACTGTGCCTACCATCAGTGGTGCCATCATGGCAGCGGTGGTTCTAGTAGCAGCTCCGGTGCTGCACTTGATTTGGTATGCGTTTTTTCGCATTCGCGAGGCCATATCTAAATGCTGCAAGGGATGCTGTTGGACCTATTAGACTCCTATTCGATTTTACGAAGGCCTGCGATCGATCGTAACTCGAGTTAAGAAGGATAACCCATCGTAAGGGGCCTACCTATTATGTAGTGCTGCAATGCATAATAAGTCCTGCGATTAGTTACGATGAGTTTGGTGAAATCCGTCGACCCTTGTTGTAATTTTGTCTCACGTGGCGAGTCCAGTAGCAACACTCGATAAAACTCCTATACGAACTCTTTATGAACTTTTAAAACTGAAATTTTAGGATCCCAATAATAATGCTCATTACAACAACTTATGCTTATTGACTTATACAAAACAAAACGCAAAATGAATAAACACGACATGATTTTTACTACTCAATATTAGGCTTATTGAAACTCTCTCGAGTTAACGGTATTTGACGTGGCGCATCTTTTTGTACGTCACGGTATCATCTGTATAGTTATCTGTATGTATATTTTAGGGTTTATTTGGTAATGCAATACAGTGAGTGTGCTGTGGGGGAGTAACATGATGTATTGAAAAAAATATTTTCATTGTAAAACTTTTGGTGCATGTGAATTGATGACCTGGGGCCAATTTCATAGAGCTGCTTAAATGTAATGATACATGATTGGTAAAGGTCACAGAACATCACTCACACAGTTTGTCTGATCAAACATAATTACACATGAAATAATAAACCTGTGAAATTTGAGCTCATCAAAATTTCTTTATAAATTTCTGGATAAATGCACCATTTCAGGCGGAAATATTTTGATGGTATGTTTCTATACCAGCAATATCTTCATACCCTGAAAATTTAACGTAAATCTGTGAACATTTCTGTTACCGGTTTCAGTTACCAATGTTGTACTGTAGGCCTACCTTTATGAAAGATCTTTCATGATCAAACAGGATTACCAACCAATTGTGTATGTGATGTTTTTACTGCCTTTGACTGGTATTCGGCCACGGTTTGCTGAGCAAATACATTCACAAGGAGTTTTGGCTGGCATACTGATTTTAAGTTTACCAAGGTTTGTGGTATATTTGTGTGCTTACGCGGCTCTATGAAATTGGCTCATGGACCTTCTGGGCTAGACCTATAGTCTTATGAACTAAACATCGAATGGAAACAACAAGTAAAAACCGCGCGATCTCGACTTTGGTTTTAGTGATCGTAACAAACAACTGAGGTAGGACTATCTGTTAAAAGGTGGAGTTATACACTAACCTATAACGTTGGGTGGTTTTGTACAGTAAATTTAGTATGTAGTTTTATACAATATTATTACGTTAATGGTAACGCGTGTCAGACGTACTTTCCTCGTGATAAGATGAAAAAAAAAGAAATTTTAAAATAAGTTTAATTGTCCTTATTTTGTTTTGACGAAAAAAGGCGAAAAGGTGCTGCAGACCTTTTCTACTACATTTTTTTTATATCCCTTAATGTCAGTAATAGGCCTTAATCACGGTGCACCCATTTTTGTCACCTTCCTTGTATACTCCTCGGAAAAGATACCACCAATAGCGCTCCGCACTAATGACGTCACAAAATCCCCGGCTGTCAGACAAACATTGTCTCACACGCGTAGTGTACATGGACGCGCACACCCACACACGTGCATGGTTGCAATGTTTGTCAGAGATCCGGTGCTATTTATAGCGTTCGTGCGGAGCGCTATTCTAAAAGGAAAACGGGTACCAGACTATTTTGAATCCAAGCCTCGGTTTGGTTGCACTGATTCGAATGTGAAATGGACGCATTGTGATTACGGCGATTTGTGATTTGGAGAAAGCTAAACAATATTCTGAGCTATGTCAGAAAGTGTGACCATGTCTACCTCAAAAATTGGTACGTTCGATTTTTCTCTTTGATTAAAGAAAAGTATTTACTGATAATGTAGGTTTTCTTATTTGAACATTATAAATACCCATGCGCATGGAATTTGTGCTAAGTTATGCAAGTTGTTCATATTAATGCTGTTTATATTATTGTACTCTTCAATAAAGGCATGCTTTAATACACTTAAGATGACTATTATAGATCTGTCTTTTGCAGCGTCTTAGCCCGAGTTTTTGCCATGCGACCAAGATGACAGAGCCGGTGGCCAAACCTCTAAATCTCTTGCTGCGGCCGCAAATTATACACACGCCCCTATGGCAGCCATTAGCCAGTGACTGCAGCCGTTTCCATAGACTTGTGTGTGTTATTTGCAGCCGCAGCCAGAGATTTATGACTTAAAGGTAGTATTATATACTTTGATTTTTCTCAAAGAAATACAGATTCATGGGCACAGATACCAAGAGAGATACAGTAACTGTCATCTGTGAACATTTCAGTCCCAGACGTCACCTATTTTCTTTTTTAGAAAACAGTGAAAACGGCCACAGTACACGGAAGAAAAAAAACGCCCACGGTCTTTTTTTTAAATATCTTTTCACCGTTATTTTTGATC
The DNA here is from genome assembly GCA_963971285.1 of Astropecten irregularis. Lineage (NCBI taxonomy): Eukaryota > Metazoa > Echinodermata > Asteroidea > Paxillosida > Astropectinidae > Astropecten > Astropecten irregularis. The sequence continues at coordinate 23,864,543 of OZ020244.1, forward strand.
TTTTAAAAGATCAAAAAGATTTTCGGTCATTGTTTTTAATTTATGGATAAATACACCATCTCAGTCGGAAAAAAATGTAACGGTATGTTTCTACCACCACCATTTTCATACACTGTAAGTTATACGTAAATCTGTGAACATTTCTGTTTTGGTTTCTTAACAAAGTATGATACTACCTTTAATTTACGGGGAGAAATCGAAGCACAAAGCAAAATGGGTAAAAATTCAGGTTGCACAAAACAGTTTTTATTCATTAAATCATGTTGAATAGGTAGGAAATCAACCAGACAAGAACCATCCATGGTTTCGTATTTCTCGTAAATGTTCTGCAACTCAAGTTTGAGGTGTCAATTTATTATTATGCAAATTAGGCTTGCCCTTCACTGACTTGGATGAGTACTGCATACCGTACCCATGCAGTGCTTCTGTGATCTGAATGCACGTGAAAAACAAATCACGTGCTGGCTCAGGTGGGATTTGAACCCACGACCTCCTGCTTACTCTTAGTGCAGATGCCATACCACTATATAGGCCACCGAGCTATGGGGTCAGCGGGGTGAATCGAATCCAATATCGGGGCGGGTAGGCCTACCGCAGTTAATCATGAACTTTAAATGATTTATTAAATATTAATTTCTTTCACGTGCACTCACAAGCACTGAGTATACAGTGCTCATTCAAGTCGGTGAAGGGCAAGCCTAATTTGCATATTATCTATCTCCCAACCAAAAATCATTTAATATTCAAAACTTTTCATTGCTCCATCGTCACATATATGTGAAAAATATACATCATCAGCAAGATTAAAACTTAGGCCTGCCGGTTTAGCATAGAAGTCGCCGTGCAATTTATTACGTATAGTGAAAACTGCAAGCAGATTTACGTGTATTTGGCCTATATTTCTATCCAAATCCTCGAGACTCTGCCGACAGACTTATGTGAATCTTAGCTTCACATTTTTTACTCAACAAGGTCCGAGCTACCGTTCCTTATGGTTTTGTCAGCATTTCATTCAGCCTGTCGGACTATTCTCCTTTTTATCATGCTTATTCAAATCTGCTTATAGGAGTCAGTTTGTCGCACCTGACTAAGCATCAAAAGACACATTTTTCTAAACCAGGATTGTCCAAGAGCCCACACAACAAACACAAAAAACGTAGTGATAAGTTGGCATTCAAAGAAGTTGAACTATATTATCGTGTGATTTATATTTTACATTATATTTTATAGACACGCCACACAGAGTTTATTTTATGTATTATACAGGGGCCAATTTCACGGCCTTGCTTATAACAGCACTGAAACAATTGCTAACCATGAAAATGCTGTCTCGATAAACAGGATTATAATAGCCTATTTTCGATGTGTTATCCAGTATATCGCTTGCGATTGTTCTTAAATTGCTGACCATGAATATCATATGGAATTTTGAATGGTGGATCATTTTTATTGAGAAAGAAGTTTTGTGCTAAGCAACTTTTTGTGCTCAACGGCCATGAAATTGGCCCCATGTCATACAGTGCTACATCACTGCCTCACTTCCAGGAACCTAGAGTTCATCACCCATATTGTTCCGGAAACTACTCTTCCCTCAATGAGTTAAACGCATGGTTCCCTATTTAAACCTATTCGTAATGAATGGTGGTTTCAACTCCTTCAGCTTACGCCATTGATCCCAATGTAATTGTGTTCCAATCCTGGCATTCATTTTCTGCATTACTATAGCCCGTGGCACTATTCAAAATTCGACGTACCACGACGACAAAGACAGTTTTGGAATAGGGGACTATGGGCCTATACTGTTTGTGTGTAAATTGACCTGCAATATTGGGTTGGTTTTCAATTTGTTTTTCAATTTATATTTCACTTCGGTCCCAGTAAAACAAGATTTTAAAACTAGTGCTGTGTAGAAAAAAAAATTGGAATGCTAATCTTTGACCCGTTTTGTTAAGCAGTTGAATGGAGTAGATGGATGGTTGGATGTTTATAATGCCCGCAATTCGCAAATGCAGCTATACTTATAGTATGGGCTGCGCCTATACGTGAATTATATAGGGCGTATTGACTAGTGAAATCATGGCGGATATGAACAGAATGAAGTGTACGATGGGCAGCTATATTGGCTTCAGCGGTGAAACTATCGGCAGATTTACTCAGCCACAGGTAAACTGGTGCCACATTCTTTTTAAAACCACCAGGCCTATTATAATACCTTTATTTGTATATGGTAGACTAGAGTTAGTGCGATTCGGTTCCCCAAACACAATATTTGAAAGTTGCGAGACCGTGGTACTGGGTCAAGGTTATATACACGAGGCTTGTTCCTGTTGAGAAATCATGCATTGTAAGTTTGCATAAGGTACGGCGGAGGATTTTAAGTTCTAGCCAATTTGGGGATGTGAATTCCATATTGTCATTTATTTACTGTACTTCCTAAAGGAGGGTCAACGGGCCGACCTAGTTTTAAGGGAGCTAATTGCTGCCATTTTCGGACAAAAAGGACCAAGCCTAGCCCAGGTTTGGGTATAAGCTTGCAAAATGGACGTGGCATAATGCCCATGCTGCCTTTAGTTGAGGCTGGGCTTGGAATTTGTCTGCCTCAATTTTGTGTCAAATAAATTGGTTTGAGATACATGGCCGGCTGGAACCTTTCTTCGGCTTCGCCAGGACTGTGGTCCAATCATAATCAGTGTCAGTTCATTGGACAGCTGGTTTGTTGCTGTAATGAGTATTGTGCTAATAAGCTGCCATAAGAAAGTTAATATCCAACATGAACAATATAATATAAAGCTTATTCTTAGGCCCTATACATTTCATCACTTCTTTTAAAATAAAGATTGTACTTTCAAGTTTGTTATACACAATTCCATTTCCATTACAATCATGTATTACAACTTATCACCCATTAAAAATGCAATTCTAATGAAAAATCGTGACTTTTTGTTAAGCGTGAACACCAGAGACCCAAATTTTCTTGGGAATTTTTTTTTTCAGCGGATAGGGATATCCATTTTGGTCATTGGTTTTTACTCTTCCCTCGAAAAATACAGCATCAGTCAGAACAAAAATTTACGGTATGTTTGTATACCATCAATCACCATCTTTAAAACATAGCTATAGGCCTAAGCTATAGGTAAATCGGTGAAGATTTCCGTTTCGTTATGCTACCAAAGTATGGATACTACCGGTACCTTTAAAGTCAAGGAAACCTGGCTATTAATAAGACTATTTGGGAATATCAGTTTTCGAGTTTTTCCCGATTTTCGGTTTCATAAACAGACACTTTTTAATGATGAAGATCTTGCCATTTCATTCCATTTATAGGATTTTATTCGTTCCAAACTTATATACAATGCATATATCCGTTTTAAAACCGCCCAATTTCTAAGATGTCTGAATCCAAGCCTTGATCTCATCACTGACTTTTCTCCCTCCAGGCAAAGTGGTGCCTAGCACCGTTTTTCTGGTCGCTCTACCGGGTCATCGTTGCCCTGTACGTCTTGACATGGTTCGTCCTGGTTCTCTGGAAATGGGGTGAACCTCCACACTACTACCAGGCCGACAGCAAAGCCAAGTTTCTCATCTACATGTCCAATTGGTCCTATATGGTGCTTCTTCTGTACCTGATATTAATGGCAGCTGGAACCATTTACTATCACGTCAGACATGCCTGTCAACCTGTCAAAGGTAATGTTTCTATTTTGCATCATCATTATTTTATATTGATTGTGCACGAGATCGCATTACGAATGCTTGCTTGCATTTTTTGCAGAAATGAAATTTTATTAAATGAAAAAAGAGAAATTCCATACTTGGAACAAGTCCACAAAATGTTGTTAAAATATTATGCAATTCAGTAACTTTTCATTAACATTTCTTATATTATTTCCCCAATTGATCTTGAAGTTATACTTAAAAGGTATAATTTCATACTTTGGTTTTGTCAAAGAAATGCAGATTCGTGTGCAAAAATATCAAGGAAGATACAGTAACAGTCATCTGTGAAATTCGCTGTCCCATACGGTGCCCACTTTTTGAAGAAAAAACCCGCCCACGGTATTTTTTTTTTTAATATCTTTTCACCGTTTATTTATCTTTTAAAGATAAAAATTGTTTTTGGTCATTGGTTTTACTCTTTTCTGGATAAATACAGCATTTCAGCCATCTTGAACTATATATTTATACCATCACCATCTTTATACCCTGTAAGTTTCAGGTTAATATGTGAAGATTTCTGTTTGTTACCAAAGTATGATACTACCTTTAAACAATCATTGGGCTCGTAGGCTACGAAAATCAAACATGAAGTACGTGATTACGTCACTTGTCAAATTCAAGGTCTTTTCTGATATTACAATGTATCTCATTAAAGGTAGTATCATACTTTGGTAAGAAACAAAAACAGAAATGTTCACAGATTTACGAATAACTTACAGGGTATGAAGATGGTGGTGGCAGAAACATACCGTTAAAATGTTTCCGTCTGAAATGGTGTATTTATCCAGATTCCAGAAATTAGTAAAACAACGACCGAAAATCTGTTTGATCTTTGAAAAGATCAAAAATAAAAGAGAAAAGACTTAAGAAATACTGTGGCTGTTTTTCACTGTTTTCTCAAAAAGTGGACACCGTATGGGATTTTCACGGATTGCTGTTACTGTATCTTCCTTGATATTTTTGCCCATGAATCTGTATTTCTTTGACAAAAACCAAAGTATGATATTACCTCTAATACCATTTGATAGGGGAAAAAACAAAATTCATTTCAGTAACTAAAATGTAAATGGCTTAGGGATGAGATTGACCAATGATACAAAAATCTGAAAAACAACTAACATGTGGCATAAACAATCTGAACTCTGAAAATCTCGTAAACTTTTGTACACAGCCTGTGAGGGAAAAAACTCTGAAATCCAAAACAAGAAAAATCGTAAAACAGATTTTAAACGGAGACATTTCATCCCTGATTTATAGAATCTGCATTTTGTGTAATAATAATCACGGTGATATGTTAAAGGGATTGCATACGTTTGGTAATTTGAGCCTATTGTTTGTTGCAAACCAATATAATTGTGTATATATACCATAAAACTAACCTGTGAAAGTTTCAATTCAAAAGGTGGTAGCGTTTGTGAGATTTTGGCGACAAACTAGAGCGGTTATTTCACGCCAGATAACAGTTAGTCAATAGCTGAGAAGCGTTACGGCCATAACGCTTCTCAGATTCATAATTTTTGGAGATAAAAAGTGACATATTTTTCCATAACCGCGGTACTTCGAATTGAACGTTTCTCAATATGCATTATACTATCCAAAGCAGCTGTACTTCTCACCAAGTAAGTTTTTATTGCCATAAATTTTCAGAGTCATTACCAAACGTATGAAATGCCTTTAAGTCATATATCAGGGAATGGTTTCTGAGTATTGTCTGGTTCAGAAAGGAACTTCCCATTGGTATTCATTACACACAAATCTGAAAGCACCAATACAAAAAGCTGAAATTTTACAAATTTGAAATTTGAAATTTAAAATTTAAACAAAGTCACATATCCCCGAGTATAAGCTGTTGATCATAATGGCCTGTATGGTAGAGTCGCACAGTGGAGTGAAATCATAAGTATAACAAAACACTGTACATTTTATATTGAACTCGAAATTGTACACGATGGTTATGTTACTTTTGTTTCACGTAGCCGACGGAAGCATCGATCCCGAGCTCCACCCAGACTCCGATGGGTCGCCATCCGCACCCTTCCGTAACTCTCAAGCCGCCAGACGCAGAGCCACGCACTCACTTCCACTGTGCTTCAAGTTTGCATGGTTCCTGCAGAGCATCGCCTTTTCCACGGGGCTTGGTGTTACCATAGCCTTCTTCATACCGGGAATCATCTTCAACGCGTCCCGCTCGGCACCCTTCACCGTGTACACCTTCCACATCCACGGTGTCAACCTCATCGTCATTCTCCTGGAGGTCTTCCTGTCTGCCTCGCCCGTCAGGGTCCTACACCTGATCTATCCCTCGGCCTTCTCACTGGTTTACCTGGTCTTCACCCTGATCTACTTCGCTGTGGGCGGTCTGAATCCGTACGGAGGCACGGCCATCTATCCAGACTACGTGGACTGGTATAACCTACCTGCCAGGACTGCCGTGATCACGGCTGTCTTCGTGTTCGTGGCTGCACCTGTTCTGCACCTGATATTGTATCTGGTTTACCGCGTTCGTGATGCCATCTCAAAGAGATACACTTGCTGCTGCTCACATTAGGCCTAGATGATGTTTATCTGGAGAAAGGAACGAGTGGAACCAATGATCAGTTTTCATCCCGGAATAAAACAAAATCAAACGAACAACGCGGAATTTGTTTCCTAAATTATTATGAGATGAAAATGATGTGAAGCATCCATAAATCATGTGATGCCACCGGTCACTCTGACCAGAAAGTAAGTTCTCTCATTTCAATGCGTTTTATGCACTTATTGGAACTATGAATTAGCGGAAATGATAAGTGGGCAAATGTTTTATGCCATACGGTGGTTCAAGGATGTCGGCCGAACTTCCTTTAACTTCAGCGGCTGATGCTGCATGGAGAAGCAACTAAGCCTTATCAGTACCAGACAGTTTGGATATACTCTGACTATAGGCCAAGACTAAGCCCAGCGGCCAACGTTTCCAGATGGGTCATTGCTCATTGAGTCCTCTTTATCCGTATACAGGGACTCTAGTCATTATCAGAGCCGTAATTAAATACGAGACGGTGCTGCTCATTACATGAACATGTATATAGTTATGGCGCCCTCTATTGGTGGACAAAGCAGCACACCTGATCCGTCGTGCATTTTAACTTGAGAGTTCAAACTTCGGACGGAAAGGGCACTTTCCCGCTTAGATCTAGAATGTATGTATTATTCTATAGTGGGGCTAGCCTAGTGTATTATAAAACTACATGTTTTCTATAAAATAAATATATACTCATTCATACTCCTCAGTAATAAATGTATGCCCTGTTGCACTGTTCTTTCGTTATATCAGCCAGCATTGAATCTATAGTTCCATCTCAAATTTAGTTGTTGTACGGGTAACGTATAATTTGTTTTATCAAAATAAGGAAAACGACTGCCGTATGGAGAACGTGAAATATCTAACCTTAGTTGGTAAAACATTTGAAGTACAATGTGTAATCACCGAGTGCATTGTTTTTGCATAGTGCCCACGTATACTTTTGTTTGCGGTCCACATTGTTTATAACTCAATCTTGCTGCCTGAACAATTTATCATTATTATATAATTATATACATTATATACGTGTATTTATACCAAGTAAATTTATATTGCATGCATAGATATTGTACTCACGTCTTTCATTAATTGTATGATAACAATTCAAGTTCAATAAAAAGTTATGTTCAACGAAATGTTAGCAACATTGCAACTGGTCTAATTACAAATCCATGAAGTAAACTGGCATTTTTAAGACCGGAAAAAAAAATTCTCGCTTTTCACCACAACTTCAATAGTCTCTAGAGAAATCAGCGGTCACTGTGAGTGTGACGACGTACCGGTACGGTACGTAAGCCACACACCACCGCGCGGTGTGCGCACATGCAGGCGGCGATCTGTCAATCTTCGAACGGTATACATACCGTCCCATCATATCGCACATCAGGGCAATAGACAAGACATATTAAAAGAAATGCACTTAAAGGCAGCGTACAGGATCATTGCAAAGCCTCCAAAAAAACAATATTGAGTTTGAGACAGAAAACGGACTGAACATCAGTTCGTAAACAGTGCACTCGGTCACCACGGGAAATCTTGGTTCATCAGATTGAGGTTTTTTTTAAGGAAATCAAGATTGAGTGTCTTTTAAAACTAGATCGTTCGTCCGAACGATCTTTTTAGCATTTCGAAAGCGTGGTGTTACCGTGAAGCATTCGGAGGGGGCAAGATTATTTTGGCCGTATTTCTGCTATCCAGATTGAACAGCGCGTAAAAAGGTACACGAAACAACGTCTGTAAGGAAGTTTAAGACCTTCACTTCTGTTTAAGTATACTTAATTCATCCAAAACGCACATCTTTGCAAATCCCTTTATGCTCCCTTTAAGTGCTTGACCTTCATTCTAGAACGACGATAAAGCCGACTTGAAACAAACCTCTGCATCGTTTCAGCTTGCGCTCAAGCTCCTGGTTGACACGGGTTTTCTCCTTCAATTCAGCGTGAGCCTTTCGGATGATTTTCTTGGAACGCCGCTCTCTGTCTTTAGCATTTCTAAGTTGCCTCTCCAAGTCCATTATTCTGTTCTGAGCAGAAGCGAACTTACTCTTCAGGTCTTTTGTTGATGTTGCATACATGTGGTCGTGCTGCAATGAAACAAATAGGTTAACAGTGTGTTCAACCAAACTGGTCAGAATACATTTGAATATCATTTTCAAACGTATTTTGGATAAAACATGGTCCAGTGCCTACAAGTATACCGGTAAATGTAATCCCTATCTAAAATGCTACATTGCTTCAGCAGTACAGTGCAACCAAACAAATCAAAGATTCATTACCATTAATTTATTAATATTTCCTTAATCTTTGCAAGGTTCAAATGCCGAGATTTTAAACTGAACCTACCGGTGCCACTGCCACGTATCTTATAGGATTTGGTTTATCAGTCGGGGGATTTGTAGATGGACTGGTGCTCCTTTCTTGTGTGCTCTGTGCTTTTGTTGGCTCCTGAGAAAGCAAAGGAAACTTAAAATTGCAGACCATTCCGGTTAAAATTAAGGTACAGTACAGAATTGGTAACATACCCAAACAGAAATGTTCACAAATGTAGTATTACTTTCAGGATATGAAGATACTACTGGTAGAAACATACCATTAACATATTTCCGACTGAATGATGTGTATTTATCCAGAAATTAGTCAAACAAAGACCGAAAACAGTTTTGATCTCAGGGTAAGATCAAAACCATCCTTTCTTATAAGAAAAACCGAACCGGGGTTTCGCTATTTTCTCGGGACTCAGATATCCGATTGAGCCCACATTTTCACAGGCTTATCATTTTATGTACATGCTGGATAAGACAAAGTGCGAATCCTGTTCTGTGACTTTTACCAATCATGTATTATACCTTTAATCTTTGCATGGTTCAAAATAATTATGTTGAGATTCCAAACTGAACCTACCGGTGCCACTGCCACATATCTTATAGGATTTGATTTATCAGTCGGGGGATTTGCAGATGTCCTGGTGCTCCTGTCTTGTGTGCTCTGTGCTTTTGTGATGGGATCCTAGGGAACCAAAGGAAACTTCAAAGTGCAGATCATTCGGGTTAAAATTAAGGTTAAGTACAAAATTGGTAACATACCATAACAGAAATGTTCACAGATTTATGTATAACTTGCAGGATATGAAGATGGTGCTAATAGAAACATTCCCTTAAAATAGTTCTGTCTGAAATGGTGTACCTGTATTTATCCAGAAATTAGTAAAACAGATGGAAAACAGTTTTGATTTCCGGGTAAGATCAAAACCATCCTTTCTGTTTTATAAGAAAAACTGAACCGGAGATTCGTTATTTTCTCGGGACTCTTGTCCAATTGAGCTCACATTTTCACAGGCTTATCATTTAATTGTACATGCTGGATTAGACAAAGTGTGAATCCTGTTGTGTGACTTTTACCAATCATGTATTATACCTTTAATCTTTGCATGGTTCAAATGTTGAGATTCCAAACTGAACCTACCGGTACAACTGCCACATTTTTTATAGGATCTGATTTATCAGTCGGGGAATTTGTAGATGGCCTGGTGCTCCTTTCTTGTGCGCTCCCTGCTTTTGTGTTCCTTGCTTTTGTGCTCCTTGCTTTTGTGGGCTCCTGAGAAAACAAAGGAAACTTCAAATTGCAGATCATTTTGGGTTAAACTATTTATTTTGGTTGTGTGTGTGCAAGTCTGTAAAATATAGGCCCTATATACCCATCATGAATTACTACTTACCATCTCCTCAAAATACATCAGATTGTGATGCTTTATGTTTGCCATGAGTGCACATATAAAACGAAAAGGAAAAACAATCACAGTGCCGCAACTACGGTTTTTCAGGTGCGCAGGAACTGCATAATGCCCATAGCAACTCAAAAGATGAAGAAAACTATTCAGCTTGTTGAGCATCTTTGACTTATTCCCCCAATATGAAACACGTTATTTTAAATGGCTTACTATTCTCATGATATACACAGGTATTATGAACCATTGATTAGTTTGATATATAGGCCTAGTTTACAAACAATTTATTTAAAGAGTCAAACAAGCCTCGATAACGATGAGACCGAGAAAATCGTGGAAATAAAACAAAATGGCTTATGATGAGGTTCAACTGTATATCGTCAACTGTATTATCGTCCAAGTTCTTTTTAAAGGCATTCCCAATGTAATTATTCCACCATAAGCTTGTATAATGACCGCTACATGATGCACTACCCCTGCCTTTAACTTCTGGAGCATGAATCTCTAACATCCCATTTTAATCTATAAATACAATTTATATTGAAGTGTGAAATAAAAGCCTAAACAATTCGTGTTCATCATTTTGTGTGTATATTTGACCCCCCAAAGGCCCAAAATGACACCACCCCACCCCGTTGCACAGTTTCGGTTGTACAGTAGTTAAAATTCCGTGACGTAAATAGAGGCACAGGAAAAAGAAATGACGTCTGGGCACTAGACGAATCAACGGGGTCACAGCACCGCGTAATCTCTTCGCGCTCACAATAAGTCGTATTCTGTATGTGCACATGTATATGCATACACGTACACGCAATCTTACCCTGATTTTTTCGCGTCTGGCGAACAGTGCTCCACTAATTAGATTTGGCCGTTTGGCTTGCTTCTTTGGATGCTGACCTTTTCGCTTTGGTGGCCGGAACTGTGTTGGGATGGCATCTTTCTTGAGCATGTTTTTGATGGTCATGCCCATGGAAGCATGCAACCCAGCTTCGAAGCACTTGGGCTCGAAGTGGTCGCTGCACAGTGCGGAATACTGACTGGGGCCGTCCCATTTCGCCCTGGTAGTCTTCACTTGAGTTGTCCAAATACTCCGCATGTTCGGATCAGTTGGAAACAAGTGAAGACTCACACCATCCTTGGTAGTTTTGCCGCACGCAGCAGCAACACACCTCGTTGGCATGGCCAAACAACTGCAGTTTTAGGTCAACAATCCTGGAGCACGGTTCGTGACCTTAGCACATAAACATAATGGCTTCTTGCACGTGCGGGCGCAATGCATTGAAACCAACTGTGCCTCGATTTACGTCATACCCCTGGCGAAGATTTATGCTAATTAGGTTAAATTAATTCCACCGGCGAGGGCGGCCTGTCACAATTGTTATAAATTCGTTTTCTGGTACTTGTCCAAGAAACCAACCATCGAATCTCACAAAATCATTAATTATTTCATACTTTATTGGTATATACATTTATATACAGTCATCTGTGAAAATTTCAGTCCCATAACGATGCCCAATATTTGAGAAAACAGTAAACTGAAGAAAAAAAAACCGGCCACAGTATTTCTTAAGTCTTTTTAGTTTCTTCTATTTTTCATCTTTAAAAAATCAAAAACTATTTTGGCCACTGGTTTTACTCTTTCCTGGATAAATACAGCATTTTAGGCAGAAAATTTCAACAGTATGTTTCTACCATCACCATCTTTATACCCTATAAGTTATCGGTGAATCTGTGAAGATTACTGTTTCGGTATGCTACCAAAGTATAGTACATTTAAGCAGATGAAATAGGAGAAATCCCAGAAGTGTGTGGGTGCTATACCGAGTCACCATTAAGAGAAACGGTATGAGACCTTAAAGAACTAGGGTCGGAAGATTAAATGAAATATGACTCGTAATTCACTAGAGGAAGCAAACTGAAGTAGAGTATTTTCAATAAAGACTTTAATTTCAATCCAACATACAAATAAATAAACAAAAAAGCCACAAGGAACATATTTATTCAGTAAGTCACAACTTCTCAGTTCTCACCGGTTCTTTTCAGAACCACACAACTAGAAAAGAGTTACATCATATGTGTCTCCGCAAACCTTCCTTTCTGAAGTCAATGTTAAAACTGTTGTACATGTATTACACAATAGTTATTGAAAGGTGAACAAAGACAAATTGACAGGAGCTGGATTTGAACCGGCGATCCCCTGAATACCGTACAGGTGCTCTACCAACTGAGCTATTCAGCCCTACGTTGGTGATGTCCCTTACAGTCAATTATCTTCGTTCGTTTCGCAGTAATTAGAAGCCATGAAACCACAAACATGCTTAAATCAATTTAATCATAATTGCACAATACTGCAATCATTATCAACTCTTGATAATTTGTTAACATAAAAATAACGTTTAATTGATCCTTCAAAGTATGGCAGACGATAAACATGACCTTTGATGTTCAAATTAAAAAATTTGAGCTGAACCTTTTAAATTATCGGTAGACAGGTTGTACAAACTGTTGGCTGTGTGATGTTGAGACAACTAACAAATAAATGTGTCTTGCAGTACTGGTACCCAAATCTGTTGGGCCCTGAAACACCCATATACAATGCCTTCTTATCAACTGGGCACATGCAGTATGTTGTTGACTCCACATCTATAACATTTACACCAGGTTTGACCATTCTCTCGATCTGTAACTTCTGCTTCCCAAAGAAACCTGTAATGGACTGGTGACTCTGTCAAGACATCAACCCTGGGCTGTCAAATGGCCTGATGACATGCCAGTTTTCTCACTTTTTGGCTGCTTTTTGTCAAAGTTGAAGTCATTATTCAGCTTCAAACCTGCAATTATCATAAGAACAGAACTTGAACAAAGAAAACATTACTAGAGCGGGATTTGAACCAGCAACCTCCTGAAATACCATACAGGTGCTCTACCAACTGAGAGAGGTATCCAGCCCTACATTGGTGGTGTCCCTAATAGTCAAATATCTTTGTTCGTTTGACAGTCAGAAACCAAGTTAGGGACACTACAAATGTAGGGCTGGATAGCTCTGTTGGTAGAGCACCTGTACGGTATTTAGGAGGTCGCCGGTTTGAATCCCACTTCAGTCAATTGTTCTTTGTTCAACTTTCAATGACTTAAAAATTCCGGTTTGTGCATGGTGTCATAGGTTCTGACTGCCAAACGAACAAAGATAATTGACTATTAGGGACACCATCAACAAAGGGCTGGATAGCTCAGTTGGTAGAGCACCAGCGCCAGTATAGTATTCAGGAGGTTGCTGGTTCGAATCCCACTCCAGTAAATTTTTTTGTTTGTTCACCTTTCAATGACTTAAAAATTCAGTCAGTTTCCCTTGTAGTTATTTGATGATTATAAGAACAGAACTTGACGTTTTTCAAGGTAATGGTCAACTCCCTCTACAGATGTACTGTCGTTGGAAAATGCTCATTTTGTTTTCTACAAACCAAATTTCTTGACAATTCTTAGAAATTGTTTGAGAAAAAAAAACACCTTTTGCTTAGTTTATTGTGTAGAACGTAGATTAAATTTATTCTAATCAAAATTTGGTAACTCACCAGGACCAAGTCAATGTTTTCAGCAAGATGTCGGTGACCATCTTTTCTAAAAACCACAAGAAGCAAAGCAAAGTGATAATGGGGCGCGCAAGCATGTCTAAGATCATACATGTGATGATTACCCCTGTCCACAAAAATAGCACTCTAAAATCGTACGCACTACACTTTGAAACCAGAATGATTTATCTGAATTAGGAGTGTTGAACGATTTTTCAATCTCATTATCGTTATCGAGGCCTGTATGAATGGATCTTTACTTGTTGAAGGTGAAGTGGCAAATCAAAAATAGAGGGAACAGAACCATCTCGAATCCTTGTGGTAAGGCCTGTTTTATCAAAGTCTGCTTCTTTGAAGTGGTTGCTGCACAGCGTTGTTGACTTTGTCGATATGAATCCATCTCTCCTCATTGCAACTTCCCACTCTCGTCTTTTCTCTTGATTATTGGGAAATCTGTAAAATGGAATCATATAATAATTTGTAAAATGAAGTCAATGCACACAAGCCTGGAATTTTGCGGAGGTCTTGGCCTTAGTGTCCCTTCCAATATTTCCATAGAGATTATGATTTTCCAATGGAAGTGCAATTGAAAAGTGGCCTTGCCCCTTTCAGAACCAAGTTCAAGGCCTGTGTACATCTTGCATAATGTTTGCATTACTCACTGGGGTGTTGAAAGTTGGATCCTACATTGGAGTATGCTTACAAAGTTACATTGTCTATTGCACCAACCATAATATAATCAGGTTTAAAACAATGGAAAGAATCATAGTTCCACTGACGATCATTACGGAAAAAGGGTTACTGAGAGTTACTGGATACAAATTATGGGCGTCTGTGTTCATTAAAAGTCCACTCTGCCCCTCTGGTTAGTCTGGTACCCAGCTAACTACATATGTAAAGTATTCACCTAAATATGACTCCTCATGTGTTGGGTCTGGGTACGCGACAAACCAGAGTTGACAGAAATTAACACAAACACCAAATTGTGATGAACTTCAATACACAGGTTTACACTTCTAAAAGTGCGCATGCGTGATAGTGCCTCGTTTTGAAGTCGCGATCAAAACCGCCGAAGTGTAAACCCCTGTATTGTCTTCGACAATGGACGGGTTTACACTTTGAAAAGTGCGCATGCGTGGATGTGCCTCGTTTTGAAGTTGCAATCAAAATCTAAGATGGCCGCCAAGGTGTAAACCCGTGTATCCCAGCTTAGAACACTTGGGTAGCATAGTGAGTTTTATAGGTTTTACGACCTACAATGACACACTTTGAATGTAGCGGCAACCATGATTTATCTCAAAACACCCTCTGCTGGTTCCATAGAGAGTTGTGCACAAAGTCAGTAATAGTTGTCAGGGGAATTCTTCCCGAAACAATTTGTATTGGGAATAATTCCATCACTTGTGCACAAACCTATGCTATGGACTGACAGAGTGTTATGAGAAAAATGGCTACCACCACTGCACTGCATTCAAAGTAGGTAAAAAACAATTCATTGTAGGTAAAAAATCACTGAAAATCTCACTTTTCAGATATAGGCCTAGGCCCTATGTTTATTATGACTTGCAAGTTACCTCTCTTCTTGGAGGAAACCCCCAAGTTTCCGTAATGGCCGTCACGCGTCAGTGGTATTCTTTTTCCGATTTAGTTTTCCGACATCTAGCAGCACTGCCAGTAGTTAAGTTGCGATGATCGTAATCCTAGGTGACGGTCTGACATGGGGACTGGGACCTTCCCAGTCGTCCTAGGGTTACGATCATCGCAACTACACACTGCCACTAGTGCCAGTGCCACTGGCCTAGGCTTAGAAGTAGATTTCTTCAAATGTGTGCTCTTTCCGGACGCCATACCCTATTAACTATAATCTTCTGAAAGCCAGATCAATGAAGTAGGGCCTAGCGAGATAACATTACAACTTTTTACTTTTTACAAGAAAACAACATTAACCGTTAGTTTACATGATTGAACTTGAACTTAGTTTATTTTCTTGAACTTTGAAGATTTGATTGAACATTATTACTAATATTAGCCTACTAACGTTATATTACTATTATTAGGGCTAGTAAAATTAAGCAGGGGTCTAACGTTAGGCTATTATTATTAGGCTATCAATCATGTTAAAAGAAATTAGGTCTAGGCCTACCCTTTTAATTACGGGTTCTTACTTGTGAAAAGTGACTCCGTTTTGTCGGGTCTCCAATGATCGTACATTTTTGCAGCCTTTTGCAGCGCAGTATGCGGGCATTTTGCGATTAGCAAAGCGGAACTCTGCAGCCGATATTTGTGCGGAATTCTCGATCGTTCAAATATGGCGCCGCCCATGTACTGTTGGGTGCGTTCGTGTAGCCTAGCATATCAGATATCCGAGGCAGCCCTGTCCTGGAATGGGCGTGTACAGCACAAAAACAAACGAGGGGGCGCAGAGGAGGTAGACACGTTTCGACTCGTTGAAAGCTAAACGAACGCACACTCGCAGCTTATCTAGTTTCCCGTATACGTCTATAAGTATAATAATGTAAAACGGTGTAAGAGACCAGTCTAATCATTGCAGTGTGTACTATATAGTGCAACTTGTCGTCGTTTGATTACATCGATCACCATCGGAGAAATAGGAAGTGACACATAACGTGGCACACGTTGTACGTGTGGTCGTGGCGATCGAGGTTAACTAGCTGAAATCTACTGAGTTATTATTCATATTCAGTACACAAATTGTATTATATGTTTTTGTTCGTTGGAGTGGGTGACGTATACATTGAAACCAGTGTACGGTTTGCCCTTGACTTGCGAAACAAACAAGGCGATCACTAAACAAAGTGGGCCGAGGCTAACGTAATAGACGAAGAAATAATAAGTACGCCTAACGTTCGCGTTAGGCCTATTCCTGACTGACTCTGTGACTTTGCTTGACATGCCTTATGCCGTTATGGGGATGATGGAGCAGTAGTAGGCCTACTAATGGTAAGTGACGTATGTATTCTTTTCGGCAATCGTGGATAAGTGGGGCCCCAAACTAGTATTAGTAATGATAAGCCTAAGTAAGGGAAACGACTGTCATTATGTAGGAATGGAAGTAATTCCACTGCACTGATGACCATTACGGAAAAAGGATTAGTCCCTGTGGTCCTATCCTCCAGTCCAGTCCAAGTCCAGGAGTCGCCTATTGGGTAGGCCTAACGCCACGACGGTTACTTTTTCAGGGTACGATTAACGATATCTATAACGGGAATAAAACATCTTTTTGTAAAGAGACTTATGCCTACCTTAAATTACGTTCGTGGTGTCCTCTTCAATATTATAATATTAATTATTATTAGCAAGGTTAAATAAATTTGTGGAAAGAGGGCAGGGCTTGAGGGAAATTATGGGTTAAAAACGGTAACGAAGATGCGACTTCTCACGGCCGCACGGACGAATATAGTCAAGTTTCTGCTCTCATTTTGTTAACTTTTGATACGTCATGTTGGGTGTAGGTACCAGACTAAGGGCCTGTTTGTTTATGACGAATCCTGCGGATCCGATTCCCATTTTAGCGTACCCTGCATAGGAGGTGGATCCAAAAATATCGGATCCTTTGCGTGAAACAAACAGGCCCTAAACTAGACTAACCAGACTAGAGAAAATGGCAGACGGGCTGTGTTTGCAACAAGCGCGTAAGTAAATTGTATTTTTACCCTGAATGTTGCACAAATTTCTTCTACATGTATCTGGGGGTTTGAAGGACTCTGGAACATTTGCCGAAAGTCCACAAAATATCATTTTGGAACAGTAGAAGCTATTAAGTTTTATCGTGTTTATAGGTATCATACCCTAAATGTAACCCTTGCCAGTATTTAAGCATGACAAAGGAAAGGAAAACAAATATGATTAGTAGGATTTGTAGCTTTGCATTGTGGAACTTGGGGCTAAGACTGCATTTTGTATCCGGTTACCCAGTTAACCGACCGTTCAAAAGGGTACCCGGGTACATTTTCCCAGTAGGTTAATCGAAAAATATCTTTCTAATGGCCTCTTCTTTTTGAAACATAGATACTTCTAGAGTTCACAACAAAAAAAAGTCAAGTTAGGGCAGGTGAGCACAAATTACCACGATCTTTTGAAAATTGGACCAGC
Source organism: Astropecten irregularis (assembly GCA_963971285.1). Lineage (NCBI taxonomy): Eukaryota > Metazoa > Echinodermata > Asteroidea > Paxillosida > Astropectinidae > Astropecten > Astropecten irregularis. Next base: position 23,882,225 of record OZ020244.1, read on the forward strand.
AGGCTTATGCCAAGCAAAGGCCAGACATTTTGCTATGTCTACCACTGCCAAATGTTGTGACAAAAGAATGGTGTCAACCAAGTTCCTAAAAGACCCAAACTTACTATTTCTTTGCTTTTCTTTGTTTTCTTTTTTATACGGGTAATCGTAACCGTAACCGAAAAACAGATGGGTAACCGGTTACAAAATTATTTGTAAACTTACAGCCCTACTTGGTTCCTGTTTGTTTCACGAACAAGATGACGGATCCTGCTGATCCAGATCCCATTTTAGCGTATCCTGGACGTAGATCTTTCTTAAATGTGGTTCTGAAAAGAACCAGTGAGAATTAAGTGAGTCTCAACATTCTGGCTACTTCTCACCAGTTGGTTCTTTTCAGAAACCCTAGATGGAACAAAAATAACATTTTCTAACCCCCTTGTTGTGAACTTGAAAACAGCCTGTCAGTCGTGTCATGCCTGGTTTGTCTGGTACCCAGACCCAACAGATCAAAAATGAGAGCAGAAACCAGACTATTTTCGCCTGCAGCCGTCCGTGCAGCCGTGAATTGAAATGTTGCATCTTTGTTACCGTTTTTAGTTTTTACCAAAAACCAACCAACCGAGAACCACCGCCAATGGCAAGCCTAATTTGCATTTAAAACAACTGACAACAACCAACATCAGTCTAATGTGTTACTGTAAATTATACATAAAATGTAAGCAAGATGGCTGTAGAACCAGATGGCGACCAATACTACTCTACAGGGAAAGAATTCCACTGACGACCATTTTGGAAAAAGAATGACTAGAGATAACTTATTGGATACAAATTATGAAGAACTTCAATGAATGTCAATCTCTCTGTGTAACATTGGGTAGTATTATATCTGAAAAGTGAGTTTTGCGACGTTTTTGACCACCAAAGATACACTACGAATGCAACGGCAGCCATTTTTTTTAAACGGCCCCTATCAGTCCCATAGGGTTTGTGCACAAGTGATAGTCATCAGTGGAATTCTTCCCCGTAGGGGTAACCTGTAGTGACTTCACTGCTTAGCATTTTATGAAAGTTTTTGAGTTCTAAACGATCCCGCTAGGATTGAAACGTCAGGCCCTCTGAACTCCATGCATTCAGGTCATTATTTTTGGTTGATGAGCAAAGAAATAAATGCAGATTCATGGGCAAAAATATCAAAATATCATATACAGTTACTGTCATCTGTGAAATTTTCAGTCACATATGATATTGATACGGTGTCCACTTTTTTTGTGTGAAAACAGTGACCCCTCCCCCAGTCTTTTCAGATCAAAATTGTTTTTGGTTTTGGTTTTATTCCTTTCGGATAAATACAGCATTTCAGGCAGAAAAACGTTAACAGGATGTTTTTACTATCACCATCTTTATACCCTGTAAGTTCTAGGTAAATCTGTGGAGATTTCTGTTTTGGTATGCTACCAAAGTATGATCCTTTAAAGTGCATTTTTTTATGATTCGGATGATTGCTCTCCACACAAAAACCCAGCTTTAATAATCAATCCTGTGGCTGTGTGACTTGTCTACAGGTCTATGTATTTTACGCCCACTCACAGTGCTGGCCATGTTAGTTTTTGAATATTATTGTATGCTCTCAATTGTTTGGAATAGTAACCTAGGTCAACACCATATGGGTGTGTCCTGCTTCACCAGTTTTATTTCTCATGATTGAACATGTTGAATGGCCCAATTTACCCTAGGGCATGTGGAACTTATCAAAAGGAAATTTTCAATAGGGGCCTAGCACTGGAGGTAAAAATCTCAGAATGCATATATGTACATGTACATGCACATCAATATAACTTGTAAATGACTACAGAATCAAAATAATGGTCTGTGTATCATATATAATATGCTGAGAATTAGAAGGGCTTGATGTTTGGATTCTGGCAGGATCTTTCTCAAGCATGTCAAATGCTATAAATGAAGAAAAGAAAATTCTGTTCTGTTCCCCTGATTATAACTAGAGCAGGCTAGTCGAAACGTTGAGACTGACCCACGTAAGAAATTCTGTTATAAGCTAGTGTATTTGAAAATGGAAATGAAGTCAAGCAACTGACATGGGTATAATCTACATACATGTACATGATTGGTAAAGGTCAGAGTACAGCACCCACACTTTGTCTGATCCATCATGTACATGAAATAATAAACCTGTGAAAATTTGAGCTCAATCGGACATCTGGGTCACGAGAAAATAGCGAAAACCTGACTCGATTTTACTTATAAAACATGAAGAATAGTTTACTATGAAGAATAGTTTGCTTCATTAAAAACATATTTATTTCAACGGTATTTTATCTAAATTCAGTTCTAATCATGTTTTGTGGAAATGTATTTTTAATTATTTGTAACTTAAAATTTCATATTGCCTTTTTAGTTTTGGTAAACTTATTTGTAACCTTTTAAGCCTTTTAATTGTTTTTAAAATTTTTAGAATTTTTGTACGTAATTAAATTTCTCTCAATTTTTTAATGTAATTTTGTCCATTTGTAAAGAGCTTGGAGATTGGGTTTACAATGTGAAGCGCTATTTAAGAATGCATTTATTATTATTATTATTATTATTATTATTACTTTATGTTTGTTCCAAAAATCGTTTGGACGAACAATCTTTGGAAAAGACACTAAATCTTGATTTCCTTGAAAAACCCAGCATCTGATGAACCAAGATTTCCCATGGTGACTGTTTGCACTGTTTACGAACTGTTGAGTCCATTTTCTGTCTCAAACTCAATAATTCGTTTTTGGAGGCCTTGCAAATCCTATATATGCTCCCTTTAACCATGTTAATACTGTCTACACTAACAATTTAACAATAGGGGCCTAGTGTTTAGGTATCTTCCTTTAAGCATTGTACCAAGTTACTTGTTGTGGGCTATTGTAAGTAGGACCTTGTAAGTTGTAACCGAATGGGAAAGTCTCATGTTGACTTTGCCTTAACAAATGAATATGATTGAAAAATATGTGATAGGTCTTTAGAGGAAAGTGAAGCAGACCGTGTACATGTAATGCTTTCCTGCCCAGCTTCAGACACATGTATTATTCCAATCATGATTTTGGTTTCGTCTGTGATCAGGTGATATTTAACAAAGGAAAACTACATGTACCTTGCCGCTTTTCAGCAACAAAGTGCAAACCATGTAGTTGATTACATGTACATGTACATGGGTAAGGAATGTTGTCAGGTACAGTGTACAGGTAGGTACACTGTATGTACCAGTATTTCCTTTACAGTGGAACACCACTATAACGAAAGATGCACAGAGATTGTTCGTTATAGTGGTCGTTTATTATACAATGTTCAGCAGGCCTGTATACATAATTGTACACACAAATTTTGAGCCAAGGATGATGTTCAGTATAGCCAAATGTTCGGTATAGTGGTGTACATTATAGTGGCGTTTCACTGTACTGCGTTTTGACACACAATCTACTAGGAATGGCGAGGGAAAACTACGTTGTGATGACTGGTCAGGGAGGGTTGAGCTTTTTTTCCATTGTATAATTTCTTTGTTTGTTTTATTCCACTAGAATGAAATCTGACTGGACTTGAAGTTGAAATCCAGAGGTTTTTGGCAAACACATCCCGAGCATGAGGTCAGGAGGTAAAGTCTGCACAGTTTTTCAAACCGAGCCTGCATCGTGACGAGGTACACATGCCGTTCGAGACCCCAAGATGCCCACTGGCAGGCTGTCCACGCCCACAGAGGAACGGATGCTAGGAACAGCACTGAGGAAGCGCAAACAAGCCACGGCTTCTCAAACAGATTCTGGCACAATGGTGCCGCAGATCGAGATGGACACACTGCCGCCGCCGCCAGGTGCAGCAAACCATGTCCTGAACGTCGTGTTGGATGCGAAGAATGACAGTGGGACACTGCCGGAATCAAAATGGAACGGTGTGGTCGGTCGTGCCGCAGACATGGACCAAGGTGGCGGGACGAGCGTAAACATCGGCAACAGCGCCGAGGATGAGGCGGAGGAGGATGCAGAGATAGAGACTTCTTTTACAGAGCCTCTCTTGCAGAGGCAGCCTGGAGGAGAGGAGAGTGGGGAAGGAGGGGAGGGGGAAGTGGCGGTGGTCCATCACAAGGAGGAATCGTCATTTAGTATAGCCATTCAGGTTTTCTTGCCTTTTGTCATCGCTGGATTTGGAACAGTAGGAGCTGGGCTGGTTCTTGATATTGTTCAGGTAATTTGTTCTGTTCTGAATTTTATAATCTCTTCTATCCTTTGTCATTCAAATGATGAACTTTTGCCCACTATTGTTGGTTCGGTTTTTCATTTGAGTGAAGACAGTTTAGACTGAGCCGTACACGTGTAACTGTACGGTTAATCTGGGTTTCTTTCTCATACTTTCTCATAACATGTGCCATACTAGCACAACACAAGCATCAGCAGCCGATTTCACAAAACTTCAAATGTTAAAATGTTGCGTACCTCGTGCAACATTTCCTACCTTTGGTTGCACAAGTTATGCACGTTTCACAAAAAGTTACGCAACATTTTGTGAAGTGGCATGCTGAGCTATCCAGCTCTGTGATGGGTGTGGGGCATCCTTAGTGCTGTTTTGGTGTCTACCCCTTTCGGTTGGTTGCTAGCTGTGGATATGAATTAAAAAGACCATCCCTATTGTACAGATGGTATGCTTAATATTAAAGATTTTTCCTTTAATTTTATGATTAACTATATTGACATGGTACAGCTTGTAGTGTGTGTTCAGCTTATATACATGAACACACACTATGGGGTTTACAAAATTGCGGATTAGGCTTAGGCTCAGGCTCCAGCTCTGTCATCCATGTGCTGAAAATATAGGTTGTGGTTTTTCATTGAAGCTGAAGCTCTGTTTTCCTTTTCAAACTAGAGAATCTACCTCCAAACCGCTGCCAAAAGCCTCTATTTTGATACCCATTATTTCGGAATGGATTCATAAAAATGGAGCTGGAGCCTGAGACGGAGCCTGAGCCTCCGTTTTGTAAATTATGCCCTATATGCATGCATTATCATCCCACCATGTATAGGTTTACTGGCCAGGGCACCTTTCAGCTGTAAGAGAAATCAAACTGAGGACACTGTGTGTAACTGTGTTACAACTATCCAGTGGGCCTTGTATACCAGCATATTTAACTCAAAATATACATGTAGTTTTGTCAAGGAAATTCATATATTGGAATTACTAATATCAGGCAGTTAAAGTTTATTGTCATTTTATATAAATAGCCATTTGATAAACAAAAAGAAATAGAGTGACACTTTAAAATTCAAAGGAAAGGGTTATTCATCGTAGTACACACAGATAAGAAAAAAAGATAATGAGTTTGGCTGGCAATGGCTTGATTTACAAAAGTAATTAGTTTGTCCTTGTGGCGGCTTAACGCTTGTGCACAATCAACCAGTTTGACATTAAAGATTTCAGTGCATCCAATTTGTGCTGGTTGGGGCACGTTTATTGTTGTGACCTTTAGAATGTGGAGTAACCTGAATTCGATATAGGCCTACCACTGTACATGTTTTTGTGATGAATTGTGAATCTGTCTGGAAAAGGGGTACACCATGTAGATGTACCTAGTTTATCTTTGTCTAATTTTGTGCACAGGTCATAGTTTTGTTGATCATTTAGTTTACCCAAAGAACAACCCTAGATATGCCTTAATTACATTATTTGGCATAACAATGGGAGACTTTGGAGAACCGGTCTTCGAGTCAACAGCGCATGCGCATGCACGCGCAAAACAACGCGCGCATGCTCACAATTGCACAAGCATGGTTTGCGCGTGCGCTGTTGACTCAAGACCGACTCTCCAAAGTCTCCCATCGCAACGGTTTTCCGTCGTTTTCTACTGTTTCCAATGATCAATTCAGCTGAAAATTTCACAGGTTTGTTTTTATTCCATGACAAATGAGGACCCTGCAGCTGCTCTGTCACCTTTACCAATATTGTAATTGCCCTTTAAAATAGCTTGGTAATAGCATGACATGTTTACAATCACATTTTTGTTTAATTTTCATGATCTTTGTTGTTGTTGTTGTTGATGACTTGCAGCATTGGCCCGTATATACCACAGTGACAGAGGTTTTTATACTGGTGCCTGCTCTTCTCGGCTTGAAGGGAAACCTGGAGATGACACTAGCATCAAGACTATCCACTGCTGTAAGTAGGCTCCTAATCCTTCACCAGTTGATCAGTACCCTCCATAACATCATTGCTGGGGTTCCGTAGGGTTTTGCTAGGCAGGAACTGTCCTGCAAATACAATGTACGTGGGCATGTAGCCTGCATCAACATCAATGGGAGACTTTGGAGCTGGGTCTTCAACTTGAAAGCGCACACGCACGCAAGCACAAGTGCACACTAACGCGCACATGCTCACAATTGCGCGCACATGCTCAGAGCTAGCAAAAAGAGGCTGTAGTCTGCTGCCACCAACGTCTCAAAAGTCTCCCATTGACTAAACCTGGTGTACCCAGAATAGACATTTAGTATACACCAAAGATCATATATAGCTGCGCAAGATAACCTACTCTTTCAAAATTACGCGCAACAAGATGAAGTACGCACAGGCAGCCATTTTAGTTTACAAGCCAAATTTACTGTTTGCATTTGGTGTGTGATTCTGGCGGAATAGATAATAATAATAGGCCTTAATTTGCGTGTGAAAGTTTTGTCTTGCAACAGTTGAATTACGTTTAACAATTCTTGATGCTCTTTGTTCTATTCAGGCCAATTTGGGAAGCATTGATGACAGCAGGGAACAGTGGAGGATGATCGGTGGCAATATGGCATTGACTCAGGTAAGACAAGCATTGATGTGACAAGAATTGGTTGTAGCAATAATTTGGATGGCTAGACATCCTTACATGTACTCACACACAGCAAGGGGAGCTGAATTGCGAAAGATGCTACTACAATGTGGTCGAGTTGAATACGCCCCTTGGCTGCCAGTCACATCAACCCTTATGTCACCACACTGCATCTTGCCTGATATCGAGACGGATTGATTTTGAGTACGGAGGGAGGAAAACTGGAGAACTCAGGGAAAAAAATCCATTGTAGTGCAGAAGAGAACCAACATGACTCTACTCACATATATGACCTACGCTGGGATCGAACCCGGGCCACATAGGAGACCCTGTTGGTGAGAGACGAGAGCGATTATCCTTCACCACAACACAGGGATGTAAGAGTTCCGGAAATTTCTGGATTTCCAGAAATGGCTTGATTAAAAAATATTTTCCGGAAATGACAAAATGTTGTTTTTCATGGCGCTGCAATGATTCGCTGCGCCCGCGCGTGGCGCTTTTTATTTGAGAGTAAAAATACAATAACTAGACCTGTGTTTGTAGCAACAAACACTGAGCTGTTTCGCGTATGTTTTATAAAATGTAAAAAACAAACGTACACAAATGGCCCAGGACAGAGAAATAGTTTATCAGCGGTGTCTTAATAGTTTTTAACAACTACATGTACAGTGTACATGTATCAGGAACGTCGTCAGTCGTCCATCAATACACGTATACAGATTCATAAACACCATGAGAAACACAGAAATGGCCGAGTCTACTATATGCCAACCCGCGTAGTATGTATGGTTGTGCATATGGGCTGTGAAAACAGCAAAATGACTGATTTTCTAGCTCGCCGTGCTCCGTTCACTTGTGCACAATTGGCCCACTACTACGGATAGCCATATCAGCAGTCCAAAAAGTTCCAAAGCACGTGTTTTGTGTTATGTTTGACTCTAAATGGCAAAATTAATTATTCAAAAAAAATTAATAAAAAATCAAGCGATGACGTAATCGTGACGTCACTTCATAGTAGGGATACTAGTACCATTTCCTACCAACCCACCAAGTTTCATTACGATCGGATATTCGCTTATATGCGTTTCTGGGTAAAAATTGCAAAATTAAATATTCAAAAATCAATAAAAAATCAGCTGATGACGTCATCGTGACGTCACTTCACATTTAAGATACTAGTACCATTCCCTACCTACCCACCAAGTTTCATCACCATTGGATATTCCCTTATATATGAATCTGAAAATCGGCTTTTTGATGACGTCATCATGACGTCATACCTTTTTGGTAAATTGTGGCATATGCTTATAACCTAACAAACATTTTACCGAAAGAATTTCGAAAATACGATTTTTCGTTCATGAGATATAAAGAAAAGGTCCAAAAATTGAATAATTCATATAAAATTACACGATGACGTCATCGACACGTGATCACAATTTTTGTCTTTAACACATCCCCATATACTTGCATACCAAGTTTGAGTTGAATCGGACTTGCAGTTCCGGAGATAAAGAGCCCTGAAATGTGCACTTTTATGATGACGTCATGGTGCACGTGATGACGCCATGATGACGAAATTTTTCGGCATGCGATTCGGGGTGGTGGTCTAACTATGTGCCAAGTATGAAGTTGATCGGAATTAGCGTAAGGGTAGAAGTGACTTGTAGAAAAAAACATGTGCATTGTCTATGGGAAAAAAGTGGGAAAAAAAAAAATAAGAAAAAAAAAAATAAGAAAAACAAAAGCTGTTCCGCTGCATGCGAAACAGCTAATAAAACATATCGTCTGGCTCCGGTTTTCTGTACACATGTTTAAATGGGGCTAAATAGGGAAGGAAACAGACCTTACCGATAGCGCCCTCTGTTGACAATCAAACTGAATAGTCTGGTTCCATGTATTTTTTGTTGCATTAATGAATACATTGGGATGTGGGTACTAAGCCACTCTCCGACTGGCATGGACACGCGTCATACAGATTGGCCTACATCGATCGAAATAGCAACCGCACATGTCAAAATGACTTTGAACGTTAGAAATAAAAAAGAAGGGAGGAATCCGGAGGATATATTATTGATCGAGACATTAACAAAGGACAAGATAACAAAACCATTGATACAAATAAATGGATAGAAATGGAAACCCTTGACACCGAAGGGCGCCTGCACCCCCTGCCGTAAGTCTCTCGCCTCGCTCGCGCAATTTATTGGCCTTCAGTGATTTTCCGGAAAAGACTTCGTCGGTCACTTACATCCCTGACAACAACTACCTGTATATTATCGATGTATTTCTTGTTTTCATATTCAAGTACCAGGATTATATAAATTTCTATGATTAACAGGTGCCAAGATGCACTCATCAAAGGTGCTACATGTATCATACTGTGGTACTTAGCATACCAAAACAGAAGTTTTCATAGATTTACCTATAACTAAATACAGGGTAAACAGATGGTGATGATAGAAACATACCATTCTAATTGTTCTGCTTAAAATGCTGTTATCCAGAAAATAGTAAAACCAAAGACCCCCAAAACAGATTTGATCTCGTGGTGTGATCAAAACTCCTGTGAATAGATTTTAAAATACATGTACCAGCATTTTTTACTATTTTTTTTTTTAAATACTCACTGTAGGGACCGAAACGGACTTGCGCGCACGCGATCTGCGCACGTTCACATTTTGTGTACAAAAATGTGGTCACGCGTCTCCCGCTCGACTCGATCTATACAAAAGTGATTCTTCCATAGAGTACCACGTTCAATTCCATTGATTTTGCACTCCATAGCTAGCTAGGGAGTCAATCTTGTTCTTCGTTGAAGTTTCACGAAAATCTTTCGTTTCGTTTTCAAGATACGGCGAGTTGAATAAGGTTACTCTTGTCAAACTGTATTTTCGGAGATTTCTTGTACATCCACAAAAAAAAAGATGCCATTTTTGGAAAATACGATGTACAAATGCTTATATAGAGTTGAGTTTGTGATTGTAGCTGTTGACACTTCTTGCCACAACGCGACTTACCTTACCGCGATGTGCCGTGTGACGGCCGTGGGGCTAATGCTTCGTGTGGTCGGTCAACATTCTGTGCGTGCACGCTACTTACGTTGCGTGCCGCGTTGCACGGACACTTCGTTGTTCAATGCTAGGATGTTATGTTTATCGTTTATGGATTGGTTTTCGCTCACAAGTTAAGATTTCCTTTGTATTATTTGTCATCTGTCATTACTTTTGTAAATGAATTTAAATCTTTGATTTTTTTTTTCTGTGAATTTTTTTTTTGGGTGAATTTTTTTTTATTAATAATTATTTTTAGCTAGGCTAGTGTCTAAATTTTATAAACTGGTCTTCCCGAACCAAGTTAATTTTTTTTCAGCCGGGGCCAAAAATTTGTTTCTAAAAGTATTCTTATCATTTTGACGTTTTTCTTGATGATAAACATATTTTCTTTGGTTTTCAATAAATTTTTATATTTTATATTTTCTAAATTATTATCCACATGTCTCTTGTCTTCATCATTAATTGGAAGTGAATAAAATGAAGAAATGAAATACATGTAATGTTTGCTAATGCCTTAAAACCCTGTAACAAAATACTTGCTCTTATCACATTTTGAAAACCTGAAGTAAGCAAAATTGTGGTACAAGTTGTTTTTCATTGGTAGGTTCCTATACTTCTCTTTTAATTGAAGTAATGTTTTGTTATTGTGTGCTAAATTAATGGAAGTCTTATTTAAATCTCAAAAACTTGTGCAAAACAAAATCCGAGGCAAGTGGAGAAGGATGCTGTTTTTAATCTTAAACATCAAGGGGTAAATAATGAAATTGTAACAAGTATGATGCGACACACTTTAATTGATTTGCAACATTTACTATAAAGAATAATAACAGACAATCTACCTTTGAGAAAAACAACAATTTCAATAAAGAAATGAAATCAGCCCTTAAGCATAAAAAGTTTCCAGAGCGTCTAAACAACAAATGAAACCGAAAAGGAAAGAAGATCTACACTGTAGAATGTTTGCTTGTCCAAAATAAAACAGAGTGGAATTTAAGACAGGAAAATATGCAATGTATGTAAAAATCGAATTAGATAGCATTCTGATTTCTCCCTTCTTTACGTTAAATTTCAAAGAAGGGGAAATCAAAACCATGGACATTTTTACAGGACCACGGCCATTTACATGTTTTAACTGATGCAGCAACTTCATTCTGTTCAGTCCAAGCAATGATGTCAGTGTTGTTACAAATCCATTTATTAGTTGGTAAGACTGGCACCGGCAGTAATTTATTTTAATCGGACAATGGCGATAGAGAAGCTGATAAATATGCTGGTAAAGTCATCAGTCAGGTTCCCGGGTTCCATTTGGTTGAACATCAAATAATTAGATGACGAAGCAGTGCACACATAAAAACTTGATGAAGATTATTGGGCTGGCAACTTGGAAATTGTTCCAACTTAATTGCACTGTTTACATAATGAAGACCATGTACAGTAGGTAGTTGGTACTTCCTTCAGTATGTTGAAGACCTACGAGTGGATACAAGAGAAAAATGAAGATAATTCAAAGAAATGTTTACACAATGTGACAGCTGTCATTTTATAACAAATCTCAATTAGAGTCTTGCTTTTGTGGCAACTGTAATTTTAAACAACAATTTGCAGGTTGCTGTTATGTGTAAATGCAGGGAGCAGTGATACACAATAACGTAACAAAAAGAACAAACTTCAAACCTCTTTCTATTCTTCAGATATGGTCGTTTCAATTTGTTTACTGATTTGTTTACTTTAATAGCATTAGTAAACAAATGCTAACACAAACTTAATAAATTATGCAAACATACAGTGAACATGTCCATATGTGCATTCCACATGACATTTGTATAGTCATGTTGTAGTAAAAAGGGCCGGGTTAAATGTATGAATATGCAAATGTTTATAGTATTAATATATATTAATATAAATAGTCTCGTTGCCATGGTAACCATCTTTGTAAATAATAACCCTTGATTAAATGAAACTGAGCAGGCCTGTATATTTTATTCATACTTTTGTTTGTTTTGCAATATTTTATGTATGAACAAATCACAAAAACTAAGAATGTACTTACTCTATTTTGATTCGTGTGCAACAGTCAACATGTTTCATTACATAGCCAATTATAATGTTGTTTCCATGGCAACTGTAATTCTATAAACAACAATTTGCAGGTTGTTGTTATGTGTAAATATAGGGAGTAGTGATACACAATTATATAACAAAAAGAAAAAACTTCATACCTCTTTCTATTCTTAAGATATGGTCGTTTCAATTTGTTTACTTATTTGTTTACTTTAATAGTCATTAGTAAACAAATGATTACATGAATAATTAGTCATGCAAATATACAATGAACATGTACAATTCACGGGATGTTTGATTAGCATGGTATGGTCATATGTAGTACAAAACAGCAGTTTTAAGTTATGATTATGAGGATTATGCTTATTTGTTTATCAATATAATTAGTTATTGTTGTCATGGCAACCATACTTGTAAATAACGACACTCTTTTATTTTTCTCGGATAAACATTTGTCTTCACTATATATCCCACTGATTGGCGAAGAAAAAATGAAAATATAGTCAGATACTGTTGAGTTATTATCAAGTGAATTTGTTTACATCATTGTTTACTTGAATAAGATCATGTAAACATGAATTTTGTCTCCACAAAGTAACCATCTTTGCCATTGATAAATTTGACGGAAAATGCCCTTTTTCAAAATCTTTAAGACGGCATAACTCGGCAACCGATACATCAATTTTGATAGTATTGGTATCAAATGATGCAGATTTATGCACTCTATATGAATTTAGCATCAACAGACCCATTGCACCAACTTCAAAAATCCCATTTCAGTCCCTACTCACTGTTTGTGACTGTACATTTCACAGATGACTGTTACTGATATTTATGCCCATGAATCTGCATTTCATTGACAAAAAACAATGTGTGAACTGTGAATTGTGAAGTTACCTTTAAATGATAGACAACAGATGTTTCAGTTTTAACGAGACCATTTGCAATACATGGCTTGACATTGGTTGGAATTGAATGAATGAATTTAAAGATAATATCATACTTTGGTTTTTTATCATGGGCTAAAATGTCAAGACAGATACAGTATCAGTCATCTGTGAAAATTTCAGTCCAATATGGTGCCCACTTTTTGAGAAAACAGCAAAAAACAGGAACAGTATTTCTTAAGTCTTTTCTCTTTTATTTTTGATCTTTTAAAAGATCAAAAAGATTTCCGGTCGTTGTTTTACTAATTTCTGGATAAATACACCATTTCTGGCGGAACAATTTGAACGGTAGGTTTCTACCACCACCATATTCATACCAAGTAAGTTATATGTAAATCTGTGAACATTTCTGTTTTAGTCTCTTACCAAAGTATGATACTTCCTTTAATTGTACACTCATAATGAATAGCACAAGGCTGTTAGTGTGACATGTACACTGTCAAATCATTTTTATATCGGCTGTGTCTGTTGTTTTTGTTATCCCCAGTGTCAAGCCGTAGTCGTTGGATTCTTATCGTCTGTGGCTGCGGCTCTCATGGGCTACATTCCAGATGGAGAGATCAACATTTATCACATACTGCTACTGTGCGCCAGCAGTCTGGTCACTGCCTCACTAGCAAGTGGAATATTAGGTAAGACTACGGAACCATGAACAATATCATAATGGCTGACTTTTTGGCTGTCGGTTTGGTCTCTCGGGCAGGCTGTCGGTCCATCTGTTCCAGGGCGGGAACATTATGTAACCAGCGAGCACACCTGCCCCTGGGCACCTGGTTTTCTTCGGTCATTTCGTTTTTGTTTTCATTCTTTGGAGGCCAGACCAAATAAATGTTGTGTTTCGATTATAATATCCACACACAAAATAAGAAAGAGCCATATTTTTTTGCTCTTTTTTTCTGGCTAACTTTTTCTTTTTGTCAAAGGCTTATGTTTTTGTAATTTGAGTTTTGATTTTGAATTGGGTCCCTGGATGATTTTCAATTATATTTCCCGCAATAATTTTTTTTTTCTAAATGAAAAAAATTTAAAGAAGAAGAAGGAAACGATACCGGTTTCATATTGACACAAAATTTTTCTTTCTGTGATTTTGTACTGAAGGTATAGACCGATCCGACGGCATGATATACCATCCGCCATTACTGCGGTGTCCCTGATTTAAGGGACATACACCTTGCCGTATACAGTGCAGCGGAGTGTAAATTCTTTTGTTGCCGGACAAAAGGTGCAGTCGTGCCGTCGGATCGGTCTATACAAAACATCCAAAAATGGAATCGAAAACTTTTTCACCAAAATTGAAATTTTTACGTTTTGGATGATTTTTATGTCTAATTAAATCTAATTTTAAATGTGTCTCTTCTCTGCCATGAATATGAAGCAGATGAGTCAGTATTGATCAGAAAACCAAAGTGGAATCCCACAATTTTTTGACAAATGGACAATTTCTGAAGCTGAAAATTAGTGGTCCTTCCACCACAACATCTATCTCACCACTTTCTGGCAAAAGAAAACCAAATGAGCAGTGTGAAATGTTTCAATACAAGTAATAAACTGCTGCATCAGCCAAACAAAATGACCTGAAATTTATAAAAAAGCTTGGAGTCAGGAGGACCTGACACTTTTCAATCCTAACACGATCTTTCTCAAAGGCTAACATTTTTGTCTTTTTTTCATCCGGCAGTTTGTGCCACTGTCCAACTGTTTATTTGCTACAAATATTCAAGCAAGAGAGGTGCTAGCTTTAAAATCAGTCTTATTTTTTCTTTGTTTTCTTTTAGGTTCGATTATGGTAGGGGTGGTTCTCCTTTCCAAAAAGTTTCACATCAACCCGGATAACGTAGCCACGCCCATCGCTGCTAGCCTCGGGGACCTCACAACACTAGCCCTGCTGTCATGGATCACTAATATACTTTATAAGGCCATAGGTAAAGCTTCGTTGACTGGTTGGGGAGACCATTAATATTTATAGATAGTTGCACAGTGCAATGGACCGTTCCGGATTTGCTCTTAAAGGGTTGAGTACAAGGTTGGTAAATGTGACAGAACAGTACTCACACTTTGTCTGATCCAGCATGTGCATGAAATTATAAGCCTGTGGCAATTTGAGCTCAATCAGACATCTGAGTCCCGAGAAAAAGCGAAAACCTTTTCTGATAAAACATAAAGAAGGATTTTTGATCTTTCCAAGATGTGTTTAATGTTTGGTTGAACTCTTTCTGGATAAATACACCATTTCAGGTGGAAATATTTGAACGATGTGTTTCTACCAGCACCATCTTCATACCCTCAAACTTAAACATAAATCTGTGAACATTTCTGTTTTGGTTTGTTACCAATGTTGTACATGGCCTTTAAGCCTCACCCAGCTTTGCAACGTGGCGTTTTACACACACCATGTGACAAAGTTTGACCAAGGCAATGGACGACAACGGCTCCATTTGGTCAATGCGCACAGTTTGATTGACAGGCGGTAAGGGTCCATTCCTGGGACATATTGAAGTAGGGATGGAGGATATGATTTGCCTTGCTGTGGACTAGCCACCCTATTCAGTTCAAGATCCCGTCAGTCTTGTTTCTGTATAAGGGACTTGTTTCTCAACACCATAGGGGTGGAAGCATTTATTGCCCTACTGTGGACGAGATACTATTTATTTCCTGTGTTATATGTGCAGTAAAATCACCATTGGAACAATGGAGGACTGGTTTTTAAATTCCAACTACCTAACCCCCTTGCAATTTCAACAAGGAAGACCAGTCAATATCTTTTGAAAGCTGATAACTAGGCCCAGTGTTCTAGCCATGCCGGTTGGCACCGGTCGGGGACATCCGGCACTCAGCCTTTCTGACCGACACTGAGATGAAAAACCATGTTACCGACCAGCACAAAAAGTCTTGAAAATCACAGAAAATGCACAAGTTACCACATAAATGTTGTGTTTTTTCACTGAAAGAACAGTAAGACTTTGACTTGGAGACAAATTTTGAAGAAAAAAAATTGACCAGATCTCCAATAACAAAACAGAATATTGCTGACACGCTCAAAAAATTTACCCGGCACTCAAAATGGGACAAATTTGAAACCACCATAATTTTTAGAATTGATTTTCATACACGTTAGATATACTGATTTTGATAAAATAGCTACTTCAGTGTTAGAAAAGTGACATTCTGATGGGTGATGTCATCAATACTCAAGTTTTGTGTTTGTTTGTTGACCAGGGGATGATGAGAACACCAGGCAGGTATGGCTGGCGCCCTGCATCATCACCTTCTTCTTCCTACTGATACCCCTATGGGTTTGGCTATCCCACCGCAACAAGTACACTCACGATGTGCTGTACCAGGGCTGGAGTCCGGTCATCGTTGCTATGATGATCAGCAGGTAGGGTTACCGGTCAGTTAAATTCCAGCTTGACCACTAGTGGTCCAACTTTCTGACAGTGATTGGAGACTAAGGCCGTGTCCGAAACGGGCTTCCAGCGCTACGGCTAGGTCTATTGTCTTGGTGTCTGCGCGTTTGTCCAATGAAGCAAAGACCTACAATGTAGACCTAGCACTTGATTTGGATGCAGCCTAAGGTTAGGTTAGGTTAGAACTCCAGGGGTCAATTTCACGGCCCTGCTTAGCACAAAAATTTGCTAACCATGAAATTTCTCTCTTAATAAAAACAGGACTAACAACCAAATTTTAATGTGCTGTGTATGACTTGTGATTGTTCTTTGGCTGTTGTTCGCTGACCATGAATATCTAATGGAATTTTTAACGGTGGTTTGTTTTAATGAGCAAGACTTTTGGTGCTAAGCAATTTTGGCACCAGATCTTTAAATGGTGAATTCCCACTGGTTGTTGGTTCGACCCAGTCCAGTCTTGGAATAATTTTGCTACAGCTAGTGTCTATGATAGAAGCCACATCCGCTCCCCATACACTTTGTGTTAATATCAAGCCATAGCCATGTAATTCAGATACAGCCTCGGCTCATGTGACATTGGCTTTCTATCCACCTCTGCATTTTATTTTAGCTGCGGAGGTCTGGTGCTAGACGTCGCCATCCGACAGAATGCCGGTGTTGCCGTATTCAGTCCGGTCATCAACGGGGTAGGTGGTAACCTGGTAGCCGTCCAGGCCAGTAGGATCTCAACGCACTTGCATCGGCTGGGACAGCCCGGTACCCTGCCGCCGGGTCGGAAAGGACTGTGCCTTAATCCGTGCAAAATCTTCTTTGGTTCTGGTGAGTCTATCCAAGTCTTCACCCACTTCAACCCCTCTTTTAAAAAAGAAAGTGAAGTTATAATTAAATGAACCACAGGGAAGGTTTATTTGTACAGATCAATGACACAGCCAGCATGGCTGATTAGCCCTAACCCAACTCCATACCACAGTTTACCACACATTTCTTTTTCATGTGGTATCCTGAATATCACAACACACGACAGTGTGGTTTTCATGGTAATGCGTGATCCATCCAGTTCCCCCCATAGAGACTGTGGTAGTTTGTGGTAAGCAACCCTTGTCTTTTGTGTCAGGTGCAGGGGGTTAGGGTTAAGTGAACACCGCTCTATTAAAGGTAGTATCATACTTTGGTAAGAGACCAAAACAGAAATGTTCACAGACTTACGTATAACTTACAGGGTGTGAAGATGGTGCTGGTAGAAACATACCGTTAAACTTTTTCCGCCTGAAATAGTGTATTTATCCAGAAATTTGTCAAACAACCACCGAAAATCTTGTTGATCTTTTAAAAGATCAAAAATAAAAGAGAAAACACTTAAGAAATATTGTGGCCGTTTTTTGCTGTTTTCTCAAAAGGTGGGCAACGTATGGGACTGAAATTTTCACTGATTACTTTTACTGCATCTTCCTTGATATTTTTGCCCATGCATGAATCTGTATTTCTTTGACTAAAACCAAAGTATGATACTACCTTTAATTCGCAGGGTCGTGTTTATATGGCGCCCTCAAAACTGACCAAAACCACATTGGTGCACCACATTAAATATGACCCCCATCAACTTTAGTGCCTTTTCAGAACCATATAAAATCCCTAAACTCCCTAAGCTTCATCCAGGAGTCTCTCGGTTTTTGGTTCTATACTGTAAATGGTAGTTTGAACCCTCATGTTACTGATTTCAATTTTTGTTTGTTAATTGCCCCAATGTCCATTTGTCCTAAATGTCCTAAATATGACCCCCATTGACCTTAGTGTAAACTCCCTCAGCTTCAAGAGTTCAAAACACCTCATCCAGGAGTCTCTCAGTTTTTGGTTCTATACTGTAAATGGTAGTTTGAACCCTCAAGATACTGATTTCAATTTTTGTTTGTTAATTGCCCCAATGTCTTTTTTTATCCGTAACTGACTTGCTACCAGTTTTCATGCAGCAACCCTCCACGTTCAAAACAATGCATAAGTCTTCACAACAGGCTGAAGTACTGAACCCCCAGGTTGTGATAACCTGATCATGATTACACAATATATTAATTGCATGACCCCCACCCTTTCCTCTACCCGCCACTCCCCCCCCCCCAAAAAAAAAAAAAAAAGAAGGAAAAAGAATTGCATACTTAAAGAACATTTGAGGGTAAACAAAAATTATAATCAGCTTGGCGCATTGATTTCTGAGCTATTTAGTCAGTGTGATGCACCCACAACACTTGAAGAGCGCCCTCAACTTTTTGGGCCAAAATCTGATAAAATTATTCCATGCTCCATTTTCATTGCAACATTTTGTTTGTGGTGTGTGTCTTTTGCAGACGAGCATTCCAGGTCCTGTCGGGTCCTATTCCTGATGGTCATTCCCGGTCAGCTAATCTTTCTCTTCTTCATCTCAATGGTCAAGGCTGGCCATACGTCCATCACCATCCGAGTGACCATCATGTATTTAACAGTGGCATTGATTCAGGTGAGTTTTACACACGAGTTCAGGCTTCCGGGAAAAGAAAATCCCAAATTTGAGTTGTTTGATTTGAAAATTTGAATTTTCATGTGATGTTAACTGCTTTTGACTGGTATTCGGCCATTGTTTTCAGAGCATAACATTCGCAAGGAGTTTTGGCTCGCATACTGATTTTATGTACCAAGGTTTTTGGTGCTCACGCAAATTTTGGTGCTTAAGCAGCTTCTTCCCCCTCCTCATCTCTCGCCCTCCGATGCTTTACCCCCTCACAGGTCGGTTTTTTACTTTTCACCGCCAACTGGCTGGTGCACCTCCTATGGAAGCAATCCAAGGATCCGGACAATTTCTCCATCCCTTACCTGACGGCCATGGGTGACCTCCTGGGCACTGCCCTGCTGGCTCTAGGATTCTACATCACCTGGTTGTTGGGTGATCGCGACAGCGATGTGGGCGACTAAGCAATCAACGAGTCCTACGTTTAAGGTTACCTCTTGATGCCGATCGATGGTGCTGAGTATGACCTAATTTTTGGGTGTTTGGGGTTTTTGGTTTTTTTTTTTTTTTTTTTTCAGTTTCTTTGCCATAAATGTTTGTATGACATTCCTTATTTCACAATGGCTACAAATAGCTCCTACATGTCAAATGATGAAACCCCGAGATCAGAATTATTTTTGGTTGTTATTTTACTCATTTCTAGGTAAATACACCATTTTAGGCGGAAATATTTTAACAGTATGTTGCTACCAGCATCATCTTCTTATCCTGACAGTTATACGTAAATCTGTGAACATTTCTGTTTGGATATGTTACCAATCCTGTACTGTACCTTTAATAAACCATCTTCTAATTACATATTACATGAGTAGCAACTGTTGATAGAAACCATGTTGAAACAAACGGCAATGGTTTATCGGTTATGAGGGAGTGAAAATGTGGCTGTAATCTGCTTCAGGGGGATTGTCTCAGTAGAAACTCAGTGTGGTGCTCATGAATACGAACCTCATAATCCAAGGTTGGCGAATCCATAATAGACAGAGCTCCTTTCTGTTATGAATTGTTGCCATTTTATTACTATTTCGTTAAAATTTCTCCAATTTTTGTTAAAAAACAAAAAGTCATCATCGAAGCTTCGTGAAATATTGCTTTGCCCAAGTTGTCGCAGAGTGGATCCGGGTGATTTTGATGTGCCTTTGAGCAGAGAGTATGCAATCATGTGTACATATTATTATCGTGGCACCACCATCACTCTTTTTTTGTGCGGGTAACGTGTGTAGCCTAAGACTGTCTTGGTTTTACGTAGATGTGTTTAGAGCAGGCGTGTCAGTGCTCGATTGCTAATTCTGATGTCCAGAATTTACAGTCAAAATCTCACTTTGGCTACTGCCTTCTCAAACGTCCACCAAAGCACCTAACCACCCATTAACCCCCCTCCCCCTTTCCTCCATCCGTACCCCCCTCCCCACGCCCCAGTCAATGCCATGAACAAAACCAAACAATTTGGAACAGGCAGGTTTCCTTTTTTTCGTTACAGTGCACTGGCTCTATTTTTTATTTTTATTTTCGTACTGAATAATTTGACTGAAACCAAAACTGAAATTGGTAATGATGGCTAAAATGGCTTTTATTCTTGCCTATTCTTAGCCGGAAATTGTCATCGAAAGTGTTTGCATGTAAAGGACCTTTCAAAACCAATTATGGGGGAAATTACGAGCCCCTATAGAAGAACATAAGCTCAAATGTCATTCAGAAATGAAAGGTTCTTGTTAAATTTCTATCTTTTTTTACTTTTGGTTTCAGATAATTAGGTAAATTCTGATACATGATCCAAATACACTACACTAAGCAAGAATGGAGACTTGTCAAATTGGTCAGAGGATCACAAATTCATCATAATTCTGGAATTTTGCAGAATCTGTTCGTGAGAATTCTATTGTTAAGATTCTTAAAGAATAAATTTGGTTTTCATGAAATGGGTCAAACTCCATCTTGCAAAATGTGTCAAAATGTTCTGATACTTCCTCCACAGGTACATGTAGGTTGCAAGCCCCCTAGAAAATGAAGGGTATACCGATAGTCCTGTTGAATACATATCTGGTGCCTTGTGTAGATTGAGCACAATAGGTTGAATATGTCTTCACAGAGAAATTCTAAATTGTATTTTTACTCTGAAATGTTGCACAAATTTCTTTTATCTGGAGTTTTAAGTCCAAAACATCATTCTGGAAATGTAGAAGCTATTAAGTTGTTTTTATTCTCTTTATAGGTATCATACCCTGAAAGTAACCCTTATACCCTGTTGGATGTCTGTCAAGTGTCAGTAAATTTGATGACAAAACCATGTCTCCACAAGGGTACAAATTCAGGTATGCCGTACATGTACTGTTTTAATACGCACAGTCATACCGATCAACATGTTTTAACTTGGGACCAAATTGCCTGGGAGCAAATTTGAATTGCAAACGGAGCCATTGGTGTACCACTTGCCTGCTGTAATTTCCTATCTGTTACTGTTGAGTGTTGACAGTTCTTGTCAGTGTGGTTATGGTATGCAACCTTCCGTAATGTGAGTCCGTTTGACAGGGAAATTGAAAAAAGAGCCCATCGTATTGCTAACACAAGGAAATGTTAGGGAATATTAAAGCACAAAGTTCACGCAAGGTTCAGATTGTTGAGCTGCATTAAGTTACTCATAGGGAAACGATGCAGTATTTAAAGGTATGATTGGTAAAGGTCACAGAACAGCACTCACACGGTGTCTGATCAAACATGTACATGACATAATAAACCTATGAAAATTTGAGCTCAATCGGACATCCGAGTCACACACGAAAATTTACAAAAACCCGACTCATTTTTTCTAATAAAACATAAAGAATGGTTTTGATCTTACCACGAGATCAAGACTGTTTTCGGTCTTGTTTTACAAATTTCTGGATAAATACACCATTTCATGCGGAAATATTTTAACAGTATGTTTCTACCAGCACCATCTTCATATCCTGAAAGTTATAGGCCTACATGTGTACGTTAATCTGTGAACATTTCTGTTTTGGGTATGTTACCAATCCTGTACTGTACAAATACAATGTGCTTGGTTGTTTACGAGGTAATAGTAATAACAGATTTTATTTGGTGAACTCATGACACTAAAGGCCTTTTCACACGACGCTAAAAAACTCTCAACCATTGAGAAATTCTCTCAAGGTTGCGAAATCTTACAAAAGTGTAATCGTGTGAAAGGACACCAATGCTTGAGAGTGACCGACGTCCCTGGTGAATCCTTGAGAGATTTTGACCGAGGTCCAGACCTACGACAACATTTCTCAAGGGTCCCTTGCGAAGTACTTTGCAATGCGCATGTGTGTGTTTTCTATGTGTTACATGGCCTTTGCGCTTCACGCGCAACCTCAGCATTATGATGGTACTAGCAGCGTTTACATTTCATAAAATGCATAGTTTATCGATTACCCGCGTTCCGTCTCAAGGGAGGCTTGCGAAATGTTACACTGTGCTGTGTGAAAGGACGCAAAAATGGCCAGCATAAACAATTCTGTAAGATTTCGCAACCATGAGAAAATGTCTCAATGGTTGAGAGTTTTTTTAAGCGTCAGTGAAAAGGGCTTAAAACAGAAAATAACACCGTGCATTCACAATACATGTATTTGTTACAGAAATGGGTATGTGCATCAGTGCATGACTCTCCCATAGCCATGTACATATCCAGCAAAGTGCTATAGGGAACTAAGGTCGTGTCCCAAATCTCTGGCTGCGGCTGCAAATTACACACGCCCCTATGACAGCCACTAGCCAGTGACTGCAGCCGTTTCCATAGACGTGTATGTTATATTTTGCAGCAGCAGCCAGAGATTTGGGCAAGTGTTCCTAGTTTTCGTTTGTCACGTGCTCTTCCTGGTTTCCTCATCTTCTTGTGTTTTTGTTGTCATCCCTTTGCTTTGCCAAGTTCCCCGTCATTGAAAAAACAAATGGCATAGCGGTAATATAAGGAAAGTCCTGCTATTTTTGTCACAGGTTTTCAAGCTGATGTGTTTAATGTACTGTATATCTGTTTATTTTGTTAAATCCAATCCAGTCAATTTTTCTTTGTTCACTTTTCAATATTTTGTTAAATGTTATTGTTGACTTCATTGTATTACCATAGGCATGCAACTTTTCCTAGGATCAGCTGATTTCCTCTTTTTGTCACTTCAATCGTATGCCATTGAAAAGTGAAAGATAGGTACTTTACAAAGTATAGTAAAGATTGAAATGTCCTCGTTGCATGCCTGTTACCAATATTGAAGACTTGGGAAGAATTCCATTGACGGCCATCACTTGTGCACAAACCTATTGGACCGACAGAGGGCGTTATGAGAAAAATGGCTGCCGCTGCATTCAAAGTGTATCATTGTAGGTAAAAAAAACACTGAAAATCTCACTTTTCAGATATGCTACCCCAGTGTTATACACCTGAGATTGAAGTTCATTATGACTTGCATCCAATAAGTTATCTCTTGGAGGAAATGATCCTTTTTCCGTAATGGCCGCCAGTAGAATTCTTTCCGAAGAGTTTTAAAGTTGTAAAGATTATAGCAATTTTATTTCACATTAAACTCAGCATTATTTAATTTGTGAAGAAAAACAAAATGGTTTGTCCCACCAGGTCGGAGCACTGTCATGTTACTGTGATTTTGATTCTGATTCTGATTGTGTTATCTAGGCAAATGTACTGCAACCATAACCTTATAACGAGTTCACATTTGCATTTCTTCTTCAAATGAATTCGAAATAAGACAATACATGTACCACAAAATGTTATTTGTGTTGAGCAACTTAGTGTATGCTGTTCTGGCCTGACCTGGGGCCAATTTTATAAAACTGCTAAGCACAAAAATGTGCTTAGCACAAAAATGTCTCGCCCAATAAAACAATTCATGGTCGGCGAACAACAGCCAAAGAACAATCACTATAGTGATACACATTACGTGGAAATTTGGTTGTTAATCCTGTTGTTATTAAGACAGAAATGTCATGCTTTGCCAATTTTTGTGCTTATCCTGCAGTTATCGGTTTTCACTCCGATAACAGGAAAGTTTCTCAAAAATGGAAACGAAATGGAATATCAGAAAATCACTCCTCACACCTTTCAACTGGACACTTCCAGATTGTTATCTGTAAAAATCCTCGAAGTTCAAGTCTTTTCTTTGAAAATATTGTCCGTCATTTACAGAGACACAAATTCCGCTATGTAAACGCGACGTCATGTGTTTTCACCCCCTTGGCTGAGTGGCAAAGTTCATTGACATCGGAGTAGCTATGGCGCACCAAGTCACTCAAAAACGGCTGGAATATTGTCCTGACTCGATTCTTCTTACTGGGTCAATTCAGTTTATTTTAAAAAGGTTCTAAAACAGTCTTGATTCCAAGATTGTGAATTATAGATAATTTATCAACAATATCATGCATGACATATTTAAAGGCAAATAAAATTAAATCTAATTGTTAATCTTGATGCGAAATATTATCACAGCATTTTTCATAATATCTGGCATCATTATGAGAGGCCTAAACATGGATACATCAGCTTATCAAAGTTAAAATTTAAAGGAGAAAAACAAAACACTGTCACTCCAATTAGAGAAAGACTTTAACACTTTTGTCTCGTTGGCACGCCATAAAAACCCAGATCGCAACAGGGTCACATGACCTGCCGTCTGACATCTGAAGAATGAAAGTTGCTTGAGCAGACGACAGTTTAGTTTGGAATATTTGACCACAGATTGTGTCTTTTATAAACGTTTGAACATTAGCCTTAAAATGTATTAGTAATATACACCCAAAATCACATAGTTTTTTAACTTTTGAGTATCACTCACGACTGGAAACTTTATTTTCAAAATCCTGAATGTTGGATATAGCCCTGAGTGTAGTCATCACTTTAGGGATACTGATCACAAAGAATCTTGCACGATCTTGCGGTTAACGGGAGTCGAATTTGGGGAGCGAAAACACATGTCGGGTGAAAACACATGACCGGACGATAACAGTTTTATGAAATTGGCCCCTGGTGTAGTGACCCATGTCAAGTTCTCTAATTGTTTTCATGAAACAGTCGTCGGGGCAATATCTGTAAATTATTAAACTGATGCCTTATCATTTTTTGCATCTTACCATAGTTTAATGAACTTAATGTGTTAAGATTTTTTAAAGTTTTGTTTAGTGCTTGTGTAACAGTGTGAAGGCCAGTTAAAAATCGAAGGCTGCTTAATTCAGCCTCGTTAGGCGGGTTACCTTCATTGTTTGATGTGGTTGGTTAAGTCGTAGAGTCAGGACTTATGGAACAGCGAGGGTGGTATGATCGCCCCCCCCCCCTCCTCCCAACAAAAAAGCAGAGTACCAGTCGCAAACAGTATTGCATACCATTCTAACTGGTAAGTTGGGACACTGCATCTCAACAAATCTATACACATTCCATTTGTCATGGGTTAGTATTGAATGCAGTTTGAAATTTCCAAGATGCACATTTTTTTTCAGCATCATTGGTTTTGGGAATGCGTATTGTTAATTAGTATCATTCATTCACAAATACATTTCTTTGAATTGATTCATTGTTATTAAAATACTTTTCATTTGGTCTCATAGAAATAATCCAGATATCAAATATATATTTTTGTGCTATTGTAATAATTTTTTCCTTCTCTTTTGGGTGACGAGAGTATCTTAATAAAGAGAGACTTATACCTGTCAATATTTGGTTTCTTTCTAAACTCCTTTGGAACAAAATATTTCAGGAGGATTATGCACATTGCAGTTTAGGGTACGATACATATAGGCCTTAAGTGTCAAGAGATATACGTTTGTGGTGTCCTCTTCAATATTATTAGCAAGGTTAAATTTGTGGAAAGAGGGCAGGGCTTTGATTTTTGAGGGAAATGATGGGGTAAAAACGGTAACGAAGATGCGACTTTTCACCGACGCATGGACGGCCGCAGACGAGAATTATAGTCAAGTTTCTGCTCTGATTGTGTGGACTTTTGATACGTTGGGTGTAGGTTCTAGACTAGCCAGACCAGAGAAAAATGGCAAACGGGCAGTTTTCAAGTTCGCAACAAGCGCGTAAGAAAATTGTATTTAAATCTGAAATGTTGCACAAAATTCTTCTATCTGGGGTTTTCAGGACGCGGGAACATCTGCTGAAAGTCCAAAATATCATTTTGGAACAGTAGAAGCTATTAAGTTGTTTTTATTCCCTTTATAGGTTTAATACCCTGAAGGTAATACCATTACATTATAAATCGTCATGTATGTGGTTTGTGGCCCATCGTCCATACCCCGAACGATAGTTGCAAGCGTTCTCTCGAAGGCAACCGGAACATATTTGGTCAACAACCATGCTGTTTTAGAAACACGCAATTAATTCCTCTAATCATGGAGGTGGATATAAATGTCTACCTGTAAGAATAGCGCCTGCACTTTGTCTAATCCAACATGTACATAAAATAACACACCTGTGAAAATTTGAGCTCAATCGTACATCCGAGTCACGAGAAAATAGTGAAAAACCGAGTCTATTTTTCTTGTAAAACATAAAGAATGGTTTTGATCTTATCCCGAGATCAAAACTGTTTTCGGTCTTTGTTTTTACTAATTACATCTTCTTAACGCAACATCTATGATTGTTTTATCCTATCTAGACGTCGTGGTGTAAACCAGTATTGCTGCTCATTTCTTTACTCGGAGTACTGAATTCTATTAAGGATGAGACATTTAAACACGTATGCCTATATACAAATCTGACAGTCAGTCATTTGATCATAATTTGGTAAAAAAAGCTCAGCATTATTTTAAATTATCACACAATCAAACAACTTTAGAATAACTTATGGCAGGTTTCAGTGACAAATGCAAGTTACTTGCAAAGTTTATTAATGACAAACGTTCTTATTTTCGATAAAAAAAATTAAACCAACATTAATATCTGAACTGAAATATTGTGTAACGGACTTTAGTTGTTAAGTACAGGTTACAAGAATCTCTTAGGTTGACGATTAATAAAAAAGAATATTCACACTGCGTCAACGGAAAAACTAAACAAATATATTCATTTTAATAAACACATCTAATTACCATATTACAAAATAAAACAAAAACAACATTTGTTTTCAAATATATATAAAATCTGTATATATACAGTCAGAAAGATGAATATTTATAAACTATAAAATACAACAAATTAATATTAATGAATTTTCCTCGCGGAATGAAAAATATAATGATTAATAAAGGTGTTGTGCCTATTTCACGCGTATGAGTACTGTTTGTAATTGTTCTTATAAAAAAAACAATTAAATAATTTCCTTCATTATATTTAAAAAATATCAATCAAGTTTTTTGTTAATAATTATTTATTGTCTAGTTATTTTCTATTTGTCTTTCACTAGTAAGCAAAATAAAACTGTTGAAGTATTGAATGCACAAAACCTGAAAAAAACTGAAGACAAAAATTAATGCTACAAGTATACGAATCCTACAGCGAGTATACGAAGTCTGTGTATAAATTACAGCAATGCCCTTTATCTTGTTGAAATACGATATCCTGAATGGTATTTCATGTACATAAGGATATAACTTATAGAACTACGTGAGATGTTTGTAAATAGTACATGACACAAGGAAGTGACTGAAAAAACATGGGGAAGTGATGACCGTATACGAGTCAAAGTAACGAGAAATGAGCCAACGTAAATAATGACAAATACATGCAAGATCTTGTGTGGTAATGTTTGACCATTGCTTTGGAGGGGAAGTGTGCATTACATTAACGGTAATATCATACTTTGGTTTTTGTCAACTTACACATTCATGGACATAAATATCAAGAAAGATACAGTACCGGTAACAGTCGTCTGTGAAATTTTCAGTCCCATATGGTGCCCACTTTTTGAGAAAACAGTGAAAAACGGCCACAGCATTTTCTCTTATTTTTGATCTTTAAAAGATCAAAATCATGTTGGTCACTGGTTTTACTCTTTTCTGGATAAATACATCATTTCAGGCAGAAAAATTGTAACGGTATGTTTCTACCATCACCATCTTTATACCATGTAAGTTATAGATAAATCTATGGCGATTTCTGTTTCGGTATACTACCAAAGTATGATACTATCTTTAAGAAGCACGTTTTTACCCCCTTGCCCCCCCCCCCCCCCCCCCTCACGATCGACCACGCCTATTTCTCTTCCGTATTCTTCAAAAGAAGATTCATCAATTAGATAATAAATAAAATATTTTTATCATCCTTGAATTCCAAAATGTAAAATGTAGGACCTTCATTTTAGCGGGGGACTCGAAGCTTTGACACAAGTGGTTTTGGTTTTTACGGCGTTTCCGTATAATGAATACTTGTACCGGTCCGAAGCAAATACTCATGAAACTGTTTCCCTATCTCCTCGAAAGAATGAGTTGTCACGGAACTGCTCTGCCGACTTCAAGGAGAGCCGTTTTACTTCCGTTAATGCCCACAGGTTAGAACTGATCTGACGTTTAGAATAATACATGTACATGTATGTACAATTCTTATGAAGTGTACTTAACTGTGATGGACATCACCGATATAGGCCTAGTTGCCCCGAAAAAATCCGCCAACATTCCCGATCGGATGGTCAGGGGCCAATTTCATACTCTCTAAATGCAAAAGAGTGAAAAATACCACTCGTTCAAAATCGAGTTGTCTTTCATGCTCTTGAAAAAGAGTGGTGGATATTTCACTCTTTTGGAGAGGGTCTCACTCTGGACGATGCAAACTTCACTCTAAAAGAGCGGAAAACAACTCGAAAAAGAGTTGTCCTTATTATGGCTCTTCTAAGAGTGGCTTTATGAATGTAATTGTATTGTATTGTATAGAATACCCTGGTACACAACAAATATCGTCTGCATATTTCACTTTTGTTATAATGATGTGGGTGTTTTGTAGTTTGGAAACTATGAATTATGAAAAAATAGAGTTTGTTTTAATGCATTTTATGGCCAACATCTCGAAGGTTCAGAACCAGCCTACTCTTGCCGTTACATGGGCAGGGACTTCGGTCGCCTTTGTAGCTTGGTGGTGATTGCACAGCCGCGTCTCTAGCTCGTCTAAGCTCGACCCTCGTCCGTCCCAACTCCTCCTGGCTCAATCTCAATCCAAGCTGAAGGCGCTCCACCATCTTCTCCAGGTGCCAGACCCTGGAGTCGCTGGCCCGGCGGTTCCCGAAGTAGTAGTCCCGCCGTCCTGCCTCGGCGCCTGATTCTCCGTGAGGCCTGCTGCTGCTGGTGGTGGTGGTAGAGGTTCGCGTCGCGGCATCCCACTCCGGGATCTGGCTGAGATTGTTTAGGGATGCCTCCGTCTCCGTCTCCGTACCCGTCTCCAGCTGCGATGACACCGTGGACGCTTGCCGGCTGCTCTGGTGACTGTTACGGTCTTGGTCGTGATGCAGGCAACTGTAGTGCCACGTATTGGAACGGTCCCTCGTTGAATGATGACGCGGTCTGGTTGGTTCACCCAGGGGCCGATTTTTCATCAAGTCTGATGTGTCCTGATCCGATACTTTCCCCGTCTCGGAAGTTTTGACACGCCCGTAAATATCTGTTTACAAAAACAGGAACCGCATTTTAATGTTTGGAGAATGTTTGGAAAAAACGACAAAATATTTCTCGCCATTTGGGAAAAGTAATAAAGCTCTAGCAATAATAATTGCACTTTTTCTTTGTAACGAAATAACGAATAATATAAAAATGTTAAGAATAGTTTTCACTCTGATTGAAACTTTGCTGCTCCGACCCAAATAATTCGATACTTCAGAAAGAAAAGTGCACATTTTTTTGTGTTTTTCGAATTTTTCGTTTCACGGTAATATTTCTATGTACGGTTTATTCGAATAACCGACCGGTACACTTCTATTCGGAAATGAATTATTCGGTTTTCCCACCTCTGATCTGGAGGCGATGTTTTATACCTGGATACATGACTGCCGTGAGGTACTGCACAATACGGGTGTGTCTTGCCCCCGCCGCATCGTCCAGGGCCGTCTTGCCTTTGGAATTTCTGACGGTCAGTTTTGCCCCGGCCTCCACCAGACACTTGACCACGGCGTAGTGTCCCTTGTACGCCGCCAGGTGTGTCGGCGTGTCCCCGTAGCTCGTTTGGGCGTCGGTGTCGGCGCCGTTTTCAAGAAGCAACCTGTGGCCGGGAAATGCAGACAGGAAGACGGAGATGGAGTAATGAGTTTGAGGCATTATAATGCGTCGTCAACTTACATGTTGAATGGGGTCAGTGACTTTACCACAATGCTGACATAGGGCCTTTACGAACTTGCTTGAGGCTAGGGGTGCAGACCAGTAAATAGGTCCAAGTCCGCGGAGCTCATTAATATTTTGTATACTCACAAAATATTTTTAATAAAAGCATTTTGCTGAGGCCTACATGCAAAGTCTAGTAAAGGAAATGGATGGAACCCGACCAGAGTTTGGACTTTCAGTTTTGAGCTGCTTTGATGAAATCAGGCCCCCAAATCGCTCTACTTGTGCAGGTAATGGAGGGGTACATTTTTTTTAGTCTAGCACCAGTCAACATGGTCGTTTTCATGGTATTTTCCTTTAGATGGATTTTTCTCTAAAAGTCATTGGGTTACCCTATAGAAAATTGAAAAGAAAATGAAAATTGAAGATTTCAGCTTTATTTTGCTGTATGGCTCGATGAACTGAGAAACTTCTGAGTATTCTTAATATTTCTTTTTTGAAATTTGCCATTTTGCATGGGAGAATATGGGAAATTATTTACTGGTCTGCTCCCCCTATTGGCTTGGTACTTATTTCACTTCCGCCATCAGGCCCACAAAACTAAACGAAGGGACTGGGCCACATGACGAAGCCGAAGAAAGGCTCCAGCTTTGCCATGTATCTCAAGCTCTTCATTTCATTTAGGACACAAAATGGCGGTAGCCTAATAAATCCCAAGCCTAGTCTCAAGCCTCATTTTGTTGTTGATACTCGCTCCATCCTTTAATATAAGCACGTAGATGTGCCATCCATTATTCTTCCTTTCAAAAATAACGGTTATGAAAATAACGGTCACCATAAATCTCTGTACCATTTCTACGGGAATCCAAATTTTTTAAATGTGTATAATGTACCAAGAATCGGGAGCCACAAAGTACAAATCCTTTAGTATTGTCCATCGGAAACGATCCCAATATTTTGTCTATGTCGAAAACTGACTGTATTGGTCAAACCTTGAGAGTATAGTTATACTGCTTTTGACTTGTAATCGACCATTGTTTGCAGAGCATAACGTTCACAAGGTGTTTTGGCTGGCATATACTTATTTTATTTACCAAGGTTTTGGTGCTTAAGCAAATTTATAGGTGTCTAAGCAGCTCTATGAAAAGTTTAGCCATGGGGGAAAAGTTGACAGGGAACTCTAGCAAAAAAAAACCCATCAACTATACAAATTGTACGCGAATTGGAATTGGCGAACTAAAAATTTTGAGCAGGCAAAAGTCACTGAATGTGATATAGGTTTCATGTTCATGATTTTGTATACGGCACATGATCTAATGCCACTTTACGCGTCACGTAAACTTTATGGTTATTTTGTTTATTTGGTTTCCGTATATACGTAACATTAAGCTTGACTATAATAGCCTATAAGTTAACGATACTTGTCCGTACTTTATATCCTTATTGGAATAGAATATACATGAATACAGACAGATCCGGCACATGCAAACACGCACATTATAACAATGGAATTACTGCAACTTCATAAGGGGCGGGACACCCCCCCCCCCCCCCCCCACACCCCATCGAACTTGGAGAACCTTGAAGAGTTGAAGAATCAAAGAATGCTAGAAAAAAAATGCATTCACATTCCGGTTTGCCGTCTCGCAATATGTAAATATGATTTGCAAATATTCAAATATGATATACCAGTTCATCAATGCACCCGTCGTATAGCCGATGAAGTTCAACCCCCGCTGTTTTGTCGTATGTTTTTTTAAGGAAAGAGATCTTAAATGTACCCTACATTACGGCAGAATTGGTAACATACCCATGCAGAAATGTTCACAGATTTGGTACGGTACAGTACAGAATTTGTAACATACCGTATACCCACTGCAGAAATGTTCACAGATTTACGTATAGCTTTCAAGGTATGAAGATGGTGCTGGTTGAAACATACCGTTAACATATTTCCTGAATTGGTGTACTGGTTATCCAGAAATTAGTCAAATACAAACAAAGACCGAAAACAGTTTTGATCTCGAGGTAAGATCAAAACCATTCTTTATGTTTTATAAGAAAATTTGACTTGGGTTTTTGCCATTTTCTCGTGTCTTAGATGTCCGATTGAGCTCAAATTTTCTCAGGTTGATCATTTCACCCACATTGCTGGATCAGACAAAGTATTGACTGTGCTGTTCTGTGACCTTTACCAATCATACCTTTAACTCAGGAAAGGAAACTTTCAATCGACATATTGGTATGAAATCAGACACCGACAATCGAGATGACTCTGCGGTTTGGAAAGTTATATAGACCGGGATGCATTGTATTGATTTCATGGATATCTTGGAAAGACGGTCCTTGTACTTTGACCGACATTCGAAAAGTTTCAGGACTGATTTCTCGTATGAAGTCGAGGGTGTTTGTGTGGGACTAGAGAAGGTCAAATCCTATAGAA
Source organism: Astropecten irregularis (assembly GCA_963971285.1). Classification (NCBI taxonomy): domain Eukaryota; kingdom Metazoa; phylum Echinodermata; class Asteroidea; order Paxillosida; family Astropectinidae; genus Astropecten; species Astropecten irregularis. The sequence continues at coordinate 23,914,715 of OZ020244.1, forward strand.
ATTTAAGATTTATGCTATTATATTATCAACATGAACACATAATACAACCGGTACTACAAAATCCTGGTTGTGAGATCCGGGGACCAATGTAGGGCCTATGTATACCTGTTACCACTAAACCACTGATCTGGGGACCGGGCCTGATCATAATGACATAATGACAATATCAACCCGGATTCACGTGTTATTGAACTCGTCTTGGCGATCAACCGTGTCTGATATGAGGAGGCAGAAGGTGAATTTATGTCAACTAAAACTATTCCTACGCACCTTTTTAGTCTCTTTTAAAGGTAATATCATACTTTGGTTTTTGTCAAAAAGAAAACACAGATTCATGGGCAAAAATATCAAGACAAATACAGTACCGGTCATCTGTGAAAATTTCAGTTCCGCATGGTGCCCACTTTTTTAGAAAACAGTGAAAAACGGCCACAGTATTTCTTAAGTCTTTTCTGTTTCATTTTTGATCTTTTGAAAGATTAAAAAGATTTTCGGTCGTTGTTTGACTAATTTCTGAATAAAGACAGCATTTCAGACGGGAAAATGTTAACGGTATGTTTCTACCACCACCATCTTTATACCCTGTCATTTATACAAATCTGTGAACATTTCTGTTTTGGTTTCTTACCAAAGTATATGATACTATACCTTTAACATACATGTAGAAAGTATAAGTAATTAACAATACAAGTAATAAACTGCTGCAATCTTCAAAAGATCAAAAAAAAATTTGGTCATTGGTTTTACTCTTTTCTGGAGAAATACATGCAGCATTTCAGGCAGAAAGATTTTAACGGTATGTTTCTCCCACCATCATCTTTATATCCTGTATATAGGTTATAGGTAAACTCTGTGAACATTGGTTTCCTACCAAAGAATGATAGATCCTTTAACTCTTCAAAATTGTTTTGTAACAATGAACAATCTTCCTGTTGTTTGCTTGTTTGTTGTTTATTTGTTTTATGCAACCACAGTCAAAATTCTGATGATGCTCATCCGTTTTTCGGACGTGAAGATATACTGGTCTGTTCACCCGGAAGCAACATGACCGTTCCCCTTGATCTGCCCATAAGTACCAAGGCTACCCAACTTCCTCAGTTGCGTCTCGAATTATTTTCGGAGAAAGAAACTTTATGTGTCATCAGAATTGGCAAAAAAACTTCCTCGTTCTGCCCGTGGCGATTTGCTTCCCCTAATTTGTCACGCCAGTGTATGTCCAGTATCAAGGACAGTGCACTGTCGAAACCATTGGCTGTAATTCCGTTAGTTTCAACACAAGGAACCGGTCCAGATTCGTTTTCAATTAAATCTGTGAAATAACAATGCGAGCAAGTTCCCGTTGAACTAAGCGATGAATCCCGTGCCCCGCCCCCCTCCCCCTTCGTCAGGCTCGTCCAAAAATAGAAGATGCCTATGACGTCATAGGGGTTTATGCAGGGATTGCATGGTGCACTGATAGCATGTTCTTATCGGGCCAATTAAAGTTACTATCACTGATCATCCTTCATATAGGCCTACTTAATCATACTGGGGAAGTTGATAGAACAGCTGCGGTCTGTTCATAATTTGATTTATCATGAAATTGAAACAAACCTGTGGCATTTTCAGCTCAATTTATCATTGGAAACAGTAGAAAAAACAGAGACAACCCAATGCAATCGTTACTCGAAATTGTGAGGTAGTTTTAATTGTGAGGTTTTGATCTCTGAGATCAGAACTGTTTTCGGTCTTTTATTTTACTCATTTCTGAAAAAAAAAACAGCATTTCAGGCAGAACAAATTGTAACGGGATATGTTTGTACCAGGGCTATATATTATTACCATATATATGTTATATACCATCTTTATACCCTGTAAATTGTACGTGAATAATATGGACATGTCTGTTTAGTGGTTCTCTACCAAAGTAGATATAGTACCTTTGAGCTGGCCCCCAAACCCAGATCTCTTTTGAGCCACACACTTTAACGGCTTTTTCTATTGTCACCTTGTACACCGTATTCTTCGTAACATTTGGCCAATCCAAACAAACATGGGAGAGCACATGACGCCGATATAATGTTGCCTGCATAATTAATTAACCCCCCCCCCCCCCCCCCCACCCCATTCCCCACTACGTCATTGCCGAACCGTACTCGACGTCAAACTTGGCACGTACCATGTGCATGCCTGCATGTGCATGCCTGCATGTACACACGGATATGTTCCTCATAATTGACCTTTACACTAAATAATTTATACGGGGACGCCACTACATACAGCGCATTTAATTTCATGGTTCAGCCGTGACAAAAATGTTTGCACGTTTATTGTCACGAACTACATGACTTTAAGTGAAAAACCTCATTAGTTACTCTAAGTCTTCGTATACATGTACATTGTATATCTTTATTTTACTGAAGTTTCCAAATTGCCAATTGGTCAATTTTTTTTTTTTTTTTGAATCTCCGGTTCGGGAAGCGCCGCCTTTGGGCTTCAGTTTTGAAGAGGGCAATGTGCTTTAACTTGAGCTTGAAAAACCCGAACACAGATAATTAACTACATGTACAGTGACACAACCAACTTTAGGGATGGATAGCTCAGTTGGTATATAGAGCGCCGGTACGGTATTCCGGAGATCATCCCGGCTGGTTCGAATCCTGCTCCAGTCAATTTTTCGCTTTTCAGTTTTCAATGACTTAAATTAAAATTCAGTCAGTTTCCCTTGTGGTTATTTGATTATTTTTTTTTAACACGAGTAATCCTTAGTAACGGCCCACAGTCAATGGTCAAGGTTCGTTTTCACATAATCAAGATTATGTTAATATAACTTACAAAATTCGGTGCTACTTATGTATTGTATAGGGATTACCCTAAAGGGGAAAAACAATGGCAAACTCCGAGTCAGACACCAGTTGAGAGGCTGAGTGTCTCGAAATGTTAGGGTCTCGGCGTCCTCTTTGAATTCAAAGAAGTTAGGATCCTATAGAAGGGTTATACGATTAAAGATAATTTCATACTTTGTTTTTTTTTGTCACTTAGAAATGCAGATCATAGGCATAAATATCAAGAAAGATATGCAACAGTCATCTGTGAAATTTGCAGTTCCATACGGTGCCCACTTTCGGTGTGAAAACAGTGAAAAACGCAACCAGTATTTTAAAATCTATTCACAGGAGTTTTATACTCCCTAAGATCAAAACTATTTTCAGATTTTGGTTTTACTCTTTTCTGGATCAATACAACATTTCAGACGGGCAAATGTTAAAGGTATATATTGCTACCATCACCATCTTTATACCCTGGTCAGTCATAGTCAGTGAAGATTTCTGTTTCGGTGTGCTACCAAAGTAGTACCCATTAACGAATAATCCTTTAAAACAAGCAATTAATGTTGAGTCCGAGATCTCGTTTTTATTTTTGCCTAAATTCTGACAGAGAGAGCTTCAAACTTTGTCCCCCATCGCACCAGCATGGTTTCAGGTTGTTGTTGTTGTTGTTGTTGTTGTTGTTTTGTTTGCTTGTTTTCTTTTCTATTTCGGGTTTCTTTTTGTGTTGATTTGTTTTCTTTCCTTTGTTTACCAACCTAGCGATTAGATATTCAACAATATGGAATTCTAGACTAGTGTAGTAAACCCATTGTCCACTGAGTGCACAAACCAGTCAGTCACGTACTCTTTGTACGAGTGTTCTTTATCGTAGCTGTATGGCAGGAATCTTTGTACAATAAAACATTTCGTTATGTTATGTTCAAAAGGCATTTCTCTGGTATTAGTAATCACGTACCTCTCGATTTTAATGAATGGATTATATAGGAGTGAAATATGCACAGTCACTTCCGCTAAAAATTTAATTAGTTCCAGTTTAAGGGGGAACCCTGAGCCCTTTTCGGTCCTTTATACTCAGAAGACATTCACTAGTATGACTTGTATAGGCCTATCTCATTGCGAAATAATAAATTTCTTAATTTGTAAAAGCATTCGTCCAGCTTTGTCTTCATCACTGGATATTAACAAAGTTGGTCATGGTGATCATCTAGCTCCGGGGCTGTACTTTCATAATTATATATGTATAATTGTCATCACCACACAGGATCCCAATTAGCGAGTCTTCAGTCCAGGGCTCGATTTCACGAAAGGCTAAGACATAATTATCGCAACATGCGTATCAATCTTAATATTGCTAAGCAAAGTGTGATGTCACAATACAGTACAAGCTGCTATGGAAACATGAACAAGATGAATCGCAAATCTTTGTGAAATCGACCAAACCGTCATAATTTACTATCAATGGTAAGACTTAAGATGCATTGGATGAGCCCTGCGATGTCGTAGGATACGATGGGCCATCCTTCGTATCTCCAGTTACGATCGATCTTATAGGGCTTCGTGAAATCATGGAGTAAATAGACCCTGACCTGATGCGACCGGCACCAATGTTCAGAGGACGAGTTTATATTATCAGGGTGATCACTTACAAACTATCCAGTCATAATACAGTATACGATTTCTGTCATTTTAAAAACGGAAGGTTCAAAATCAGCAAATTCTTACCTGACGACGGTTTCGTGACACCGCTCGGCTGCAGCGTGTAGAGGAACGGCACCCCAGGCCGTGCAGAGGTCAGTCTGGACCGTCTGGCCACCACCCCGTCCCGATGATCCCACGGCCAGCAAGAACCGGACCGTCTCCACGTGTCCCCGGACGCACGCACTGAACAGCAACGTTTCCTTCGTCTCCGGCGCCCGGTAATTCGTGATGTGGAGCAGCTCGTCCTCCTGTACCGTCGAGAACGCCTTGACCACGGCGTCGAAGTCCCCGCTCTTCACGGCAGTCATCAGCTCGGACATATTCACGACGTGAGGTGGTGGGGAGGCACTATTGATCATGTCCCAGGAATTGGAACCGAGTGTGTCTAGCATGGTTGTACGCCCAGACTGGCAATGTCTTTTGCACATGTTAATCAATCAAATAAGTACGTTATCCTCTGAGAGGACTACAAAGATTCTCCATGTACCCATGCTGGTATATAATATATAGGCCTACCTGAAGAAAATGCTATTTAAAGTTTAGTCAACATTCCGCAGTACTAAAATACAATGCATGATTTTCGAGGCTTAGTTTTCCGGTTCCTTTTTTTATGACAATTCGGCATGCGTATATACAATACGCGTAGGCAAGAACTATTTCCGGGGTTGAGTCACGGGCATGCAGCGTATACACACACTGGCGATCCATTGACATAAGTCGACCTTACTCTTTCGTGGAAACCCAATGTTTGATGACATTGACAAGTGCACTCACGTGCCTTCGTCTTGGCCAATGTTTTCCCCCAGTCCCGTGTGATGACAAACTAGTGTGACTTCAAGGAACACGCGGTTTGATGACTTTATCACTCGCTGTGCGCGGTTTCAGTTAGGGGGTTTCCCTTCCCAGCCGGATATTTTCTGTAGGATTACTGAATATCACCGGTCAAGCTGTGGTGTCTGGTAGATCTGGTGACTTCATCCCACCAATGTAGGCCAGCGTGACCCGGCACAGTTAGATCCTCTGTCATGTTGACGACCAGTAGTGTAGACAATAGACACGTCCTCAGACCTGGGGGGGGGGGGGGGGGTTGATCGTGTAGCTGGGTCGTTCTTCCATATACGTTTGTGCACAAAATAATTTTTTATAAATATAAAAAGTGAAAACCTGGGGGGGTTGCAACCCCCCTAGCCCCCGGGATCTACGCCCATGTTGACGACACTATCCGTGATCTAGTTAAGTAACCTGTTGTCATTGTATTTAGGGCCTATCTATTTCTTATTATTAAAACAAAAAACCACGGTAGGCCTAACTGTAGCACTTTGGGACCTGTGGTTAACCATTTGTACCCTTATACTTAAAGGTAGTATATCATACTTTGGTTTTTATAAAAGAAATACAGATTCAGGGGCAAAAATACCAAGACAGATACAGTAACAGTCATCTGTGAATATTTCAGTCCCATGCGGTGGCCACTTTTTGAAAAGACAGTGAAAACAAAACGTTTTTCGGTCGTTGTTTTACTAATTTCTGGATAAATACACTATTTCAGGCGGAAATATTTTAACGGTATAGGTATCATCTTCATACCCTGAAAGTTATACGTAAATCTGTGAACATTTCTGTTTTGGTCTCTTACCAAAGTATGAGGCTATCTTTAAAGGTAATAACATACATGTACTTTGGTTTTTGTCAAAGAAATGTGAGATTCATGGGCCAAAAATAATATCAAGAAAGATACAGTGAGGGTCATCTGTAAAATTGTCAGTCCCACTTTTTGAGAAAACGGTGAAAAAAAAGCCCTCAGTAGTTTTTAAATCTTTTCACATGATTTTTGATCTTCCGAATTCGATCACAATTGTTTTTGGTCATTGGTTTGACTCTTTTTCTCGATGAATACAGCATTTCAGGCAGAAAGATTTTAAAGTTATGTTCCTACCATCACCATCTTTATACCAAGCTTATTTTGGTTTCCTACCAAAGTATGATAGTACACTGTTCAGAATAAATGTCACGGATACACATCAGTATATGTTTAATAGTTGTGAATGTTTGCGTCTATTATACTGTTAACTTTGGAAAACAAAGGCATGCCAGAAAATTATGAGCTTGATTTGTGGACCATTAATGTTCAGGATACCTTAATAATTCGCGGAAACTGCATGTATTCCAATACATGTGCAAAGAGCACTGATAGGCCCAGTATCCATGTGAATACATGATCAATACATGAACATGTACATGAATACCTGGCCGTGCTTTTCACTTATTGTCCGGCTCGCCTTCGCGGAAGTGTCCATTGTTCACCCGTAAACGGTTTACGTTTACAACAGAACCCGGAAAAAGGACGAATAAAAGATCTGCATTTTCTGAAATAAATAAATAAAGAACAAAAAAGGAAGATACAGTAACAGTCATCTGTGAACATTTCAGTCCCATACGGTGCCCAATTTTTGAGAAAACAGTGAAAACGCCAACGGAATTTCTTTAATCTTTTCACCGTTATTTTTTATCCTTTAAAGATCAAAAATATTTTCGGTACTTTTTACTAATTAATACAGCATTATTTTCTGTGGAAATTTCAGTCCCATACGGTGCCCACTTTTTGAAAAAAAACAGTGGAAAAAACGGCTACAGTATTTCCAAGTCTCTTTAAAATATCAAAAAATAATTTTGGTCACTGGTTTTACTCTTTTTCTGGATAAATACAGCACATCAGGCAGAAAATGGTTAACACGGTATGTTTCTACCATCACCATCTTTATACCCTGTAAGTTATGGGTAAATCTGTGAAGATTTCTGTTTCGGTATACTACCAAAGTATGAAACTACCTTTACTCGGCGTTGTGAAAAAAAATTATTTCCCCTTATGTAAAATAGTGTGGACTCATGTTACTACTACTAGTAAAATCCTCACTCAGTCCTCCTATCCTTCCTGTGCGTACTCCATTGATTTCACTTTCAACTGTTTCCTGTATATCCGCATGAATCACCCTCACATTGAATCATATTAGGTTTAGAATCCATTGGGAAGTAAGGTGTTGTTTGTTTGTTGTTTGTTGTTGTTTTTGACAATGTTCAGGTCGCGCTGCCTACCAGTTGCCGGCGATAGGCTTATACTGATCATACATTTATTCTTTGTCATGTTTACCTTGTCATAAAATACGGTGGGATGAAAATCGTGTTTGTTTTTGTTTACCTACAAATTTAGCCTTTGTCATGTTTACCTTGTCATAAAATACGGTGGGATGTTTTTGGTTTACCTACAAATTTAGCCTTTGTCATGTTTAACTTGTCATAACTTAAATACGGTGGGATGAAAATCGTGTTTTATGGTTTACCTACAAAAAGTTTAGCCTTTGTCATGTTTAACTTGTCATAAATTACGGTGGGATGAAAATCGTGGTTTTTGTTGTTTAACTACAAATTTAGCCTTGTGGGGAAAAATCGTGGTTTTTTTTTTGTTTACCTACTTCAGAAACATGTTGTTTGTGCCTAAAAGGCTAAGGCCTAGGCTATATACGCCGTGCTCCTGACGTACCGAACTAAATACTGTCAAAATGAGTGCAGCAGTAGCGCGGTAGTTGCGTTAAACGCCGGACTTTTGTCGTGTCACTGCCGTTCCGAATACCGATAGCGCGGCAGACCCTGTCGAGCCAAAGAACTTGCCGTGCCGAACTCAATCTACCGATTTTACGCTAAACGCCGTGCTATTGCCGTGCACTTACTTGAAAATGTAAAATTATTTGAGTTCGGCACGGCACCGTAGCACGGTGTATAGCCTGTAGGACAAAGCTGTAGACTCAATCATGCATGCATAGAGCGGCAGGCAGAGGGCTTCTTTCACGCTTCTTTCTGAGAGTACCTGAAATCAAATTTGGTAAGCATAAGAAGGGAACAGCAGTACGTGTATTACTGAGCAATACAACAAACACAACAGACTTTAATATAAACGGACAAACAAACAAACACCAACATAACAAAGTACCAAGAGCGATTCAAGTGCAATTGGGGATCTCGTGTACAAAAATCCTCTTAAAGATACAGTACAGGATTGACGACGAACCCAAACAGAAATGTTCACAGATTTACGTATAACTTTCGGGATATATGAAGATGGTGCTGGTATAGAAACATACAGTTCAAATATATTTGCGGCTGAAATGGTGTATTTATGCAGAAATAAGTCAAACAAAGACCGAAAACAGTTTTGATCTCGGGGTAAGATAAAAACCATTTTTGTTTTATAAGAAAAATTGAGTCGGGTTTTCGCTATTTCTGCCCCAGGATCACTGGTGTCGATTTCTGTTCATGATTGGGGGATGATTGGCGATTTTGTGTCTCATGCGAGCCTCAGGAGCGAAGCGACCGAGCCGGTGGAGGCTGTGGGAGGTGGAATACCCCCTCCAAAACCAGGGATTTTTTAATAGAAACAGAGTCAAAAAGATATTAAGTAAACAGTAAAAATTCACTGCGAAGACTAACAAAACAACAAGGATCATGTAATATTTAGTATACAATAAAATTGAATGACATTCAACCTCGAAATATTGGGGGGGGGGGAGATAAAACACGCCACCCCCCCCCCCCCCCCCCCCCCCACCCCCACCTCAAATAAATCCCCCCGGGATCGACACCCATGCCCAGGATTCTGCCCAAGCCTAGGCCGTGAAGTTCACATACCTCCGGTTCATTCAGATCTAGGCTAGATCTCTTCCCAGAACTCATGAATGAACGAACAGGGAACATAAATACGGGTGCAGAACGAATGATCAATAAATACTATTGTTGCATTGACTGATTGAATCGTTCAATAGCACCAGCACGAATTACATGAATTTGTACTTATAATATCCGTGTAGGCCTACGTGGTTAAATGCACGTGTTATAAATATGAAATCATGATCGGGGGAAAAAGAGTTTGGGTTTTAGTTTTGTTTCCAGTCAGCATTTTCTAGTGATCCTTAACCCTTTGCTCCTTCTCATTGAGGGTGTAAAAGTAAATTACAAAAACAGATTTTGAAAACTCCATTCATGAAAACTTTACTTCATCATGCTTTACATTTGGTTATTCATGAAACAGCGTACATTTGGACATAATTATAAAACTCATTTTCTTTTTTAAAAAGGAAAATTTAAAAGGAATGTATTGGTGTAGCCCTTAATAAAACAAAATAGATGTATCCATGATGATTATAAAAACTTTTTAAAAAATGGAGTTACATGTACAGTATCTGTTTTTGTAAATGAACTCTTCTAATGTTGACTGTTGAACTTTCGATCGACGAAAAGCTTGAATAGGTCTTATTGGCCGAATGAGGGCGCTATTCGACATCATCTTTTTAGGATACACATTGGGGGTTTACGAAACAGAGGCTCCAGCTCTGGCTCCATTTCGATAATCCATTTTTAAATAAACAGGTATCAAAATAGAGGCTTTTGGCTGCGGGTCGGAAGTAGATTCTCTGATTTGAAAACGAAAACAGAGCTTCAGCTTTTTTCGTTTCGTAAACCCCTGAAATATTCAATTAACTAAAAGATAATTGGCAATTAGTGACACCACCAACATAGGGCTGGATAGCTTAATTATTAAGAGCGCCAGTACGATATTCCGGAGGTCGCTGGCTCGCTCTCGTCATTTTTTCTTTCTTCACTTTCATTGACTTCAGGGGCCAATTTCACGGCGGTTTTTTGCAAAACATGACACTAAGTGTCTCAATAAAAACCACAACAACCAAATGTTCATGTGATGTGATTGTTCTTTGCTGACCATCAATATCAAATGTATTTTTAACGGTGGTTTGTTTATTGGGCAAGACATTTGTGTGCTATTAAAGCATGTTTTTGTGTTTAGCAGCTCCATGAAATTGGCCCCTGATTAATCCAGTTTAGTTTCCCGTGTGGTTATGTGATATTGTACTACAGTATTTTTTGTGATTTGAAATACCACTGTGTAAAAAAAACGCAACACTTTGTGTTGATAACTATTAAATAAAAATTAAACTGTTGATCACTCCAAGATTCAGATATGAGATACAGCCATGTCTTGGCTATTACCATGAAGAATTTGAGCCAAATTGGATTGAAATTGAGAGAAAGAACTAAAACTGAATCACCCAACCTGAAAACCCAATTTTCATCCGTCTTTTCAATACACATTATGTGTGTATTGACCAACTTAGTTAAACAAGGAAACACACAATTGAAAAAAATTGAACCTTTCACCTAGCAGAATTTTATATTATAAAAGTGCACTTCATTTTATTCAATTACCAGGAAATCATCAAGCAGGTTATTTTGCAATAACAATGATATACACTCGAATATAACTGAATGGTTTTGCAAAACGGGTTTTTTTCTCGCACCGTCAATGATTTATTTCTACCTTTTTAACGATGACATAATTATTTCATCTTGGAATTTTATATTTCTTACTATCGTGACTGCTATGTATATGAGATCACGACCTGTTTTTATATACCAGAAACGGTGGCATTTGAATTCCAAATGCATTTCAGATGAACTAAAAAGAAGGAGATGATTTCAGCACAAACATTTGCTAACCATGAAATTTCTGTCTTAATAAAAACAGGATGAACAACAAAATTTCCATGTGTTGTTTATCACTTGTGATTGTATTTTAGCTGTTGTTCGCTATCCATGAATATCAAATGGAATTTCCAGTAGTGGTTTGTTTTTATTGGGCAAGGCATTCATGTGTTAGGGAAGTTTTTCTGCTTATCAGCTCCTATGAAATTGGCCCCTGATCAGTAAAAAATCAATAACCAATCGATAATCAACAACTGTTCAATTGAGAAAAGGCAACTTGAAAATAACAGCCATGAATAAAACCTATATCAAAAATAATTGATTCATTGGTAATTATTTTTATAAATAATAAATTCATCGTCTCAGAAAAAGAAACAAATGTTCATCCGAGGGAAATCGCCCTTTTGATGAGTAATCATGAAAAAAAAAGTTCATTGGAAGTTGTCCAGTTCTTGTCTGTTTTACTGCCGAGCTATCGCCACTAGTCCACCCGTTGGGTAACCCCCAAAGCCAGCTGTGTCAGTCTGTGATACGATGGGTGTGGACTGGGCCAGCGGGTAGGCATCAAAGGTGGCCGCCGAAGCGTACCGACCGGGCAAAGTGGCCACCGTGTACCCGTAAGGAGAACCTCGAGAAGCTGCGGCGTAGACCGGGAACGGCTGCGGTGGATAGAAGGAGGACTGAGGCAGGAAGAAGTGAGGATACTGGCACGGTGAAGCTTGCATCTGAGTCGGCGAGCAGCCACTGCAACAAGATGATGACGCCACTGGAGGTGACGGTGGACTAGCTGTCTTGGGAGATTCGGCCGGACGGTCCTCGGGTCCGAAGGCAGCCACCGGGCTCGCGGGGTCCGAGTGACGGGCACCTCCCTCGGCAGGAACCGCTGGCGACGACGGGACCGGAGACACTTCACACGAAGACGACCGCTGCTCCACCGGCTCGGGAGTCTTGCTGTCGTCCTGGCACCGGCCCTGACGACGGTGTCTGGCACGGCGGTTCTGGAACCAAACCTGTCGATTGGAAAGCAAATAGCAACGACTTTACCTTAAAGTTTTGCAGCGTGTGTTAAGCAGCAGCCTCACGTCTTATGGCATAATCCGTTTAGCCTAAGGCGTGATTGCTAAATTGCAACATGAGCCAAGACAATTTTAAAGGCATAGATCAATAAAAGGGGCCCAACCTGTGACCGTAGGTGTTGCAGACAACACGATTAAGAGGATAACAAGATAAGCTAAGTGTCTAGCATCGATTCTAACTTAAAACCTTGTTTACCTACTAATAATCGATTCTCCATAACATTGACCAAGAAATAGCAAGTTGGCGAAAGCGATATGTCAACCTTATAAGAAATTCTTCGAAAAGAGGCGATGACCAAGAATGTTTTTTACATCTTTTGTCAGTTTGTACTTTCGACTAAGTGTATTGTTCGTCCATTCAACATTTCCAAAAGTTCTTTTCAACATTATCTAACTCCCCTGATCAACAAATATAGCAAAGCAAGTAAGAAATCCTTAAATTTCATACTTTAATTTTGGGGTCTTCCTTCCTCCATGATTGATTAACCAAAAGGCCTATGTGAAGTTTAAAATTTGATTTTTGGTCTTGATAGATCTAGGGGAAGGTGGTATTCCGACCCCATTTTTGTTTTATGTGATTGACCACTGTTGTACTGATTGCATGGTCAAAGTGGAATTAAAAAAGGCCAACCTATAAACGCACACATGCACAAGAAAATGAAATGCAATGTTCACAAACCTGGACTCTAGCCTCCGTCATGCCGATCGCATCAGCCAGAACCTCCCTGTTGCAGATGTCAGGATACATGTTGACGGCAAAGACCTCCTCTAGGTGCTTCTTCTGCTCCGCTGAGTAGATTGTACGGGGGCGACGACGGCGGTTGTTCGCCAGGCTTCGCGAGCTGCTCTCGGCCGGGGAACTGCCGCTCAGGACGGCGGTAGCGTCTGGCTTGATGGGTTCTGGTGGGAAAGACACGATTCAAATTAAGGATAAAAATCACAATTTGGTCCCCAGAAATATGATGCTAAACTTGGCACTGTTGCCACGGTGCCGGCCTTATAAATAGCCATCAAATATCCAAATAACCACAAGGGAAAGTGACTGAATTTTAAAGTTTTAAGTCATTGAAAAGTGAACAACGACAGATTGAATGGAGCGGGATAGTAAATCTCAATATTCAAAATGCTGAAAATGATCAGTTGGGGGCGGTAAGGCAATGATTCATGTAGGTGGTAGCTGGGAATAATCACGAAGAACAAGAAGAACTGAAAGTTTGAAATTGATACAGTTTAGGCTGACGATTTGGGGTCAAATTCATTCTGAAATCGAATCAAATAACAAAAGCAAAGTGGGGTGCTACATTTAAATCTGTTTAAAAACTTAAAAAGTAACACGCATGGAAATTCTGTTGCTCATTATAATGTTCATGTTCGCCTCACCTTGCCGAGTGTATCCGAGGATGTCCTCGATGCGATGGCCGATGCTAGCCCGTTTCACACGGCAGTCCTGCCCAGAGATCACGGTGGTGCTGTTCAAGGCCGACATGCTGACAACTCAAAAGACTGATTCGAACTATGAAGGAGAGTACTTGCAAGACGAGATTTCAGAGACACTGATGTAACCATGCCGCTTCGTCTGGCGTTCTTATACCCCCAGAACTCCCCCTAAGATTGTCCACCCACCACGAGAGCTGATTGGCCGAACCGTGGCGTTTGATCTTCACGCCGCGAAACAAAGCCGTCCAGCAGGATCAAATGAACCGCCCCGTGAGGCCCCCTTTGTGCCCTGCCGAGCGGCTCGTGCGCCAAACGACTTTTACAACACCCTCTGCATTGTCTGGCACAACAAGTTGTAAACCGACTTACTAAGAAAGCCACAGATTAATTGGGTGTAAAGAAAAGAACAAAAATAATGCCCTGGGTTTTTTGATGAGGTTATTATCGGTACGAAGTTGTTATAGGGCTTTGCCTGCGTTCTAAGAAATATTGGCACAAGTTGTTTATGCTCAGAATTAATCTTGTGAGATTACAAGGAGTTTCGAATTATCTAGATGTTTACATATTTCTTTTCTTGTTCTTGAATTAAGGTTTCTTAAAATAATATAGATTGTAAGAAAATGAATCGAGCCCGACTAGTGGCATATGGTAGTCTAGTGAGCTCTAAATGCATTTTCACGAAATCTCCAAATTAAGCTTAGAAAGGAGTATCAAATATATTGCACCGTACGAATTTCATAGAGATGGCTATAGATTTAGGAATTTTGTTTAGCATCAGAGAGAAAAGCGGAACGTTATGATATAAATCATATGGGATATTGCTTGACATAGAGTGGCATCCTCAAAAGGTTTTGGTTGCAAAACAAAACTAAATTGATTCAATTTCATGCTTAAGCGAGGTTTGATGCTTAAGCAGCATTCTAGCAAAGGAGGAAGGCTTTCCTTCCTTCGTGGGAGGCTTAGTTCTTCTAAATCATTTTGGCCATGCATGTGGATAGTGGATATATTCCACTACATTGTACATATTGTACATTGTATAATGAAACCAAAGTGATGGACATTTTTGGCATCAAGGATATGACTCATCTACTCCCAATATATTTTTCTGAATGTATCTTGTATAAACCATATAGAGCAAGACCAGTGACCAATTTCGTAGAGCTGCTTAAGCATCAAAATTTGCATAAGCACCAAAAAACCTTGGTAAATAAAATGAGTATGCCTGCCCAAACTCTTTGTGAATGTTATGCTCAGCAAACGACGGCCGAAAATCAAAAGCAGTAAACTGTAAATATCACATAAAAAATGAGGTTGCTATTTAATAATCCTGCTTGATCAATGAAGACTGAGTTTCATGCTTAAGCAAATTGTGTGCTTAAGCAGCTCTATGAACCAGAATTTAGAATCATCCGTGAAATATTCATACAGCTTATTTTCTAGTTGGCTCATTATAGGATCGTACAAGAAGACTGGGCATAGATGCTTTTTGTCTGAAATTGTGACAAAAAAAGGAACTGAACATTCAACAATGAATGACCAATCATATTTGCAAGAATGACTAATACAGGTACTCTCCTTGTGAATGTGAATAGTAACACACATGGATGCTTATACCACCATACCGATGCACATTACCAGTTAACAGGATACAATTTGGTGGCAAGGTGACTGTCTAGTGAATTTAATATGAGCAAGTGAAGTTTGAGATCCGTCATTTTCAATGTCTTTGAAATTCTGGAAGACTTCGTTGAGCTGACCATTGATTTTCATCTATGAATAAGGCTTCATATGTGGCCGTGATGCAATGTTAACCTTATATTCGTCGAGGAAAATCACACATGGCATGTTCACACAAATATTTTTTTAAGTTGCCTTATAGTTTTCACGAGAATAGAATCAACATCTCATACACGAAATACTTCATGTTCCATACTATATGTTTAGGCAAGAGGACAAGAACATGCATGTTCTTTTCATCTTGTCAAGTTGTCATCTAGCCTTCGATAAAGATGCTGCTAGGATCGAAACGCGTCAGACCCTCAAACACTAACTCTAAGCACTCAATACTTTTGAATGTTCTTGTCCTCTTTTTAACCGTCGATAAAGATTCTGCTAGGATCGAAACGCGTCAGGCCCTCCTAACTCCCAGCATTTGATAAATTTCACATTTTTTCAGGTCATCATTTTGGCTGATGAGCAGTCTGCAGCAGTTTATATTTTTACAATTCTCAAGTTCTACAATTCAATTTCTCGAATCATTTCAAATACTGAACACAACCAACGACAGATAACTGCTCCAGAAATCCCCCATTGTTATACCGAGCAGTGAGTCATCGCTCGGTCTAGGAGAGGGGGTTGTTTGGCCCTGGTGGTGCGGGGGATGTTTCGGCTGCTTTGCTCTCGGACGCGTGGCCGTATAGACTTTGTATGGCGGTCACTGATACCTTCAGAATTCGGTATCCTAACCGGCAACTTCAAAAGGTTTAGCGGCAAGACTAAATTCATTAGGTAGGAGGGGTATGTATGTGCCTTGGACAATGGACCCAAACCGCAACGGTGACTGGGGATGCGCTTTTTCTGATCTGAGGGAGGCCTGTGCTTTCCTCCATGAGAACAAGCACGCGTTACTTCTTCCATGTTTCAATTGATCAAACACACCGTATAGGATTCTCTCTTATACCCAATCATAAAACACGGTGCTTTGTCTGTAAAAAGGCATCTTGTTATCTTTTTCATGGCTATCATAAAAGAACACTGGATCAATGTTGTTCAATTTGAAATCACTGCTTTGAATCTATCGTGCCATGGCTTGGGCAGTAAATCATGTAGCTCTATGGTAAAAATAACATGTGCTGTACTGCATCACAAGTCGCTATTTTTCTTTCATTAACGCGAATTTATATCTTCGTCTTGAACTCCATGAGAAGAAATCTGATGCGGAAAAGAAACAAAAACCAAACTTCGAGTTTCACAAAATCCTTCCGGCCAGAAACTGTCCCAGCCATTCTTCGAGTTCCTTTTTTTTCGTTATACTATACGTACTATAATAACTTATTTGATGGTCTTAGCTGATTTTATTCTACATTCAAAAGTGCATTCTTTCGATTTTCTGCCAATGATACGGCCTTCGTATCGGATTTCCCCCTCTGCCTCCAAAAATAAGTTCATCAATTTTGTAAGGATAAAATCGACTATCAACAGCAATGTCTTCTCAAATTTATTTTTTGTGTTATTTCACGGCTCCTGAAGACGGCCAGAAAATACTGACCGGAATGTTGACGGTAAAACCAGCTCTTTTCAGAACCATGCACACAACCTAAAGGAGTATCGTCTCATGGTGTTACCGCAAATCCATTATCACAAATATTGCAGTCTGCCTCCCCCAAACTTCGTCCTTTGGCCGTTACAGCTGGGGTTCTTGCACCACCATGGATATTGGAATGCATGCATACAACTATATGTGTGATGTCTCAGTCGAAAAAGTGCAACTTTTCAAATCCTATACAAAATTATTAAATAATTTAGTTAATTCAACCTTTGTAAAATTAAATACATTAACTCTCCGTAAAAATGATAGATCCATATTTCACCGTCAATCTTCAGCAAGGCGTGACGGGATAAAGACACTGGTATTTTTAACAACCCCATGCACACACCTCCCTCCCTTGGCCCTTTCGCTCAAAACTTCAAAGTTTCTGATCAAAAGTCAACCCCACCCTCCCTCCCCGCGCCTAACGTTTTTGCCCCCTGCAGTATCGTACAGCTCTGGAATCGGCACCGAGTTTAATCACCGCACGGTCAGTGACCCCGAGCAATCGTTTTTTTTTTTTTAACGACTCCGCCCGAACCCTCGATGAGCCAAAGTCCACGAAACTGACGTGTCTTTTTATGACTCTTTAGTTATGAAACAGGGAACACGTCGGTTTTTTTTATTCATTACTTGCTATTTGGTTTTATTTGTGGGTGATACAATTACAACACTTAATTGCAAACTCATAATAAAGCTACGGTGGCTATATAGCTCATCCAATATTGCTCTGTGGTCCAGCGAATTGTATACTTGCATGCAAAATAATCAAAGCCAATAAAATTAAAAAGCACTGTATTCTTAGGTCCATTGTGGCAAGCAAGGTGACAGAGGTCACAGGAGAGTTGCTATTTCTTCACCCGGGTCTTTGTGAGTCCAGTGCAAGTGGTCTACTGGTCTTGGTGGCCACGGATAAGTTACGATTCCTGCAACTTCACGATGACTATTATGCATGGGGTTCTTTTCTGATTTTATGGTCTTTTTCGGAGAAAATCTGATGTTGTTTGGGGACAGGAGCGAATCTAGCTTTCAGGAAACGGGGGGGGGGGGGGGGGGGGTTGAAAATCAAAAAGTGCCATTTAAATGGAATCAAGTCCTAAACCGAGTCGCAATCTTGAAGAAGGTTGACCCAAAAACATATCGAGGGACGTGTATGAATTTGAGCACGGCCTCCAATTCTTCGTTTACGAAACAGAGAATTTTTGTCGATTTTTTCTCAAATTATAGCACGTACAATAATGGCAAAGAATCAAATCACAGGTGTTGAAAATGGTTAATTTTAATCAAAACAGGCGTTGCATGCTGGATTGAGTTGCGTGGATATTAGAGGGGCTGAGAGTGAATTGCGACAAGACTCAGGGTATAATAGGCCTACAGGTGCATCCTAAAAATAAAACCAAAAACAAAAGGCGAAAATCTTTCCCCTTAATGGGTGTGTACACATCACCCTTAAAGTTCTGTGGAGCAAAGCCTGGTACAGATGAAGCATAATCGTCAAATTTCTTACAGTCATGAGCTTTTTTTCAGGGAATGAGGCCCGGACGTTTTGCCATAATGGTGGGAATCTTTCAATCTTGGCATGGCACTTACCACAATTGACAGTTTTTAAATCATTTTTGTTATGATAATAAAGTAATGCACTGCATGCTGCAAACTTTCCATCGACCAAAATGAACTGAAATAATTCCTCAAAGTTAGAGGGTCTGTCGCAGTTTGAAAAAAGTCCGGAAAGATCCTGCTAAGATTGAAACTACAGGTCATCCCACGGATCTGAGCATCAATTCCTGAGAATTCGATCAGATCAGAAGTAACAGCTACGATCGCGTCTACGACTATTGCTACTGGCAACAGATCTGGGGCCAATTTCATAGGACTGCTAAGCCCACAAATTTGCTTAGCACAAAAATGTCTTGCCCAATAAAACAAACCACCATTGAAAATTCCATTTGATATTCATGGTCGGCGAACAACAGCCAAAGAACAATCACAAGCGATACACAACACATGGAAATTTGGTTGTTAAGCCCTGTTTTTATTAAGACAGAAATGTCATGCAGATAATTTTCATGCTAAGCAGCTCTATGAAATTGGCCCCTGCACTGGAGGAAAAGTGCTCAGCATGCAATAGCCGTTGGTGCAGTCGCTGGTCTTCTTCAGTCTGTCTCTTTCCTTGCTGTCGTTCGGACTGCGATGCGGCAGATCTATTGTGGGTGCACCAAACTAAATAACTCAAAAAGCCAATGGGCCGATCCGAGCTGATTATCATATTCTGTGTAGGCCTACCCTCGACAGTTTTTTAAATATGCAATTTAGGGGGTCATGCAATTAATATATTGTTTATTTATAACTGGTTATGACAACCTGGGGGTTCAGTGCTTCAGCCTGGTGTGGAGACTTGAGATGTTCTGGTTTAAAATCCGGTCCTACATTGTCTTGAACGTGGAGGGATGCTTCATGAAAACTCGTAGCAAGTCGGTTACGGAAACTGGGACATTTCGGGGGTGTTTTTTTCTTGGGGCAATTAGCAAAAAATCCAACCGGTTACCCAACCAAAAATTGAAAAGAATTGGGTAGATGAGAGTTCACACTACCATTTACACTATTGTACCAACAACTGAGAAACTTCTGGATGGGGTTTTTTCAACTGTGAAGTTGGGGGATTTTACACTAAGGTCAATGGGAGTTTATTTAGTGTGGCATAGTGGGCATAGTGCACCCTTGCATGACGGCAAGGGCGCCCTCTCTTTCAAATTGTAAAAAAAAAACACGCACATACGCCAATTTTTTTTTATATCTTTATTCGAATAACGCAAATGAAGTATTTTCCAAACTTTTCATTACATTTGTATAATACCCGTTGTATCTGTCGCTTTCGCAAGTACATTTATTTCAGGCACTGATCTTTATGCCGAAATAAAAGAGAAAACAAATCATGACATCTTTATTAATTTTTACGACTCTGACCACTTTTTGGTAATAGCGCCCTCTCGGGATCATCTTGGCTTACGGAAGTCCATTTCAGGAAATCAACATGGCGACGATGTAAGCTGCGAAGGATTTGTGACGGGCTGCACAAATGAAAATTAAATTTGGAATACAAACTGGACTTGCTTCTTATAAGGGTAAGATTCATTCCTCATTCTAGGTGTTTAGTGTCTTGAAGGTTATGCTTTACTTTGCATTGGTATTTTCCCTAAGCGCCTGCGCTGAGAAATTGTGGATTTGTTGAGTCGAATATTTTTTGCACAAATTTGACATGAGCACACTGACACAGCCAAGGCCACACAGCTAATCATAATTTGGCCATAAGTTATTACACATGGTCTACACGCCTCCATTATTGAATACATAATTTTGACGATATTTCACTTGATGAACAGAAATGATAAGGGGATTGTGTACTTAAGTCGGTAAGCGTTACCTGAACGTAAATGATATTTTTGACTTTCAGCAAATGTTTCCACTTTCCAAGTCCACAGCGAAAAATCCCTCACATCGGAATTGGCACGAAATGGCCGCAAGAGGGCGTCACGATCATCTCATTATGTGACGTCATCGCACTGACCAAAAATGGAAGTTTTCACGAATGAAACTGACGCGCATGGGTACATACTCGGCAACGCCCACTCGAATCATTGACACTTCGACAGACCTCGCCGCTATCTTTCGAATGGTACCAAAAACGTACAAATTTGTACATTTCTTTGACCTTTTGACCATTTTTTTTGGTGTCGCCCAACGTTCGAGAACTCACGGACTCCGTGGTCATATTTGAACTTTGGTCAGCAGTATTTTTGTTGCCATTTTACCGCGAAACCGCTCCTCTGTCTGAGCATGATTGCTAGGTCATTGAATATTCATAGCAACGTGTGTTGGGTCTGTTGGTTGTGTATACTGAGAATGCCACATGAATATGCATAGTATTGCATGGTCGCCGGAGTTGTTGTACGGCCGTCCGTCTGTTGGTCGTTGCGTAGTCGTACACCGTGTGTGTTTGCATAGGCACATTGCGTGATGCGTGCTCTGTATGTGCCTGAAACGGCCCTGTGTGGGGGATTTTTCGCTGTGTATTCATAACAAGAGAGCTCTTTAGGTGATGTCAGATAACAGCTAAATTACTTAGCTTTGACTTGGACGAGCTGCCCTTCGGGCTTTTGTCAACTCACATGCAAAGTGAGCAAGCTTTGATGACGTTACAGTGAAATCTGATCATTTTCCTCACTTGTGAAGGAATTTGTACTGATTCAGATTCTGCTGATGGCCACTTTTGGGGGGGCAGACCAGGACCTAACAGCTTTTTTTTGTTGTGTGACTTAATTAGTATTGTTTTCATTTATAAATTTGGTTTTAACAATCATTTTCTTACTTTGTGACACAGATGGCGTACATGTAGTATGTATTAATCGGGAAGCCTTAAATGCCTTGCGGTACAACCACCTCGTCAACAGAAGCCGTTCCTGACGTAGTTCCCCACTTGCCGTTTCCCTAACCTGTGGTCTCCCAGTCAATGCAGTTGCTCGGTTGCGGAGTGACCTCCACAACCCATCCTCATCCTCCGCTTGCCCCCCTGCCCCCTACGCCCCCACGGTGATGAGCCGCCCATCATGACGGCCATCGCTGTCTTCACCTGCCACTCCACCTCCCACCCATTTCAGGAGCGGCGGATACCCCTCAAGGAGCCGGTCAAGATCGGCCGGTCGGTGGCCAAAGCCCGGCCGACCGTCGATAATGGGATATTCGACTGCAAGGTGCTGTCGCGGAACCATGCTTTGATCTGGTATGATCATGACGCCCTCAAGGTAAGGATCTGAACCGATTCAATTTTGTGTGTTCAGCAAGCGCAAAACATCCGTCGTGGAAGGAAAAATACTCGGTTAAAACTGAGGTTTTACATTGATGGCATCAATTGTGCATACACTTTGGTGTCCAATTTGTAAAAACATTTAATGTTACATGAAGTAGTGTCCATAATGCCTCACTTTGTTCATTTCCATCCTGACAGCCCTTGAGAAATAGACCCCTAATGTATTCATTATCTAAAAGGCACTGTGTAAGTCATGGCGTATGTTGTACCTACTGTATAATCTTTTTACATGTATGCCTTTGAACGATTTGTTTAGATGTAGGCCTATATGTATCATGTAAATAGGCATGTGTCAAGTTTGGACACAAGATGTACAGTACTTCACGTTGGCTCTCCTTGTACTGCTTCGACTTTGGCTTTGGTTTAAGTATTTTGTTTGTCCACTTTTCAATGACTTTAAATTCAGTCAGTTTCCCTTGTGGTTATTTGATGAATATATTAATTAAAAAGCTGTAAAAAAATTAAAAAGTGATTCCCCATGTACCGTTCCCAGGTTGCAGCATTGCTGCGCGTATCGGTGAAATGATCCTTGGTGTATGGCGGTTTCATGGCGTCTGACTGCCAAATGAACAAAGATAATTGACTATTGGGGTCCCCACTGACGTAGGGCTGGATGGCTCAGTTGGTAGAGCACCTGTACGGTATTCAGGAGGTTGCCGGTTCGAATCCCGCTCCAGTCAATTTTTCTTTGTTGACTCTTCAATGACATTAAGTTCAGTCAGTTTCCCTTGTGGTTATTTGATGATTAAAGAAAAAGTAAATTATGCATACATCTAACTGACCAAAAAAGAGAGTTAAAATTGAATTGTAGATTGGCTAACAGAGGCAAATTTTACAGGCAACTTTGATGTTACCAACTACACCGCAAAATAAGGGGAAAAACTAACAAAACTTTGGTTGCACAATGCACAAACAATATTCTTCTGGCAGCGTCTGCCTATAGATCTGCAAGAAAATGATGTACAAATTGAATGGTGGGTGTTTCTTTTTGGATATTGCGTGGAACCAGTTGTCCGTAAATTGCCTCTTGTGACAACAATGGGGTCGGGGGGGCCATACAAACCGCTGAGAGAAAAGGTCACTGTCACGTATAATTCATAAAATGAGGCAATGATCTTGGAATCCTGGCATGGGGAACATGCCACTGTTGTTGATGGTCAGGGTATGAGATATTTAAAACTCACTAGACCACTGGTCAATAAACTCATTCTGTTTTATGGAATGCACTTGACTGATGCTCAATTCACTGGAATGAGTCAAGTGATAAGCTGATATACATGTACCAAGCCCTGACCATACATGTTTCCATAAAAAAAAATCACTCACAAACAAAACCAATATCACAGCAGCCTGAACAGTGTACAAACTTGACGAAGAAACAGTTCTCATTCGGTTACAAGTGTTGTCTAACACTTAAAGCATACTTTACATTATACATGTACCATGGAGGTATTTTCCTACCTCCATGATTATACGATAATGTAGACAGAATGAGATGTAGGCACTGAAGGCTCTTGTTCATGTGTGTACAATTGTGCAGAATGGTCACTTTGCTCGTAAAACTAAATTTGCAAGGTCATGTACATGCTATTGCTAATCTCAGTAATTGAAGTGCATAATTAAATGCATAAATTGCTAAATCGCACATGATGCCTCCTTCCATTCTGATATTATGTGCCGGCATGTGGAATACACATGCAGTATACACAGTATGTGTATGGCTCATGTGTACACTGTGTATTGGGATGCATAGCCATGCATTGCATTGCACAGTGTGATATTGCAGATGAATCTGTTCATGGTCACTGCAAGTTGATGTCAGTAGCATCTGGTACATGTACATGTACATGTGTACACTAAGCAGATTGTAGATATTGGATGAAATTTAAGAATTTGAACACCAAAGGGATGAGGTGTGTACACGTCTACACGAATGTCTGTAGACAGTAGACTCATATACTGAGTTACGCCAAAATGTTCCTTAAAAAGAATGAAGTTGTAAATTCAGAATCTCCCATTCTTGTGGAAGGCTTTTCAGTAACACTTTGAAATGCTTCTAAAGCCATACAAACATAATTCTTTAATCATCTCCATCAATTAGATAATTTAGGGCTCAAATTTTTGTTTGTTTGAAGGGCAAGTCACTTTTTCTCAGAATGAAGCAATCATTACATTTGAATATTTCAAGGGGCATCCTCAAATCCTGCCCAAGAAAGCAAGACATTTTGACGTTTTTCAGTTTAACTTTTCCAAATTGCAAATCACGTAATGCAATCACGTAATGGAACCTGCTCAACACTGAAGTTCTACCGGTAATCAATTTACATTGTACATACAGGTACATGTTACATGTATGATGTACACTACATGTACGTAATGTAGTGAAATCCAACGCTGAACGGAACTCTCAAAATGTGTATGATCACATTACGTTACATGTACTGTACTGTATACCATGTATACATGATGCATGAACGTTTCTGAGCGTTCGTTCGAATGTCTGGGGTCCACAGAATCCACCGATCACTGATAATACGGAAATCAAGTCACACCAATGTCTGTGTGAAATGCAGATAATAGGCCTATGTGTCAATCATTGCGGTTTGCGTCTTGGTCATTCTAGTACCAGGCTGGCATACATTGTACATGTATGAGGTGAGAGTCGGTCATGTTGTTTAATACTCAGAGATAGAGGAATGTGGAAACTTGCCACCCTTCACTGCAACTCCTAATCAATTAATTAATTCTCTTGTTAACGTTAATTTTAAAGGTGTTATCATATTTTGGTTTTTGTTAAAGAAATGCAGATTCATGAGCAAAAATGTCAAGGAAGGTACAGTCATCTGTGAAATTTTCAGTCCCATACGGTGCCCACTTTTTGAGAAAAGAGTGAAAAACGGCCACTTTATTTTTTAAATCTTTTTCGCCATTATTTGTTATCTTTAATAACAGATCAAAATTGCTTTTGCTTTTACATTTTCCTGGATAAATACAGCATTTCAGGCAGAAAAATATTAACGGTACATGTATGTTTCTGCCAGGTCATCTTTATACCCTGTGGGGTGTAGGTAAATCTGTGAAGATTGCTGTTTTGGTATGCTGCCAAAGTAAACTACCGACTACAGGACTGGTGTTGATATCGTTTTAATATGGAGCAAAGGTGCTATCTAGATTCTCAGCTCTAATGAAGTCTAAGGTGCATCTAATGTATAATGTATGCAGCATACTAGATTCTTGCATATATACATGTAGACTTGTGCCTCTGGCCTTATACTTGTAGATTGACCCATTGACACACATCCAATGTTGTTTGCATGATTAGTGTGCGTACGTGTGTATTATGACAGCTTGCACAATCCAGCCTGACAATCATTACTCATTTCAATTGAAGTATTCCTACCACCAGTACATTTGTCCTGTTTGTAATTTGTACTGTCCAAGAAAGAAGCATACATGTAGCTTGATGTTACTGCAGAAATGTACATGTTATTTGTACAATTTATCCACGCAGGTTGACAATGTGTACGGGTAAATTATTCATTTTGTACCCGCAGTTCTTATAGGCCTACACGTGTGTGTAAGTCTTGGGTCTCTCCACATAATTAACAGGTTACATGTACCGTAATTTACGTATTGTATAGCACGCATACATGTACATGTGTGTATATCCACATACTCATAGCCCCTACAGGCAGGCCCCAAGGATAGGCCTACATGTACCAAGCCTCCGTTTCTCAACCAGTTACTTGATTTCTTTCAGCTGAGATCAATTGGCAGGCAAAGAAGTTGCTTCAATTTGCTAATAACAACAATTGCTAAATGTAGGGACTACATTGTACGTGCACATAAATTTGTAAACTGTGACTGTATGCACATGCAGGAAATTGGGAACGGATAAAACATGTTGGCCTACAGTAGGGCCTATAGTAGGGCCTAGATGATACTGTATGGCAATGCAGACCTTGATTTTTAAGGAGAGCGAGAGCAATCACTCTCCTCTGCTCTCCTTCATGTTTTTCATGCAGAGCGAAAAAAAGGGAGCTAATTAACAATGTAAAGGTACAGTACATGTACATGATTGGTAACATGCCCAAACAGAAATGTTCACAGATTTATGTATAACTTTCAGGGTATGAAGATGGTGCTGGTAGAAACATACCATTTGAAATGCTGATAGGCCTATTTATCCAGAAATTAGTAGGCCTAAAATAAAGACAGAATTTTACAGTTTTGTTTTCTGTATGATCTGAACCATTCTTTATGTTTTATACAAAAAATTGAGTGGCATTTTTGCTAATTGTCTCATGACTCATTTCACAGGTTTATAATTTCATGCATGTAGCTGGATCAGACAAAGTGTGAGTGCTCTGTTAGTGTTCTGTAACCTTTACCAATTATGTATGTATTACACATTTAAAGGTAGTATCATACTTTGGTAAGAAACCAAAACAGAAATATTCACAGATTTACGTATACATAGCTTTCAAGGTATGAAGATGGTGCTGGTAGAAACCTACCGTTAAAATTTGTCTGCCTGAAATGTCGTATTTTTCAAGAAATTAGTAAAACAACAACCAAAAATCCTTTTGATCTTTTAAAAGATCAAAAATAAAAGAGAAAAGACTTAAGAAATACTGTGGCACGATTTTCTCAAAAAGAGAACACCTTATGGGACTGAAATTTTCACAGATGACTGTGACTGTATCTTCCTTGATTTTTTTGCCCATGAATCTGTACTTCTTTTACAAAAACCAAAGTATGATACTACCTTTAAGGAGAGCTGCCTTTTTTTCAAAAATGACATTTAGGCCTACAAAAAAAAGTCTACTTTACTTAAATTTATACTTCAGAATTTTCTTCAACGGAACAAGCAAAAATTTACGTTAGGGAGAGCAAATCACTCTCCTTAATTAATTCCCTGCGTTGATTTGAGGAGAGCAATTTGCAGAGCTCTCTCCTCATTTTGAATAAAATGAAGGCCTTCTGAGTACTGTAGGCCTACTTCATGTACAGTAATGTCAGGCCGTGAGTTCCCATTACATTATGTTACTGATGCAAAAAGCAAGCCGCATTGCCGCACATAAAATTTATATACATGTACATGTATATGTACAGTAGTGTAAAGTTCCTGTACAATGCTCATCACAGAATTGGTTTCTGATTGTGGGCTTTTTTTATACCCTGGCCTGGTGGCATGGTCATCGAGTGATGTACATGTATTGATTCTGACTAGGAGCCACTATCTAGCAGGATACATGAAATGTATTGCCAGCTCATTGATATGATCACACTGTACATGTACATGAATGTAGCCTACAGGGCAACAGATCTCTATTACTGGTTGTCATTTTCAGTTACTCTCTGATTTCACTCATGTTGCAAAGCCAAATTTGTCTGCCCAGTGATGATAGTAAACTACATACTGTACGTACATGTATGTGTGTACCAATTATCTCCAACAAACCACTGCATTTCCTCCTCAGTCCCCCAAAAACATTGCATAATCTACATAATCAATTCTCAGTTTAAAATGTTTTACAACTTTTTCCTTTCCTTTGTTTGTTTGTTTGTTTGTCTTTTAAGGGTTTTTAGTCCCCCCCCCCCCTTTTCAGGGTGTCTATGGGCCTGTTTGTTTCGGACGAATCCTCGGATCCCGATCCCATTTTTCGGATCCACCTCCTATGCAGGGTACGCTAAAATGGGATCCGGATCCGAAGAATTTATGATCCTTTGCGTGAAACAAACAGGCCCTATGTTTAGGCCTTCATGCACTCTGCATACATGTACTTTCTGTCACATGTGTTGCCAAGCATTTTGTTTTTACCAAATGCCCAGTCTGGACCCAGTCTCTGCTTACTGGTAATACTGTGAGACTTTCATGATTATGATCTTCATTTTACCTCAAACCTATGGATTTCTATGCTACTGTAGCCAAGTATGCAAGAAATTCTCAGTAAAAGGAGGCCTATAGAGAGATAACAAAATGCATACATACATTGTAGGCCTATACAGTTTGTACACAACTGGAAATTCCTGACTAGTCCATGAGATAAGAAAAATAAAAGATACCATCAGCCCAGTATTTTCTGCTTCCATAAGGGCCGACTCTATATTCACACACAGTAGGCCTACTCCGGAGACCGAAAAAGGTCTACCCTTTGCGGTCACAGCGGGAGGTAAACACTTCATCCCAAACCTCTTGCGTCCATAATACACAGAGTTAAACAAAGGAGATTGTTTTAGCACACATAACAGTCTATCGTAGACCGTTCAGACACAAGTACACGTACTGTAGTTTAAATTCTTTTTGGTTTAAACCGAAGGTACACCACTAGTGTCTGAATGCCCCTATACCTGCAGTGTATCATGGGAAATGTTGTCCTGTCATGAAATGACCTGCATATGTACAGTATGCATGATGTATAGGCCTACATGTACATACATAATGTACATGCGTTACAATGCAAACTGCATCCATTGTATCCCCAGGCCTCCAAATGATGCCAGAGTCAGTGACAAATGTACCGTAGACAAAGCAATATTTTATGTGAATTTCATGGAATTAACCACAAGTCGGTAGCCTGTTGAGCAACATTACTATACAGGTACTGGTATTGTCAGTCACACACCCCCCTGCAGAGAACATACAGTACAGTACATTGCACTAGCCAGACAGGTGTGTCATACCTTGCAATTATAAAAACACAAGTCACATCATCTGAGAAATCAGAAAGGTGGTGCATTGGTAATGATCACAAACTTAATGCCATTCCAGTTTTACTGCATACCAAAATAATATCTCCAATTCTGATGATTGATGTTAAAACTTAAGTAGTCATGAACCACGTGTGATTGTGACATTAAAAATACATTTTTATGTCAGGTTAAATCGTCATGCACAGAATACAATCAAGATCACCACTGAAGTGTCTCCAGTTCAGCTATTGTTTTCAGAGAAAAGATTATTAGGGGGGCAGGGGTGGTTCAAACTTACTGGCTCTTTTGGTTTACAATGTACACGTATTTAGATGAATTATGCAAATAATTTATTGTCCTTCAACAACGTGCATTTTGAATGCACATGAAAAAAATCATGTGCTGGCTCAGGTGGGATTCGAACCCACCTCCTGCTTATTAATAGTGCAGATGCCATACCGTTAGGCCACCGAGCTATGTACATGTAGGACTACATGTACACACTGTAGGACTACATACATGTACATAATGTGGTCAGCGGAGTGAATCGAATCCTTTATCGGCGGGCTCACCCAGCCAGTTTTCTTTTATTCCAAATAAAAAATGGACTGGCTTACAGTATTAGACTATATTTCAAATTTATCCCAGTTAATCCTGGTTATGGTGGAATGCCACTATAATGAACATGGCAGGAGGGATGTACACTGTACAGATATTGTGCGTTATAGTGGTCATTCGTTATAGTGATAGGCATGCAACTTTTTCTCTGATCAGCTGATTTTCCTCTTTTTTTTCGCTTCACTCTTATGCCATTGAAAAGTGAAAAACACTGTACAAAATATAGTAAAGATTGGAATTTACTTGTTTTTTTTTTTAAATCCAAGTTACATGCCTGAAAGATACATGTATTAGGTATAACATTTAGGCCTACATGTATTTTACACAAATATTGGGAGCCAAGGATGATGTTCGGTATAGCCTATTGTTCGGTATGTTGGTTATAGTGGTGTTCCACTGTACCGGTAATATTCTTTTCTTCCTGGGTGTCCCATCATGGCATCAGGCTTGAATGGTTTTGTATACCCCATACAGTCTGTGATACATAATAATTGTAGGCCTCCTACTTGAACCATAGAGCTCCCTTCCTCCATGCTTGAACACAGTTGCATGGGCACTATATTACAGCCTATCCTGCCTCACCCTAAGGCATTGCAACAGTGTCAAGGCACAATACACATACAGGGTACAAACCATACTACAGTGTACATACATGTACATGTACATGTACACCACTTGGGATATGTAGCTCATGATAATGACAAGCCATGCATGCATTCACAGTGCAATGTGTTTTAATCTAAAGGAGCTACTCTCTCAATAGGGGACGACCTTCAACTTGTGAGGTCAGGAGCCAAGTCACACCACAAAGGCAAACCTTTTCTCATTGAAAGAGCATTGAGTAAACAAAGAACTGAATTAATGTAGCCATGATGGGGTAATTGATTGGCTGCACAGAAGGGCTCTGACAATCTGACTGATGCATTGAGCATTTGAGATGCACTATTAAACAGGTTTGACTGTTGTATTATACTGCTTATTTTCCATTTATCCCCTGTATGATCAATTGATTGTGCTGTTTGGAAGATGAAATGAAAGATGATTTTTACAGGTTTGCAGTGTGTGGCATCTATTTTGAGAGTTTTCGGATGAGTTCTGAAGCCGTGGAGGGAGCTGTTGGGTTTTTTCATATCCTGACATAAATTTCTGAGTGGTCCATAGAGCTGGGCCTTTGCACCATGACCTTAGCACCATGACTTCAGCCTGGCATACATTGTCCTTTGGAAATTACTTGGCCTCATCAACAAAACACCTTCACATTGCAAACTCAATTTGTCAAATTTGGGACTCATTTTTAAACAGCGGGCCATCTAAGTGCATGTATGCACCCCATCATGTGCCCATGCATGATTATTTTTTCCTTGAGGACCTCACAAAGTCACAATAGTTGGAGCTTGCAGTTTAATTACTCCAAGTCCAAATCCTTGTTTTTAATACGGCCTATTCATTCCAAGAGTGTGCTTAATGCATTCAAATATTGTTCATATACATTGTATAGTGCAAGCTGGAGAAACTTTACAAATTGATTTCAAGAAACACGAGATAAAAACACATGTGAATGCTAGTATGCGTCCAAAACATTACTGTCCATTTAAACTCCTTTCAATTTCTTTTCTAATTTTCTTCTGATGCGTCTCACAGAAAGAACAAAATATCAGGAATTTACTGTTGGCTGAAGCCATACATGTATACTGCACTGGTTGAGATAATGGCTTGGATGTCCTGAATAACCCACAGATGTCAAGTGCATGTATGCACGTACAGGTATACCTACATGTGAAATATGGAATTGGGTATTGCACAGGATAGGTATATAGTGCCTGCTCCATGGACTCTGCTGTGTCAGTTATGTGCATCTGATCTTCCACTTGTAGGTCAAGCCACTGGCATCTTATCTAACTTAGAATGAGCTAAGATAAAGTCTGAGAAATTAACATGAAATTTGTAGACAGCGTTGTTTCATTTGATGTACTAGTACATTCTCTTGAATCTCACAGATGCCAGGTTACAACATGGTCCTTAAATGGTGATGTTCAGGAGCTTAAAGGTTATCACACTTTGGTTTTTATCAAAGAAATGCAGATTCATGGGCAAAAATATCAAGAGTAGAAATAATATTCAGCTGTGAAAATGTCAGTCCCATACGTTGCCCACTTTTTGAGAAAACAGTGAAAAACAGCCACAGTATTTCTTAAGTCTTTTCTCTTTTATTTTTGATCTTTTAAAAGATCAAAAAGATTTGTGGTCGTTGTTTTACTAATTTCTGGATAAATACACCATTTCAGGCGGAAACATTTTAACGGTAGGTTTCTACTAGCATCATGTTCATACACTGTAAATCTGTAAACATTTCTGTTTTGGTCTCTTACCAAAGTATGATACTACCTTTAATATTCTCCAACTTATTCCTTACAATGACCATGGATAAAATTCAAGTCATGAATACAGTTCCTCTTATACATGTACCTTTGCCATTCACAAAGGTTCACAACAAAAGACACACTAACCATTTTTCCTACATTGTGTAGGATCATGTGCATATATGTATGCACATGTACACTGTGTACATTATAGGTGCTACATGTACGTCATGCCCTTTCTTTTATTGACTGAATAAAATGATAAACATAGGCTTAATAGTACTGTACATGTACTAAGTACAGCAAGTGCATTCATCAATGACGTACATGATGTACTTCCTTGTATCCCGCTTAATGTAATTTATTTACACAGGCACTGCATCGACTTGCTGGGCTGGGCTTGGCTTGTCCGTATTTTGTTCATTTCAAATACTGATTGGGATATTAGCCATTGGAAAAATATGCATGTATCATTACACCGGGTTTGAGCTGGATTTGTATGGTGTCCATGTAGTATCAGCAATGTTACACTGCCGTTCTACCAAGTTTAACTTGGGGGGTTTACGAATTGGAGATTCAGGCTCGGACAGCTCTGACATCCATGCTGAAAATATAGATTGTGGTTTTTCATTGAAGCTGAAGCTCTGTTTTCCTTTTCAAACCACAGAATCCACTTCCAAACTGCTGCCAAAAAGCCTATATTGTACCCATTGTTTCAGAATGGATTCATGAAATGGAGCCTGAGACGGAGCCTCTGTTTCGTAAATGCCCATAGAGTACTGTACACATGACATCATTAGCAAACTCGTACCATTTCTTAAAAATGTTATTTAAACAACCAACTGCACTTCACATTAAATTAAAATACAATATGTACATTTGATTGAAAAGCCTGGATGTCAGTCATACATACATGTACATGTAGGCCTAATAATGTCATTAGAATTTGCCGCATATGGAGGCCAGATGCATAGTAATGTAGATGTTATGATTCTACACTCGTTGTCTGAGATATGGTCCCAGTACCTGGATGATGTCACAGTATTGAGCTTCTATTTTTAGCATCAGTGTGATGTGCTTATTGACATTGGATGAATTAAGTACCGAGGTACGTACATACATGTACGTACGTACTTGTGTACGTGAACCACATCATAATAAGATGCAGCAAAGAGCAAGGGACAATCAGGCATGTACATGTAGGCCTACACGTAGTAAACATGATGTACATGTACTTGTACATGTATGTATTACACAGTGATAAACATGGACCAAACAGGACCATTCATTGTAAGAATCAAACAACATTCATCCATGGCATGGCATGGAAGCAAGCACGTTTCACGTTTGTCAGCATGACTGACCTTAGCATCCTCACGTACTGTGCAGATCGAGCCATGAACATGCCCCAAAAGAATACACTGAGTCTAAGGGGGTTTATGAAACGGAGGCTCAGGCTCAAACTCCAGCTCTGTCATCCATGCTGAAAATGTAGGTTGTGATTTTTCATTGACGCTGAAGCTCTGTTTTCCTTTTCAAACCAGAGATTCTACATACAAGTACAATACATTTTACATGTACTTGCGAACCGCAGCCAATTGGCCAAAAGCCTATGTTTTGATAAAATCCATTATTTTAGAATGGATTCACAAAATGGTGTCGGAGCCGGAGCCTGAGTTTCGTAAACGTCCTTAGTCTGAACCGTGCCAATGGAAGTTATGTACAAAAACCGTCATGATGTCACAGTGCTTCTTGACACTCACATCACCCAGGAGAATACCCTGATCTTACACACCTGTACATACTGTAACATGTATCTAATAGTAATACCCTGCAGATCATCTCTGCCTCAGCCAATGCATCACCAAGACTGAAACAAGATTCTTTGTTTACAAATTGTGGATAATAATCCCAGCCAAAATCTTGTCTGACCTAGTGTAGGCCCAGTACTTGCGTACAGTACTGTACATGCATGAAGATATGTATACACATATGGATGCACTTGGCAGAGAAACTTGTATGTAAGCATCCAGCTTAATGAGACATGTGTACATGTAAGATGATCATCTTCTGTGCACTGTCCATGTATGTAAAATTCACTGGTAGCAGATGTTCCTGAGCACACTGTGCCGGCACTCTTACATTTACCTCCTCCATCCATACCGTGCTGTCAGTGGAAAGTCAAGAGTTCATTGCGTTTGAATCACTCAATGTGTGAGTTCACTCTGGGCCCACAAAAGATACAGCTGACTGTAGTGTGTACAAAGTACATGTAAATGTTGCGCAGTTTACACATACAGCAATTCATCCAGTCGATCTGTGCACGCATCCTGTTCACATTGCATTTGACAATGAGCTGTAGGCACCGTAAAATGAAAAGTCTATGCTCGCAAAAATAAATCTTGTAAAATTTAACTGAGTTTTTATTTCTGGGTATCTGGTGCATTATACATGTACAGTGTATACATACATGTACATGTGTAAATAATTATGTACATGTAGCCTATACATGTACAGTGGTGTATGTACATGTAGACAGTGGCCCAGATATTTTGCCCTCTTAACAAGGAAAGCCTGCAGGGTGTATATCAGTGTCAATGTTGATAAGGCTACCATGTAGGATCATAATGTGCCGTCTGTGATGTGTACATACTGTACAACACTTCGGTGTGTCTCGCTTCTTCTGAGCTGTGACCCCTCCTGAGAACCAGGTTACAAAACAGACAGAAACATGTGATTACTGCATCACACTTTTATGGATAGCTGGCCTGTGGAATTTTGCTCGTACAAAAGGTTTTGCGCAAGCTGTCCCACAATGCATTTCTCATGGACCTTTACGGTAAACTTCCAGAGGCCGATTTCACGAAGCCCTACATGTACGATCAATCGTATATTGAGTTACGAAGGATAACCCATCGTAGAGACCTGTACCTAGGGCTGCAATGCATTTGTCCTACGATTGATTCTGATAGAACTTTACAATGTTACGAAGTTACGATGAGTTTCATGGTGAATTTGATCCCTGGACTACATGTATCTGCAGTCAGGTTCTATGGTGAAAGACCTTACAAGTTACATGTAATTTGAGCATGCCTGTCAATGTCATCTATAGGCCTATAGATTATAATCGATACAGTCTACATTAAAAAAAACCCATAAAACTGATTTGGTCACGGTCATTTGCTTGATCAAGGCAAATACTGTTAACAGAATACAGTAGAACAACACTTTAACTAACACCGCTATACCGAACATTTGGCCATACCAAACATCATCCTTGATTCCCATTTTTGTGTACAATACATACCCACTATGGTTACGAACAACCACTATAATGGACAATATCTGTGCATCCTGCCATGTTCGTTTTAGCGGCGTTTCACTGTATTTTGTTTTGGCTTCAAATCTACTGAGAAGTGACAGAGAATATTCTTTTAGTATTACTGATGTAAGTAATTTGCCTGTTTACACAGTAAGATAATGCTTCTGCTCCTACTGTATGTGGCTCATTATATTGTAGTACTGCAGATTAGAACTGTCAGTACCATAGTGCACCGAAACAGTGCATTGCAATACGTATGCATACATTATGACTTGACATTTCCTTTCCCCCTGTGCACACTGGGGCAGAAAACGGGATTTAACCTGCCCCCTTAATAAGTACACATATCCCCTGGGTAAGGAATGCCCTAGGGGTGCGATTGTAGGCACTGTTGACACAGTCCATCCCAGCCAGCCTGGGAAGATGAGAGGGTTTTTTAGGAGAAAAGTGCTGGAAGGAGGTTCAGACTCAACTACTGTGCACAATACATGGAGGCAAAATGAGGAACTGAAGATTGGTCTTAATAGTGTGTAGGGTTGATGGCCCCGGGTTCGATTCCCACATGGGCTAGCCTGGGTTTTCGTACCTTACCCTGGAAATATTTATCTGGGGTTTTGCTCACTGCTGCCTGTAAAAGTCACAGGCCAGAAAAAAATTAGGATGGAGGCTCTTGTACACGTGTGCGAAATTTCATTTTCATTTTTATACAATTACATGTACACGTGCAGGGACACTGGTTTATGGTTTCTGAAACCAGTTTTTCCCCATTAAATGAAATGTAAACAAAATCCAGTCCACTTCCACAAGGTCTCATTAACATCATACTAAGTTCACCGACTAAAAATTGTCTCTAGTAGATGTTATCGATGAATCTGTTCAAAAAGATTTTCCAAAACGTTCGACTGGAAAATGCATGTTGAATGTATTGGCATAGTTATAATGAATTTATTTTTTGTGAGAAAAACATAAATTTGTGATGTACATGCACAGTCTTCTTAGCACACATATTGGTTAAAGGGTTTTATTCCAATGCTGAAATTACGTTTCAAAACAAGTCCCATTAAGTCCATTCCCTTGCCATTTTAGCAGGAAACCACTGGTCCTGCACTTGTGCTAAACAAGACACGAATGCTAAAACTTGGCATGCATAGTTCATACAAACATGTGGCTGTGGAGTTGGACCATGCTCTCCCCAAGACTAATATTTTGAGAAGGGGAAAATCATTCATACTACCGGTACATGGTCAATGTAAATCCACTGAGAATGTGTTTTGTTCATCCATTCATTATTTTAGCCTAGTAAAGAGTGTCGGCCCTACTTATCTTTGGTCCAGCAGGGCCTGGCATATGTGGATTGAAGAAATTAAAGGAAATTCTAGGGTTTTCTTAAGAAATAGGAGAGAAAATTATCATAAAATAGCAGTCACTCTAAAGTAGGTTCCTACCTGTGTGCACTGTGCATTCTATTTGGATTTAGAAAGAAAATCGAGAGGCCTTGCAGTTATAACCTGAAGGACCTACTGGAGGTCATAAAAAAAAGTACTAGAATTACAGAGCACACTGTTTGGAACGTCGAGATAATACCACTGGTTCTTCTCAGAACCACACACTCTCACAGAAGAGATTACATGGTGTCACCGCAAACTTACCTTCATTTTAGAATTACCGGTTAACACAATTGAATTGTTCAGCCATGTTCCCATTGGACTTGGATTTAACTACTGGCAACTTTCCTGTAGAATGCCGAGATTGAATCCAATGGGAACGCACACACAACGTCATGTACAAGACTCGTAGACATGTACAGCATGATATTGTGATATTGACACTGTATTTGACACTGGA
This sequence comes from Astropecten irregularis, assembly GCA_963971285.1. Taxonomy (NCBI): domain Eukaryota; kingdom Metazoa; phylum Echinodermata; class Asteroidea; order Paxillosida; family Astropectinidae; genus Astropecten; species Astropecten irregularis. The sequence goes on from OZ020244.1 coordinate 23,951,294, forward strand.
CAGTACATCTTTTTTTTTCTCTGGAAATATTTATATGGCTCTGCAATGGATTAGAATGGTTTCTGCCTCAACCACACTTTATTGAGTATGACTGTCATTGTGATCCAGAGTGCGAATTTGTAATCATTTTAAAAGAAGATTTTTGGAGGGTCACTGTATACTAGGAAAGAATTTTTTTGTAGAAGATGGCATGTTTTGATTCTCAAGTGTGTTTTTTTTTTAATAAATTTAGATTAGGCCTATTGATCCTATCTTAGGTTTTTCTTTTATCAAACTGATAATGATCTTTCAAACCCATCTTGCTTTGGGAGGAAAGTTCACCAAAAAAATGACCTTATTTTAATATAATCATCAAAAAAACACAAGGGAATTTTGTTTACTTTATTCAGGAGGTCCGCGGTTCGAATCCTGCTCTAGTCAATTTTTCTTTGTTCACCTTTCAATAACTTATTTTGAATATAAGTGTATTTGGATTTATTATTTTACAAAGAATTGTAGAAAGACATCACATACATTGAACTATCATAAGACATTTCCAATGCATAGTGAATAATGATCAATCAATTTCGTCATTCTCATCCCCTCTGTAGTTTTACCTGCAAGACACCAAGAGCAGCAATGGCACCTTCATCAACAACCAGCGCCTCAGCAGGGGGGCGGAGGAAAGCCCCGCCCACGAACTCAACTCCGGTGACATCATCCAGTTTGGCGTGGACGTCATGGAGAATTCGAGAAGAGGCGTAGGTACGTATATGATCTCCAAATCGCTGAGCGGTTCGAGGCGGTATTTGAAAGTTTCATACATGTGAGCAAACAAGATAGGGCCAATTTCATAGAGCTACTTATGCACCGAAATTTGCCTAATTAGCACCAAAAAACCTTGGTATAAAATCAAATCAGTATGCCAGCCCAAACTCCTTGTGAATGTTATGCTCAGCAAACAATGGCCGAATACAAGTCAAAAGCAGTAAATATCACATGAAAATATGGTTGGTAATCCTGTTTGATCAAGGAAGACTTTTCATGCTTAATAAACACATTTTTGTGCTTAATAAGCAGTTCTATGAATTTGGCCCTTGGGCTCCAAGGCAATGGTGATGCTTGCCATTTTGACACCTGAGTGCGTACCAAATCCACTTGCTACATCGAAGCAACTAGCAATTCTTTTGACACTTAATTACAACCTGGAGGAGCAAGTAACTGGAAAGGAACATGTGTATGTGTGGTCAGGAGAGCGCCATCATTTATAGTGACCCCTTGGTTGCAGGGGTTCGAATCCCCCTTCATTTTACTATGATTTCAATTGTTCTTTAAGTTGGGATGAAATCAATCCAAACAGATGCTCCTTTAAAAACTAAAGTTTAGGTACCCACTACCAACTGGAACAGCCACTGATTCGTGGAAGATTCATATCCGAGTACGGTAATCATGGATGGTATTATGTTTCCCCATCAAATGTACATGTACACATGTACTGTAATAATACAAACAATTATACAGTACAAATAACACAAATCCTACCTTAACTGAATACCAGCAATACCCACTTGTAGTAATGATAATAAAAGCTGGTATTTATAAAGCGCCTTTATAAAAATACCAAAGTGCTGTACAGAATACAGTATTTAGAGAAACAAAGAGACAAAGAAGGGGGGTTACCAGAACAAGAATGTTTGTACATGTAGATGCTTCCTGAAAATGAAAAATGATGTACATCTCCAAAAGATTTTGAAGCAGTAGGAATAGACAGAAGAAGTTTATCATCAAATAAAGTATTTTGTGGTAACACCATGTACTCTCTTACTGTATAAAGTGTGTGGCTCTGAGAAGAAGTCATGGTTTAACACTCCTTACTTTTGCAGAAGAGAGTAGGCCTACAGTACACTGCACATTGTGTCACCGCAAACCTACATGTACCTTATTTAGTACTTCTACCATGCATAGCTTAAAGTCGTATTTAAGTTTATCATCAGAAGATCAGAGACCCACTCTGCTTGGCCCACTTTATAGCTCACCCTGTATAAAATTGTTGACCTCAGTCGTAATTTTATGAGTGTGTAACTTGGATTCTGTCAAGTGGACTGTCACTTTCCCTGATGAAGTTAAAAGTTCACAGTTCTCAGATACCCCCCCCCCCCCCTGTCAAATCACATCCATGGTCTTAGTGCGTCTTATCCCCAGAGGATAAAAGGGAAGGGATTTCCTTGTTGGCTTGTGCAGTTTCCGTGTGAGGATGACAGTCTCTGCATCCACTGATTTTTGTTCATTAGCTACGCCGGTAAATTGCTGAACTCGAGAATCTTCCTGGCATGTACTGGGGCCAATTTTACGGCCCTGCTTACAGTAGCACAAAAATGTGCCAGCCATGAAATTTCTGAGGCTTTGCATGGTGACAAATGGTTTGTGGATCGGTTTGCTGAAACACCATGTAATATTCGTTCGTACTTTCGCACTTCTATTCCGTTCGCACTTCTCGTAAGGTCTCAATGTTTCGACTAGCCTGCTCTAGTCCTCTAGTCTCCTGATTCGGAAAAGAGCAGGCTAGTCGAAACGTTGAGACCTTACGAGAAGTGCGAACGGAATAGAATAAAGTGTGAAAGTTCGAATGAATATTACATGGTGTTTCCGCAAACCGATCCACATACCATGAAATTTCTGTCTCGATAAAAACAAGATTAAGAACCAAATGTTCATTTCACATTCATGGTCAGCGAACAACAGCCAAAGAACAATCACAAGTGATACACAACATGTATGAAAATATGGTTGTTAATTCTGTTTTTAGTAAGAAAGTAAATGTTTTAGTAATAATTTTCACGGTGAGCAAATTTTTGTGCTAAGCAGGGCCGTGAAATTGGTCCCTGGAGTCCTCAGATTCTAGATGTGAAAGTCTGCACTGTAATTTGGTACACTTTGTATTATTCATTGAGGCTAATGTCCCTGTCTGGTTATTGATTATCATTATTGGCTAAATTGTAGTTCAAAGACGGAATTGGAGTGTATACAATATACACTTGTACACCTATGTTTGCCTGTAATCACGGAGGAAGGGCTCTAAATGTCTTCCTCCTGTACACTGTACAGTAAGGCATGCCAGCAAGCTTAAAGGTACAGTACAGGATTGGTAAGATATATCCAAACAGAAATGCTCACAGATTTATGCATAACTTTCAGGGTGTAAAGATGGTACTGGTAGAAACATATCGTTAAAATATTTCTACCTGAAATGCTGTATTTATATTCACAAAGAGTTATTTAACCAAACACCCAAAACAGTTTTGATCTCGGGGTGAGATCAAAACCATAATTTTTTATGTTTTACAATGTATAAGAAAAATTGTGTCTGGTTTTCTCTATTTTCTCGGGACTCAGATGTCCGATTGAGCTCATAATTTTCACAGGTTTATTATTTTTTTATTTTTTTTATGTATACTGGATCCGACAAAGTGTAGGTGCTGTTCTGTGACCTTTACCAATCATGTATTATACCTTTAACAAACCCTTTATAGGCCTTATTCGCAGTGCATCCATCCTGCGTTCGAAGCAGAGCAATCAAACCGAGGCTTCAAAATAGTCTGGTACCCATTTTCTTTTTTGAATCAGTGTTATCTTTTCTGAAGGGTATACAGGGAAGGTAACATGAATAAGGCCCCTTGTGTTTACACATTTATTCAGATAACACAAACAAAATCCCCCAATTGTTCCTTCGTTGCCCTCTTTGAACTTTAAAATCTTACATCACCAAATGCATGCCAGTACAGTATGTACATTCGTACACGTACAGTATACTGAAGTGTACATTTTGTATGGCTATCCATCAACACATTGCACTTACTGTTACACCCATGCCATCAGGAAGTCTTCAGCACAGGAGAAATGGCTACACATGTGTTACTGTTAGTGACTTGTGCATGTACTGAAGCGTACAGCGTATTTCTACCACGTCGTTGAATTAAACTTACATGTATACATGTAATTCCTAAATGTACACTGCAAATGTACACATGTGTACATATGTACATTGTACATGTATAAGATGGCTACAAGTGCTAGAAAACCTTATTTGAAAATATTTTTACCCTGAGATCAAAACTGTTGTCGGTCTTTGTTTCACTAATTTCTGGATAGGCCTAATACATGTAAATACACCATTTCAGGCGGAAATATTTTAACGGTATGTTTCTACCAGCACCATGCATCTTCATACCCTGAAAGTTACATGTAAATGCAAATCTGTGAATATTTCTCTTTGGGTATGTTACACCAATTCTGTACTTACAGTGTACCTTTAAATTTTGTCCTTGCATTGCAACCATTTTTTTCCTCTGAACAAAAAGAAATTATCTATAGGAGAATAAAACTCATTGTGTTTAAATTGCAACACTTCACTGCGCAGTCTATTGTGCACTTTCTATATGAGTACTGCACATCAGTCATACTGCTTAAAGCAGTATGACTGATGTGCAGTACTCATACACATTACCATTGCACATATTAGTACATTGTACATACAGTATTTATTGTACCATAGCTCCGGAAAGGTTCTTTGCTCTGTGGTATACACATGTACACGTGTATAATGAATGTGTACAGTATTCCTTGTTATTATGTACATTTTAAGTCACAATTGTACTATAGGCCTACAGTACATAACGTGCACATCAAATAGCGTTGCGCACTTGCGCTAAAAATAGCACCGAACGTCAGAAAAACATTGCAACCAGGCATGAAAACGAATGGTGAGTGGGGGTATGTGTGCGCGTGTATGCATGGTGTGACGTCATTAGTGCAGAATGTTATTGGGGGATATAGTACACGTACATTTAACATTGGCGCTGTCATATATACAGAATGCAACAAATGTTCCAGGTAGACTTTCAGTTTCTCTCATGGAACTGTTTCAGTTAAATTCTCTCAGGGGGAACTCAGTAAAGCACAAATTCTTTTCATTACCGCAAGGAAATTGCCATGCCCTCCTAGTATAAACAAAGACCGACCGGCCGGAACCCAGCCTAAAGTTGCAGATTGGTGACTGTTACCGTCAGGTTACCGTTTGACAGAAAGAAGCCTAGCTTGCTTGTGACGTCAACGGGTGAAGGCAGGTCACTGTTTCCCCCTTCCCTTGCTTGTTGAGCATGAGCGACAACCCTCCAGCAGTGACTTGCTGAATGTAAGGGTGCCTGGAGGAATCCAGGGTCCCGTCCATGCTGTGTGGTGCGGGAAAGCTCTGACCTACCGTCACAATCAACTTATCCCACTTCTACTTCTGCTACTACTACTACTACTACTACTACTACTAAGTACTACTGCCTCTACAACAACATAATTATTGAACAAATTGCCTGGCCACTACTCACTCAACTTTTTCAAAGAGAATTTGACTGGAGCGGGATTTGAACCAATGACCTCCGGTACGGTATTCCAGAGGTTTGCTGGTTCGAATACTCTCTAGTCAATTTTTATTCACTTTTCAAAAGTTTACTAAGGCGGTTTCCAAACCTGAGCTATCCAGCCAACCAGCCCTATATTGGAAGTGTCACAAATTGTCAAATATCTTTGTTCATTCGAATCAGTACTTTGATGTTTTTATAAATCTTGTGGCCTTTTTGGTGTGCGTTCTGTTTCCTATTTGACCTAACCTGGGTTTGATTTCAATGAAGCCCTACAATTGATCGTAACTCGAGTTGTACGAAGGATAACCCATCGTATCCTAAATAGGGCTGCAATGCATCATAGTAGTTACGATGGGTTTGGTCAAATTGACCCAGGCAGACATGGTCAAAAGTCAGCAAAGCCACATTTTGAGTCACAGCCCATTAAATTAGTTGTCGCATACAATGCAAATATATGTAAATACTTTCTGATGATCAAGCGTAGAGTAGAGATGTCCTTGCGTTGTCAGGATGCGGATCAGGAGTAATACCTCCCAAATGACTCTGTTATATGTAGGCCTACACCTGACTGGGAGTGGACTGTATACATGTTATACACTGCACAATGCTGGGCGTGTTACTGTGTATATTGCCATTTAGTGCCAATTCTAATCCCTCAAGTAGTCCCTGTGGCTTTGGTACTGGATAATGTGGATATGACTCACACTGCTTGCATGGCTGTGTTCATGACCTTGTTGTGGTAAATGAAATAAAACATCCTCCCCTACTCTACCTTTACCTTCATTCCCCTACTCAATGAAGATGCAAAATTACTCCATGAAAATGTGTCCCTGTCAGTCACTCTGTGTAGGCCTATACATTGAGTTGGAGGCATACAATGTACCTACACTGTATTACATGTAGCAGTACATGTGTGAATTGTATGTGTAGTGTACATACATGTACATGTAGTACAAACATTACACATGTGAACTTGTACAGTACATATGTACAATTTGTATGGAGTACCGGTATTTACATTATAAACTTCAGTAATTTTTGTTTAATTAGGAAAAAAATACAGTCTGCTATAAGTGAAGGCAATGTATACATTTGGAATGTTTTTCGGCTTGGGGGGTAATTTTGTATTCATTGGGGGGTTTGTTCATATATCACTCCGTACACACATGTACTATCCACATGCATCAATAAATGATATAATACATGAAGTACATTGATTGAAAAGTGAACAAAGAAAAATTTACTGGAGCGGGATTCGAACTGGCGACCTCCTGACTCAATGACTCCTGGTGGTGTGTGAATAGTTTCATGGTTTCTGACTGCCAAACGAACAAAGATACATTGACCATGGGCCACCACCAATGTAGGGCTGGATGGCTCTGTTGGTAGAGCGCCTGTACGGTATTCAGGAGGTCGCCGGTTCGTATCCCACTTCAGTCAATTTTTCTTTCTTCACTTCTCAATGACTTTAAAAAATTCAGTCAGTTTCCCTTGTGGTTTATATTTGAAGTACATTTATATTTGAAGTACATTTAAAATGGATTGTTTTTAAAAAATCCAGCCCTCTCGTAGTAGGTCCCCTATTATCAAGCGTCATACCTTAGCCTGCCAGTGCCATTCAATTTTTCTTCACTTACCTTGGAAAAAAACCCACAACAACAAAACGACAGACAGAAACAATTTACTGTACACCCACACAGCCACAGTGTTTTCTTTCTCGTGCATGTTCAGGTCCATATATCACACGTGCATAAAGGTCACATGTTGGATTGATTGTGTGTGTGTAAGTGAACGTGGCTGTATATTAATCTTTTTGGTCATTCTGTCAAGCCTTGAGAAGAAGCAGATCATCCGTCGGACATTTGTGATCATTTTTTTTTTCTTTAAAGGTACAGTACAGGATTGGTAACATACCCAAACAGAAATGTTCACAGGTTTACGATATGTAGAAACATATCGTTATTAAAATATTTCCACCGGAAATGGACAAATGGTGTATATACACATACAGTATATCCAGAAATTAGTAAAACAAAGACTGAAAACAGTTTTGATCTCGAGAGGGGTAAAATCCAAATCATTCTTTATGTTTATAAGAAAAATTGAGTTGGGTTTGCACTATGTTATCATAAATCGGATGTCCGATTGAGCTTCACAGGTTTTCACAGGTTTATCATTTCATGTACATGTTTGATCAGATAAAGTGTGAGTGCTGGTCTGTGACCTTTACCAATCATGTATTGTACCTTTAAAAAGATGCAACTGGTTTAATAGACTTTACTCTGCCTTAAGTGACTTGGTGTCAAAATGGCCATCGTAACGCCAGCAGATTAATATATTGAGTAACCCGACCCTTCGCTGGAATGGAGACAGGCCAATATTCTGAGCCTCCCACTCTATGTTACCAAGGCAACGATTAGAAATGCAAGGGGTGGGATTGGGGGGAGGGGAGGGGTGTCGGAAACGAAACTCTTCCCTTCAGGAAACAGTCGTTCCAGTCAGATTGAGTCTGGTACCCTTACTATTGCTGGTCTGATATTGCATAGTGAGTGGATGGGTCACCAGGTGTCGTTGGCCCGCCCAGCTGTCAGAGACGAACATTTGTTGGTCAACTTTGTCCACCCATGGAGAAATTTCTCCATGGTCCACCCCAACCAATTGTGTTTAAATCTGATTGTTAAGTCTCAGGTTTCAACATTCAATGAAGCATGTTGCACCCCAAGCTGTCATATACTGTACCGTACGTACATGTACCATTGCGAGAGTTTAGTTTTCCTGGGTCATGCCCATAGAGCTATATTAAAATTACTAGAGCGTTAGCTCGGTGTTCTCCGTGCGTAGACGCTTTGAAGCCGTCCTGGGCGCAGTCATTTTGAATTTGTGTGCGTGTCTGTGGAACAAGAATACTTTAACTTCAATGCTTTTTGAAGAGTGCACTCTATATGCAACACGCAAGTATGCGCGAACGGTACCGGTAGTGCGTCTTGATGACGCTTGCAATCATTGCGTGACTGAAGTGCAGAGCGTGTGAGTGCACGGCCCTATATAAAATGCGCATTTACCAGAGGTGCGTCAGATTTTGGGCGTATTAGGTTTGTGCGTCAGATTTTGGGCGTATTAGGTTTGTGCGTCAGATTTTGGGCGTATTAGGTTTGTGCGTCAGATTTTGGGCGTATTAGGTTTCGATAACGCACCTGTATAGAATACAACGCAGATGCAAATGAACAAAAAACGTACAAAATGTTGTGTTTTCCATAGGTTTGTGCACTAACAGCAGGTATCACTTTGTACACGGAACTAGCGCTCTAGTAATTTTAATATACTTTAGCTCTATGGTCATGCCTCACAGAACTTTGTCTTGAAAATCTGAAGTTTGGGGTCTTCCAAAAAAATTGCAAGGTTGCATGAAGGTTCACCTTTACTTTTAATGCATCACTATCTTTCATTCTTAATCATCTTCCCTTTTTTTTTGCAATTTATTTTGGGAGATACTTTTATCTTGTAACGTTGCGTTGTTAGAAGTGACAAGAACAGTACATTTGTATGATTAACTCTGTTTCTCCCTTCTTTCTTTTTGAAATTTTTTTCCCATTTGTAGTTACACATGGATGCATCGTATCTCAACTCACCTTATTCAACCCAGATGGATCTGAAGCAATCAGAAGGTATGTCACTTACATACAGGTTTTTTAGGTCATCCAAATCCTCGATTCTTCTTGTTCTTCCTTCTTCCTTAATTGCATTTTGTTGTGTTCAGTACAGTGTAGTTCTCTGCTCTGTTGTTGATCTGTAGTATGCTGTGTTGTTTTAATGTGTTCTTTTGTGCATCACTTTGTTATTATCTTTTCATTGAGCATTATGGGAGGTGTTGCTCTGGATGGGTTGCAGTTTACGTGTAACCTTTTTGCCGTCCACGCTCACATGCATATGTGCTCCTCTTCCTATTTCTGATGTACTTTATGAAAAGATCTAGATTAAAATCCCACGAAAAAAGCACCCCAAGGTTCTGCAACCTTGCTAAGGTTTCATTTTCATTTTCACTCAGCTTAATACCCTGGGACAGAAATGACTCCTTGCCCCCGAGGCAAAGGGTGGGTGGGGGGATTGTATGCTTGTATCGTCCAATTAGATCATATTCATCTTGCTCCAGGGCTCTGAAGAGAAGAGAGGGGGGAAAATATATGGACATTTATGCGTAGGTTATGTGGAATGCGATATTCAGTTGAGTAGCAGTTAAAGGTAGTATCATACTTTGGTAAGAAACCAATACAGAAAATGTTCACAGATTTACGTATAATTTACAGGGTATGAAGATGGTGCTGGTAGAAACCTACTGTTTAAATTTTTCCGCCTGAAATGGTGTATTTATCCAGAAATTAGTAGAACAACGACCGAAAATCTTTTTGATCTTTAAAAAGATAAAAAATATAAGAGAAAAGACTTAAGAAATTCTGTGGCTGTTTTTCACTGTTTTCTCAAAAAGTGGGCACCGCATGGGCCTGGAAATTTTCACAGATGACTGTTACTGTGTCTGTCTTGATAGTTTTGCCCATGAATCTGTATTTCTTTGATAAAAAACGAAGTGTGATATTACCTTTAAAGGAAATCTGATGAAAGGTTCACTGTTTCGGGGAATTCAATTATTGTTTTGAAAGAAATTTGTTACAGAAATCTATTTTTATTGTCATGGCTTGACAGTTCCCCAGCCCCAACGTTAAACTACAACAGTACCAGTCCAACCAGTAACAATGTGCCGTCACAGGATCTCTACCAGTTGTCGCACTACCTCAAGGTAAACTGTATTAGACTTTTATATCCTCAGATGTGATATCTCAAAAAAACTACAAGGACTGATAATCTAAATCTTATTAGCATTAATCAAATCATTTTCACCGAAAAAATTGATTTTCTGAATAATCAGTCATGCACAGTAGGTCAGGTATTTTGATGTCTGTAGTCGGAGACATAGCCAGTTTTATACTGACTGAAACCTTCTGAGGTTCCGTGAAATTGAAGTGTTCCGTCAGAGGGATGTGATGCATTTGAGGGTTGTGCATCGGTAGTTACACTTGCTACCTTACCAACAGCCACAAGAGTTCTCATTAGAACACTTAAGACCAGCACAAGACCTCCAGTCTGAATTCAAGTCCCCATTTTGTGGGCCTGTGTGCCTGCCCATGGTTTCCCTCTTGGACTGTTTGTCTTTTTTAATGTTTTCTGTGCAATAAAGGTAATGAAATTAAAATTAAAATAAGTCACAAGCCATTATAATTAGCTGCTACAAATGCATTGCTTTGTCATTGTTCATGCTACTGCCTGCAACTCATGGTCTTGTTATTATTTATTTCTGGTAATGACACCAAGGATTCCTCAAAAGCGCCCTAGGCACTGTAGCTCGAAAGCCTGACGAAACCTTTCATGGAAAGATGATGAGAAGAAGATACAGTTTTAGAGGTGGGAGGAAAACTCCAGAGTAATATTCTGGGTAAAACCCACAGAATCAGGTAGGGACTGAAAACCCAATCCATTTGTGGACCGAGCCGGACTTGAACCTGGTCCGCAGGGGTGAAAGGCGAGGAAAGAACTGCTACGCCAACCTGACTCCCTAAATTAAACCGGACTCCCTTGTGATGGTCGTGTGTCTGGTCTTGTGATGGTGTTGACTACAACACTGCTGCTAAATGGTTCCATGCAATTTAGTCCTTCTCTGAGTTGTGTCTTCCATATTCATTCAATGATCCCTCCATCCTTGATCCGTGAAACAGGAGGCACTCCACCGGGAACAGATGCTTGAGCAGAAGCTGGCTGGCCTGCAGAGGCTGCTGTCGTCCACTCAGGAGGCATCAGAGGGCAGCTGGCAGGCTCTGATCGACGAGGACAGGCTCCTGTCCAGACTAGAGGTCCTGGAAAGTCAGCTCAGGGCATACTCAAAGGTAAGGTGGATTCGGCATCTGCTTGTAGTAGTAGTACGGCTACATTGGTGTCGGGCAGTCCTGGGCAACTGGGGTAGGGAGGCAAAGTTTGCCAACCTTTACAATAAACTAGAAAAGAGGTTGTTCATTGTGGGGTAAATGGTAAGAAGTTTTTGATGGCTTACGATGTTGGCTGAAAGATATCGACATATCGGCTGCTGATTGCTAGCCTTTATCAAGTTGATGAAGACACTTTCCAAACAGACATTTGTTTTGCCTTCCTACTCAGACAAACATTGTAACCACAGCAAACGTGGTGGGTGTACATCACTGATCTATACAAACTGGATAGGTCGCGGGTGCAGTGATTAGACTGCAAGCTGTGAAGTCACCAGGGCCATGTTAGCAGCCACAGCAAGCAGTGCAGCCATTCTCTGTATACACCTTGCTGCGCCTGCCATTGTATTGAATATCCCAATGTGGCAGCACGGATGCTTCTCGGGCAGAGTTGCGCGACCTATCCAGTTTTTATAGATCAGTGGTGTGCATGCATGAAAAGTTTGTCTGACATCCGGGGATTTTGTACATGCGCGCACTGGCCAAATCACTGTTTCAATAAGCCATCTTACATTCACCAGTCCTGCTGTACTCCAAAGTTGATGCCATGTTTTCCTCAAACTTTCCAGGCAAACTCTGAGGAGAGTATACGGAAGGAGCTGGTGGCCCTCCAAGAGGACAAGCACAACTACGAATCCACGGCCAAGGAGTCTCTCAAGAGGGCGTTGGAAGAGAAGCTGGAAGCATGCCGGAAACTCTCAGACATGGAGGTATGAATATAAAGATTCCTTCTACAGACTTGCTAGACATAGTCTGCTGGTGGCAGTTCTTACTTCAGCTGGGTCCAATGTCATAGAATCCATTACGGCCTATTTTGTGCGCTTACGGGCACTGCTTTGTGTGAATCTATTTCATGGAATCAGTAAGCAAGACATTTTGGGATTTATCGTTAGCAAATAATTTCTAGGCTAAGCTATTAATTTTTTTTCTGCCAATGCACTGTGCATTCTGCAGAAAGTCCTTTTTTACCGTTACCAAAATGAAAACTCGCCTGTGAAAAATGCTAACCGTAAGCAAAAAAGTCTGCTACTGTAAGCGAAGAATTTTTGCTTATGGTAACAGATTTTATGAAATTAGGCCCTGTTCTGACTAAACTGCTGTATTAGTATTGCTAAAGGCATAGCACGTCATTGATCATGCTGAACTTTTGGGAAACAGGGCATTGATTCCAATCAGCTAGATTTCACAGTGCTTATCATCAAAAAGCTTACCGCAAAACATTTCCTCAAAATAGAGGTTTCAAGAAAGCAAGTAATAGTTCTTAGTTTTTACCGAAAGTTACACATACTTCCATTGTGCTTGATTTTGATTGCTTCAGTCGAAATCAGGTATTCAGATGCAGTTGTGCAGTTGCCTCTAATGACATCCTTTCAGAGGAAAATCTTTTCACAGGATAGGTATTGATGTCAACTATCTGAACTGAATTAAGCTTTCACACATAAACTGAACAATCGTTTTGTGGCCATTACCAATTCTGGACCGTTACCCTTAAAAAGGAAAGCCTATCACATTCAACATTTTAGAAATAAACCAGGATGCCGTTGATTTCTTTCCTTACCCCTCTTCTCGTATCTAGAGAATGCTAAGTAACTCTGAGGATGAGTACGCCCACTCTAAGGAAGAGGTAGAGCGGCTACAAGCTGAACAAGAAGCCCTGATTTCCAAACATACCGAGCTGAAGGAAGTGTCGCAGAAACTCATCGAGGCTGAGAAGATACATGCAGATGAGGTCAGAGGTCATTTTGTGCAATACCAAATAACAAATAACAGATTAATAAATTACATTTGTATAGCACTTAATATTGTGTTTCTAAGCCACATTATTCCGGGTCATTATGTTACAATATAAACATTCCTGAAACGATCTCAACTCCCTGGGGAGTATACAGCCCTGGCTGCAGTAAGCAGCGTGCTCAAAGGCTAATCAAACCATAAAGCCATCTCTACCCTCATAGGTACCCATTTACACCTGGGTGAAGAGGAGCAATATGTGACAAAGCGTCTTGCCCAAGGATGCAAGCACCACTAGCCCATGGCTGGATTCGATCCCATAATCGGTGAATTGACCACAAGACCTTGAGTACGACACACCATACCACTAGGCCACTGCACCCCGCAATTAGAGTCTTTAGACAAAAGATGTCTTTGCTTTGCTCAAGGCATTCAAGAAGCACCGGTTTCCATCTTAGGAGGTCTTTGTCGAGTCTTGAATCTTTCCTCTTAGAACACAGTGATACTAGGAAAGTAAGGTTTGCGGAAACACCATGTATAAACCAGGGATGTGAAACTTCAGATTTAAATCTGAATTCCGATTTTTTGGTTTGGATTTTAAGAATTTCAGCTTTATTTGTACACCTGCTCTGTACAAAAGTATAGGAGCTTTTACATTTCAGCTTTTTCCTTGGTGTTTTCAGATTTGTGTGTGTGTGGTCACTCACATCCCTGATAAACTCTTTTCTAGAAGTGTCTGGTTCCGAAAAGAACCGTTTAGAAGTTGTCTCGACTTTCTCAGCTTTCATGAAGCAATTTCTCCTGAAGATGGCCAGAGTACACTGGCCGGAATGTTGAGACAACTTCTCACCGGTTCTTTTTAGAACCACACAATTAGAACAGGGTTACATGGTGTCTCCGCAAACCTTCCTTTCATATGTTACTTCCTCCATGCAAAGCTTCAAATCCTACTTCCAATGAGACTACCTCAAACTGATTTATTATTATTTGAAAAAAATTATTTGCGCTCCTCAGGTGGAGAGGTTAACAATTGAGAAGGTGGAATTAGAGCGGAAGGTTGAGATTGCCTCCCGGGAGGAGATCGCCTTGGCAACCAGGATCGAGGAGATGCAAGCAGAGTGTGACTTTGCCCGGGAACAGCTGGCTGCCATTAAACGTATGATCTCAGATTCCCTTGCAAGATCTGCATTGGATTGGGAAACTTTAATAGGCCATTTACGAAATGGAGGCTCAGGCTTAAGCTCAAGCTCAGGCTCAGGTTCCAGCTGCGACATCCATATGCTGAAAATATACGTTGTAGGTTTTGATTGAAGCTAAAGCTCTGGTGAAGCTCTGAACCTCTCAAACCAGAGAATCTACTTCCGAACCGCAGCCAAAAGCCTCTATTTTGAATCCCGTTTGTTTAGAATGGATTCACAAAATGGAGCCGTAGCCTGAAACGGAGCGTGAGCCTCTGTTTCATAAACACAATTAGATTGATATTTTTTTATTTCAACCAAACAAGAACGGCTCAACAAGATTTCTTCTTTTTGTTTGTCTTCACATATATTTTTCTAATGTTTGCAAAAGTCATGCACCATCGACAACATGCCGTACATTCCAACCTTATTGCATTCTCAAGTACAGCATGGCACCTGACACAACAATAGGGCCTCATTTAAAATCTTTTTTTACTTTAATAGTGGCCCAAAAAGTGTTCATTTTTTGTTTTGTTTTTCTCAGTTCGTTATGAGGAAGTTCAGGAACAGCTCGGCCACTACGCCAAAGACTCGGAGAAACCCGACAAGACTGAGGAACAGGAGAAAGAGGATGAGAACCGTAAGATCATTCAGGAAAATAAGGACGACACCAGACAGGCCAAGGACGATGCTGATATCACTGATGCAAAAGTTATAACAATAGGTAGGTTGCCATAGAAAATCAGTGTTTTGTGAACCAATCACATTTAAGTTAGAACAATAGGTCGGTTGCCATAGCAAATCAATCGCTTGTGAACCAATAGCAGTTAAGTTAGAATAATAGGTAGGTTGTCATAGTAAATCAATCGCTTGTTAACCAACCACAGTTAAGTTATAACAATAGGTGGGTTACCAGAGCAAATAATTTATTAGTGCCTGTACAACATTGGTAAAGGTGACAGAGCAACTGCAGGCTGCTCATAATTCGATTTGTCATGGAATAAAAACAAACCTGTGAAATGTTCAGCTCAATTGATCACTGGAAACAGTAGAAAACAGGAAATCATAGATAGATAGATAGATAGATAGATAAAACTTTATTCCATTCCAAAATTGGAAAAATACATGCAGTTGTCAGTCTCTCATAGCAATTGATGGGCCAAATTGTGTGGGAATCTAATTTTTTATCTTGCCAAGATTCTCGCTTCTGCTATGTCTTATTAGGAGTAGAAAAAAAACATGCACCTATAGCCCACGCAACACGTTTTTTATGTAATTGGCGCTTAATAACTGAATAGATCTTCCAAAAAAATGGTTTCAATTGCATTTTTGGGGGGGGGGGGGGGGGGTTCTAGACAACATTTTGGGGGGCTCAACCCCCCTCCCCCCTTAGAACCGCGCCTGATTTAGCGCTCACCCTGCTCTCGCCTCTCTCTTTGCAGAGAAAAGCGGCAAATCCCTGAAAGGAGAGGACAGTACCGAGAAAGACGGAAAGGAGAAAGAAAAAGAGAAAGTGAATCGAGCAGAGGAGAAAGCCGTCAACGGCGATACAACACCAACAGGTATGAAACATGATAAGACTCAGAGACACTGGGGTGAAGGTGTACATGCTTTAACTTATAATAATAATAATAATTTAGGCATTTATATAGCATTCTTACACACAAGAAGGGTATCACAACTCTTTATTATTCCTGGTCATCTGGCCCATTTACATTCCTGAAACAATCTCAGCTCCCTGGGGAGTATACAGCACAGCCCGCAGCTTCCTGCAAAGTGCGCAGGGCGAATAAAGCATACAAAGCCATCTCAACCCTGACAGGTACCCATTTGCTCCTGGGTGAAGAGGAGCAGTATGTGATAAAGTATCTTGCCCAAGGACGCAAGCACCATTATCCCATGGCTGGATTCGAACCCACAATCTGTAGATTGACCTTAAGATCTTGAGTACGACATACTAGGCCACAGCACTCCACATCTTGCAGGCCAGAACTTCAATGCTGATTATAAAACACTTGAATCAGTCTCCTTTTATAATGCAGATGCATCACCGACGTCACACAATGATCCTCCTACTCAAGGAACCTTAGAGGAACAACTTGAGGGATACAAAGGTACGACAAGTCATTTTCATAGTGAGCCTGTTTGACGCGTTTCAAAACAATTGGATTTGACTCAGCTGGCACTGGACACAGCCTAACCATGCAGTCTTGTATTTTTCCCTTTCAGCGGAGCTGCTAGACTCGGAAACCAGGCTGCAGGAGAGCCAGGAGCAAGTCAACAGCCTACAGCTCCAGCTTCGGCAGGCTCAGCTGGAGGCTATCGAGAACATAGCCAAGGTCACCGCCATGGAAGGTATGTCTGCATTCCCTGTCCCATCATAAACTGACCAGAGATCTTCAATACCAGAACAGCCAACTGGCATTCCTGATTTTAATCATACACCTGTATCTCCAAGATTATGTTTCAGCCCACTTCCATAATCGTGATGTGTTTTTTTTTACACAATCTGTAAATATTTATGAACAAATTTGGTTTTGGTTTCATTCCTAAAGTTTCTTTCACGGTTTGTGGCTCATCGCAGTTATTGCAGATGTGTTTGCAGCAAAATTTGTCAATCTATCTGTCTTTATCAATACAAGTAATAAAATGCTACAAACTGCTCACCAGCCAAAATAATGACCTGAAGTTTATAAAATGCTTGGAGTTAGGAGGGCCTGACGCGTTTCCATCCTAGCAGAATCTTTATCTGAGGCTAAAAAGATAAAGATCCTGCTAGGATCGATACGTGTCAGGTCCTCCTAACTCCAAGCATCTCTGTTTTTATGATTTATTGATTAACATTTTGTTTTCGTCTCTGAAATGTAGAAAAACTGAAAGAATCAGAGAGAACCCTGGAGAAGACCATTGAAGAAGCAACTTCAGATCTCAGAGAGAGAATAGGTAAGATGCACTGTAAAATTATCAGTACTTAGGACTGCGTTTAGCTTTGGCCTCCAATAGCGCTCCGCACTAATGACGTCACACGAGTGATTTGGCCAGTGTGTGCATGTGCAAAATCCCCGTATGTCAGACAAACATTGACCTGCACACGTGTACACCATGCATGCATGCTCGCGCACACAAGCACACCCACAACTTTGCAATGTTTGTCTGAGATCCGGTGTGACGTCACAGCATTTAGCCTGCTATTTTTAGCGCAAGTGCGGAGCGCTTTTCTATTTTCTGGGTGGACAGAAATTTCCTCTCAAAGTTCAAACATGATATGACTTCAGGTTCCCATGATTTGAGGCCGCTATGATGTGACTTGAGGCCATTGTGGTATGACTTGAGACCATTGTGATATGGCTGTGAAGGCCACCATGATGCAACTTGAGGCCACCATGGTAAAACTTAAAGGCTGACTGTAATATAACTAAGGAAAGGGATGAAAGTGCTTTAAAATTATCGCTTAAAACATAATTAATGATTTTATAAATTTATATTTTTATGTACAGTAAGTGCTCAATTTTGACAAAAAAGTTTAAAAATCAGTACATGTATGCCCCGTCCCCCAAAAAATCCCTCTTGGAACCAATCCATGCAACAATGCGTGTGACATCACCTACATAACTAGTATAGTATACTGTGTGGCGTTCTGCATTTGACATAAGGAAGGTTTTTCGTTGGAAAAAGTGGTGTGCTAAATTATGGGTCTAAAATTGTTACACAAACTGTGATGGGACAGGTTGAGTTTTATAACAATACGAATGTATTTAACTTCATAATTTTGAGTTTTGATTTCGGTAAACCTTTAAGGCCATTGCGGTATGGCTGGAGGCCACCATGATGTGTCTTGAGGCCACCTTGATATTGCTTGGGGCCACCATGATGGGTTTTGAGGCCATCAACTTTTCGACTCAAGTACACCATGATGCAATGCTGTCCACATTATTGTGGTCTATTTTTTGTTTCTTTCATCAACTTTCCCTCCATGCTCTCTAATTCTGACAATTGTTCACGTTTTCCCTGCCCATGTTCTGTAGCTCAACTGGAGGCGTCCGAGTTGCAGAGAAGTAGAGGGAGTCCAGTCATCGAAGGTAAGAAATTAACCCAGAGTAATATTTGTGCCACACTACGTACGCACGTGTGATACATGCGTGCATGCAAATTATATGCAACCCGGCACATCAGCCAATCAGAACTGTTTAAACATTTCCGCCTGGGTCATGACGGAGGCCGAGGATGTTGATTGGTCATAACCTAGAGGTCAGTGCTGGGTTGGCTTGCACAATTTATTAGGAAATCTGCACGCATGTGACAGATGCTTGCTTGCTAAAGCCCTGTTCATACAAACAAGTGAATGTGAGGTGTGTTTTGGTGACACAGCATTCAGTCTGTGCTGTTTTTCAAAATGTGACACAAGGAGATTTAGTTCACTGCACAATTTGTGTAAATTGTTTGTTTTTTTAATGATCAAATAACCACAAGGGAAACTGACTGAATTTAAAGTCATTGAAAAGTGAACAAAGAAAAATTTACTGGAGTGGGATTCGAACCGGCGACCTCCTGCATACCGTACAGGCACTCTACCAACTGAGCCATATTGGTGGTGACCCCAATAGTCAATTATCTTTGTTCGTTTGGCTGTCAGAAGCCATGAAAGCACTCACACACCGCCATACCCCAGGGATCGTTTCAATGATACACACAGCAATGCTGCAACCTGGGAACAGTTACAAAGTACCAATAGTATAAAGTCTCACTGCATGGCTCTCCTGATTTTCACCACCAACAGAGCCGATCTATGCCAAGAGCAGTGAGAGACAGCTAAGTGCTGCCCCTGCTGATGCCAAGAACAACCTCCTCAACACCATGCTACCTGAACAGCTGGCTGGACTACACAATCACATTGGGGACAACACAGGTACATACCAAGCCCCTTCCCCCACCCCCAGTCCTCCTCACCCTCCTCTCCCCTTTGGCCAAATTAGCAGGATTCCATCCTGCAACCCCTGGAATACCGTACTGATGCTCTACCAACTGAGCTGTCCAGCCTTTTTTTTCTTGGTGTCCCAAATCGTCAATTATCTTTAAGCCATAAAACCCAGTCAAACTGAGTGCACGAGCTGAGTCGAGTGCACGATACCAGGCAGAATGCGTTTTTCAAGCTTGTTGACAAGTTCTGAGAATTTAAATTGAGTGATAACTCCTGTTCATAAGTTGCAACTGGATGTGGAAGTCTTTTAGGGGCTGGAGTCAACAATGACATCTAGATGCATACCACAAAGGCCTGTTACCAATTGGCCCTTTGAACCATTGAAGGGTCAAGACATGGGCCATGTAAATACTGTTAGATGGCATTACAATGCAACAAATGTGTGAAATTACAACATTTGTCAGTTAAACTCCAGAAACACAACCCAAGTGAAACACAGATACAGTGGAACACCACTATAATGAACATTTGGCCATACCAAACATCATCCTTGGCTCCCAATTTGTGTGTACAATGCATACTGAATACAGTTCTTTAATTCACTAGAAAAAACAATCACTATAACAGACAATATATATGCACCCCGTCATGTTCGTTATAATGGTGTTCCCCTTGTATAATGTATATGCCTGCTGAGCATTGTTCACTATAACAAACGACCACTATAACGAACAATTTCTGTGCATCCCGGTATGTTCGTTATAGTGACGTTCCACTGTACTTATTTTTCCTTTCTTTTCGTTGCTCATGCAATTTAATACTAAATACCAAAAAGTTTCATTTGCTCAACATTGTTCTAATATTAAATCATTTTTATATTTTGTTTCGTTTTTTGTTTTTTGTTTTTGATTTGGTTGTACGTTTGTTTGATTTTGATAGAATTAATCTCGGAGGCTGCTGATACGTCTCTTTCGGAAACCCTGCATGATGATCCATCAGGTTAGCTTCTGCCTTCCCTTTATGTTGCATCTCCCTCCTCCTAATCCTGGTACAGTTTAACCCTAAACCCCTAGGCCCCTGTAGTAGAAAGCATACTGAATCAAACATACTTAAAGGTAGTATCATACTTTGGTAAGAAGCCAAAACAGAAATGTTCACAGATTTACGTATAACTTACAGGGTATGAATATGGTGGTGGTAGAAACATACCGTTAAAATGTTTCCGCCTGAAATGGTGTATTTATCCAGAAATGAGTAAAACAAAGACCAAAAATCGTTTTGATCTTTTAAAAGATCAAAAATAAAAGAGAAAAGACTTAAGAAATACTGTGGCCGTTTTCACTGTTTTCTCAAAAAGTGGGCAACGTATGGGACAGAAATTCTAACAGATGACTATTACTGTATCGTCCTTGATATTTTGCCCATGAATCTGTATTTCTTTGATAAAAACCAAAGTATGATGCTACCTTTAAACAGTTGGTCACAGGTTTGGTCGGGTTTGGTACTGAACCTGACAAACTTCAACAGGCTCCAGCTGTTGGGAGTTTGATTCACTTGGTATGGATGTGCCTATGCCTTGGCGTGTGGCTGTAGACCAACTGTCCCAAACCACACAGCATTTCCTGTGAAGATTTTTCAGAAGAATATCACTTTTTTATGTCTTTTATCCGCAGCTCATTTTGATGAGCGTCTGGAGGAAGCGTTACAGTTCAGTACCAAAGAGATAGAAACATTGAAAGGTAAGGAGTAGGTCTGGCCAGGTCAGGTCAATTCAGGTCATGTCAGGTTATTGAGTGAAGGTCATCTATGATGTGACTTTGAGCAAAAGTAAGGCTTGTAAGAAGGTTTGTGAACAATCACACATCTGCATGCTTTAGGAACCTGTTCAGATTTGGGAAAGAAAAACTGGAAAACAACTCAACATAGTTTTTCATAAAGTATGAGCAGAATTCATAGTATTTACCATTGCTATGTTATTTATAGTAATAATTACGTTATCAGACTGCTCAGAATCTTTTTGAAAGAATTTTCATAATCATATTTGATTTTTCAGTCAGTTTGTTCAATATCACACCAGTTTATTAAGGGATTCACTAAAATGTGGGATTTGTGTAGGTCTACCATCTGAATTAAGCGATTTACGAGTTAAATCTGAATAGTAGCTGGTACACAGGCTTCTTTCACTGCACATAAACACCCCAGTTTGAATTTCCCAGACTAAAGACTCTGTTGCTATGGCACATGATTTGTGGCAAGCTTTTGCATAGCTATACCTGTCTCTGGAATGGACTGGTTCCTTTGTGCCATTCTTATCTATCATGAACAGTGCATTGGTGCAAGACGTCTGTTATGTAGCTAAACAAAAGCTTGCCCCAAATCATGTGATATAGTAACAATGTCTTTAGTCTGAAAAAATCAGGATTTGATGTTTATGTACACAGTGAAAGAATTCAGTGTACCAGATATTGTTTTAATTTTAAATCACGAAATGCTTATATGATCCTGACACTTTCTGTAGAGTAACGCCATCACTCCCAAAGCAAGTTTGACTTGTCATGACTACCTTGAAATGTTGTCTGGTTGTAGTTCACCACTTTAATGACCCTTCTTAATCACATTATGGAGCATCATTATATGACATCACTCGTGGGAAGTTGAGGGGTGGGAAGGGGGAGCAGCATCTTATGAGTCAGAGGACTTGTCATTTGGAGTTCTTGGGTAAATGTTCAAATGAATCCGTCTGAGACCAGAATCACCAGACTGTGTGCAGTCCCATTGGGGTGAATAATTGTGGTCTGAGTAATTGGATACATCCTGGCTTCTAGCGTTCCCCTGTACATCAAGGTACATGAGTCCTAGTAGGATCAGTACATTTGCATTCCCAGTCAGCCAAACCTAGGACAGCGTCGAGACAGTTCGACAAGTGTTTTACTTTCTCTGCTTTTCTTCCTCTTTGTAACTTCTTGCAGAGAAACTCCAAGCTTCGCTGAACCGGCAGAAGACATACGAGGACCAGCTTGAGAAGCTGAAACGTAAGTGTTTGCCCGGAGGGAAAGTAAAGTTCATTGTGGAGAAAACTGCATGATCTGATCTAGCTTCATACTGAATAGATTTGAGTATTGTGGCATTAAGTCTTGCTCAAGTGCAAAAACCAAGTCGTGTTGTGTTGTTTGAACACAAAATGAAGTATGAAGCTTGAGTGAAGTTCCACTTCCATGTGTTTATGTTCTAAACAGTGTTTCACAGTCTTTAATACCTACATGTACCCCAGTTTTAACCTATAAACCAATAGCGCGAATCAATGTTTACATGCCATCAGTGTCACGTGACTTGTAATGGGTATTTTGTCATCTCGTTTGGCACAGAGTAGCAGTAAGAACGTGCAAAGAAGAATGTGGAAGATATAATAGTCTTTGCTTGTTTCTACTGCTGTTCTGTGCCAAATGAGATTACCAACTATAAGTCACGTGAAGGCTTGTAAACATGTATCGCGCAATCGGTCTATTGCGTGTGGAGGAAGCATTCATCATAGTCATTGATGAGTTTTCCTGTCTTTATTAAAGGTACTATCATACTTTGGTACGATACCGAAACAGAAATCATCACAGATTTACCTATTACCTACAGGGTATAAAGATGATCATGGAAGAAACATACCATTAAAATTGTTCTGCCTGAAATGCTGTATTTTTCCAGAAAAGAGTAAAACTAGTGACCAAAAACAATTTTGATATATTAAAGATCAAAAATAAAAGAGAAAAGACTTAAGAAATACTGTGGCCGTTTTTCACTGTTTTCTCAAAAAGTGGGCATCGTATGGGACTGAAATTTTCACAGATGACTATTACTGTATCTCCCTTGATATGTTTTGCCCATGAATCTGCATTTCTTCGACAAAAACCAAAGTATGATATTCCCTTTAAACTTTCTCATTCATACATTTCTTTCAACTATTCCACTGTGTGATTGCTGTACCCTTTTAAATTTTGAAATCAATTACGAGTATATTTTTGTTGTTGGGTAGGGGACCTGAGCGAGATGCAGAAGCGACATGAGATCTTGGTTGAGGAGAATGAGACGTTGAAGGAGCAGTTGATTGACAGCCAGGAAGAAGCTAAGGAGGCTACTGACCGGGCCGAGGATCTGCAAGGTTAGACCTGGAAAGATCACCCTACAAAATATCTCATTTCATAGAGCTGCTTAGCACAAAATTTGCTTAAGCATGAAAAGTCTTCCTTGATCAAGCAGGATTACCCACCAAATTTTCATGTGATGTTTACTGCTTTTGACTTGTATTCGGCAATTGTTTGCTGAGCATAACATTCACAAGGAATTTGGGCTGGCAAACTGATTTTATTCAGAGATGCAAATCTGACTTCTTTCTATTGTTCACGCAAATTCTGATTTGTTTTTTCAGCATTAATCTGCATCTTTAGTTATAATCAGTAGTGATTTTGCTTCATGACCAAACTATAAGAGATAAAATACATATTGATTACGTCGCCCGCCGAGATAAGGGATTCGATTCACCCCTGCTGACCCCAGATAGCTCGGTGGCCTAGTTGTATGGCATCTGTACTAGTAAGCAGGAGGTTGTGGGTTCGAATCCTGCCAGAGCCAGCGCATGATTTTTTTCGTGTGCACTCAAAAGGCACTTAGTGAAGTGATTATCTGCATCTTTGAAGGGCAATCAATTGTTTGCATAGTATCTCTGTATGTACTTGAAACATTATGATATTTGACTGATAACTTGGTTCCTAGTAGGTGATATATTGTGCAGCAATTCATCAGCATTCAAAGTTTTATATTGATTTTTTCCTTCGTCAACAGAACAACTTGACAGAGTTGAGAACTCGGCCAAAGAAGTCAACGATCAGATTCTGGAACTCAGAGGTGAGTAAAACAAACGGCAGCTTCTAATCTGTATCTCAGAAATACGTAAACCATTCTGTGACGATTCATAAATTATGCATCAAAAATGAAGTTTGAATGTTTGGTGCGGTGATGAGGAACATTTGTATGACAATTTCTTCTTGATACCATGCTTAAAATTTCCCCTTCTTTCCAGATCAACTGATGGAGGAACAGCAGGCAGCCAAGGCTAGCGTGACGGAAGCATCGCAGACCAAGCGTAAGTCCCTCAGACCCATCACCGTAATGTGCCGAAAAATGTCTGTGCTTTGATACCGCAAGCATGTTTAGAGTTTTGGGCAATTGTATCAAATTGTATATTTTTGCTCTTGAAAAAATGAATGAATCTCACCATTGAGTGCTAAAAGAGTAACTAGCAGAACCGGGCATTACCTTGTTTGAAAAATGTCGTAAGCTGCGTCCCTCAATTTACAGCATGACATTTCATTGAATTGTTTGAATAGCATTCCGCACTAATGACATCACACCATGCATGCACATGCACACACAGCTCAGCTCACCACACGTTTGCATGGCCGGTTGCAATGTTTGTCTGAGGTGCTATTTTTAGCACAAGTGCGCAGTGCTATTGTCTGAATTGTTTGGCTACGGCTAAATTGAAACAAAGCCATTTCCCTTTATAGACTTGTGTGTTATCTCAAACCTTAGCCAGTCAAAAACAGGCCGTCAAAAGCCAAAAAGTAGAAAATTAATTTAAAAACATTCAGCAGTAAATGCAGTTCACTTGACATTCAAGGTTTTTGGAATATTGACTGTTTACCAGGAATTGACTTTGGTATTTTTGTTTTTTATTTTGGTCATTCTTCTGAACAACAGAACAGCTGAGTAAAGAGCAAGAGGCATTGAAACGGCAAGGGAGCTTGCTGGAGCAGATCCAGAGTGAGTTGAAACATCTCTGAACCTTTTCTCCTAGATGCTCTCAAAAAATTCCTATTCATCGTAACTCTTTTTTTTTACGGAGCTTTGTCAAACATTTGGTATGGTTTATAAATCAGTGAAGTTGTTTGTGTCACATCTCTATTCAGTTTCCAGATATTTACTTCAAATTTGTTGCAGTCTTTTGTTCATAAGTTTCTTTTGGGTATTCTGGGTTTTTTTTGTGCATCTGTACAGTATTGTTGAGGTCGTAGGTTTGAATCCCACTCTAGTCTATTTTTCTTAGTTCACTTTTCAATGACTATAGAAGCAAAAGTCATTAACTCCTGCAATATGCACGGATTTAATGTAATTGTTTTTTGACTGAATGCTACCAAAAAAAAACCCACGTCATTGTAACGCCAATCACGTGACTACCATGCAAATGAAGCCATTCAAATTGCCCAATCAAGTGCTCAACCTGAAGGAGTTTGAGATTTAAACAACTCTTTGTTTTCCTATTTTCAGAACAACTCACTGCTGTGGAGGAGAAAAGCCTAGAGACTGAAGTAACAATTGATGACTATAAAGGTAAGTCTTTGTGGTTTTTTGTTGCCCTTTCCTTTGCTTCTCCGCATTCTCCTGAAGACGACCAGAACGTTGAGTTATTAAACTCTTTTCAGAGCCACCAAACTCATAAAAGAATATAATCTATGGCCGTTCACCAACTAGTTGAGGGCCGCCAGGCCAGAGCCAGCCGGTACCCTCAGGTCGCTATATCCAGGCCAGGGGCCGATTTCATTAAACTTACGACGCGCCGCAGAGTTAAGACGCATCCTTTCTATATGGACTCACTGCATAGATGCGATGCGTCGCAGAGATTTATGAAATCGGCCCCAGGAATGAGCTAAAACCCGCTTGAGTGGAGGACACCAAGGGAGTGGCCCATTCTCTGTGAAAGCGCGGTGGACCGGGAGAACCCGAATTCAGACACCAGCGGCTGTTTTGTGCCAAGAGAAGAAAGAATCCTGAAGTTTGATGATGTTACTTGAAAAGCAAATTAAGACTTTTGACACTTATGAACAATTTTACCAATTCCTGTGCAGATGAAGTCAAGAAACTCACCGGTGAGCTGGAGAAAGTTAGGCAAGACAAGCAGCGGCTGGAGGAGGAGTCTACACAGTCACAGAAGGCATTGCAGGAGCTGCAGGCGTCCAGTGAAAAGCTGACATCCCAGAAACAAGGTAGGCTCCTGACCAGCAGTATTAAATTAGAATAAAAAAAAGAATTGGGTTTGACAAATGTTTTGTGGGCCTGTACTCTTGTACTTACACTCAGATAATTTCATGGAATCCATTACCGTAAGAAATATTTTTTTGCTTAATACCATAGCAGACTTTTTTGCTTACATTTAGCATATTTCACGAGAGAGTTTTCTTTCTCGCTACGCTAAGCAAGGACTTTCTCCAGAATAATTGTGACAGTACATGAGCAGAATAAAAATCAAGTTTAGCCTAGAAATTCTTTGCTATTAAAACTGATTAAGCACCATAAGTCTTGCTTACGGATTCCATGAAATATATTTCTCGCATAGCAGTGCTTGTATCACAACAAGAGGCTGTAACGGATTCCATGAAATTTGGCCCTTTATTCAGCAAAGTGCAAAAAGTTCTGAAAACTGAAAAGGGTAAGATCAACTTATTACATTCAAGAGACCCCCCTCCCCTTCTCCCCTCCCCTCCCTCTATCTCATCTGTATCTTCTTATCTTGGTTTCATGTTGCAGACACTCAAGAGAGCCAACCTCCATCCCAGGAGAGCATTACAACCTCTGCCACTGCATCCGGTTAGTCATAGCTTTTGCCTAACGTTGACTTTCTTACTAGAAGAACCGTTGTATGGGAATGATTTCACTGTTTGCCGATTTCTATTGCTGAACAATTCAAAAAGAAGCAGCAAATTGGGTTTCAGATGTCGTTCTCAGTACATTGAAGGGTATGATTGGGCAGGTAGTCAGTAGGGGCCAGTTTTCTAGAGCTGATTAGCACAGATAATATGCTTTATAGCTCCAAAAGTTTTGCTTGTAAGCAAAATAAATGATTACAAGTTAAAATTTCTCTTAGCCTTGTCTGCTTGTGCTTCCACTAAAAGATTTTGTTTTTGATTTGATTGAAGTTTTTGTTGGTGACCTATAGACCTTTTTCCTGCTTGATTAGTAAAAAGATCGATGATGAATGAAATGTAGTTTACTACAAAAAATTTCATGAATTATTGATGAGTGATGTTTAGGCTGTGTCCCATATCTTTGGCTGCGGCTTCTAATTACACACGCCCCTATGCTAGCCACTAGCAAGTGACTGCAGCTCTTTCCATAGACTTGTGTGTTAATTGCTGCCACAGTCAGAGATTTGGGGCACAGCCTTAGTTTAACCACTTCATGATGAGTAAAAAGTCAAATTTAAGTGAGCTCCGGCTCAGGCTCAGGCTTCGTCTCTGTCAGCCATATGCTGAAAATATAGGTTGTGGGTTTTCATTGAAGCTGAAGCTCTGTTTTCTTTTTCAAACCAGAGAATCTACTTCCGAACTGCAGCCAAAAGCCTCTATTTTGAAATTATTTAAAAATATATTTCACGAAATGGAGCCGGAGCCTGAGCCGGAGCCGAGGTTTGGACAAGGCCCCTAGATTTGTCACGATCAAGGCCAATCTGGGTTTCGGAAAACTCAACCTACTGTCTGGATGGCTATTGTCTTTATAACCCAGACAGCAAGAGTTGATTTCTGGATGGCTGGTTCGCCGTATATTGTATTGTTTTCAGCTTTTGTATTGGTGCCTTTTATCATTTGTCAGCGGATTCTTTCAGGAGGCATCTCATGGCAGTGCCTGGCCGTCAGAAACTGACCCTGAAGATCTATAAGTTCTGGCCGTGGCACTGACAGCAAAAATCTCATTCTTGAAATCCAATTCCTGCTCTGTTTGTTTCTGGGATATCAGAAGTATTATCATATTAAACATGGTCCCTGATTTGATTTTGATTTACAGAAAACCTCGTACTAAAAACCGAATGCAGTGATCTCAAAGCACAGCTTGCAGAGGCCCAAGACAAACTCAATGCGTAAGTGAAGTTTCAGAAAGATAAGTGAACATCATAGAGTTTGACCAATCATTTCTAATATGCCTCAACGCTCTCTCTGAATATTTAACCCCTTCAGCCCGGGATTATTTAGAGGTCAGCTGGCCGGCTTTGTGTGCAGGGCTCGGCGTAAACAATGCAAGCACGTATTGGTTGAAAAGCACCACACAAAAGATCGCATTCAAGGCGAACTCTAATCCGTTCACGCCCAGATGTTCGGAACTCAGAGATTGCCCTTCTCTCGAAAATGCAGATCTTTTCAATTGCAAATTATGGGGGTGGATGTACCACAATGAGAGTATCTTTGTGGACAATAAAGGTTCCCAGAACCTCTTGTTCCAGACAGTAACCCCATTCAATGCATTTCAATGGAAATAACAAAGCAGTCATGAATATTCTCAGGCCATGACGGGGGACTGCTATGGATGTCCTCCGGGCTGAAGGGGTTAAGAACAATGTCTTGTTCTACCCATCTCTTTGATCATAACCTGCTGTTGTTAATAATAATATCTGCCGACTCTTCTCCCATTAGTCTTTATCCTTCCATTTTTGTACTCTGGTCACTGCTCAGGGTTCTGGATTAGTTTTGTGAAAATGCTCTTGTCAACTTATAAAGTTCTAACCTGTACACTAAATATTCCATGGGTACCAGGCACAACCAACCAGTGGTTGACAGAAAGTCGCTGATTGAACTTGCTCACAGATGCGATCGGTCGTGTGTTTAATACACATTAGGCCTTTGATTATCAGGCATGCGCAATTTGATTAGGCAATCGTACCGGTCACGATTATTCCCCTGTGTGGAAACCCCACAAAATAATCTGGATTTCAATGGCGATGCAAATAATCACGCTTTTTTTTGTGTGTGGACATACCTGATGAAATGCATAAATGTCTTGATAATAATCAGAAACCTCTCTTTTTGTTTTGGTTGGGGTTGGTGGTTTGGTTTAAATGGACAGAACTACAAGGAAGAGCAGTAAATTGAGTCAGGAGACCAACAAGCTGCACATCTTACTCAGGGAGGCAGAGGCCCAGAGGGACAAGCTGTCTGGCGAGGAGTTCCAGCGGAAGAAAGAGCTGAAGGAATCCGCCAAGGAGGTTGAACGGGCGAAGCAACAGGTGGGTGCAGATGGGACAGAAGGCGGTTGAAACTAGTCCATAGATGACTGCCAGGGTCATTGGTCACCGGTGTATGGTCACAAGTTGGTTTTGGCCAGCGGTACCAGACACTGTTTTTGACATCTGAGTGATTGATCTTTATTTACTAGTGACCATCTTGCATTCTCTGTCAAAGAATGAAACTAGTTTATGGTCACAGCAGCCATCCCTAATAGACCAAATTTATTAATCATGGGAAAAATGTTTTCTGAACTTCCTCCTGGAACTCCTGTGCATTGTCTCTGATGACTTCCTCACACAGTAACAATGATTATCACCGTCAAGTACGATCTAACGCAATCCAGTCATTCCACTCCAGTGCATCCTTCGCTTTTATAATCAGCATCTTGCAAGTCAGGCAACTGGTCACCCTCCTGAAGACGAACAGAGCACACTGTTCAGAACGTCAAGATAATACCACCGGTTCTTCTCATAACCACACATTCTCACAGAAGAGATTACATGGTGTCACAGCAAACCTACCCTATTTTAGTACTTCAAGTCTTATTGATTATAACCTTGTTGTAGTCTGTACTTTGGTTCCAATGATTGAGGAAAGTTGCATGTTTTTTATTGGGAAGTTAAGGTTGGGGCGGAATTTGAAAAAGATCACATCCAAACTTTTGATTGCGCATTGAAAAATAGGACGTCCCAGTGTGCAACATACATTGCCTTAACATGATAAGTGCAGAAGAGTTAGGTGTCCAAAACATCACACCGGGGGTCGATTTCACCAAACTCATTGCAACTTACTATCAATCGTAGGACTTGTGATGCATTGCAGCCCTACATATGTTAGGCCCCCTACGATGGATTATCCTTTGTATCTAGAGTTAAGATCAATCATACAGCTTTGTGAAATCGACCTCTTGCGTCCTAAGAGATGTTTTTTTGCATACTGTACCGTCATTTCAAAATCTTAAATTTCCTTGCAGCTGACAAAAGCAATTGAGGAGAATCGCCGGACGGTGGAGCAGGTCCGTGCGTTGGAGCAGGAGAACACACGGCTACAGCAGGAAGTACAGATGGGAGTCGGGGCACAAGACAATGCCATGGCAGCAAATACAGTAAGATTTACACATCAAAATAGTCTGACTAATTATTTCTGTCTTTCCAAAAAAATGGAAGAGCTCCAAAAGTCGAGTCCAAAAAATGTTTGGAAGAAGGAAGAATGTTCTTTGCTTTCAAAAATGAATTTTCCCTCTGTGTTTAAGGTATAATACATGATTGGTAAAGGTCACAAAACAGCACTCGCATTTTGTCTGATCCAATATGTGCATGAATTAACACACCTGCAAAAATTTGAGCTCAATCCGACATCTGAGTCACGAGAAAATAACGAAAAACCGACTCAATTTTTCTTATAAAACATAAAGAATGGTTTTGATCTTAACTTCTTTTTTTTGATCATTTCTGTTTGGGTATGTTACCAATCATGTACTGTACCTTTAATTTCATCCCTGTTCTCCCAGCCCCATGCATCTTCACGCCTTTCTTGTTGTTCACCTTTGATTTGCCTTCCCCCTGATCTCTCTGTCCCCTTCCCCTGACCACACTTGCCTAACCCCATCCTCCATGGCCACTCTGGTCACAAAATAATCATCCAATGATTTGTTTCTTTCTTGCCATTTGTTTCTGCCACAGATGGTCCAGATGAAGTACGTACCGGTCATCGTTATTCTGATTGCCATCGTTGCTGCCGTCATACAATTCTTGGTTGCCATGTCCTCAACGGTATGACAATGCTCATGCTAGCTGCACTGCACGGATCTCTAATCATGGTGCCAGGGTCCCAGGTAGGATCCTGGCAGGACCAAGGCAGGAACCCAGCCAGGACCCAGTCAGGACCTCGCTGGGACCCAGCAAGTATTCAGCAAGTACCCAACAAGTACCCAACAAGTACCCAGCCAGTACCCAGCAAGGACCTAGCAAGTACCCAGCGAGTACCCAGCTAGGACCTAGCAGGGACCCAGCAAGTACCCAGCCAGGACCCAGACAGGACTTAGCAAGTACCCAGTGAGTTCCCAGTCAGGAGTTAGCAAGTACCCAGTAAGTACCCAGCAAGTACCCAGCGAGCTCCCAGCCAGGACCTAGCAAGGGACCCAGTGAGTACCCAGCAATTACACAGCAAGTACCCAGCCTGGACCTAGCAGGGACTCAGTAAGTACCCAGCAAGTACCCAGCAGGGACCTAGCCAGTATCCAGCGAGGACCCAGCAAGGACCCAGCCTAAGCGTAAAACAATTCAGGTTTGACCGGCTATGTCTAGGAGAAGAAAGGAAGTTGACTGAAGCAAGATTCAAACCCATTAACCCATTTTTGCATCTAGATAAAGATGGGGCATCACCAACAAAGGCCTGGAATTGCTCAGTTAGTTAGTAACCAGGTCACAGGTTCGAATTCCCCCATTGTCATCATTTACAGGAGAACAGATAATTATTGACAGAAGAGGGATTCGAACCTGTTACCTATGGAAAACCACACCAGCGCTCCTCCAACTGAGCTATTTAGCCCTATGATGGCGGTGCCATCAACATACACTGATATTTCAATGGTTGCTGGTTCAGATCTTGCTTCAGTCAATATTCTTTGTTCTTTTTTTAAATAATTAAGTCAGTTCTGTTGTGATACATTTGATGGCAGGTTTGGAATGGCATTTCTTTGTTGTCTTCTTCGTCATACTGATGTCTTCAAACTTGTTAACATCGTCCACAGTTATCGCTCCCTTGAATCAGTATGTTTTATTTTTAGGTTCCCACAGTTCAGAATGGAATGGAAAACCTTAAATTTTCTAACTGGAGAAATGTCTAAAATGCTGGAAGTGAAGAGGCTTTGTTGTTTTGGTTTTTTAACCTTTGAGAAAGATCCTGCTAGGATCAAAACATCAGGCCCTCCTTACTCCAAGCATTTGATTTATGTCAGGTCATTATTTTGGTCGACGAGCAGTTTGCAGGAGTTTATTTCTTCTGTCTCTAAAATTCCTTATCCATCTGACCCAACCCCAAAACAAAAATACAGCAACTAAAAATAACCCAAAACATGAAATGAGGATTGGATATGTTTCTAACGAGCTCATTCCTAATGGAAAATTAAGGGCTGGTGATGAAAAGTTCCAAGCATTATTGCTATCGCGGGACATTAGTTGGAAATCTGCCAGAGAATGTTGTCGGCCACCCTGTCAGTACCTTGATTCCTTCCCATCCCCTGGGGGACATTGATGTATACCTCCCAAACAACAATCACATTCCGTCAAAACAATTCAGTAAAGGAAACCAGTCGTCAGCAGCTGTGTATAACATACAAGACTTTAACCGGTAACCCAAATGTCCTTATTAATGCCAACCTGTTTTGGGATTCAGAAAATTTCCAGATGAAAAAACCAAAAATTGACCAAGAACATGTGTACAACTACTTGAGTAGGATACAAAGAAAAACAAATCATGCAGAAAAAATAACTAAGGTAATATCCAGAGATGCAACTTTTCCGATTTTAATCGGAAATCCGACTTTTTTCTATTTTCCACACCATTTCAGATTTTTTTCAGCATCAGGCTACTCTCGTAAAATGCTTTGAATTGTACAATTTATTTTGAAAAAAACTAAAGATCGGAACCAAACTATCATGCGCGCATGACCTGCACTCCGTGAATGAGTATTAAATCTCACACGTAGTCGCCATTTCAGTGTTAACGTCAGTCGTACAGGGTAATTGCGGTATGAAATACGAAGGCCGGTGTTGTGTGGAGCCGTCAGTGACTGGAAATACGTTTATATATTGACCTTTGACACAAGTAAATGACCAATAGCGCGTGATCTCATGGGCTCACTCGATGCGATGCACACAACGAATGCATGCACATAACAGCACATGTTTACATGTAGGCCTACAGCTGTACGTTGTTTCGTGCACGTGGGATTTACGCCGTTGATTCATTCGCGCTGTCACTTTTCGTTCGTATCAAACCAACAGGCCTACACATTTACAGAATGCAACATCTAATTGTCGACAGAAAAAATGATCTTTGTGGTATCGAAAAAGATGTCAAAGGCAAATTACAATGAAGAAACGGCTTGAAGAAAAGGAAGTTAAGTTTTAGGCCTAACGCAACGTCAGGCCTTCCTTCCTCCATTATCATGGGCCTAGCTACTACGTAAGAAAACTTCGTTTGCCAGGCATGCCAGGTAGGACGCTGCCTTAGTTCTAGGGCTGAAAAGTTTGTCACGTACGTTCGTAATTCTTGAGTAAAATGTAACTTATGCTGCAACTCATCATAATTGTGAAAGACCAGTGAATATCAATAAACTTTCGTCTCCATATCCCAGCCGACTGCACAGCGTGTACATTCACTCCCTTGGGTTGTGCCGTATGTCTACACGCGCGCCGCGGCGCAGCGCACAAAATATTCATACTCGCGGTCATTTTCCGATTTTTTTGGCATAGGTCAGTTGCATCTCTGAATATCATACTTTAGTTTTTGTCAAAGAAATGCAGATTCATGGGCAAAAATATCAAGGACGATACAGTATTAACAGTCATCTGTGAAATTTCCAGTCCCATACAGTGCCCACTCTTTAAGAAAACAGTGAAAAATGCCTTTGGTATTTTAAAAATCTTTTGATCTTTAAAATATCAAAGTTGTTTTGGTCATTGGTTTGACTTTTTTCTTGATAAATAGAGCATTTCAGGCAGAAAACTTTTAACTGTATGTTTCTACCACCACCATCTCTATACCCTGTAAGTTATAAGTAAATCTGTGAAGATTTCTCTTTCGGTATGCTACCGGAGTATGATACTACCTTTAAGGTTATCTAATGCCATCAAGTAGGTTTATTTTTGGAAGAGGGTGTGTGGGAGTTTTGGGAGGCAGATACCTGATGTGCTAAAACATGAAGTAAAAGATTTACCAGACTTGATGTATCAAGATTATCGCACAGTGAGCGTGCTTGTTGTGTGATCCAAAACCAGTTAGCTCCATTCCTTCACGCCTGTCCGTAATTGTGAAAACTCATTATAGACTTCTCATATCTACGAGAGTTATAGACTTGTTTTTGTGGGTTTTTGTTTTTGCTAGCTTTACCTGAAACAAATTTGTCTAGTGAACGACATTGATGAAGAAATGCGTACATTAATGTTTAGACTGTTTGTAGTTTTTTTCTCGTGCCATGATTTTGTGAAAGAGATACCATTCCTGCGTCCTTGATTTTTTTTTTTTTATATAAAGCTGAACAAAAAAGCCCACACAAACATGCCCACATAAGTGTACAAATTGGAATTGGAATAATTATTACTTGTGCAGGTATAATAAGCCTATCGAAAGTTAAAATTGAAATCTGGTACACTGAATTAATTCACTGTACGTAACATAAAAACTAGAGTTCTCCAGACTATCACATGATTCAGGCAAGCTTTTGCTTGGTTACATAACAGACGTCTTGCACTGTTGCACTGTTCATAATGGATAAGAATTGCACAAAGGTTCCAGGGGTGGATTTCACCAAACTCATCGTAACTTGTTATCAATCGTAGGGCCTATTATATGCATTGCAGCCCTACGTAGGATACGATAGGTTATCCTTCGTAACTCGAGTTACGATCAATCGTAGGGCTTCGTGAAATCCATCCCGGTCCATACTAAAGATGGGTATCGCTATGCAGAAGCTTGTCCCGAATCATGTGCCATATAGCAACAGGGTCTTTTGTCTGAGAAATTCAAACTGTGTTTATGTGCAATGAAAGAAGTCTGTGTACCAGATACTATACATATTTAACTTGCAAATGGCTAGTTGCCCTGAATGTGGGCTGTCCATAACCTTTGACCTGCCGTTAAGGCATTATGAACATACACACTTGAAAAACTTTAAATATTAATGGTACTTGAAAAAAAAAAAGGAAAGTATGGAAATGAATATGCAGTCTATGCACCCACCCGAACGGTTGGTCCGTAGTCCAGGGTTCACATCCATGCAGTGCAGCACTCCGTGTATATTTCTTTGTATATATAATGTAATTTGTATACTGTGGAACATTGTTTGTTTAGTTTTTTTGTACGTGAGGAACATACTTATCATGTAAATAACTGATTGTAGTAAGATAGGATCGAAAACGTCATTGGAAGGCGGAGGACGTTGATGTCCACGCCCCTTGATTGACCACGCCCCTTGATGGCCTGCTCTAGGAGCACCCATGTACAATAATGCTCAGTCTCTCATCAATAAACCTTGGCATTTATTGATTGCTTAACATACCAGTGATGTCAAAGACGTCCGCCTTGAATCTGGGTCCAATTTCATAGAGCTGCTTAGCACAAAAATAGCTTGCTCAATAAAACAAATCTCCATTGAAAATTCCATTTGATATTCATGGTCAGCGAACAACAGCCAAATAACAATCACAAGTGATACACAACTTGGAAATTTGGTTGTTAATCCTGTTTTTACTAAGACAGGCATGTCATGCTTAGCGAATATTTGTGCTTAGCAGCTCTATGAAATTGGCGCCTGTTTAGACATGCTTGGAATCGTGACAATCTGAGGGACCCTTCCACTAGAAGCCTATTGAGGCCATTAAGGCTAAGACATTACTTAGTTATTCAGCCTTTTTTAGTTTGATTCCTAGTGCTGGATAACCATGTAAACCCAGTCTTGTATTTAAAATGCTGTAACCTCCACTCCTGGGGGCAATTTCAAAGAGCTGCTTAGCACCAAAATTTGCTCAACCACCAAAAACCTTGGTAAATAAAATGAGCATGCCAGCCAAAACTCCATGTGAATGTTATGCTCAGCAAACAATGACCGAATACAAGTCAAGAGCAGTAAACATCACATGAAAATTTGGTTGGTAATCTTGTTTGATCAAGGAAGACTTTTCATGCTTAAGTAAATTTTGCGCTTAAGCGGCTCAATATGAAATTAACCCAGACCTCTTGGGGTTGATCAAGCCCTGGTTTGAAGCCATGCCTGGGGTCGATTTCACCAGACTCTTCGTAACTTACCATCAATCGTTGGACTTTTGATGCATTGCAGCCCTACGTGGGATAAGTCCCCTACGATGGGTTATCCTTCCTAACTTGAGTTACGATCGATCGCAGGGCTTCGTGAAATCGACCCTTGGTCTAGTACAAAGCACTGCTTTGGTAAACTAAGAGCCTGGGTCACTGGTTATCAAAACACTCTCTGTGTTTCAAAATGAGCTTGTGGACATAAACAATTATTGGTACAAGTAGGCTTTACCTTAGGTTAGCTTAAGCATTTCAGTTCCAGGTGGAATAATTGAGGTGAATTTCTTGATTTCCTTCTTTTATTTCTTTCTCTTGATTCATTTGTTGGGAGGTAAATTTGAAGGCAAGATATTATTAATAAGGCCTATAGCATCCCTCAGAATTTGACCGATTTCAACAGCTCGAGCAATCTTGATTTTGGGAGGTTTTTAAACAAATTATTATTACTTCTGCTGTATGCAACAATATGCAATATATAAGGTATTTCCTTTTTGTGTATTGCCCATAATTTATCCACATAGGCTATGTATTCGGGGACGGTATGTGAACGTTTCACAAATTAAATTGTGGCATTTGTATATTATCCTGATAATAAGCTAAAACTGAACAGTTAACACATCCGTCAGTGAGACCTGGACCAAAACAAAAAAATTGCCTTAACTTAATGCCCCACACATAATCTCACCAACCTGGCACCTACCCTCTTCTGCAAATCTAAGGTATAAATTGCCCCCTGGACCTTTTCCAAACCCAGGCTCTGGCTCTGGCTCTGGCTCTTGCTCTGGCTCTGGCTTCGGCTCCATTTCGTCCATCCATTTCAAACCAAACAGCATCAAAATACTGACTATGTCTGCTGACTTTGTCCAGGCTACGGCTTGGAAGCAGAAGGTCTGTTTTGAACAAGACAACTGAGCTTCAGCATCAAACAAAACCACAACCTGTATTTTCAGCGTTTGGATGACGTAAACGGAGACAGAGCCAGAGCTAGAGCCGAAACCAGAGTTTGGCAAAGGTCCCATGTGTACATTGCTGCGCTCTCAAACAGCAATGTTAGTATGTATCAAATGGAATTTAATAACAAAGAGATAGCAATGTGTATGCTGGTGTAGAATATAACGAAATTATCTTTATTATTGATGTATTAAAAGAAGGCATCAAATACAATGAATATAATTTGATATTTTTGTATAATGTAAATTCTGTGATTGTACAAAACAAAAAATTGAGCGTGGAAACAGATGAGAAGTGGATAAATGGTGAAATTAATATTGTGAGATTTTTATTATCCAGAAAAAAGGGATATAATATTATGTGAATTTCCTTTAGAAAAGTTGTAATCCTGAAACTAATTTGTTGGAACGCCACAATCTCAGTGCATGCTTTACTTTACACCTTCCATATTTCTTATTGGAAAAGTATCAATAAGACTGGAAGTGGAAAGAACACCTCTGGCTGCGACCGCAAATAACGCACAAGTCTATGGAAATGGCTGCAGTCACTGGCTAGTGGCTGCCATAGATACATGCGTAATTTGCAGCTGCAGCCAGAGAATTGGGACACGGGCTATTATTCGCTTTGGCAGTTTAAAGCTGTTTTATCCTGTGAAATTATCCAAACATAGAGGGCGTGAGTTTCAATTGATTATTCAGTATGGTTGTTAGGTTCACAATCGTTTTGAGAAAAAAAAATAGCTTGAATCAACTTCATTTGTCTGTTTGTTTGTTTAGGGATGATCTTCCAACTGAATGTATGATTAGTGTGTTTGGACAATTGCACACATTTTCAGTGCAGATTTCCTAACAAGTTTGTTCTTTTCTGGGGTGGAACTTGGAAGTTAGGGTAGACACATCCCTGCTTGATGTTTTCTGTATTTGATGTTGATGGACAGTTTGTCTTATGGTTTACACAGGGGTTCAAGCAAATACAATGCTTAAAGGTATAAGACATGATTGGTAAAGGTCAGAACAGCACTCTCAATTTGTCTGATCCAATATGTACATAAAATAATAAACCTGTGACAGTGTGAGCTCAATCGGACATATGAGTCACGAGAAAATAGCGAAAAACCTGACTCAATTTTTCTTAAAAAATATATAAGAATGGTTTTGATCTTACCAAAAGATCAAAACTGTTTACGGTCTATGTTTTACTCATTTCTGGATAAATACACCATTTCAGGCGAAAAATATTTTAACCGTATGTTTCTAGCAGCACCATCTTCATATCTTGAAAGTTATACGTAAATCAGTGAACATTTCTGTTTGGGTATGTTACCAATCCTGTACTGTACCTTTAACTGTGTCAGGAGTTTAATATTCTGACCAGTAGAATAACCCTAACCACCACACTGTGGTGTATTGTGGTTCACAGGATACCGCTCTTACCACAGGAAAAAGCATGTGTGGTAAAATGTGGTGTGGTATCCTGAGAACCACAATACCAAGTGCAGTGTGGTTTCTGTGGTATTGTCCCCATACAGGGGTTGATTTCACAAAACACTAAAGGCCTGTTTGTTTAACACACAGGATCACAGATTCTACTGATTCGGATCCAATTTTAGCGTACCCTGCATAGGACGTGGATCCCCAAATCTGGGATCCTGTGAGTTAAACAAACAGGCCCTAAGATTACAATCCATGTGTAATCTAAAATGTGACTCAATCATTCTTGTTAGGCAAAGTGTGATGTCACAATACAAATCACTATTGCAACTGACATGTACTAGCAACTTAAGATTAATCCTTGAGCAAGTTTGATCAGCGACTATTTGTCAACTACTGGTTGATTTCCCCTGGTAACCTGTACACCAAATATTCCCACGGGTACCAGGCACAATTGACCAGTGGTTGACGAAATAGTCCCAAATCGAACTTGCTTCTAGTGTTTCGTTTGATAAATCCGGCACTTTTTCCCATGTGGAGACTGTGATAATGTGTGGTAAGCAGCACATGTATTTTGTGGTAAGCGTCGAGGGTTAGGGTAAATGCTAAGCAGATATCTACCATCCAAGCTTATCAAGCTCCGGCGTGGTGTTTACACATCAATCATATCAACTTTCTCTGCTAATGATATCCAAAAAGAATGCTTAGTTGATAAAGTATTAAACTCGTTGCTTGAAACCTGGAAGTTGCCTCCTATAGGAGGTACGTGTGAAAATGAGCTATTGACGTCGTTAAAACTGGGTGGGAAAAACATTGATGTTGATGATGTAAGTTGTGACGTAAGGCCTTTCTCAAAGCTCGGCTCCGTCTCAGGCTCCGGCTTCGTCTCTGTCATCCATATGCTGAAAACATGGGTTGTGGTTTTTCATTGAAGCTGAAACTCTGTTTTCCTTTTCAAACCAGAGAATCTACTTCAGAACCGTCAGTCAAAAGCCTCTACTTTGTTACCCGTAACCAGTTAGTAACTTAGTTTAGAATGGATACACGAAATTGAGCCGGAGCCTAGCTTTGCGAAAGTTTGGCCCTAGGAGTAGTCACCCCTCTTTGGTCCAATTGATAATCAACAAGTATGATTACGTTTATCCTAAGCCACGCTTCCTCTTCATTGTCAAGACCCGTATCTAGAATGTCTGTTATTAAATTTTCCACAGAATTGTCGCAATTGTACTCCCCAGAACGTGTATCTTATATCAGCCCGAATTCATTGCAAGTAACCTGTGCACGACTTCATTCAACTTACCGGCCCATGCTGGTATTTGTTTTTGAAAATAAATGTACATGTACAATAATTATGTTGATCATCTTCCCATGTGATAGGAATTTCCTGTGTATTTTCTGAATGTACAGTAATTTTTGTTTGACATAAAAACAAACAATGCGCCATTGTTGGTATATAAATTATTATGTTGAATCTTTGTCGATGCGCCTATTTATGACTTGAAATGCGACTAGGCCAACTTTGTATGTACAGAACGAAAGATTTGAGTTTGAATTGAAGAATATAAATAATAACAATTATCGTTTATTATATACACTTCTCTCAATTCTGTGCAGTTTTCTTTACAACGTGTTGATGTTTGTTATTGTGGCTCTCCAGACATGTGTTGTGAAGGTATAATTATATGCATTTTGTTTTCCTTAAATGCCTCAAAGGATATCAAAGGATATTTGAGCAAAACAGGATGGTATTTGGCAGACTATAGTCCGAACAAAGCACTATTAACTCTAATACTCATTTGCCATGATATGAACATCATGACAGTGGAAAGTTGGAAACACGTGTGACCTTAGTTCCATAACAACACGTGGGTTAATTTATTATAAGTACACGTGTTTGTCTGCCGAACAATGTGTGACGGCTTCAAATCTAAGTCATTACATGACCACATAATCAATATGTTAAAAAAATTGCGGCATAAATTAATCAAAAAAGAGGGCTTAATTTCTGAACAATTTCTTCGGTGTTTTTTTTTTGGTTTTTTTTTGGTTTGGTTCTTAGTTCTGCCAACTTCCTGTTTCTGTGTTGTGATTCATGTTGTATTCTGGAGTTTAGTGTTGGTTTGGGTTTGGTTTTAGCTTTAGTTATACTAGTTTGGTTATTAATTTGGTCAGTTTGTGGTTTTGCTATACAGGTATTGTTTGACCTGGGGCGTTAGGTTTGGGGTTGGGTTTGGTTTTGGGTTGGTTTCGGTTTTGGCTTTGGTTTTGGGTTCGGTTTGGTTAAGGTTTGGTTTTGGTTTTGGTTTGGTTTTGGTGTTGTTTTGGTTTGGTTTGGGTTTGGTTTTGGTTGTGTCTGGGTTTTGGTTTTGTTTGGGTTTGGTTTTGGTTGTATCTGGGTTTTGGGGTTTGGTTTTGGTTTTGTTTTGGTTTGGTTTTGGTCGTGTCTGGGTTTTGTTTTTGGTTGGTTTTGGTTTTGTTTTGGTTCTGGTTGTTTGGTTTGGTTTTGGTTTGGTTTTGGTTGGTCTGGGTTTTGTGGTTTGGTTTTGGTTTGGTTTTGGTTTGGTTGTGTCTGGGTTTTGGTTTTGGTTTGGTTTTGGTTTGGTTTTGGTTGTGTCTGGGTTTTGGTTTTGGTTTGGTTTTGGTTTGGTTTTGGTTGTGTCTGGGTTTTGGGGTTTGGTTTTGGTTTGGTTTTGGTTTGGTTTTGGTTTTGGTTTGGTTTTGGTTTGGTTTTGGTCATGTCTGGGTTTTGGTTTTGGTTGGTTTTGGTTTGGTTTTGGTTTTGGTTGTGTCTGGGTTTTGGTTTGGTTTTGGTTGTGTTTGGGTTTTGGGGTTTGGTTTTGGTTTGGTTTTGGTTTGGTTTTGGTTTTGGTTTGGTTTTGGTTTGGTCTTGGTCGTGTCTGGGTTTTGGTTTTGGTTGGTTTTGGTTTGGTTTTGGTTTTGGTTTTGGTTTGGTTTTGGTTTGGTTTTGGTTTTGGTTTGGTTTTGGGTTTGGTTGTGTCTTTTGGTTTTGGTTTGGGTTTGGGTTTGGTTGTGTCTTTGGGTTTTGGTTTTGGTTTGGTTTGGTTTGGTTTGGGTGTTTGGTTTTGGTTTTGGGGTTCTGGGCGATGACTGTATGCAGCCAAAAGCCTTTATTTTGATTTCCGTCGGTTTTATAGAATGGATGCACCAAATAGAGCCTGAGTCGGAGCCGGAGCCGAGGTTTAGGAAAGGGCCCTGTTTCTCTATATGTACAATGTGACCCCAAAACACGATAACCGTTTTTCAAACAATTCTGAAAAGAAATTGTTTGTTTTCAACTATCTGATTTTTAGTCTAATGCATTCACTATCTTACTGGGTAAATCGAAATTTCAATGCAATCCAGTCATGATAAAAATGTCTTGAAAAAGTCCATTTTAGTACCATTGCAAATGAGTGACAGTTGTGGTCATCTTAGTGGTGATCTGTGTGTCGTGAATGTGGCAGGCCACGTCGAAGGGAGATTTTTAATACAGATCACAACTAAGACCACCATTGTCACTCAATTTATTGAAATGGCAGGAAAATGGACTTTTCCAGACAATCAGTAATTGCTCGGTGATGCATGAAATTTGAATGGATTGCATTGAAATTTCGTGAGAACATGGCCTGGGAGATATTGGCTCGTATTCATAAAAACTAGCAGGTGCTTCCAAGTAAATACTTCTAGTAAGTACTTTTTTTCTCTAAGTATTTAGCATAAGGTGAAGCTTATACTTGATTCCATATTCATAAAACGAGCATTTGGTACAGAATGCTAGACTTACAAACTTCAAGGTAATGCTTTGTGGTTTTGTGGTTAAGTACCTATTCAATTGCCAGTGGAATACATATTGGTTTGATGTTAATGGGATTACATGAACAATTTGAGAGAAGAAACCATTGTCAGAGGATAGCAACTGTTTGGCTCAGTGTAGGCGAGTGCTCTCAATGATCTGCTGTAGTCTTTCCCTGGCTAAGTCGGCCATGATCTGCCTCATGTCCGGATGCTCTACCAACACTAGGAGACAGAAAACAAGAGAACAGCCGATCAGAATTAGGCCTACCATATTACAATGACACACATACTGGGGGTACTGCTCCATACTGGGGAAACTACTCCATCCTGGAGGAACTACTCCAATACTGGGGGAACTACTCCCATACTGGGGGAACTACCATACTGGGGGAACTACCACACTGGGGGAACTACCGGGGGCACTACTTCATACTGGTGGAACTACTAGGGGCACTACTCCATACTGGGGGAACTACTAGGGGCACTACTCCATTCTGGGGGAACTACTGGGGGAACTACCGGGGGCACTACTTCATACTGGGGGAACTACTGTGGGAACTACCTGGGGTCACTACTCCATACTGGGGGAACTACTGGGGGAACTACCGGGGGAACTACCGGGGGCACTACTTCATACTGGGGGAACTACTAGGGGGCACTACTCCATACTGGGGAAACTACTAGGGGCACTACTCCATACTGGGGAACTACTGGGGGAACTACCGGGGGGCACTACCTGGGGGCACTACTCCATACTGGGGAACTACTGGGGGAACTACCGGGGCACTTCTTCATACTGGGGGAACTACTGGGGGAACTATCTGGGGGCACTACTTCATACTGGGGGGAACTACTGGGGGAACTACTCCATACTGGGGGAACTACTGTGGGAACTACCTGGGGTCACTACTCCATACTGGGGGAACTACTGGGGGAACTACCGGGGGAACTACCGGGGGGCACTACTTCATACTGGGGGAACTACTAGGGGGCACTACTCCATACTGGGGAAACTACTAGGGGCACTACTCCATACTGGGGGAACTACCGGGGGCACTACTTCATACTGGTGGAACTACTAGGGGCACTACTCCATACTGGGGGAACTACTAGGGGCACTACTCCATTCTGGGGGAACTACTGGGGGAACTACTGGGGGAACTACTCCATACTGGGGGAACTACCGGGGGCACTACTTCATACTGGGGGAACTACTAGGGGAACTACCGGGGGGCACTACTTCATACTGGGGGAACTACTAGGGGGAACTACCGGGGGCTCCCCTTCATACTGGGGGAACTACTAGGGGGCACTACTTCATACTGGGGGAACTACCGGGGGCACTACTTCATACTGGGGGAACTACCGGGGGCACTACTTCATACATGGGGGAACTACTTCATACTGGGGGAACTACTAGGGGGTACTACTCCATACTGGGGAACTACTAGGGGGCACTACTCCATACTGGGGGAAGTACTGGGGGAATTACCATACTGGGGGTACTACCATATTGGGGGAACTACCATACTGGGGGCACTACTCCATACTGGGGGAAGTACTGGGGGAATTACCATACTGGGGGTACTACCATACTGGGGGAACAGATGAGTCCGAATAGTT
Source organism: Astropecten irregularis (assembly GCA_963971285.1). NCBI lineage: Eukaryota > Metazoa > Echinodermata > Asteroidea > Paxillosida > Astropectinidae > Astropecten > Astropecten irregularis. The sequence goes on from OZ020244.1 coordinate 23,995,417, forward strand.
AGGGCAGATTTAGCCTTCAGAAAACAGGGGGGTTGGAAAGCAAAAAGTGTAATTTTGATGAAATTTCAAGTCCTAAACTGAGTCGCAATCTGAAAAACTTATCGAGGGACGTGGCTAGAGCTCATCAAAATCTTCGTTTACAGAACAGAATTTTTTTTTTCGAGATTTTTCTCCAATTATAGGGCATAAAACATGAAAACATTCAAATCACATGCAAGTATGAAAATGGTTTTAAAATGACCAGAATTTTAAAGGGTGCTCATTTTCGGTCTCCATTTATAATACTGATAGTTACTAATAATACATCGGTCTGCGCTACACCCCGCAAAACCCTCTCTAGATCCGCCACTTGAACCATTCCTCACTGAGGTAACATCGGGCAGCATGTCGGACGAAGATGTGACGGGTAGCTAGCAAGTCCACATTTTCTTCACCAAAATGATAAAAACGCATGAAGTACGATGGCCAATACACCTGCCTGACATTATAAACATTTGTTTTCCTCCCTGCACCTTCCACAAGTTCAATGTAGCCAGCCACGCCAAGCACAAGTAATCACAAAGACGTTCAAGCCTGGTCTGGAGCAACCTTAGAATTTTCCAAGGATATGCTTGTAGTTTATGCTTAATACTACTCTTTATGAATATGTATAGAAGGAGATGCTTCTACTTTTAGTATTTGCGCGATGTCTTGAAGGAGATACTTTTACCTGAAGCATATGCTTAAAAGTATAAGCAAATCCTTCCCTTTTTATGAATATGGTGCATGCCAAATACTTGAAAAGTGAAGTAAAAGCATATGCTATGTTTTTATGAATATCAGCCAATGAATGCAATAGATACAAATCAAATAGTTGAAAATATAAAATTTCTTTTTATATTTTTTTTTTTTGGAAATGGGTATCGTTTTGGGGGGACACATTGTATAGTGCCATTCTCTCCGGGCACAAAGTGCAGGTAATATGGGACCATTAAGCTCATTTTCATAATTTGCATTAAGATGAAGACAGCCATTCAAAGGAAACTTTGGTTGTTGGAAACAGTAACAACTACCCTTTCTTACATTGCTATAATTTACACCATGTTGTATCCAAACATAGCTGTAAGATGAAAAGTATGACGTCATCATTAAAGGTAATATGGGACAGTGTGTGCAGGTAATATGGGACAGTGATTCTAAGCCAAGGAAATGTTATCAACATCGTTTTTCACACATGGTGAATGTGAATGTATTCACAAATGCAATTTAACTTCTTGAATATAATAAAAAATGCATCATTTCACATCTGCAAACATAAAACTAAAACAAAAACTCGGCATGCACTGATCGCCATCTGCATGTTCCCAGGCAGCCATGAAGCCCGGTTCGATTTACACACATATTCCACTAGTAGGTTTACTAGTAATAAAGAATAATAATTATCAATGCCTAGAAAACTCATATATTAATTGTATTCATACTTATATAGGGCCTACTAGTTGTGAAATAATATCACTCATTATATGTTCCAACCAAAAAGGCAATTAATACCTCACGGAACGACAATACACATATCACCATAGGCGTCCGCCATTTTGAATACATGTCCCATATTACATGCACCTCGCTGCGACACTGGAGCTCATATTCTAAGCTTTATAATTCCTTACACAATTATACACAGGACCCCACACGCTCGATATGCACAAAACACTTCGTAAGGTTACTAAATATAACCACAATACAGCTCAGCCCTGACCTTGTTAAAGGGATTGCATACGTTTGGTAATTTGAGCCTATACTGTTTGTTTCAAACCAATATAATTGTATATATATACCATAAAACTAACCTGTGAAAGTTTCAATTCAAAAGGTGGTAGCGTTTTTGAGATTTTGGCGACAAACTAGAGCGGTTATTTCACGCCAGAGAACAGTTAGTCAATAGCTGAGAAGCGTTACGGCCATAACGCTTCTCAGATTCATAATTTTTGGAGATAAAAAGTGACATATTTTTCCATAACCGCGGTACTTCGAATTGAACGTTTCTCAATATGCATTATACTATCCAAAGCAGCTGTACTTCTCACCAAGTAAGTTTTTATTGCCATAAATTTTCAGAGTCCTTACCAAACGTATGCAATGCCTTTAATAATTTCAGCAATTTTTATAAAGTTTCTATTTTTAGATCAGAGGAAATAATAATCCTAACTTTTCATACTGTGATAAATTTTAGTAATCTTTTTCAGCGAAGTTATCGTTTCCAAACAAATCATCCATGTTGGAAGTGATTACCATGACCTATCACAACTACTGAGGGCGCAATTTCTTGCAGCGGGGGATTTATGTTGAACAGACGCTGATTTAAAGGCATGTGTCCCATATTAAATCTCCAAGTCATTTACAACTCTCTCTCCTGAGCACCGCCCATGCATCTACAATGTCTACATCACTGTAGACTAGCAGGCTAGTCGTTGTAAGTCGCGTTGATCGTCTCTTCTTTCACGCAACTCTCGCGAAACCGCGCGAGATTCATGGCTACGGCGAGAGTTCGGCTCTCGGCGTGGGACCACTCGTGGTCCCGCGCCGAGAGCCGAACTCTCGCCGTAGCCATGAGTCTCGCGAGAAAGTAGAGCGGTTTCACGAAAGTAGCATGAAAGAATAGACGATCAACGCGACTCACAACGACTAGCCTGCTAGTCTAACATCACTGACGTGCGTATATGCGTGCTAGCTTGACCCCGATCTAAGTTCAACTCATCAAGATCATTTCAGATTTTGTATTATCACTTTGCAATACAAGATCACCCTATACTACCGTCTGGTTGCATTTTAATGGGTTTGATTAAAAGCTCATTATGACCAGATCAAGAGAAGAATGTATACATCTTGAATTTCAAGTTCGCAGCATTCTGAACAGTTGAGTTTAATAATTGGATTGTATGCAAATCGCCAGAGAGGTCATGTGAACAAAATGACCGGACAATGTCATTACTTTTAGAAAATATTGTTGTTGTTGTTGTTGTTGTTTGGAATTCATCCATGGAGTTCTTCCCTTTTTTATTCTTTTTATTCGAAAACATTTGAGCAAGCGAATACATTGTGATGTAGGCTTACCGGGAATCGTATCCAACACCACTAGTCACCTTCCAAAATTAAAGGTTCAGTACAGGATTGGTGACATACCCAAACAGAAATGTTCACAGATTTACGTATAACTTTCATGGTATGAAGATGGTGCTGGTAGAAACATACCCTTAAAATATTTCCGCCAGAAATGGGTGCATTTTATCTAAAAACTTATTTAAACAAAGACCGAAAACAGTTTTGATCTCGGGGTAAGATCAAAACTATTCTTATGTTTGATAAGAAAAAATTGAGTCGGGATTTTGCTATTTTCTCGTGGCCACTTGTCCGATTGAGCTCAAATTTTCACATGTTCATTATTTCATGTGCATGCTAGATTAGACTAAGTGTGAGTGTAGTTCTGTGACCTTTACCAATCATGCCTTTAAGAACAATCTACCGGCATATCAATGTTGGTGAACATTGGTGAACAAAACAAACAAAAAACCACAACAAAAACGAAGAAGTTTAACAAGTTCAACTTCGGCTCACGGCACATCCGAAACGCTCAAAACAAGGGGAAGAAATATTACAGCTGTAAACATTGTTAGAGCTAATAAGTCTAGCTTTCTTTTACATTATAATACATCCGACCAGTGTTATGATATAATTATAAACGTGACCGCAGCCCGTAGGCTTATTATATGCGACTACCGGTACAGTACTCACGTGTTCTTAGTAACACGTGTTTTCATGCCGTGTGGGGTATTTACAATCCTTCTGAAAAACTCGTGCAGGGGAAGGGCGTGTGTTAATTACTCTAATGTGAAATTCAAATTAATGAATAACAATCACCAAATCATATGGTAGAATACTGTCAAATATTGATTAAAAAAAGAAGAAGAAGTATTTTGACTAACACCTCCAATATAGGGTTGGAAAGCTCAGTTGGTAGAGTAAAGGATACGGTATTCGGGGCTCGCGGGTTCGAATCCCACTTCGGTCGTACTGACGATACGCATGCATCACATGACGAAAGATTTTGGGAGCGAAGTTGGAAGTATAGTCTCGTCTCTAGGTTTGACAATACCAGAACCACTGGTGATTGATGTAAACAGTGAATTCTATCTATTGCCAAAAATAGAGAGTCGATTTGATCGTCTTCTGTTGTACGTTGTGCTGTGGATGCTGGCTTCTTGGGTTGTGGATGTTGGCATCTTGGGTTGTGGATGTTGGCCTCTTGGGTTGTGGGTGTTGGTACCTTGGGTTGTGGATGTTGGCATCATGGGTCGTGGATGTTGGCATCTAATTGGGTTGTGGATGCTGACATCTTGGGTTGTGGATGTTGGCATCTTGAGTTGTGGATGTTGGCATCTAATTGGGTTGTGGATATTGACATCTAATTGGGTTGTGGATGTTGACATCTTGGGTTGTGGCTGTTGGCATCTAATTGGGTTGTGGATATTGACATCTTGGGTTGTGGATGTTGGCATCTAATTGGGTTGTGGATGTTGGCATCTTGGGTTGTGGATATTGGCATCTAATTGGATTGTGGATTTTGGCATCTAATTGGGTTAAGAATGTTGGCATCTTGGGTTGTGGATGTTGGCATCTAATTGGGTTGTGGATGCTGACATCTTGGGTTGTGGATGTTGGCATCTTGAGTTGTGGATGTTGGCATCTAATTGGGTTGTGGATATTGACATCTAATTTGGTTGTGGATGTTGACATCTTGGGTTGTGGCTGTTGGCATCTAATTGGGTTGTGGATATTGACATCTTGGGTTGTGGATGTTGGCATCTAATTGGGTTGTGGATGTTGACATCTTGTGTTGTGGATATTGGCATCCCGGGTTGTGGATGTTGGCCTCTTGGGTTGTGGATGTTGGCATCTTGGGTTGTGGGTGTTGGAATCTTGGGTTGTGGATGTTGGCATCTTGAGTTGTGGATGTTGGCATCTTGAGTTGTGGATGTTGGCATCTTGGGTTGTGGATGTTGGCATCTTGAGTTGTGGATGTTGACATCTTGGGTTGTGGATGTTGGCATCTTGAGTTGTGGATGTTGGCATCTTGAGTTGTGGATGTTGGCATCTTGGGTTGTGGATATTGCCATCTTGGGTTGTAGATGTTGGCCTATTGGGTTGTGGATGTTGGCCTCTTGGGTTCGTTAATGTAACTTATTACATTGCTTTCTATACATTACTCCAAAGAAGACTATTAATAGAGGTGTATTTACAGTGCACATGCACCAGACCCATTCCTTGAATGAACGCTCAGTTTTTGAAGCTTAATTGCAAACCCCGTCGAGGCAGAAGGCTGTGCTATTCCTGGTCGACGTGCACGTTATACGGCTTGACTTCCCTAATTGGATTGCGTTCACCTCCGAGCCGGCAATCTTAGACTAATTATAAGTATATTACAAGTCTTCTTCATTATGGCAGCCGTTGTAATTATTCGACATGTGTAACAACGACACATGGAATATTGTTGTTTTATTACAGAGCTCATCCAGCATTCGTTATACCATGGGGGGTATTTAGTGGGGAATTTTAAGAACAGAACTAGACATTTCAAGTGTTCGTGGACGAACACAGAGCTGTTCCGATTTATTTAATAAGATCCATAATTCTAAGCTTATAGCATTCTTCCGCAAATTCAATCAACTGACATTGATCTGACTAATTATATACTCGAAGAATAAGTATGTAACTGGGGTCATGCACATGGGAGTATTGTTTGATTTTAGACAACAAGGAGGCTGAAACCAGACTATAATCAAGAAACGTCTCTCTGACATGGAGAACGAGACTACGACGACAAAGTGAGCAAAGTATAGGGACCAGTTGACGGCATGCAGCAAACTGTTTACGCTAAGGTTAACCATCATTCTCTTCCACGGCACCATAATATGAAGACCTCGGTGATTTACATCACATCCTGTTTAAATAAGAGTAGTAATTTCTTCATTAAGCCTATACGTACACTCTTCTAATTTACAAAGCATCTACACAGTGCGGCTCTTAAAAACACGTGCGTGTACAGGCTGAGTAAAAAAAGAACTTGACCGGGATTGGTGATGTTTTTAAAAAGAAATGAATCACACTCAAAAGTTCAACAAAGCATATATTTAATAGGCACTCTCTGTTGCTTATTAGAAGAAAAAAAAGAATGAAACAAATTGATCATTCCTAAGATGAGTTGTGTGTATTTTAATAAAGGTAGTCATTTTGCAAGCTTTCCATCGAATGTTAAAGCTTGACTGAATCTAAACATCTGAATGGGTATTACAAAGGCATGTTAGCTATATACATACACATCTAAAAAGCGTACTTTATTGGTTTTGTCAAGTATTCCATGGACAGCTTTCAAAATGAGTGCCTTCATTACAATAGACATAACTCCTCTTAGGAATGATCAATTTGTTTCATTCTTTTTCATAATAAGCAGCTAGGAGAGAGTGCTTGTTAAACATATTCTGTACTGAACTAAATGAGTGTCAATTTCTTTCTGACTCAACATCACCAACTCTAGAACGCTGAGCCATCCATTGCAAGGAGATGGCTTTCCTTTGCTTCAGAGATCATTTGCATTTCTGCATCAATCACTTTCTTTCTCGAATTCATTAGAGACGTGCGACGTCGGATGACATCCACGCCTGACCTGGGTGACGACGAGTAATGAGTCTCGGATTCATGGGACTTGAAAAATAATGCGAGGCGAGGGTTACGTAACAGCCAGTAACAGTCTCTGATGCTTTTCTGGAGGAGTTCTCATTAATCAGACCTGCCTGTCAACATCCACAGGCTGGTCATACAGTCTCACTCACCTACTAATGATGAAGGCACAAGGTTTCCTCTCATTGGTTTCTCCGGGCGTGAGATGCTTGATGATGCAGGGAGGCTGTCGTGGCGTCCAGTTATAGTTGCCTTTCCCTCTCCGGTGGCCATTTTGGAAGCTTTAGCGGGAGGGCTTTGCAATAAACTGCTCGTGGTTCCCTGTCGACTGTCAGCCTAGGCCGTGCTTGCCACCAGCAAAAATTGCCGTGTTCCTGAGCAATGCAGCAAAATGTGCTAGTGCCAAACACGGCCAAAGGCGAGTTGTGCCACAGATGGGATGCGTTGTATGTTGCTCCGTGCTTGGTCAACATCGTCTCTTCGTTGTTTTGTCTTATGAACACTCAAGGCATCATAAAAGTATCGAATATTCACTCACAGGCAAGGCCTTATACGCCCAACCCTCCCCGGTCCTTCCAGACGTGTCTTGCTTCTGTTGTTCCTAAATAGACCTGCATCACACACTTTGAATGAATTCCAAACTCAAACACCCAGACATTCATGCACCTCATTATGATTCCCATGTTTCTTGATGAGTATTAAAGAATGTGATGTATTGCCTGTTTCTCCTTACAAAGTGTGTCTAACCATAGTAATGGTATAGGAGCCGTAAGAATGTATTATAATGATGTTAAGCTGGTATTTTCCTGGGGTGTGTACGAGCAGTTCGTCACGTTGACCTTTATACAGTGACAAGGGATGCACTTGAACATAGCGATGCTTTTCTAGTGCCACCAAAAAAGTTGCAGCAAACTTACCGCTGCAATTCAAAAGTGCCAATAATGAATACAAGTATAGGCCTAATGTAATAATTATTCAGTGTGATAAAACAAATTGATGGACGTAAATGCACGGAGTTCCAAGAGCTTCGTGAGTGGAGAGACTTTCTCCGTGGGGAGATGGTGTGGTGGCAACGGCACAGCCCCTTGGTCCGACTGACGGTGGATGGGTGGCACAGGGACGGGTACGGCCTGGTTCACTGGTGAGTATCCGTCACTTCATGGAACGGCATCATAGAATTCACTGATGATTCGTTATTTGGAGACAGCGAATTCTACAGTGCCATACATGAAATGAGGAAATAAGCCTCAGTTGAATTTCACATTGGGCTTTTCTGGACGAAAATAGTGGTGCACACTAAAGAGACGCAGGTAGTTGTTGTCGTGTTCCTTCCGCGGGGCTGGTAATGCTTGGATTTGTCCACTCTCACACCGAACTTGTTCGAGAAATGACTGCCAGTAGGAATGTCCTCTTGCTCTGTTTTACCAAGCCGATTGGAACTGCGATTTATGGAAGCTGAACTCCTCATGGTTTTTCAGACCATCATACTTCAAGACGATCGTCCGACATGAACGAGATTGGCGCATTAATAGTGCAACACGTGAACAGTTTGCATAATATTCAACGACCAATCACAACACCGTGTTCTTGGTACGTCAATGAAACTAATGTAGGGCTTACTTGTCTTCGAGGAAATGTTGGATGTCGGTGCTGTTTTCCCATACGGTATCCAATTATCATCGAAGGTTAATCTAAATTAAGGTAGATTCAGGTGTATTACGGAGGCTTTGAAGGGACATCGAACATAATTAAACATCGACGACAATAATCAAAAACAAAATTCACAACTTCTGCCCCAAGTCTTGAACACCGACACAAACATTGAAGATATATCTTTAGCTATCACAAGCCGTGAGCAATGGGAGACTTTTGAGAACCGGTCAACAGCGCACGCGCACGCAATTGTGAGCATGCGCGCGTTGTTTTGCGCCTGCGCTGTTGTGCCGGTTCTCAAAAAGTCTCCGAACATTTCACTTCTTAAGTAATACACATGTATGGGCGTCGATATTCAGAGCTGACTACGTTAAGTCCGAGGCCTGCATAAAAATAATGCATGCAAAGATTCGCCACATACAAGTTATAAACATGGAACCGGCACTTTCGTGAGTCAGTGATGTTAGTCTTTTTTATATCCAGGGGTCCGTTACACGAAGCCCTGCGATCGATCGTATCTGGAGTTACGAAGGATCGGAAGATAACCCATCGTAGGAGGCCTATCCTACGTAGAACTGCAATGCATCATACGTCCTACGATTAAAAGTAAGTTGCAATGAGTTTGGTGAAATTGACCCCAGTCCTGTTAATAGTCTTTCTGTCGGTCTACTTAACGCTCAACAAATACCATATAGATACGACTGGGCTATGACTAACCTAGCAATTATGTTCACTTTAGGCCTATGCGAATAATGAGTCAAACATAATGAAATATTAAACGTGTTCATCAATTAAGTCCACCGTCGTTTCGTGGGCATTTTGTCATCTCATCAAGATGAATTCTAATGATAACACGTCGAATAAACTCGTAACTGAATAGTCAGCATTTGACGTCCATGTAGCAATTTGGAGCGCACGTCGTGATTTTGGGCCTCCATATTGGGCGTTAACAGGTTATTTGCGGCTTGAGGCGCAAGTCATTTCAAAATAATAAGAAATGCAGATTCATGGTGAAATTTCCAGAGTCCCATATACAGTGGCCACATTTTGAAAAAACAGTGAAAAACGGCCACAGTATTTTTAAAATCTTTTCAGCGTTATTTTCTTTTGATCTTTTAAAGATCAAACTTGTATCTTTATACCCTGTAAGTTTACTTATAAAGATACATCTAGATGAAGATTAATGTTTCGGTATGCCACCGAAGTATGATGATACCTTTGAGGGTAAGAAAATCTACCAGCATCATAATGCTGTATGTAGCTGAATGTTGGTATGCCGATCGGCAGCGGATGTTGACAAAACAACTACCAAACATAGGCAACGTACACAATTGTAAGCATGGACATTCTCATTATGTTAGCTTCAATATCCACAACATGTTTCAAACGTTTCAGACTTTTCTGTCGTGAATTACGTTGAATGTCCCGTCACAGCCACCGTACTTGTCATATGCTCTCATAGGAATATCTGCACGTAGTGAATGATTGGTAACACCACCCAGTTATCTGGGATGGAAATGGTATACCAAGACTGGTCTCTGCAGTGAGGTACATATTAATGTCAAGTTGGGGAAAACACGTCCTTGGGGTCATGGGCCATTGTGGTATATCAGGGATTTTCTGGGTTTGAAGGGCGCACTACCTGTTCCCTGATACTCAGAGTAGATTCTTCCGAAACCGTAACCTATGGGATCTAGTGATAATCTGTTGTTGAATAATTTCATATCTCATCGGATAACTACTATGAGAACTGATGACTGCCAAACGAACAAAGATAATTGACTATTAGGGACACCGCCAACGTAGGGCTGGATAGCTCAGTGGGTAAGAGTGCAGGTACAGTATTCCTTAAGTCGCTGGTACGAATCCCGCTACAGTTAATTTCTCTTTGTTCACTTTTCAATGTATTTTGATACCTATTCTTAGATAGATGTTAATTAGTTATTAACGGTTTGTTCGCTAATTACTATTAATTAGTTACAGGTATTCAATAGGTCTATACTTGATAGTTACATGATACCTGTAACGTAGACATTGGTGCACGATAAAAGTATCACCGGACAACAATGGCTACCACCGTGTAAATGTGTCCCTGGACAACTGTACATGGCTTCAACCGTGTCAATGTGTCCCCGGACAACTGTACATGACCACAACCGTGTCAATGTGTCCTCGGACATTTGTACATGTGTCCGCTAGAGGGGGGTATATAGGCACAACCCGTTTAACGGAAAAACAAGGCCTATTTGGAGTAAGCCTTATCAGTGCGCAAGGTGAATATCCTAGCATCGGGTGGGATATCCAGTAGTAATTAAGTGAGAGCTGCACTATTGTCACGTGCGAACTCTAACTACATTCTTCATTGTATACCTCGACTTCTCTCTCCAAAATAAATTGAAAGCGCAAAATGCAGTGAATGGCTTACCACCGTCTCATGAATCGCCTGAGTACAATTATGCATGCACACATCACAGAAGATGCATGGTGGTTGTAATATTATGACTATTCGGTGAACAACCTGACGTCATCTCTAGATCACGCTTGTAAAAGCACACACACGAAACTCTCATTACGGCACTTGAAACTGACTTAAGAGCGTCTCAGTTATGACAATTGACCTGTTGAGTAACCACCCTTAATAGCTGCTTATGTGTATACGTCCACTTGACATATCTTCCCGCGCAGTATTATTCTACTTCAGTATCAACATATTCTCAAGCAAATTCAGTTTTTACTTTTATAGTCGGATTTGTATTAATTATTACCTCATTTAATTTTGAGATTGTTTTCATTCATACTCGTAAATATTCAATTATTAGGCCTTAAATTTCAGAATTCATTTCAAGTTAACAAGTAGCACGACATACGCATTTTAAAATAAATAACTTTATGAAGTGCATATGCATTGTTATTACCCTCAATGGGTACTTAAGGAGCCATTTTCATTGGGTCGCGCACAAAATGTTATTTCTAAACATCCTCCAAACCAATGAACTTGAAATGGACATATGTTCATATTGAGCGCATTCTCAGTCTTTGGACCAATGAAAATATGTCTTTAAAAGGTAGCTGATAGGGAGACATCGAAATATCTCAATTCCCAATGTCTCCCAAATGTTCATTTTCAGATGCTAACCTGTATCCCGAATACCATATTTCGGCTAATTACTGTAGTGTAATGATATGGATTACAACAACGGTATTATTACATTATCAATTTTTGCACAGGTAATTTTTATATCTTCGACATGTTCCTCGATTTATGCTTAGCATGTCTCACTCTACAGCAAACAATTATTAATGCTATGTAACGTGGCAGCCGCCATGTCCTAACTCCCTCGTCTCAGCTCCCCCACGTCTTTTTAATTATTCACAAACTACTTTTTTGAGTGCGGACGAGTTCCATAGGGAAACAACTGCACACTTGTCGAACGAGTGGCAGGGGGATTTCCATGCGGTGCGGGGGTGCAACGCGCCGGGACGCGCTGATTGTGGTCGCCCAGGGGACATAGCGTTCTGGGAATAGACTGTGCTGGGGCCAGGGCCGGTCGTGTCTCCACAATGTGGACAAGGCGTTCCCCGTGTTGGGAAGTATTCGTCGAGAAAATTTATACTGGACAAGAAAAACAAACTCGGTCTGGGAAAGGACAAATTCGTTTGCAGAGGGAGTTCCATTCCGTATGTACATTTCAAAGTAACAGACATTGAATAAGACGCTTAACGCTTTCGGCTACAGTTTTGAAGAAGTAGTCATCTACTTCGGTGAAGGGCAAGCTTTATTTGAATATTTTGTATCTTCAATGCGAAAAAAATCGTTAATATTGACGAAAATGATTCTTCATGAATATTAAATGATTTTGGTCGGGAGATAGATAATATGCAAATTAGGCTTGCCCTTCACCGACTTTGACGAGAGCACTGTATACTCAGTGCTTGTGAGTGCACGTGAAAAAATCACGTCCTGCTTACCAGTGTAGACGTCACATCGCTAGACCACCGAGCTAGCTGGGGTCAGTGGGGTGAATCGAATCCAATATCGCGGCAGGTACCGCAGTTAATCATGAATATTAAAAAATTTTGTTTAAAATGATTCTTATCCTGGTTTTGGATAAGAAAACGTAGCTTAAACTTAAATGGAAACGCACAATGTGACCCAAAGCACACCAGTCCAGGAATGGAAACGGCCACATGTGTTGCAAAAATAATAATATGAACTAACTTGCCGACCAAACGGAACACAAAGATATTTCTGAATTATTATTATTCATCTGTTTATTCTTTTTCATCTTTCCAATTCGGTACTCAAACCAGTGAATCCCCAGACAAACAGTGTGCCCCCCCCCCTACTTCCAGACACAGGTAAACGCCAAGGACAAAAACATCTTGGATTTTCAATTTTAAGCAGGAGTACGTTTTGCCAAAAGTTGGTACTGCTCGAAATGGCCACATGAACGTTCATGTTGTTGAATATGCACTCGACAAACGGGAATGTTGCTGGTTGCCATTTCAAAGTGCAATTCATGTTAGCTGTACAATGTAAACCCGAATCACACCTACCTGTTGCTGTCAAAAACAAAAGCCAGCTGTTTTTTGTAATATTATCCCCTGACTTTGCCGTCTACGTCCCTAATTATGCCTCCCCGTCTTTTCTTCAATTTAATAATCTGCTTTGAGCTGCTCTCTTCATAAAGAGCAAAAAGCCGTGGAAAAACTTCAACTATTGAGCAAATACAAAAAAACGCCACTGACGTCATAATGACGTCAATGAGTATTTATGGCGCTGGATCTGTGGGTTGCCTCTTTACACGAAAGACGTCACATCATCTCGACAAGGAGGTTTTCTCGATGATAATAATAATCGCAGACAAGGAAGGATATAAGATGGGATGATATAAGAAAAAAAAATCGAGGACGAAGTTTGGCAGTACGGTGAGGCTGAGGACTATTATATCAGAATAAATAATAAAATGTAGGGTACGGTGACCTAGTGGTCTGGCGTGTCGAACTCAAGATCCTGTGGTCAATCTACAAATTGTGGGTTCGAGTCCAGTCATGGGCTAGTGGTGCTTGCGTCCTTGGGCAGGACGCTTTGTCACATGTTACTCCTCTTCACCCAGGTGTAAATGGATACCTTCTCGGGTAGAGATGGCTTTATGGTTTGATTAGCCTCTGTGCGCCCTACGGTTGCAGGGCCTGTATACTCCCCAGGGAGTTGAGATGGTTTCAGGAATGTAAATTAATGGCCTGATGACCAGGGAAAATAATAATGTACAGCACTTTGATTTTCTTGGAAAGGCACTTTATAAATGCACGTTATTATTCTAATTATTGTTCAAACTTGCTATAGTTTTAAAATGAACTGGGATGCGAATTGGTAGGACAAACAAACCTTTGAATTAACGAGCCAATCAGCAGTTGGCTTTCTCCATACGTATTCACGTTGGCGGTTAAGTGGAGGACCAAACTATCCCTCCTCCTATATAGTCTATTTAAATATACAAGAGATTAATACGGTTTCGTAGGCTGTGCTATACCCAAGTACAGAAGATGGAGCACATCAACTTTTACATCTTATAGACCCCCAAGGGCCATCAGTGTGACTGTGTCAGTCTGAGGGGAAAGGGCCGCAGAGGAAAATCTACCACTATGAGAAACTCTTCCAATATTTAGTGGATGAACCCACGCCAAAAGATCAAACTGTACAACAGCTTCAACTTGGAATTGTGAAAAGAAGCAACATAAAATGACAGAAGAGACCATGAAGTTCTGAAGAACGACCCACAAAACAAATACGTCAGTTTTCAGCCAAAGTCGGCAGTTAGAAACAATTTAATCTGAAAGCATCACAGATATAGCAGCACCGAGCTTTGAAAAGCTCCCTCGACGTGACAGAATACCAATCATATTATCAGTGTTAATATCTCCACATTGGTATGGAATTACTGGCTCCAACACAAAATAATAAATTGAAAGAAAGGGAGCAAATAAATGTAATAATTAATGACAACAAGAAAATTGATCAAAATGATCAGGAGCGACGGTCATAAATCCATAAAAAAAATGTTCATCCTGTTTGGAGACAGTTAATGCGTGCATATAATTAATATCACATGTTGACTTACCCACACACTGTATCTTCCTCTGTCTCTCTATAGTCTATTCCTCTCGGGTTGAAGATGTCGTATCGTAGGCGGCCCATTGACTCGCTCTCCTCATGAATAATGCCTGGTTAGTTAGTTAGTCGCCCTGACATCCCCCCTTAACGGACGGCCGGAATCCTCTCTCTAAGCCGACGGTTGTCCTCTGTGCAATTTAGGTATAAAGGAGGGGAAGGGATAGGGAGAGATAGATAAAAAAAAAGATGACAAATGTTCTCATTTGAGAAAAGGAGTTTCATGCATAATCCAGATGCGGACAGGTTGGTTTGGTGGGTCATTTGGATGGGTGGGCTGTATTATTATCTGTTCTGCGTAGTCCATTCCCGTTGGGCATCAGATTCCCACAGGGCAGCCTGGCTGGGGAGGATATGGAAGACGAACGTTAATGATGCAGTTTACGTGTGGGTCTGAAATCACTCATATTTCACGACATTTGTCCGATCCGCGGGCTGATCGCCCCTTCCCTATATTCTCTCTTACATTATTCTCAGTCTATGTCTGTGCCTCTATCCCCTTAGCTAGTATATACTGTCTAAGTACATCATATGTGAGTCAATTATTTCAAATCTCTTCATGTCAGAATGGTTATGAATATGGATGGATAATAGGAGCTATGCACCGGAGGATGAGGGGGACTAATCATTATCTTTAGTCGGTATACTTATTCCTTGACCTGTGAATGCAAATATAATGCGCACGGCAAAATCACGAGAGACGAAGCAAAGAATACAGAATTGGCCGAGTGTGGAGTGGACTGCAGAATCCGCGCACAGGACAGTGAGTGCACGTTGGTGTTGTGGATAAGATTGCCCGACTCTGGAAAAGATGGAACTGTGTGCGAATCAAAAAATATATACGAATATTCCTTCGAAAACGTGGAATTGAAACAAGAATGTCTATAGCGCTACCCCCAAACACTACAGCCGGGACATTTTATTGTACTATAAGTACTAAGGACACACCCCTGATTGCCAACTATACTGCCTAAATATTTTGTCGTCTAGTGACCACTAGTGACCACCTTAATAGTGACCAGAAGTGACCCCACCTTGGTCCACACAAAAGCCCCAGAATGGATCGTCCATCCTGTGTGAAACTACTTTGAATGCGCGCAGTGTTGCATGGGAGTTCGGTGATAAAGTCTCATTTAGGAAGCTATTCTCGCATGGGTGCGTACTGCATACACCCTCGCTATTCTTTATACTGGTATTCAACAAGCACTGGATCGTGAGGAGATTACACCGTGATATCTTTACCGCTCCGTCACGGTGAGCACATGGTCAGCAAACTGTCCCACAATGCATCCCTCCGCCCACTTTCCGGTTTCGCTAGTGGACACGGCCATGATATATCTCTTTTGCAGACACACATCGTTGACATGGACGGCCAAATAAGCCTTATTCACGGTGCATCCATCCTTACATTCGAATTGCAGTGCAATCAAACTGAGGATTGGTTTCAAAGTAGTCTGGTACCCGTTTTCTATTTAGAATTGGTGTTATCTTTTCCAACGGGTATACAAGGAGGGTGACAAGGTGGATGCGTCACTGGCGCATAGCCACGAGAAGAATCTTCTTTGACAGTCGTCACCCCGAAATACAACATATCCTTCAAACCATTCAGTCAAAGACGTACGTACGTGCGATCGTTCATAGCTATATCAGTACGAAATTAATCACATACACTGATCGACACTTAATGTAACTTTCTAGACTCAATGTGATTACCCTAATTATCTCTTGTTGCTTTGTATCTACGGCGACGTTACAATTAGAAGAAGGGAAAAAGACGATTATTCTTGTTGCATGTAAACAAACACAGAAGGACATGCATGGTTTTTTACGTTATGAAACAGTTCGTTCTAACAGTGGTCTTTTTGGCGATGTCTCAAAGCTTCTGTCACTTTGGGGTTGACAAAAAACTCAGATTATTCCACTGCAAAAGAAGATTCTATACACGGGTTTACACTTCGAAAAAAGCGCATGCGTGATAGTGCCTCGTTTTGAAGTCGCGATCAAAACCGCCGAAGTGTAAACCAGTGTATTGTCTTCGACAATGGACGGGCTTACACTTCGAAAAGGGCGCATGCGTGGAAGTGCCTCGTTTTGAAGTTGCGATCAAAATCTAAGATGGCCGCCATGGTGTAAACCCGTGTACCGGTATTTCAAATCGTCCAGATATCTGCAAAGGTCATTCCTCCGGTGGGAACGTTCAGCACGGAGTGCACGCACAGCACGCTATTGTCCTGAACCAGTCCATGACAGTTTCCACTGCGGAATGCCCGCTATGCCAGCCTGGCAAAGTCCCCCTTCCCAATAATCTTGGCCCTATTGGGTCTGTCCGGTCTAGCGTGGGATCTGGCCGGGTAAACGGCCGAGGAGAATGCCTTCCCCCGGCCAGCGGCCCTGAAGACGGTTTCCGTATCGATCTGGGATTGTCTGGTTGAGATGACAATGTCTGGACAGTGGACATTCCATATACTCCGGTCACCGACATCAATTCACTTCCTTGCATTGCACCAACTCAGCACTGATGCCACCGTGAAACCATTCTGGGCGTGGGTTAGAACGTTGTTTAAGCCTGCATGATGTGTTATCCTGATAAGAAAAAAAACCCAGCGCACTTGTGCCCCAGCCAAAGCATCCACTGATGCCCAACTTTTTAAAATCGCTCAAATTTGTGTCGACTGCCACGACAAACTAATCGATTGTACGTACAGGAGAGGCCCTAATCCATGAAAAAGTGCATTATCTCTATGTATAGTCTTTCATCACTTTTGAATCGGGTTATCGCACAACATTCCAGGAACAGCGTTCGGTTCAAAACCAAACCAAAATAGCATGTTTTATCATAACGATGGTGTGAAATCATGTTAACGGTAAACACAGACAATTCATCTTTTAGTCAAGTAATTAGCTGTCAGTACACAGTCACAAGGGGCTAAGTAAAAACCCACATACAAACGCTGTCTAGTTATCAAGAGCAAGAGGATAAAAACAAACCGGTGACGCCGAAATGGTCTCGGTGAAGAATACTTGGGCCTTCCGCTTGGTTACACAGCCGTCGTTAACACTGGCTGAGCGATTTGGCGTGCTCACGGCGTAACGAACAGAAACTTCACACATTTTCTCCGTATGGGAAACTGACTAGAGTCAGGCTATTGGATGGAAACATCTTTTGCTCTGTGATGGAAGACACGGGTCATTTGGTGTTGCGCTGTACTTTTGCCCCGGCATCGTCTCGGAAATAATTGATGAATCAACATAATGGGACGAGTGACAAGTACACGGTTATTAATTTCCTCGGATCAACACATTACTTTTCACGATGTGATCTGAACAAATATCCGAATAGGGTGCTATTTCTTCACAGGCTAGCCAAAGCAACAATCCAACCAAGTAACCAATCAAATAGCCAGTCAACCAAAGGAACGAACAAGCAACAACCTTTACATAGTGCCAATCTAGACCAATCTACCTCCACCTCTTCCACCTATACCTACATCCCCTCCTGCCTCCCCACCGACCCATCCACCCATCAACTTCATATTGTACCTCCCAATCAATCTCATCCCCTATATCTACCTACCTCCTCCCGGCTAACCATCCAATAAACCAACAATCCACTCAACAAACCAGCCAAGCAACCAACCAGACTGCTTTAACCAACCAACCAATGCATTGGACATAACCTCAGCCAGCCAACTAACCATCCAATAAACCAATCTACCAGCCAAGCAACCATCCAGACTGCTAACCAACCAACTAATGCATCGGACATAACTTCAGCCAGCCAACCTTACAAAACCCGAGTACAAACTATTGCAACCTATAGCAAAAGTTCAAGTACCCATCGTCCAAGCAACTCACGACCATAAACAAAATGATCATATTATACCAAACAACCAACCAGCAAAAAACAGCCAACTCCTAGGGTTTACGAAACGGAGGCTCAGGCTCAGGAATCCATTCTAAAATAACGGATATTGGTTTTTGGCTGCTGTTCGGAAGTAGATTCTCTGGTTTGAAAAGGAAAACCCACAACCTATTATTATCAGCATAATGGATGATAGAGTCAGAGCCTGAGCCTCCATTTCGCAAACCCACCAGTATTCATAACACAAATACAGCAAAGTAAACATACACCATCAGTCACCAACGAACACAATACCTCTTGAAAGCCAACGAATTATTTATCTTATAAAAATATGAATAAATGAATAAATAAAATGACATCAGTGTTCCTCATTTCATTTGTGATGGTGATGGGAAACGTGTACATAACACAAAGTGAAAAAGCATTCAATGGCCGTGTATTGTAATGAATGCTATTCTATGACTAACAACTAGGAGGTCGAGGTGTTAACACCGGACATCTCATTATTATAGTAAATGACTAGAAAGGGTAACCGTGTGGAACGAGGAGAAGGTTGTGGTCGTGTCATGGGGTGACACTTCAGATTACACTCTCATCTTCTGCCGAGGCCAGGCCAGGGGGAAGGAAATATCCCAAAGTGAACCTGAAGCAAATTAGTCCACACCGCCAAAGCAATAAAGGTATCTACTTCTGATGCAAAGATATGATTCATATTTTACAAGGCATTGCATTCCACTTTGAATTGACCAATCAGGCGATGAACCTTGTGAATTAACCTCGCCGGCTGTATTAGTTTCCACTCACAAAACAAGTAATGTATCATAATACCTTTAATAACACGGTGGTTATCCAAACTGCGCACATCTCCATACAAACATTAGGAAATTGATATTACAAATTCAGAAGAACTGGAGATACCCGTTTACATAGCGCGTGCATTCGCAGTATGACAGTGATACTCACAGGAAAAAGCGTGCTCTCATATCTAACAGTGAAGTCAAGAGTCGTCTGGTCTGGTAACCCGAAGCACTGAAATGCAAGGCACATGCTTCCACACTCATCCCGCTGAACCACACACCCACAAGAGATATTGGACAAGCATGCAAGTATGTCTACACGGTGTTACAACACACGGTCGTTGGTGCATTGGTTGATGAATTGTTTTCCTGGAAGTTCAGCTCGCTCTCCATCCCATGCCTTCGTCTGTCTGTGGTTCTCCGCTCCCTCCCGTGTTCGGTGATCCAAACCGAAACAGACCTACCCGGTCTTTTATAATAATAATATCGCCATCACAAGTTTCCACCGGAAATGATGTCCCTATTGTAAAGTCGGCCATTGACGACCACAATTTTATGAAATTACTAACCCAAGGTTATAGCCCCGTCGACCGATTTCCATCGCGCCACAAAAAAAAAACATCACGGCGTAATTCTGCACGGACAATATCGCGTGAACACTGATCGATAGGGGCGACCTCGTCCGTGTGGATGGACAGTCCAAATTTAGTCCTCATGAAGCGGCCGTCCACACCAAGCACGGTGTATCGAGTTACCTACCCTTCAGCACCCATCTTCTTTCGCCGTATTCCGGAGTAACGATTGCCCCTTCTTGCCATCTTGCAGTCAGAGGGTCTCCTCAGCCGTACCTCCGAGGGATCAGCCTGCCGAGACGCTCCGCGGAGGAACGAGGAAAATGTGACATGAGAGATAAGGGACAAGACGAACTATCCCGAACAGATAACGTGTATTATATTATTATTGACGGTTGGGAAGTACAGTCCGTACCGTACGTACCGTCCACCACGCTACACGAGTCTGTGGGCGCTCGATGCACGTGCCAGCGATCTTCCCAGAAGCTACTGTGCATTTGCATAACACGCATGTATTATACATGATCCCTGTCGATGGATATATAACCTTAA
Source organism: Astropecten irregularis (assembly GCA_963971285.1). Lineage (NCBI taxonomy): Eukaryota > Metazoa > Echinodermata > Asteroidea > Paxillosida > Astropectinidae > Astropecten > Astropecten irregularis. The sequence continues at coordinate 24,015,739 of OZ020244.1, forward strand.
TATTATAACGATATTCAGCGGTTGACCCCGTCACACATCGAAGCACACGACTGCACATGATATATACAAGGCTATATATTGCTTGTAAGCCACAGGATATATCTGCGGCGTGAATATCAAAGCTTGAATCACAATACACTTATATCCTATAGTCAGAAGACTGATCCTGGGATACTTTCTGCAACAATAGATAGCTAGGTCGTTAGTCTCATGGCGACAACGCCCACTAATGGCTATAGCTATAGGGGATCCGCAATGAGGAGCCAAGTGATGGCGCTCAGCTACCATGATTGACATGTGAATCAACGGCTTAACAAACGATCTCCAGCTGAGAGGAAACTTACCAAAGATCAAACCATCCTTTACATTCGAACGTTATCCTGCCCAATGCAGGACAAACGTGAGATAAAGGCCCAGTGGCCAATATATGTGATCAATCATCACGGATTCTGCTTCAGTATGGATTTCTCCTTTCTTTTTCGTTTTTAATTCAAGAGTCACATACAACAATAAAGGTACCCACTCTTTCTTTCTAGCAACTCCACTGTTCCCATAAGTTTGGGAAAAGAGAGAAAAATCTTTTAAAAAGCGAAAAAGATTCCTCCAAATGTGGCACGGCATCCACTGCGGTATGATCGAAGTATGGGGGCTTTGCCCATTAGTGTTCAAGGAGAAGGGGTTATGCTTACCCACCACCGAAATTGCAATGCCCCATAGGCGACCAGGACTCATCTGGCGCCTCCACGAAGTCTTCGTACCTCCAAAATAGGTTCTTGGAGTCGGACAGTCCAAACCACTTAACAGACCCCCAGATGGGCTTCATACAGAAATAGTGCGAGCTGTATCGGTGTCCGTATAACATTCAAACCTAAACTCTGGCTAGCCTAGTCATTTGACAAATATAGTTTGAGTACCCACCTGTACCTACATAGAGAGAATCACAGTACAGAATGTATGTAGACCGCTGCATAGATACATGCCCACCAAACACTAAATCATACATGAATCGTCCGTTGGGGAAACAACATCCTGCATTGAAATAAAGGAGACTGTTTCAATACCTGGTAGGCTAGATTATACATGTACTGTACCCGCATACGATGCCTAATTATTCATATTGAATAGCAATAGATGAACGAACCATTGTATTACAGAGATGTACATGTACCAGGGTGATCAGAGCAGGCTGTAGCTGACAGATCATTATATATCGTCATCTTTCCCGTATGGATATCACGACACAGATAGGCATGCATACTGCTGTATGCCTATATGCTACTGGTGCAATCGGTTGATTTGACCTCCCAAACCAGCTGACTCCATCCACGGCACGAATCTCAATCACGGACTGATTACAGGAAAGGAGGAACACCATCAGTCACCCAGACTCGCCATCAACGTGTCACCAAGAGACCTCATTAGATTTGATAGTGTCCATCGACCTGAGAGGGGAGTGAAAAACCGCGCACCTAACTCGCGTCGGTACGGTTCGTGCTGCCGTAACATCCGAGCAACCCGGTCTATCCTAGGCCCAGTACGATACGCGGATTCACAGTGTGACTCATCCTCATTTTTCTTCAACACGTATTTTTTAGACGCGCGGACCAATCACGTTTAAGCTTATATCGTGCGCGGTCCTATCTGGGGTGATATAAACCGCATGCCAATTGGTTTATCGCGCGTAAACTTGTGACCAATCGTGTGGCGTCGATATACTGCATGTATCAAACATGGCCATGCACTAACGATCGGAAAATCAAATTATATGGGCGTTTATGAAACGAAGGCTCAGGCTCTGGCTCAGGCTCTGTCTCAGGCTCCGGCTCCATTTCGTGAATCCATTTTGAAGTAACGAGTATCAAAAAAGAGGTTTTTCCTGAAGTGGATTCCCTGGTTTGAAAAGGAAAGTGAGCTTTAGCTTCAATGAAAAACCACAACCTATATTTCCAGCATATGGATATCAGAGCTGGAGTCTGAGCCTGAGCCTGGGCTTCCGTTTCATAAAAGCCCTATCTAAACGTTCGGTCAGTTTCCCTTGTGGTATTTTGATGTCTATAATTATAAACTTGTCTGATTTTGACCAGTGGGGGCAGTATGACACACACACGCACAGTATTTGCACGGACGGAAAAAGGCTATAGAAAATATCAGCTTTTCGAATTTCGGGATAGGTTCAATGTTGCCTCGAAAAGTTAGAAACATTCACATTTTAAAGGCATTGCATACGTTTGGTAATAACTCTGAAAATGTATGGCAATAAAAACTTACTTGGTGAGAAGTACAGCTGCTTTGGATAGTATAATGCATATTGAGAAACGTTCAATTCGAAGTACCGCGGTTATGGAAAAATATGTCACTTTTTATCTCCAAAAATTATGAATCTGAGAAGCGTTATGGCCGTAACGCTTCTCAGCTATTGACTAACTGTTCTCTGGCGTGAAATAACCGCTCTAGTTTGTCGCCAAAATCTCAAAAACGCTACCACCTTTTGAATTGAAACTTTCACAGGTTAGTTTTATGGTATATATATACAATTATATTGGTTTGAAACAAACAGTAGGCTCAAATTACCAAACGTATGCAATTCCTTTAAATCATCTCAATATGAATTCTATTACCAAGAAAATCCTCATAAACTCCATCCTCGGAACTATAAACATGACCAGACGATAGAACGTGTGTACTGTTCAGACGAAGGTCATTGCATGATAGGCAAACACAATTATCGATGGCCCTTTGGTGTCTCCTAGTATTGTCGCCACGGGGTCACCAACCTCGTCTGGTTCCCAGACCAAGAATCACCATTAGAAGGACTTTTTTGTCTGTCAATTTTAATTCGAGTCGTCAGGGAATCTTTGGGCAGGGAACCAGACTAGTCACCTACCCCGTGTGCAGACTGCAGAGACAGGCCCCATACGGGAGATAATTAGGCCCATGTCAATTACATGAATTGGTTTCTTCTTTTTTTGAAGAAGCAATGTGATCGTAATGAGGAAAAACCGTCGCATTGCTGTATCTATCTAGTTGGATGTGGCGCCTTATTTTCTCGGCCAAATTTCATAGTTCTGCTTACCGAGTCGCGAGGGAAGCAGGGCATTATGTTCTCCCTATTTCATTAGCGAAGATTTTAGCAAGATATTCAAACAGGATTACCAACCAAATTTTCACGTGATGTTTACTGCTTTTGACTTGTATTCGGCCATTGCTTGCTGAGCATAACATTCACATAAAGTTTTGGCTGGCATACTGATCTTATTTACCAAGGTTTTTGGTGCTTAAGCAAATTTTGGTGCTTCAGCAGCTCTATGAATATTGGTCCCTGGAGCCAATTTCACGGCCCTGCAACCGTGAAATTTCTGTCTTCATAAAAACAGGATTAGCAACCAAATTCCCATGTGTTGTGTAGCACTTGTGATTCTTCTTTGGCTGTTGTTCGCTGGCCATTAATATATCAATGGAATGGAATTTTTAATGGCATTTTGTGCTAAGCATTATTTTTGTGCTTAACAGCTCCATGAAATTGGCCCCTGGTAACTGAGTTGAAATAAAACACTCAACCTATGTCATGCGATATGTTATTCCAATATGTCCAGTATGATAATTTAATGTAGCCATGTGTATAGTTTTATAAATACCTTCGTGTAAAAAAAACAGTGCTGATCATTAGGCCTACTTTGCACATAAATTGCATAAGTAAAAAAAAACACTTTTGATCGGCGATATAAAACCTCACAATTACAATACAATATACCTTACAAATTCGCGTAACAGTTGCAACATTTTGGCGCTGTTTTCTACTGTTTCAATTGAGCTTTATATTTCACATGTTTGTTTTTTATTTCGTGACAAATCAAATTATGAACAGACCGCAGCTGTTCTATCAACTTAACCAATTATGATACTACCTCATTGTTAGGAGGCACTGCAAAAATGGCTTGAAGTCACTGGTTAAATGGTCAAGTAGCTCCTTCGAACCGATGGGCACCTCGAAATTACTGCAGGTTTTTGTTTGGTAACTTGCTGATGAGTATACCGAAACATTATGGAGGGACAACGCTCTGCATGCCTCCTTTGGTAACAATAAGAATGTTTTGTTCACATTTTGGTTGAAGTCGGTCGACATGGGTGTGCCGTGTACCAGCAACTAATACAAGTACACTCTAAAAAAAATTGGGTAAAATTCTTACCCTTTTGAGTGTAAAAAGGGAACATGGTTGTCGACTTGGGTAAACATTTTACCCAACTTTCGATGTGTAAGAATTTACACAGGCCTGTGTAAATAATAACCCAACATTGTGTAAAAATAAAGTTTACCCAGAAACAACCATGTTCCCTCCATCGCACAAAAGTTGGGTAAACCTTACCCAACCCAAATGTTACCCAGGTGTTGTGTAAAATTCTTACCCAGATATTGTGTAAAATGTTCTTACCCAACACAGTTGTGCTATTCTTTTACCCTTTAGTTGAGTAATTGTTAGCCTGCTGCTCGGTTAAACAAATTAGGGGAAGAAAAGAAACACTACAATCATAACGTTATTTGATCAACTTATTCACACGTTACTGTGTTTTTATTCAACCTGAGCTCGTTTTTCTTAACATAAAATCAACTTCTTTATATATTCTGATTAAGCTATGATTGTATGTAGTATTAGAATTATTTCAAATGATTTCTTAAACAACTGTTTCGGCTTCACATGCTTTTCAGTTGATTCACTGCTGTATAACATGGCTAATCATTGCTTATCATCCATTTAAAAGTTCATGTCAGAAAAACGATCAGAAATCACCATGCATTGATATTGAATTTCATAAAACACACTAGAGAAAATGAATAAATATTGAGCTGTAATCGTAAAACAAAACACTAATATTTGTGTTATGGGGAATAATTTCTAAAATCCACAGAGGATGATAAATGATATATTTTCTTTTCAAAAATAATCACGAATATTAACGATTGATAATAACACACACGTTATTTGGTCATTCTTTCACGGCATTGTGAGTATCAAATGAACAATTTGGTAAGTTTCTTCCACTACTCTGAATTTCTGAAAGTCTGAAATCAATTCAAAAAGTGAGAGAAATTATATGAGGCCTACTGCTTGACAGAGTTTTTCACAGGGGATGGCTTGTCGCTGATGACGAAGGATACGGTCCGAGCTCTGCACTCCCCCAACTGCTTAGATGAACGGCTGGCTTCTGCTACGCTGGTTTATCTTCACATAGTCCTCAATGCCAATACCTTCGTATAAATAAAGAAATGAATGACATATTTAAATTGAATGCGATATGAATTAGTGACTGTTCAAAACAACGATGGCTTATGAACTATGATGACAACTAGCTAATGGTAGCAATTTCAGTATATATACAGTTTGTGGAAGCTAAGAAAATAGAACAAACAGATCACTGAATTACCTCTGAACACAGGAATCAAAGATTGACAACTCCGGCATGTCTCCGGCGGCTTATCCACCGCCATCTTCTTTAATTGCAGCGTTAATGGTGATGATACATGATGGTGCGTTTTGAGCACACGTCAGCGCACGGCACAAGCTTACCCCGTTCGGAGTACTGTTTACCATTTTCACGTGCAAAACGTATTCGTACACGTCATCCGTGTAAAATAAGCGTCTTTTAAACCGGTTGATGGGTAAAAAGCTCCAATTCCACTCGTCGATGTGTTGTTTGATTTCTTACCCTTTATTGGATAGATGTTTACCCTTTTGTTGTGCATCATATTTTACTCAAGTTGGAGGTACTGCAGAAAACGCCAGTTTGCCCAACGTTGAGTAAAATGTTACACAACAGTTGTACCCAACAGTTTTACACAACAAAAAAACATGATTTTTTTACCCTTTTTTTTAGAGTGTAACATGTATCATTGCACATTTCTTGTCGAGATAATCTTACCTTGTTGAGAGTCTGGCTGCAGTAGACTAGCCTCTCGTCTCCCGGGGCGCATTATAATACGTGATTACAAGATCTCGTTCGTTCGGGTGTTGTATATTGCGCATATGCAATTCTGGTGGTGCCTGCTCATAAAAGGAGCTTCGGCCGTTCCCTGCGTGGGAGGAAAATAATGACGGTACAATTAGTCTGATGAGACAATACACACATACCATTCAACAACAATATTGTCGTTCCCATCATTAACAAGGAAACCATTTTTGTTTTGTTATCAGGGAAAGAACGAACGAGCACTGAGAAAAGATCACCATCTGTGTGAGCTCACAGATATAGGCCCTGAATCAGGCGAAGAATCACCAACATTGGCTCGAAGTTTCAGAGAAAAATCTCACCATCATTTTCACGAAATATGAACACCTTGCAAAGTAAACCAAACAAAAACCAGCCCACGGGTTCCATGCCCCAGTCCACATTGGGGTAACTCAAGTAGAAAATCGTGGATGGCTTCTCACGGCGTAGGATCAAGACACTCAAAGGAGGGGAAAAAAGGAGAGACAAAATCCGCGGACGTCAAACAAAGAGGGATTGATCCAAGACCTTTCCAGCAAATCCGCTCCTGAATAGAAGCTGAAGGATGAAAGCCATACCAAGACCAGAGTACATAGGAGACCACGGGGAAATATCAGACAAAGACCAATGGATCGGGGATAGCAGCTGCTCTAAGTCTATCTCTTGGAAGAAAGAAACAACATAACACCCTTAAATCCTATGCAGATATACAGAGTGCAATCCTTCATTTTCAAATCCACAGATTTGAAGCCCTTCAAAATCCAAAATGGTGTCAAGCATATTATTGGGATGGTTCGATAAATTAGTATCTTAGGCATTCTTCTTTCTCTTGATAAAGTTTACAGCATTTGAGACCTGTATTAATAATTATGCCATCAATTTCTCCAATCCGATATAAATTTGTAGAATTTAAATTCACCAATTGTAACGGATTTCTTGGACTGAGACTTAAGCATGTTGTCAACATTTTCGGTAGTAATCTCGGTAACATATTGCCCAAGTTCCTTGTTGCTGAAAATGTTGTCAGTGTACACAGAGCAAAACGAGTTGGGTTACATGTCGCAGCAACATCTCGGTAACATGTTGGCCAAATGTGCACATGGCCCAAAGTCGTGTTGCCCAGGTTTGTTGCCCTAGGTGGGCAACATGTTACCGAAAATGTTACCGAGTGTACACTGACACTCTGCTTTAGTCGTAGTGAAACAAAATGCCCACAGTGAAACTGCTGAAAAATCAAAATCGAACGACACAGAAAGTTTCGGACAATCTAGTCCATCCAAAACTGGGGTTAAAATGTCCAACCCCTTTAGCATTGCATGTCGGATGGTTTTGTCGAAGTTAACGCATGAAAATACTAAGGCTCAATGATCTCACGTATTTCCTCGTTCAGATTTAGAAAAATCGACACAACATTCCATTTTCTCTTTTGTCCTATTTTGTGAGCATCGCTACAGACTTTCAACGTTTCCGTTTAGAAAATATTAGGAGATGCCGTCGTTTCTAGCTCATGTTATTATCTTTTCACCACGAAGTTCGTATTGGTGGTTGTCCAGCACTAAATATTTATTTTTTTATATGGAGTCGGAGCTGAGATTCAAAAGCAACAAGTGGATTTACGCCATAGAGCGTTTACGAAACGGAGGCTCAGGCTCCGTCTCAGGCTCCGGCTCCATTTCGTGAATCCATTCTGAAATAACCGGTATCAAAATCAGAGGCTTTTGGCTGTGGTTCTGAAGTAGACTCTCTGGTTTGAAAGGGAAACAGAGCTTCAGCTTCAATGAAAAACCACAACCTATATTTTCAGCATGGATATCAGAACTTGAGCCTGAGCCTTAGCCTGAGCCTAAGCCTAAGCCTCTGTTTCGTAAACGCCCCTATAGTCCAATCCTTCCCAAACATTCTACTCACTATTAACTCAATACAAAATGCCTAATATTGTATACGCGACTTTATAAATACAAATATTGGGTGTGAACAGACGACACTGGCTGGCCAATGCAGTCAATATGATATCTATAATGTAGGATTATATACCATCTAGATAGCTTTCGATCAAATGAATGGGCGGAAATTCAAACACATAATACACGACACTCAGTGACCAACCTACAGATAACAGTAAAAATTAACAGTGCGTGCTTAATCAAGCTGGGGCAGGTAATATGCAAATGATGCTGCATTGTCGAATACATTAAATGAGACGGTATAGTGTCTCTATGTAAGCTCATAGTACTAGGCCTACACAATCATGCAGTTAGGTAAGACTTACATTCATACATTATTCATGTCGACAATTTCACCTTCAAATTGGGGCCCGAAGGTATTTTAATTATTTTCAGATCGTGACATGGAATAGGCGTGTTGTTTTCGTTCACAATGCGGGGGTGGGACACTTTGGATCTTGTTCATTGTAAGGCAGACAAACAAATAAACAAACAAGGAAGTAAACGGACAAACAGACATCCATCTTCGTTCCCTTCCAATAACCTTCATTGCAGGTTTGGATTATACATGTAGAACCGCCCATTAGGCCTATACTGTGTGCAGGTTTTAATTGCCCGATTTATTCACCTAGTATTTTGCTTAGGCTATATTTTACGGCGAAGTGCGCGTTCTATAATGTGAATAGGGCAACCGATAAAAAATGATTTTATTCAAAATATTTCATTCACAACTTGAAATACAATTTGCACATTTTCTTTAAAGATAGTATCATACTTTGGTAGCATACCGAAACAGACGTCTCCACAGATTTACCTTTATAACTTAGATAGGGATGGTGAATTGCAGAAACATATCGATTAAGGTTTTCTGCCTGATATGCTGTATTTATCAAGAAAAGCGTACCAAAAAACAATTTTGATCATTAAAAGATAAAAAATAACGGTGAAGATGTAATAAATATCGTGGGTGTTTTTCATTGTTTTCTCAAAAAGTGGGCACCGTATGAGACTGGACATTTCACAGATGAATGTTTTTGTATCTTTTTTGATATTTTTGCTCATAAATCTATATTTCTTTGACAAAAAATTACCTTTAATTTGACATTATCAGAATGAATTTTAAGATACCTATCAGGTATGTGTAGCATTTGCCGTAAAATATCTCGGCAGCTTTAGAATCTGTAATCCAAAAGTTACCACTTTCCATTGCAATATTTATGAAAGAAAGATTTGTCTTGAACCTTATCACACAAACAAAGGGCATACGCTCATTTGCAAATACATAGTTTAGCGATAAGAAGTTTTAGATCAATTCAAGACGTCTTCCAATTGAGGTTTTGATTTTCTTTTAGCCTCATAATGTGCCGGCAGAAAATGTATCAATTTGTAAATAATTTGAAATTTTTCCACTTTCACATTCAGTCCTCGTCTTAAATCTATTATTAATCTTGTGATTGCATTTATCACATCAATGGACGATGTCATGTGCGTCTTTGTCTTGAAAGACAAAGCCATTTTGTCTGGTATCATCATCCCATGTGCAGTTATCATACTCTGCGCTATACGTGTCTTTTGTTGCGAGGATTGAGTCAACACTCAGTCACGCACGAGTTAGTCCGACCATTCTGCCACGATGTCCCTTTCCCATCCCTCTTGCCCGACCTGCGAGAAAACTAGCAGGAGAAAATCTTGACCCACCGATGTTGGAATCCGAAGGGAGCTAGATTACTCAATACCAAACTCAAGAGGGAATGAAGTTGATGCAAAAATGATGAGGGAACTTACCATTGGATGCTGCTCTTCAATTCCTTGAGTTGATGAGGGAGAGAGACAGAGGCTGGGAGAGAAATTTGTCTCGATCAAACCGCACTCATCACACCACACGCCTTGTTGCAACGACCTCTTGGAGGAATCAAAATGTTCATTCTTCCATTCTTCTCCTTCCTCTACTTTATTTTTTCGCCAGCAAATACTAAACCCTCTATAAAGAAAAGAGGTATATAGCATCTATGTAAGCAAGCAAGGCCGCAGTTGACAAAAGGACCTACGTGGGCCGTCTCTTTAAGCCGCCGGGGAAAGCCGTCATTGGACGGTAGGGAGGGCTGGAGCTTTTGGCATGGTAATCATGTCCTTGTCCATACCTCGTACGTTATGTGGCCGTTATAATACCCTGCCCGGCCACTGTGTCCATACTAAGATGTTGCATTTTGATTCGGTGACTGACCACGGAGCAGCAAAGAAAGAAAGAAAGACATAAAATACAAACCCGTATGTGAAGTGTATATACGGCGATGACATTTACGTGAAAAATAAATACGACCATCTATGAGCGACCGCGGTCATATTAAATGAGGTTATTACGTAACATTACGTAACTCACACGCGCGTACGCGAAAGACATAGCCTTCCGAAGATAACATCAAAGCTAATTATATCCCTGAACTTGTATGTATAATGTTTCTGAAACGATGGTGAACATAATTATAATGTAATCTACAATGATAATCATTACAAAATACTGAGAGAAGAAAAGAAAAAGGAAAAACAGAGTCAGTTCGTTCACAGAGTACGTCTATTTATTTTAAACAACATAATATTCAAACTCAGTGCTGATTTTGTGTCACCTTTCCCCTTTATAATAATATTTAAATGGGGGAAAATATATCAAAACAAACCTTGATAGATATTTGTTCGTCTTTCAATTATCGTACATAATTGGATTCGGTTTCTGTTCGAATTTTCAGGAAGAATCCAATGTAAAATGAAAAAATATTATTAAACTTGAAATGAATGATGAGCAAGTCAAATGTCAAACAATAATTTTGTAGTTGTCGATACAAAAATATCTTCTGCATTTTTATAATTTATTCTAAACCAAAATGGTCGGCTGGTGAGGTGGGTCGGACACGGGGGACTCCGTAAGTGTCATTGCTGTTTATTTGTTTTTGTTCAGCATCTTGTCTAAATTAAACACAAAATTTGAAGTCATATTTATGAATTTTATTTAGCACTAATACAAATTTAGTCCACCTAAAATTAAAAAGTCCTCCTGGATAACAGAAATGCTATTTCTCGGTTTACTTGTTTGTCAGCTAAAGCTAGCCCGGCATTACATTCGCATGGGTATATGGGAACCAGATATAAAGCCCATTATATGTTGCCCATTAAGACGTTTTGAACGCATTTATCTGCTGCCTTGTGGAGACCTAGCACAATAGGTTAAATATGTCTCCACAGGGAAATTCTAAAAGGTGTATAGGTCTCCACAAGGTTTTCAAGAAACTGATATTTGGAATTTACTCAAAAAGGAGGATTTTCCAAGGCCAAAGGTTTACTTATTAAATGTCGCAAAGAGACGTATTTTATAATTCTGAGGGACGTTCGCTAGAAATTTCAACCCAGGAGAGCCATTTTGGTGAAAATGGGAGTGATTTCACTTCTGCTCTTCATAGAGTGTTTATTAGTACATGAGAACAAAGCCATGTCTCCACAAGGATACAAATTCCCGTGTGTTGGCCTATGGGCTGGAGCAACCCCGAATCCCAATGGCCGAAGAACATCGGTAGGCCTACAAGATGAAGACTACATCCCGCGGCACCAAGGAGCAGTAAATCTAACCGCAGATCTACCCGAGCTATATTGATGGTTTTAAGTCCCTAAACACACATAACGGTGGCTGTGGTATTGACTTATTGATATAATTGATCAATCATCTTCAGCCTGGGAATTGATGTATGAAGTGATGCCGACAAGACCAGTGTATAGATTGTGAATCGGGAGTTTATCTCTTCAAAGAAAAAATTACGTAGCATTCTTCAATCTCCCAAACAATTCATAACGAGTTTAAATGATATTGAAGACGGAATCATGCAGCCTAGGCCCTATAAGCCTCATATTGTGCTAGAAATAAAGTAATAATTTTGACCATTATTGATTTTGGAACTGACTCCACTTTTGATACACAAAATGTCGCGCATGTCGCAGCTTTTAAAACAATCCACTCATGAGCAGTTACAAGAGAAATGGGTCCAGGACGAGTTACAATCCATCCCGTTGTTGTTGACGAGAAAGATTGAAATCTTCATTCGTTATCATCTGAAACCAATTTTTAGTGTTTCACATCCGCAACCTGAATCCATTTAAACATCTGATCTGAGCGAATTAGCAGGTAAATAGGATTGAAGTTTAATATAAAAATTGAAGTGCATTTTTGTGAAACGCTCTCCCAGAGAAGGTAGGCTAACCACGGAGGAAGAACAAATATTTCTTCCTCAATGGGCTAACGGAAACAAACAGATGTTTAGAGTTAGAAGAGCCTGACGCGTTTTGATCCTATAGCAAGCCTATCGAAGGCTAAATGCTAGCCTTCGATAATGATCACTTGATTTCACCAAACCCATCGTAACTTACTATCAATCGTAGGACTTAACGATACATTGAAGCCTTACCCTTCGTAACTAGACTTACGATCGATCGTAGGGCCCGGTTTCGTGAAAGCACTGTTTAGGATGCATGAAAACGTGCCAGGCCTTCCTAACCTAAGTATTTTATATGTTTCACGTCATTATTTGGGCTGATGAGCAGTTTGCAGCAGTTTATTACTTGTATTGATAAGAAAAAACAAAGTTCGTCACCGTAAAAAGGACTATACTAAAAGAGACGGCCTGCCACACAATGTCCGTAAGAGGGCGCAAAGCCCGGTCCACACCTCAGACAAATCGTGAAGTGATGACGGACATTGATGTTCACGCAAGCTGAAAAGATGATGAAAAGAACTGTTTTGCGACCATTTCATTTTGGTGTTTTTTTTTAACCACCGAGTTCATTTAAAGGTTCTATCATACTTTGATAGCATACCGAAACAGAAATCTCCACAGATTTACCTATAACTTACAGGGTATAAAGATGGTGATGGTAGAAGCAAGTTAAATTTTCTTCCTGCCTGAAATGCTGTATTTATCCAGAAAAAAACAAAAAATTACCCCGCAAAACAATTTTGATCTTTTTAAGATAAAAAAATAACGGTTACAAGACAGGAAATACTGAGGGCGTTTTTCACCGTGTTTTTCTCAAAAAGTGGGCATCGTATATGGACTGAAAATTTCACAAATGACTGTTACTGTATCTTTCATGAATCTGTATTTCTTCAAGAACAAAAACAAAATATGATTTACCTAAATGAGAGAAGACACACCTGACTGCCTTAAAACATATTTTTAAAAAAATGGTATTTAGACACGGTATCCCATAACATGAACAAAAGAAATATTTTTATTTCGAGACAAAATTCAACCAAAGTTCGTACCAGTACGCTGCAAAAAGGTCCGAAGTGTACCTAGATTGGATATGAACATTGAGCTACACACCACTCCTAACTACATTGTACATTAGCATCACAACATGATTAAGCATAATAAACATTGGTCATTGCTACAAACTAAACCAATATACAAATGTTACCCTTCCCTGTGCTAAATATTTATCCCTCTTTACAAATAATATACTGTATATATGAAAATCATAGTCCTTTGTTATAGAGCTTAATTAAGAAACCATCCTTTATTATAAATGGAAGTTTTAATTTTCAGAGAAAGATTGGCTATGCTCAAAATGCAGATTACATGCGAGAAATATAAAATATAAAATGCTGTACAAAAATAACCCACGAGGGCTCATGTCTTAATCATTGCCCAACTTGAGAAATAAAATCATTCCCAGTAAAGGTATAATGCATGATTGGTAAAGGTCACAGAACAAGACTCCCACCTTGTCCGATCCAGCATGTTCATAAATAATAAACCTGTGAAAACTTGAGCTCAATCAGACATCTGAGTCACGAGAAAATGCCGAAAACCTGACTCCATTTTTCTTATAAACCTGAATGGTTTTGATCTTACCCCGAGATCAAAAACTGATTTCAGTCTTTGTTCGACTAATTTCTGGATAAACACACCATTCCGGGCGGAAATATTTTAACGGTGTTAACCCTGAAAGTTAGAAGTAAATCTGTGAAATTAGTAAAACAAAGACCGAAAACAGTTTTCATATCGGAGTAAGATCAAAACCATTCTTTAAAAAAAATAAATTGAGGTCGCGTTTTCCCGTGACTCAGGTGTCCGATTGAGCTCAAATTTTCACAGATTTATTATTTAATTTACATGCTGGATTAGACAAAGTGTGAGTGCTTTTCTGTGACCTTTACCAATCATGTATTATACCTTTAAACAAACTCCCCCTTAAAATTAAATCTTGATACACCATTATAATATCGAATACATTTAGATATAAATCACAAAATCTTAAATTATTTTGTATTTAAACTAAAACAAAAATAGGCTCCTTGACTTCAAGTCGAGGTAGATTCCACTAAAAAAAAGAATCGCATTCACTATCTTCTGCCTCAAAAAACAAAACTAAAACAAGTCTTCAGAGCTGAGCCCAGATTAAAATCTGTACACAACACAATTTAATATGAGTTGTATGACTACATTTCAGATTTTGCAGCATTCTTCCAAGAGCCGTGATGCTGTGTCAAATGAGAATTAACACAAATTCGAGATTATACAAACCATTCCCTTGTATGCTTTAGTCATAAGTTTTAATATCATTATTTACATTTATAATATTTCTCCCATCTCAATGCATACTAATATAAAACACAAGAATATACTGGGGAAAAAAATGTGACGTATAGGGCTACCAAATGTATAAGAATTAGGGTAAAAAGAAAAAGACTTGTACATATCATTATAATATAATGGCATACTCGTAGGTTGTATGAGGCAAAGTTATTCATGCTGCTAGTATGGCATATTATTCAAATTGCTATAAGGCATAGTATTCATGTAGCTACGGGACAATATTCACATTGCTATGAAGCATATTAATAAGGCATTGTAGTATTCAGGCTGCTATTGGATATAGTGTACATATTGCTATGGGACAGTATTCAGCATGATATGAGCAATAGTATTCATGTTGCTCTGGGACAATATTCATGTTGCAAGAGACATAGTATTCACGTTGCTATGGGACAGTATTCAGCATGATATGAGCAATAGTGTATTCATGTTGCTCTGGGACAATATTCATGTTGCAAGAGACATAGTATTCACGTTGCTATGGGACAGTATTCAGCATGATATGAGCAATAGTGTATTCATGTTGCTCTGGGACAATATTCATGTTGCAAGAGACATAGTATTCACGTTACTGTGGGACAGTAACAGATTGTTATGTTGCACAGTATGCATTGTACACAAAAAGTGGGAGCCAAGGATGATGTTTGGTACAGCCAAATGTTCGGTAAAAAGGTGTTTGTTATAGTGGCATTCCTCTGCATTGACACCCTCGGCTGCATTCGTGGATGCTGACTTGCGGTGTTAGCTACAATCGTATTTTCATTCATTTCCTTGACACTAAAAGTATGGTTGAGTTTTTTTGTGTTGGGGAAGGGGTTTGGGGGAGCCTTCAGGGGGAGGGGGGTTGGAGATGGGAGGGCGGTTTACTAGAATCACCTGTGATTTGCCACAGGGCTTCCTCTAGACCATCTTAGATCCACCCCCCTGAGGATGAGGATTGAGGATGTGTTATCGGCCTTACTAATATCTCTTTCTCTTACAGATCATCTATCTGATCTACCATCGGAGCAGCCAGGCAAGGAGGGTGACTCCCACTAGCAGCATCCAAGATGTCCTCACTGCAGTTGCTGAGCCCGCAGGAGGTTGGATAACAGCTGCAATAAAACAAAGATCAACGGAAACAGACATGAAGAGGGAGAGGACACAGTTAAGAGCTGGATAACATAAAGAAACCTTAGCTACAACCGCAAGGACTGAAAGATACACCAAGGGCCAATTTCATAAAGCTGATTAAGTACAAAATTTTGCTTAAGCATGAAAAGTCTTCCTTGATCAAACAGGATTACGAACCAAATTTTCATGTGATGTTTACTGCTTTTGACTTGTATTCGGCCATTGTTTGCTGAGCATAACATTCATGGCTGCCATACTGATTTTATTTACCAAGGTTTTTGGTGCATAATTAAGCAACTCTATATCAGCTCCAGACAGCAGATGTGCCACCATTTATTTCCTTATGACATGTCATTGTATCGATACACTGACTACTGACTAGCTTGTTGTGATGGGTGGGCAGAGCAGATTGTGGGATGGAACTGTCATGAAGTCACTGCCATCTGACCCACTATACCTGGCAATCCAGGACCCAAGAGGAACGACAACTACTTACGTTTCTCACAGGTTTCTCCATTGTATCCACTTGGGCAGGCACAGGACAGTATGTCAATCGACTCCACTCGACACGTGCCCCCATTCTGGCAGTAGTTGGACGGGCACATTGCCGGGGTAAGACCTGTGAATGAGACAACATTTCACAATAAGAACAAGGAGCAACTTGGGAAGGGTGCTCATGATGGGACTCAGAGAATGATGGCTGTGCTTGTAGTGTACCCACAAGCTAATATGGTACAAAGGATCAAGGGGACCACCTGTATTAAAGGTATAGAGGTTGTGCAGTCACGTGATCAGGACGCCATTTTGGACGGCAACGCTGTACACATGTATAATGCACGTACGTACAGTGTATACATGTAACCCACATGCGTTCGCGTAGCTTGCAAGGTACAGTACAGCAGCCGATTTCACGAAACTTTGGCGTAAGTGGACTTACGCAACTGCGTAAAGTTTCGTGAAATCGGCTGCAGGATTGGTAACATACCCAATCAGAAATTTTCACAGATTTACGTATAACTTTCAGGGTATGGAGATGGTGCTGGTAGAAACATACTGTTAAAATATTTCCACCTGAAATGCTGTGTTTAACCAGAAATTAGTCAAACAAAGACTGAAAACAGTTTTGATCACGGGGTAAGATCAAAACCATTCTTTATGTTTTATAAGAAGAATTAAGTCTGGTTTTCGCTATTTTCTCATGACTCAGTGTCTGATTGAGCTAAAATTTTCACAGATGTGTTATTTCATGTACATGTACATGTTGGATCAGACTCATTATGAGTGCTGTTCTGTGACCTTAACCAATCATGTGTTGTACTTTTAAGCCAAAATATCATCAGCTGGCTTGCACAGAGAGACAGTGTGTGTCTGTATAGGAACATCATTTCTTTTGCTATTACAATTACTGGTGACACAAAGGGGTTTGACTATACACACAGCAAATAGGATGTAGGACTTCTGACAATGTGTTGGCATTTTGGAGTGGGTGAAATAACTTACGTATGTCACAGTTTCTGCCAGTGTATTCGCCTCTGCAGGTGCATGTGTAGACAGATCCCGGCGAAGTTCTGCAAATGCCGTTATTCTGGCAAGGCATGGATGCACAGGTAAACTCCCCTGTAGTAAACAATTAGCAAAATGAGCCGAAACAAGCCACGTCATGTCAGAGACAGAAATGATAGAAATAAAGTCACCAAGAGAATCCAACTAGAGGGACCGGTGTCATTTTTCACCACTGGTTAGCTCAAACCACACACAAAAATCTGTCAAAGACAGTTCCTAGCTAACCCGCAACCCTATTACATGTGTGCATGCGCGTTGTCGGGCTGAATTGCTACAGTGGACATGGCCTACTGGATCACAGTGTTACCCAGTGTTCAAGAAACAAGTGAAGTATCAAAGATATAAACCACAAGTAGTCTAAAGAGGACAGAATAATTGCATGATTTCCCTTACCGACTTCACAGTTCCTTCCTGAGAAGCCATTAAGACAGGTACAGACGTATCCCAGGACATCACCAGAGTCTGCATCACTGTAGCACGTACCACCATTCTGGCAAGGGGTACTGTCGCACAAGGTTCTGTTTACTATAAAGCAAAAAGATCATCAAATTAAACTTAATTTCATACTTTGGTTTTTGCAGAAGAAATACAAATTCATAGGCATAAATATTAAGGAAGATACAGTAACAGGCATCATGAATATTGATGATTTTGGTCGGGAAATAGATAATATGCAAATAAGCCTTGCCCTTCACCGAAGTGGTTGAGCACTGTTTACTCAGTGCTTGTGAGAGCATGTGAGAAAAAATCACATGCTTGCACTATTGGATTCGATTCACCCTGCAGACCCCAGCTAGCTCGGTGGTCTAGCAGGTAAGGCATCTGCAATAGTAAGCAGGAGGTCGTGGGTTCGAATCCCACCTGAGCAAGCATGTGATTTTTTCTCACGTGCTCTCACAAGCACCGAGTATACAGTGCTCATCCACGTCGGTGAAAGGCAAGCATAATTTGCATAGTAACAGGCATCTGTGAAATTTCCAGTTCCATACAGTGCCCACTGAAAACAGTGAAAACGCCCACAATATTTTATTACCTTTTCAATGGATTTTTGATTTTCCGAAGATCTAAATAGTTTTTGGTCATTGGTTTTTCTGGATAAATACAGCATTTAAAGCAGAAACAATTTAACAATAGGTTTCTGCCATCACTATATATATACCCTGTAAGTTATAAATAAATATGTGAAGACACTCACACTTTGTCTAATTCATGTGCAAAAAAATAACACGCCTGTGGAAATATGAGCTCAATCGGACATCTGATGGCACGAAAATAGCTAAATTCTGACTTAATTTTACTTTCACTGTTTTCTGTCGTTGTTTAACTAATTTCTGGATAAATATACCATTTCAGGCGGAGATATTTTAACGGTATGTTTCTACCAGCACCATCTTCATACCCTGAAAGTTATACAGAATATTTCTGTTTGGGTATGTTACCAATCCTGTACTGTGATGGAGCAGGGCTGCAGTTAAACACCAGAGATAGACTGTTTTCAGTTTAATAACCCTATGTAGTATGGATACATTAGGGGTTTGGGATGAAATGTTTACCTCCCGCTGTGACCGCAAAGGGTAGACCTTTTTCAGTCTCCGGAGTACTGCATATGAACATAGCTAATGTGTGAGGGTCCTGCATGTTCCAAACGCCACTTACCCGTTTCACAATTTAATCCTGTGTATCCAAAGGCACACTGGCAGGTATAGGTGGCGCCACTGAACGAGCAGATGCCGTTATTCAAACAGGGTGAAGACGAGCAAGGAGCTTCAAGCAAGTACAAACAAAAAATTCATAATCAGTCAAAATAATTTAGAAGCCGACAATGCTTTATGGAGCAAAGCATTGCCAACATCAACAGGAATAATACAAGAGTATTATATTCAATCGTGAGAGGTAGTTGCCGAAGAACTGTATATATTGTTTTAATTTTGTTTTGGCCTTGGCTGATCTTACAATCTCAATTAATTCTTGCAACTTGATATAAAACCCCTCAAAAAAAGTTCTGCAACTCAAGTTTGAGGGATGATATATTTTTTGTTACTGATCTATGAACGGTGAAACTGGTATCATTGGAAAGCTTCATTATTCCTCTTTACAATGATGTGCCATCTGTTGTGATAATGTAATCATGGAATGTGCATTTCTCCTGAATATAGGGCAAAGTCAGAAGTGAAATGTTGCAAAATGCATTGTCAATACACCATGTGTGGACTTACACGCGCATCAACACCATTCAAACTCAGTCCATTCTCAAAACGATTGGGGATTCACTACTGAAAACAACAAATTTTGCAACATTTTCATTGTTAACATTGCTGCATATTTATCAAAGCTGCACATTCCATGATTACATTAGCATAACAAAAGACACATATATCATTGTAAAGAAGGATAATCAGGCTGTCTAATGATACCATTCACATAATTATGATGCTGGAGCAATAAGAAAATGATAACCCCTCAAATTGAGTTGCAGAACCTTTTGTTTATTTTTAGTATAAAAGAGCATTTTCTATTAAACTTGCTACACTCAACTTTGAAATTTTCTTTCATTTTCCTCTGCCAAGTATTGAACTCTTACGTCTATAACTTTTTTCTTTAACATGCAGTGGATTACATGCTTAGTTTGTGAAATCAGACCATTATCAGACATTTTAAGAAAACTTTATCTTAACATTTTAAAGCCCATTTAACTGCAAAGTGGTATTAAACAGCAAGTCACTTATTGTTATGTGGATGGGTTTGCGGAAACACCATATATCATCCTGATAATTTATCTGGCCAAGTCAACGAAGTGCATCTAAACTTAGTCGTCTTATTCTGATAATTAATCTCAGTTTCAGTATAAAGCCATCTTTGGAAGATGAACTATCAGGACAAGTCGACTTTCTTCTTTCAGTAAGTCGTCTTGGCGAGATAAATTATCAGGATATGTCGACTTCTTAGATTTCACTAAGTCATCTTGCAGGGATAGATTATCTTGATTAGTCGACTTTTAGGACCTTATAAGTTGACTTGTGAAATAAATCATGTGGTTATAATTATCTGGATATAAAGTGGAACGGCACTCGTGGAGCTCCGTACAAATTCAGTTCAAGATTTCACCCCATCCCGACGAGCTTTTGTAGTGTGCCTAGCTCTCAACATAACACCCCTCATTGGCAAAGGGTGTTCAACTAAAGTTCAACGAGTAGCAAGATTCTTACTATTCTCGCAGAACTGACCGCTGAACCCGTAGGCACAGGTACAATGTGCGCTGATACCATCCCTTGCCAGGGAACACAGGCCTCCATTTTTGCATGGGTTAGTAGGAGCACATGGGTCGTCTGCATGCAAAAGACCAATGGGATAGGGCATGGAGATGATGCGTGTCTACGAGACCGGGCTGAAACCTAACGTCATCATTTTGGTCGGGAATTTTGTTTTGTAGCTATTTCGGTATGTTTTGATACAACAAGCCAGGCACGTTGCTCTAAAAGATCCAAGAACTTGTAGAAGCCTGACATGGATGTGCCTCTCAACATGAGCAGGGGCCATTTTCATAGAGCTGCTTAAGCACCAAAATTTGCTTAAGCACCAAAAACCTTGGTAAATAAAATCAGTAGGCCTATGCCAGCCAAAACACCTTGTGAATGTTATGCTCAGCAAACAATGGCCGAATACAAGTCAAAAGCAGTAAACACCACATAAAAATTTAGCCTGTAACCATGTTTGATCAAGGGAGACTTTAATTAAGCTTAAGCAAATTTTGTGCTTAAGCAGCACTATGAAATTGGCCGCAAACGTTTGCTAGAGGTACTTGATGATCAGTAAGCCATTTGCGAGTTCAATCTGAAAAGTATCTGATACACACAGACTTCTTTCATTGCACATAAACATCCCAGTTTGAATTTCCCAGACTAAATCTCATGCTATATCACATGATTCCGGGCAAGCTTTTTCATAGCGATACCCATCTCAGACTGGAATAGACTGGTTCCTTTGTGCCATTCTTATCCATTATGAACAGTGCATTAGTCCACAATGTATGTGATGTACATGTAACTATATAAGCAAAAGTTTGGCCCAAATGAAATGTGCCATAGCAACAGAGTCTTTAGTCTGGGAAATTCAAATTGGGGTGTTTATACACTGATCCGACGGCATGACATACCATCCGCCATTACTGCTGTGGCCCCGCCCCCGCATTTTGTCCGACAACAAAAGAATGAACATATTATTTTGTTCGGGAGGGGACACTTCAGTAATGGCGGGTGTTTCCTACCTCCATGGTCACGCTATCGGATCAGTCTATGCGATGAAAGAAGCCTTTGTACCAGATACTACACAATATTCAGATTGAACTTGCAAATGGCTTATTGTGCCCCCGAAACCCCACCCCTTATTATCTCCCACCATTGACCACTGAATGAACGTTAAGTTCCAGCCCTTGATGACTCACTGGTAAGGAAACAAAATTAGATGTCTGCGAGAGTAAAGCCCAGTTCGCACTCCATGCAAATAGTGTGAGGCAAAGTTAAATCATTTGAGATCAAAAATGCTGCAGTGAACAATTTGCACATGTTGAAAATGTCCTCAACCTCTTAAGAATATTCGGTACGAATACCGTACTTATGAGCACAATTTAACTTTGCACAAGTATTTGCATGATGTATGAACTGGGCTTAAAGGGAGTGTACAACTTTGGCTAAAGGTGACAGAGCAGCTGCAGGCTGCTCATAATTTGATTTGTCATGGAATAAAAACAAACATGTGAAATTTTCAGCTCAATTCATCATTGGAAACAGTAGAAAACAACGAAAAACTGTTGCAATTGTTACTCCAAATTGTGCCTTTTGAAATAGAGGTTTTGATCTTACCCCGAGATCAAAACCGTTTTTGGTCTATGCTTGAGTATTTTCTAGATAAATACACCATTTCGAGCGGAAATATTTTAATCGTATGTTTCTACCATCATCATCTTCAAACCCTGTAAGTTATACGTAAATCTGTGAACATTTCTGTTTTAGTTTGTTACCAATGTTGTACAGGCCCCTTCAATACACAACTACACAGAAAAAGATGCATGGTCAAAACAGGTGAGTGATATTAGCTGTAAAAATAAAAACAGATATCACACGATGGTAAGATGGGGGTATTAAAGTTAAGTGCACTGATTGGTCCACAGGGTCGGGCAAATGTTGGAAATGTGCATTAAAGGTAATTTCATACTTTGGTTTTTGTCAAAGAAATGCAGATGTCATGAATATCAAGAAAGATATAGTAACAGCCATCTGTGAAAATTTCAGTCCCATACAGTGCCCACTTTTTGAGAAAACAATGAAAAATCCTCATGACATTTTTCCAATCTACTTCACAGGAATTTGTTTCTTCCGAAGATCAAAATTGTTTTTGGTCAATTGGTTTCATTCTTTTCTGGATAAATACACCATTTCAGGCAGATAAATGTTAACGGTATGTTTCTACTATCACCATCTTTATACCCACGGTACGTTATAGGTAAATCTGTGAAGATTTCTGTTTCGGTATGCTACCAAAGTATGACACTACCTTTAAGGGGAAGTACATGGATGATTGTAAATGGCAAAGTGGAATCACACTGTTACAATGAGTGGCATAAACACATGAAAAAATGGATGGTCAAATGGGGAAAATGCTTGGGAAAACAAAATGGGATCTCAAACAGATGGATCTGTGCAATTAATGTATTATGAACAATTATGAAAAGAAAAATGTTTGTTTTCAGCTATTGGATTTGTTAGTCTATTGCATTCAATATCCCTCAGGCCATGCATCTGACGAAATTTTAAAGCAATCCATTCATGCATCATCACCGAGCAATTACTGATTGTCTGGAAAAGTCAATTTTCCTACCATTACAATTGAGTGTCAATGGTGGTCATCTTAACATTCTTAGTTGTGATCTGTAAATCCCAGCCTCGATGTGGCCGCCCACATTCCCTACACACAGATCCCCACTAATATGACCCCAACCGTCACTCATTTGTAATGGTAGCAAAATGGACTTTTCAAGACAATCAGTAATTGCTCGGTAATGCATTAATGGATTGCATTGACATTTGGTCAGAATTTACCCAGTGAGATAGTGAATGCAATAAACTAAAAATCAAATAGCTTAAAACATACAATTTCTTTTCATAATTTTGTTGAAACTGGGTAAATTTTTTTTGGGGGGACACACTGCATTTCAGGGAGGTTTCCGACCAGTCATCAGATGAAAATGGTTCCTGAAATCCACTCCATTACTCTGTCAATGTCTCATATTGGGTAGCTTCAAATTTTGTGCAAATCATTTCAAAGAATCACAATTTATTGTCAAAATATCATCTTTCTCCTGGAAATTTCTTTTGGGGGGGTGATTTGGATGAAAGAAATTCAGGTCAGTGTATTTTTAAAACAATCCATCGGAGAATTTGAAAAACGTTGACCAAAATGAAACGATGAACGCTCTACAAATGAAAGAAAGAAAAAAGGCGGCCGTTGAATTTGCAGGGGTGGGGGGGGGATCAGAGAGGTGATTCCTCATACCAAACTGGCATAGATCTCCTCTGAAGCCTGTCTGGCAGGTGCATGAGAAGGTGTTGTCACTGTTGCGAGTACAAATGCCGTTATTCAGACAAGGCTGGCGATTGCAGGGGTCCGCTGCATAAAAGGTCCAAAAACAAATAATATTAAAATAAATGGTATTGTATTATGCACGGAGCTCCATGAATGCCATTCCACTTATCCAGATAACCACATAGTTTATCTAACCAAGTTGACTTATTAAGCCTTTAAAGTCGACAAGATGACTTAGTGAAAACTAAGAAGTTGACATATCCTGATAATTTATCTCGCCAAGACGACTTACTGATAGAAGGAAGTCGACTTGTCTTGGTAGTTTACCTTGTAAAGACGACTTAATTATAAAACTGAAGTTATTTATCAGGACTTTTTAGATGCACTTCGTTGACTTGGCCAGAGATTATCCGGATAAGTCGACTTTTCATTTTCCCTTAAAGTCATCTCAGATAATTATTGAGACAAGACTTTTACCACTCCAAAAGTCAACTACGCGAGATAAATTATGTGGTTATCTGGATAAGTGGAATGACACTCGTGGAGCTCCGTAATTATGTACAATTCTACTTATGAAAACCATGTCCGCCTCAAACTACGCTCCGTTTATTCCTGACGGTACGAGTAATAAACTCAAGACAAGTAATATTAAACTGCTGCAGTTTACTCATCAGCCAAAATATTAACATGAAATATGTTAAATGCTTGGAGTTAGGAGAGCCTGATGCGTTTCGATACAAGCAGGATCCTTCGTGAAGCCTTTGAGAAAGATCCTGCTAGGATCAAAACATCGGGCCCTCGCTACAAACTCTAAGCATTTTACATCTAATGGTGAGAAATTGGATTGCAAATTGGGAATACGATCAAAGTTAACGGTGATACATTGTGTGACGGTCAGTCCAATGGGTTCTGGGGCTGATTTCACTAACGCATTGCAATCATCGCTAAAGCCCAAATCCATCGCTAAATGGAAAATTGCTAGGCAAAGTATAATATAATAATTAATAATTAAGGATTTATAAAGCGCACACATCTGTATAAACACTCGTGGCGCAATAACACAAAGAAAACACAATACATGAAATAGACTAGAAATAGTTATGTCAATGAAGGCACATTCATGAAATAAACAGACAATTTACCAACCAATGGACTGCATACATGTACATAGTTCTTACAAAGTTAGGCAAAGGCTTGTGTCATTAAATGTGTTTTAAGGTGGCACTTAAATGATGAAATGGATCCTGTATAATGCTGTAAGTGGGTGGGTAAGTTGTTCCAAATATGTGGTG
This sequence comes from Astropecten irregularis, assembly GCA_963971285.1. Taxonomy (NCBI): domain Eukaryota; kingdom Metazoa; phylum Echinodermata; class Asteroidea; order Paxillosida; family Astropectinidae; genus Astropecten; species Astropecten irregularis. Next base: position 24,040,852 of record OZ020244.1, read on the forward strand.
CTGATGATGCAAATGCCCTATCCCCCCATTTTGTTTTGGTCCTGGGAGCGGAGAGCATTGGTGTAGATGACGACCGTAGGCCGGCTCTACCAGGGATGCGGCGTTCAATGAGGTCAGAGATATATTCTGGAGCTAATCCACTCAGTGCCTTCTGTGTAATTAAGATAATCTTAAAGGACACACGTTGCTCAATTGGTAGCCAGTGCAAGTCTTGGAGCACTGGGGAAATGTGATCGCTACGTTGGGTACCTGTGATGAGTCGTGCAGCGGTATTTTGAATCTTTTGGAGGCGGGTAAGTTGTTTTTTTGGAAGGCTGCTGAGGGAGGCATTATATGTATCAATACGAGACATAACAAGGGCATGAACCAGAATCTTAAGGCACTGAGGGTTTAGATAAGATTTAATTCTATTGATATTACGTAGATGATATGAGCAAGACTTGATGACTTGTGAGACATGCTGATGCATTGTCATGGAACTATCGAGGATAAGACCAAGATTGCGAACATGATTCGCTGGGGGCACAGCAGTACCATCGATAGCTAGATCTGGGATAGAGACTTTTGCTGTTTGTTTTGCTGATCCAAATACAATGAACTCTGTTTTCGTTTCATTCAACTTTAAGAAGTGACTATTCATCCAAGTCTTTAAACTGACAATGCATGACTGCAGTCTTAAGACAAGATCATCAAGACTGCTCTGGGTTGGTAGGCAGGAGCCATACAGCTGTATGTCGTCTGCGTACATGTGGTAATTAAGATCATGGGAGTGAATAATACTCTGAACTGGTAACAAATATATGGAGAACAACTGGGGGCCAAGCACTGAGCCTTGTGGAACAGAGAAAGGTAGGGAGACTGGATCTGATGTCGCAGTGCCAACTCGTACACTTTGCGACCGGTTGGACAGATAAGATCTGAACCAATCATGGACTGAGCCAGTGAAGCCTATCTTTCTGAGCTCCGACAGAAGAAGAGGATGGTCCACAGTGTCGAACGCTGAGCTGAGGTCAAGCATTCCAAGCGCGGTGATCTTGCCACCATCCATAGCTAGAAGGATGTCGTTGCAAAGACGAAGGGTGGCAGTCTCTACACTATGGTTCTTCCTGTAGGCTGATTGGAATGGATCGTTGAGTTGTTTTGCCGTCATGAATTCCGTGGCCTGTTGAGAAACGACACGTTCGACAAGCTTGCCGAGGAATTTCAGGTTAGATATTGGCCTGTAGTTAGAGAGGAGCTCTTTGTCACTGTTGGCTTTCTTAAGTAGAGGCCTGATGCTGGCGAGCTTAAGGGTATCAGGGAAAGTGCCAACTACAAGCATCTTATTTATGAGTTTGGAGAAAAAAGGTGCAAACACCTCGGCATGCTTCTTAATTAACCATGTTGGCAGAGGGTCCAGGCTGCAGGACGTATTTGGGGATTGACGGATGAGATGTACTACATTTTCTTCTGTGACGTGACCGAACTCGGCAAATGAGTCACAGTTGGGTTTACCAGGAGTATGTACGGTATTATTTTTAGACAACTGGATGTTGGAACTTTGAAGGTTCTCACGAATCATTGAGACCTTGTCGGTGAAATACTTGGAGAACTGCTGGGCGAGTTCCAGGTCTGAGTTCGAGGATGGAAGAACTGGGTCGCCCTTCCGGTGAAGCAGAGCATCGAAGACTCTGTAAAGTGCTTTCTGGTTGGATGAACAGATGTCTACGGAGGATCGAAAGAAATCAACTTTCGCTTGTTTTGAAATGTCACACGCAAGAGCTCGTTGTTCGACATATTTGCGGCGATCTGATGGGAGTTTTGATTTCCGCCACTTTCTTTCCAGTCTACGCCTTAGTTGTTTAGCAGTTCTTGTCGCATCATTGTACCAGGGGGAGTCCCTAAGTGTAACGTTTTTCTTCTTTTCGGGACAGAGCGTATCAAGTATAGCACGTGTGGATGACTCGTAGGCTTTTATGGAGTCGCTGATAGGTTGTTGTTCAACATCGATGTTGGAGAGTGCTTCGCATAGTTCAGAATTGAATAGGTCTGAATCCAATGTGTTCCATTTCCTAAATGTCAGAGATTTTTTTGATGATTCGGGTTTTTGAAGGAGAAGATTGCATGTGATTGCACTGTGGTCGGCAAGACCAGGATGCGTTCCAACATCCGAGATCACAGGTTCACATTCGCGAGTTAGGAAAAGGTCCAAAGTGTGACCCAAACGATGGGTCTGTCCGACAACGTGTTGGATGAGGCCATAGGCTTCTAGGAGGCGGTTAAACTGGACTGTCTTTGGATCTTCCTTCCTATCCATCCAAATGTTGAGGTCGCCTGTGATAAGCAGTTTGGATGGATGGAGGGTGTAAGAGTCCAGCATGTCGCTGAAGTCATCAAGGAAGCTGGAGAAAGGTTTCGGTTGTCCATTGATGCTATTTTGCATGGTACGATAAACTACAACGAGTCTGATCGAACAAGCAGATGTTTTGTTGATGATTTGGATGTGCAGGGATTCGAAGGTGGATATGTTCCTCGATGTGTCACATTGAACGGATAGGTTTTGTTTGTAGAGTAGCCCCACGCCACCACCAGTACGGAGATCACGAGGTACATGAATGAAATTGTACCCCGTTGGAGTGGCATCCTTAATAAGGACGTCATCACCTTCAGCCTTAAGCCAAGTCTCGGTAATAGCCACCAGATCGTAGTCATGTTCAGTCACGAATTCGACGAACTCATGGGGCTTGTTTCTAATTGATTGGATGTTGATAGTACACAGGCGTGAGGGTTTTTCCACAGGTTTGATGTATGTGAGATTTCTTTTGGGTGTTCTTGGTTCAAAGTTGTAATTTTCACTTCCGCTGTTGGTTCCAAGGAGAACTGGTATTTTATACTGCCTTCTATGAAAGGCTCGGATCCCTCTCCTAGTTGGTTTTACACTGCATATTTCCAAGTCTTTTAGTCTGTTGTAGACATCCGGGGGGAGTGGGAACTTCAGGGGGCAACTAGCTTTTATAGCAAAAAGCTCAGCTATTGTGTATGAAAGCGTGGCCATTGTGCAGAGTACAATGAGGATGGTGGTGATTCCCTTGGTTAATGTTAGTGCCATTGTGTGGTGCTTTCATTCATTGTTGTTCAGAGTCATTACCTGGTGGTTGTACTGGACATGCACAAAACGTCCCAATGGTGGATACTGTGAGAAATCCTGGTGGAGTGTAGAAGAAACTGAACACCGTTTCTTGATGGAATAATTAGTGAGTCAGAACTTGTAAGAATAGTCCTGCAGGATCCCTGATGATAACTTTCACTGATGGTAGGACTTAGGAGTCACAGGAAAGTAATAGAACATATAATTAAGGATTCTGCTTGGAGAGCTGATGAAGGGTGGTGCAACCTGAAAGGCGCTACTCAACGAGAGTAGAGATCGATTTACCGTATAGCAATGGATTTAGACTTTAGCCATGATTGCAAAGCATTACTGAAATCGGGCCTAGGTGTGCTTTTTATGCGACAGAGTTAGTAAACTCATAATATCAACCATTCCTTTTCATGTGCTGTTCAAGTTTTTTAAAAATAAAGCTCATCCATGAACATTACACGGGAAAAAGCACAGCAACTTTGATCCATGCTACAGTAGCGCCAACCTGTCCACAATGAATCCATGGCTTTTAACAGAGAAGGTCCTTCAAATGCCTTTCCAGTACAAATTGGGTAAAAAGTCGTGGGGTTGATTTCACGAAGCCCTACGATCAATAGTACCTCAAGTTACAAAGGATAACCCATCGTATCCTACGTAGGGCTGCAATGCATCATTAGATGCCACACGAGGCAACTTTTACAGGCAACTTGGAGGCAACCAACTACACAACATGCAAGAGGAAAATCTTGCTAGTACATAAGTTTATTTTCTGGACGTTTCTGACTATGATCCCCAAGAAAATAATGAGGAAATTGAAAGATGAAATGTTATTTATCTTCTTGGAGATAGCCTGGAACTGGTTGCCTATAAATTGCCTCGTGTGACATGGGCCTAAGTCCTACACTCGATGGTAAGTTACGATGAGTTTGGTAAAATCGACCCCTGGACAGCTTTATGAGCAACATACCGATCTCACAGTTCGTTCCGGAGTATCCCGCCGGGCAAGTACAGAGATAAAAATCTTGAGTGGGAGTACACTGGCCTGCATTCTGGCAAGGGTTGGGGTTACACCAAGTGGCTGTGACACAAATAATACATGATCAGTCACCGTTAATGTCAGATGAGATATCAGTTGTAGAATCTGCCCGATACCAGTCGGAAACCGACTCTCTTGAAAATAACAAAAATTCAAGATGGAAATGGCAATGTTTCCTCTTTTGGTTTGCTTTAATACTTTCACTGGTTGCTAGGAGTATGAGACAGAGTCAGCCATTTTGAGGTTGGAACTACCTGGCTGGAGAAAAAAAAATCTTGGCTGTGTAAAGAGTCGTACCCAAGATCTTGTGGCCAATCTACAGATTGTGAGTTCGAATCCTTCCGTCAGTCAGTGGTGCTTGCACCCTTGGGCAAGACGCTTTGTCACATATTGCTCCTCTTCACTCAGGAGTAAATGGGTACCTGTGAGGGTATAGATGGCTAAAGCTTGTGCTTAATTAGCCTTTGTGTTCCTTACAGCAGCTGGGGGTCTGTATACTCCCCAAGGAGTTGAGATGGTTTCAGGAATGTAATACATGTTGTAATTGTAGCCCAATGACCAGGGATGATAGTAATACATGTATGTGCATAGAGACATCATACGTTGATCATGATATGCGCTACATGTATATAAAAGTGGTTTATTATTATTATCATTATTAAGAGATTTGGTCAACAATTTATTTCAAGTTCACACCAATTCTTTATACTATAGGCATATTGTGACAAAAAGTCCGAAGCTGTCACTACCAGACTGATATAAGAAGAAAGTACATTACATAATTCGCAGTGTGTTCCAGTCCAGTATTGTTGGCAAGTACAAGTGAATGAGGCACCATTGGGAGTCACCGAGCACGTTCCATACAGGCCGCACGAAACAGAAAAACAGGGGTTCACTGATGGTAGAGAAACAATCCCACAAAGAAACAAAAATTATTTCACTTTTTAGCAAATATTCCTATGCACGTACCCTATATACAGTAATCCAAGCACATGGTTTTGAATGGTACCCTCTTTTGATTAAAACATGAAACTGTGGTGGTGTTTATCGATCTAAATGCACTACAACTCCGGCTCGGTGCGTGATGCATGATTTATTCCTGAAAGGAACATGAACTTAGAAGAATATCCGGCATGGACAACATCTCCCGGATTTCCCCACAGGTCGTTTGCTTATGATTAGCTTTCCGGCTTCCCAGATCGCAATAAAAGATGATTGGCGGTGTACAAAATAATAAACTAAATAACAAAATAATGCCACCGCAGTTTTCTTTTTAATCAAAAGAGGGCGCCCTTCAAAAACTTTTGTTTGGATTACTGTATAGGAGCAATTGCACAAATGACTTTGCTTTGGATTGGCATGCCCCAGCCTAAGACAACATGATCAAAAGTGCCGCATGTGGACTCCATTAAGCAATCCGATATGCATAGACATTGTACACAGGCTGCATCCAAATCTGTTGCCTAGTGCTAGGTCTAGGTCTTCGCTCCATTAGAAACATACGTGGAGAGTAGACACCAAGACAATAGACCTAGCTGTATAAGTTCTAAATTACAATTTTCTGAGAAAAAAAAAGTGCTCAAAACAGACATGTTGATAACAAATGGCAGCTGTTAAAATTGAAGGTAACTGATAATTATGACATTACACAGGGAAAAAACAAGGAACTTACAAATGTTGCATGTTGGTCCGTAGTAGTTGGCAAAGCAGTCGCAAGCAAATGTGCTGCCAACTTCACGGCACGTGCCTTGATCACATGGATTTTGATGGCACTGGAGCTCTGTCGTTGGTCAGATCATGAAATAACACCAAAAAGTAAACAAAAAAACAAACAAACACCCCAACAAACATGAAACTAAAGGCTACCAATCCCACTACGTACCAAATTCATCAAAAGTAATGGTCATCCCTGTTTCTGGAATGTTTGGTCACACTTCATTTCTTAGAAAGGACACCCACTTTGTTGCTGACAAAATGAACAAGCAGAAGAAAAGCTCAGAAAGTTTCATATCAAGGGGCTGATAAAACCTGCACCGTTTTCTACGTGCAAGGCAGACAAATCGTCAATTTTTGTCATTAATGCAATGTAGACAGCAAATTCCAAAGTCACCACCATTGTCCATTTGAAACAAAAATTAAGTGCCTTGGCCACGCCGAGGACATGCCCCCAGCTGACCGCAGAGTGAGCCGTACGACGTCCGCTGGAGTGACCGGTCCAAAGTCTGCTGTTTGACAGGTATCTTACCTTGATCGCAATTGGTTCCACTCCAGCCTTGCTCACACAAACATGTGTGACTGCTACCTTGTGGAATGCAGGTGCCACGTACGCATGAATGGTTGATACAACCAACGGCTGTAATGAGGCAGAAGGAATTCAGCCAATTTTAGACTTCTTTATTTCGAATTGATCCAGCAAAATGTAAAAAATGTCTATGGCAGATTTTCACAATTGGCAGATAAAATTGCTGGTGGTGGAGACAGGTCAAAGGTGGTGGAAGGTGGAGGAAGGATGAGGAAGACGAAGGACTGTGCCAGAAGGTGATGCACACTGGTGGCTGCTGGTGGAGGGTGAGTGAAGGCTGTGGAAGGTGGTGAAAAGGTGTGATGGTGGATGGTGATGGAAGGTGATGGAGAGTGGTGGAAGCTAGTGGAGGGTAAGGGAAGGCTGTGGAAGGTGATGGAAAGGTGTGATGGTGGATGGTGACGGAAGGTGATGGACAGTGGTGGAAGCTAGTGGAGGAAGAGGGAAGGCTGTGGAATGTGGTAAAAAGGTGTGTTGGTGGATGGTGATGGACAGTATTGGAAGCTAGTGGAGGGTGAGGGAAGGCTGTGGAAGGTGGTGGAAAGGTGTGATGGTGGATGGTGATATGGAAGGTGATGGACGGTATTGGAAGCTAGTGGAGGGTGAGGGAAGGTTGTGGAAGGTGGTGGAAAGGTGTGATGGTGGATGGTGATATGAACAGTATTGGAAGCTAGTGGAGGGTGACGGAAGGCTATGGAAGGTGGTTGAAAGGTGTGATGGTGGATGGTGATATGGAAGGTGATGGACGGTATTGGAAGCTAGTGGAGGAAGAGGGAAGGCTGCGGAAGGTGGTGGAAAGGTGTGGTGGTGGATGGTAACGGAAGGTGATGGACAGTGGTGGAAGCTAGTGGAGGGTAAGGGAAGGCTGTGGAAGGTGGTAAAAAGGTGTGGTGGTGGATGGTAACGGAAGGTGATGGACAGTGGTGGAAGCTAGTGGAGGAAGAGGGAAGGCTGCGGAAGGTGGTAAAAAGGTGTGGTGGTGGATGGTGATGGAAGCTTGCGATGGACAGTGGTGGAAGCTAGTGGAGGAAGATAGAAGGCTGCGGAAGGTGGTAAAAAGGTGTGGTAGTGGATGGTGATGGAGGGTGATGGACAGTGGTGGAAGCTAGTGGAGGAAGAGGGAAGGCTGTGGAATGTGGTAAAAAGGTGTGGTGGTGGATGGTGATGGAGGTTGATGGACAGTGGTGAAAGGTGGAGCCTCCGTTTAACAGCTGAGTATTCTCACCGATTTCACAACGAGAGCCCGTATAGTTGGGTGCACAGTTGCAGACTATGATCGGGTTCCCATCCGGATTGGCATATCCACAGGTGCCTCCGTTCAAGCACTCGTTATTATTAAAGCAGGGATTACCTGTAATGAAGCAATTAACGGTATTATGGTAAACACTTTCTGCATCACCCACTGCCATGAACTCAGATTGTCTACAGAAAATGAGTATGGGGCTTAAACCTATGTAGGTCAATGCTGTTGATAAAAGTTGCTTATGGTATGAAGAAAATGGCATAGTGTGTGCACTCTGTCAACTTAAAGGGCATGTACAACATTTGGCAACAAACCAAAATAGAAATGTTCACAGATTTACGTATAGATTTAAGGGCATGAAGATGGCGTTTGTAGAAACATACCGTTAAAATATTTCCACCTGAAATGGTTTATTTATTCAGAAAGAGTCAAACCAAACACCAAAAATACTTCTTTATGTTTTATAAGAGAAATATTGAGTTGGGCTTTTGCTATTTTCTCGGGACTCAGATGTCCGATTGAGCTCACATTTTCACAGGCTTATCATTTCATGTACATGCTGGATAACATAAGTACATGTATGAGTGCTGTTCTGTCACCTTTACTTTAAGTCACACTAGGCAATATAGTATGGTCTTCATAGGTGTTGATTTCTTTTCATGATTGGGGGGGATGATAGGTGATTTGGTGTCCTATATGCAAGGGGAATTTGTGGGAGGGGGGATACCCCCCTCCCCCACCAGGGACTTGTTGAAAAAATTGTTGAAAGGTCGCATTTTAGAGCATTTAAAAACGATATTCAGAAGAATTAAACATTATAAATTCACTACTGCTTATTTAAAATGTAGCATATCTCTTCGCTTTCTCGCATAATTCTCTCTCACGTCTCAGAAACTACCCACATCAAGATAATCAATGTATAATAAGAACGAGAAGTGCCAATAAGTAAAATGTATTGTCTTTCTACATTCAAACCATGCTATTTTTTTCATTATTTTGGAGGTACTTTTGTCTAGCTCCAAAGTCAAGTATAATTCTTTTGGTATTGACATTTTGGCACTGGAACCACTTAGCTCTTGCACTACTTACGGTTCTGACAATGCGTTCCGATGAAGGCGGGAACATTTGTGCAGTCACAAGTATAAGCGGAGGTTCCGGTGATGGAATTGCAAATGCCTCCATTCTGACAGGGGGTAGAGGAGCAGCCGGATACTGAGATGGGCATGACAGGTGGGAAGAAGGAGAACAAGTGGGAAAGGGATTAGCATTGCTTAGACTTCATATTATACAGAATCCATTCAATATAGACACATGATTTTGTTTGTTTTTGCAAGTCGGAACTGAATCTTTAACAATGGCTATGTTCAGACACAGTGCTCCAGAGACCGAGAAAGGTCTACCCTTTGCAGTCACAGCAGGAGGTGAACACTTCATCCCAAACCCATTGCATCAATACCACTCACACAGGGTTAAAATGAAAATGGTCTGTCTCTGGTGTTTAGAGGTCACTTGTGTTGCGTAACTCTGAAACCGAACTTCCCTAAATTCACAAGTAGTATTATACATAATTAAATCACCGGTGAGTTCAAGCTAAAACGGATGTGTGGTTGAGATACACCGTTCGAATGTCTTAAGGCACATTTGTAGACCGGTCTACGTTATTTAGACCGTCCCTCCTCAACAGCCTAAGTTTTCAAAGATAGACCGTTTTAGCACCCAAAACAGTCTCCGTTCAGACTCAAGGAGGTAGACCATTTTTGGTTTAAACCAAAGATAGACCACTTTCAGTACTGTGTCTGACCGCCCCCTTTATCTCCTATAAAACCTCCCAATAAACATACGCATCAAACCTACCTCGAGTTTCACAGTTGGTCCCAATGTAATCCTGGGTGCAGGTGCAAATGTATTTGGGCAGTCCTAGGTTATTGATTTGCTGGGAGCAAACGCCGTTATTCTGACAGGGACCACTTGCACATGGGTTGTCTGTATGAGGACAAAGAAAAACACTGATAAACCAACGTCACGTGAATGTGATTAATAACGGCTCCATTTCGTGAATCCATTCTTAAATATTGGGTATCAAAATAGAGCCTTTTGGCTGCGGTTTGAAAGTAGATTCAGAGCCAGAGCCTGAGCCATTGGTTTTGTAAACCCCCTAAGGTTGTTCTGTGGATATTATCCATTCCAATGAACACCACACATCCCGTGGGAGTTTCAACCACATGCTGCTGCCGACAGCAAATTAACCTCATTTGTGAAAGTTTTGAGGCTTTTATTTGCATGGTGACAATAGCACTCCGCACTTGCGCAAAAAATAGTTCCGAATCTCAGACAAACATTGCAACCATGCAAACGTGTGTGGGTACACTACGTGTGTGAGTCAATGTTTGTCTGACATCCCGGAATTTTGTGACGTCATTAGTGCGGAGCGCTATTGGTATGTGGATCGGTTTGCGGGAACACCATGTATTCAAGAATCGTTCGCACTTTCGCACTTCTATTTCGGTCGCACTTCTCGTAGGGTCTCAACGTTTTGACTAGCCTGCTCTTGGTCTCCTGATGATGACTAACAAGTTTGAGCAGGCTAGTCCAAACGTTGAGACCTTACAAGAAGTGTGAACGAAGTGCTGAAGTACAAATGATTCTTACATGGTGTTTCTGCAAACCAATCCACATAACCTCATTTATGTTGACATTCACCAATGCACATGAATCTTTCTGTCTACTTACACAAGTTACAATCAGAGCCAAACCAATCGGATGTACATCGACAGGTGTGGCCGCCCTGTCCGGTTTCCACACAGGTGCCACCGTTCTGACAGGGGTTGACCTGGCAAGATGATGGAGGGACTGTAAAAAACAAGTACACATCATCCTTATTATCTTGAATCCCAGAGGAGAAAAGAACAAGGACCTGGAGAAAAATAAAACAACTCCTACTACACAGGCACGGTTCTAGAGCCAATATTTTTGGGCGACTAGAAGAGCAAACATTTATTTTTTTGGAGGGGGGGGGGGGCTAGAAGAGTCATTATTTTGGGGGCTAGAACCTTCTTCTAACACTCACTTCTTCTGTTGTGTCTTTTTAGCGGTATAAAAAGCATGCACTTATAGCCTACATAACACATTTTTAACGTAACTGGCAAGTAATAACTGAAAAATCAAGTATAAGTACAGCATTGTTTGTTTTCGATTGCATTTTTTTTGGGGGGGGGGGGGAATCAGTTAGGATCGAAATTAACCCTGGTACTTGGTAAGTTGGTAGGAACCAGGGTTGAACAACTCAACCCGGTTCCAAACTGCATTTTTTGCTGTGAGCTGTGTCTTATGAGCCGGTTCACCATAAACGTAGTGTGAATGTTGCATCTCTTTGATCTGGTTCAAAAACTTGTCGGGCTGAACCGGGACAGATCCGAGTTGGTTTCAACACGGGTCAAAAAGAAGAGAGTGTGAAAACATCTTGCGTGTGCTTTATGAGTGGGCTGGTTGTATTGTGCTGTGGTTAGGAGGGCATGAAGAGGAGAAATTCCTGCCAGACTCTTGTGTAGGCAGTCAGAGCTGACAAGCTAGAGAAAGGACATGCTTTATGCATCCAGAGCAAAAGAAAAATGCCACACTTATTTTTGGCTGGAACCTTAAGAGTTCCACATAACTGCATCACTACTTTTTGAGAAGTGTTATTCAAGGCATTACAGATCCTAACAGTTATTTAAATGCATGTATTAAATTTCATACCAGTACTTAATGTCTTAAGAAATTCAAGCCAGAGATTGATACATTTTTGAGATGTCTGCGAAATCCTACAAAGTAATTTGTATGATACTCCTTCTACCCATACCATTGTCTAGTGTGTAATTAGAAAATCTAAACCAAAATAAGACAAAAGTGAATAAGTCTTCATTAATTTCATATTACAAAGATTGCACACTTGAGGTAGAACTGTGTTTACGGAAGCTGGAAAGCTGCTACAGTTTGTTTATACCTAATGCTGCACTACCCGCTGATATAAACTGGGGGAACCTTGGCAGTCACTTACCTGCCTGACTGCCATGTTCAGCACCCCTGGAGCCGGAATTATTGTTATTATTATTATTTATTTCTGGTTATGAAACCAAGGATTCCTCAAAAGCGCCGCTCGAAAGCCTGATGAAACATTTCTTTATGGAAAGATGGTGCCGAGAAGAAGATACAGTTTTAAAGGTGGGAGGAAAACCCCAGAGCAATATTCTGGGTAAAGCCCAGGACAAGCCTTTGTGCGGGACTATACCCACAAATCGAGAGACCAGACCCGACCCAACTCAACTGACTGCGTGGGGCGATCAAGTCCTATTTGAGGGCATTTTCATGTGCTTCTCAAATTATAATGTTTTCTATCTAATGCTTGGAGTTTGGGCCTGACGCATTTCAGTCCTAGCAGGATCTTTATCAAAGGCCATTAACGGTAGCCTTTGATAAAGATCCTGCTAGGATTGAAACGTGTCAGGCCCTCCTAACTCCAAGCATTTTATAAATTTCAGATCATTATTTTGGCTGATGAGCAGTTTGCAGCGGTTTATAACTTGTATTATCTGAATAATAATGGAATCTTGAAATTTTGTGTAACAGTCATTGATCACTATTATTATGATTGACATTGGAAAACCGATAAGTTTGAATTTCTTGATAATCGAATACTGTGGGTTACCATTTAGAAATCTAGGAATCTGCGGGGACTTATGTGACAATTGATTATTATGAGAAAACATTTGCTTTTAAACTGAGAATTGTGAATGTTGTCATCACTGAATACCACGTGGTCAGTTTGTAGGAAAACAGGGAAATCAACTGTTGATTTTTGGGGGAAAGCTGAGATATTGAATTTCTCTGTTGTGATTACAATTAAGGACTGTGTGGGAAAATTTGTGAAGCGAAAACCAAACATTTTGCATATTATGTACTAATTACTGCACATGTTAAAAATAAAAGCGAAATTTGTGAATTAATTTTTGTCAATAATTAAGTCAGGCGGACATTGAGCCAAGGCCTATTACCAGTATTAAATTAAAGCATGTTAAGTGTCAATACAAATCAAACTGTTTTAATAGTGTATAATAGTGATGCCTTGTATTACTGTTATTATTCATATTATCCATAATTATTTGTATTATCCATAATGTTCATAATTCATAATGTTCAAATGTAGTATATCCGTGTCCAAAACAGGCCAGAGCTACGGCTAGGTCTATTGTCTTGGTGTCTCTGCGTATTTCCTATGGAGCGAAGACCTAGACCTAGCTCTAGACAACAGATTTGGATGCAGCCTTTTAGTATAATAATTCTCTGTATTTCATGGCATGTTTTTGGCCCCAGTGCGAGTTGTATTGATGATGTTATATGTTATTGCTGTTATTCATAGTATCCATAATTTCCATGGTAGTTAGTACACTTATTACTTTTGTGTATTACTATAATCCTGTGTATTTCATGTTATTTGCCTTTAGTACAAAATCATACAGTCGTGCCCGTTTCATCTACACGTTATACAATGTCTAACTTTGGCAGGAACTTATTCTGTTTATAGTGTAGTTGGTGTCACAGTCTATGTAATATAATAACGCTCATGGTTCCATTCACATGGACTATGTGATAGTAATTTTTCTCGCTGTTGGTTATCCTCACAGCCTGCACGTCTCTGTAGACGATGCAGTGGTTGATTTCACAAAGATTTGCGATTCATCTTTTAGATGAGTTGTTCATGTTTCCATAGCAGCTAGTATTGTGACATCACACTTTGCTTAGCAATATTAAGATTGATATGCATGTTGCGATCTGTCTCAGCCTTTCGTGAAATCGAGCCCATGTCTTATAGTTCCAGATGCTGGAAATTGTAATAATACAGTGCCCTTATTAGTTAGACATGTAATAATAAAGGAAATAAGTTCTCACAAAAATCATATGGGATATAATCATAAAGCTATATTAAAATCACTAGAGATCTGACTCGTGTATACAGAGTGATGCCTGCTGGGTGCATCCATGTTTGTGCATAAACCTATGGAAAACACCAAATTTTGTACATATTTTGTACATCTATTTGCATCTGTGTTTGTGTTCTTGTGCATTGCATATAGAGTGTTTACATTCTTCGAAAGACATTCCAGTCAAAGTTTTATTGTTCCACAGACACGCACACAAATTCAAAATGACTGCGCCCAGGGCGGCTTCAAAGCGTCTACATGCAACGAGAACCTATGCAGGTGCGTTATCAAAGCCCAATATGCCCCAAATCTGACGCACCTTCAAGATGCGCTTGCGGTAACGTTCGCACGTACTGTGTGCTTGCGCATTGCATTTAGAGTGTATACCGGTACGTTCTTCGAAAGACATAAAACCAGTCAAAGTTTTCTTGTTCCACAGACATCACGCACACAAATTCAAAATGACTGCGCCCAGGACGGCTTCAAAGCGTCTACGCACGGAGAACACAGAGCTAGCGCTCTAGTAATTTTAATATAGCTCTATGGACGTAATACGCTCATTGGTCCTATCTGAGACTGGGAACTCAGTGTGATGAACTGCCAAATACTGGCTTGTGCATTGGATCCCATCTGAAAAGTGCATAACTCAGGAAGACTACCGGTAATCAAAGAAAACAATTTGGCGTACAATTCATTCAGGGCAAAAACTATAATTGTCCCAATACGTTGAGGGCTATACTTCATAGCTAGCACGTCTGCTCGTGTGCTCAAGCTTATCATTTACGCGGTGCATGATGGGAAATTGTCGACATTGGACATTTTTCCCCTATACATTCAACGTTATTGCTAATTCTTGGGTCGTTTTGTGCGTTTATTTCACGTGTTATCACAATGGTTTATGTTGCGAATCTTTCGGATGCACAGCACACACATCCAAACTGGAAAACATTAAGAAATACATATGGATGAAAGATATACGGTGGGTTAAAAAAGGCGAAGACGATTGAACGTATAGGGGAAAAATCTCCAATGTTGACAATTTCCCATCATGCACCGCGTAAATCGGCCTCTCCCTGCTGCCCTCTTGGTGGCGCTCTAAATTGTGAAACGCCCATATTATTTTTCATTTCATAGCGCTGCTTATTTAATTACAGCAAGCTTGCTTTTATGGCCGTGTCCCAATTCTCAGGCTGCGGCTGCAAATTAAGCATGTACCTATGGCAGCCACTAGCCAGTGACTGCAGCCATTTCCATAGACTTGTGTGTTATTTGCGGTCGCAGCCAGAGAATTGGGACATGGCCTAATACTCACCAACACCAATGGGAGACTTTTGACTTTCTGGTAATCACCAAGAGAGGGCGCTCGCGGTCAGGGCCTAATTTCATGGAATCCGTTTACTGTTAGCAAAAATTCTTCGCTTACGTTAGCAAACTTTTTCTTTGTTACAGTTATAGCGTACTTCACGGGAGAGTTTTCTTTTTGGTTACGGTATAAGCAAGGTTTTTCTGCAGAATGCATATATGACAGCACATTAGCTGAAAATAATCACGGTAACCCTAGAAATTCTTCGCTAACCGAAAATCTTCCTTACGAAAATAGATTTCACACAAAGCAGTGCCCGAAAGCACAAAAATAGGCCGTAACGGATTCCATGAAATTGGGCCCAGGCAAACAGCTGGCTATACGAATTACATTGCAAAAGGTGGAATTAACCTCATCGTGGGAATTCACTCATAATTTGCACGTTTTTGAGGCATACATCATGTGCTGTTCCATATCTGAAATGATAGGGCCTAGTATGACTTGTCTTCTGAAATTGAATTAGGGTTCAAATGAATGCTGCAGTTGGGATGTCGTCTGGTGCATCTAAACTCGGTTTAGAACAAGACGCGCCGGGTGCGGTAACGTACACAAGGAGAAGGTGACAGACGATTATGAACTAAATTCATTAAATAATGACATCGGCAGATGTTAACCTGATGAGTCTGCCGCCCTCTACTGACAAAAGGTCGCCAAAAGTCTCCCATTGCTGAAAAATCTATGGGGCAAAAAATGCAAACCACCATGGGTATATATGCAAGCAAACCATTCAATGACATACATTACCAGCATGCTTTTATGAACGTTGACAAACACACTCAAATCAGACAAAGCATATATAATTATATACCACAGGTACGTATAAGCCACTGCACAATCATATCACCATGTGATGACAAGTGATGTACAAGCACCAATGACAACATAGCTTCCAGCAAAATAGCTAGCTTTAAACACAATGACATACATATAGGGACTGTTTGTTTCAGTAACGCGATCACAATTATCCAGCGCGCAATGTAGTGTACGTATGTGATAGACCCACTTGCCGTGCAGTGAGCGAGCGTCTATCACACTGTTCAGATTTCCTGATTAATTATGCCAGCCAATTCCCAGCACTGATCTCTTTAAGTTTTGACCAATCAGGGGGCATCTATTATCATACTGTTTGGCGAGCGTGTCTATCACGTAGATAGCTGCTGCCGCGCGGATGCGCGAAATTGACCAATGAGCATTCTCCATCACGATCCTGACAGAAATGTTCTAAAAACGAATCTGATTGGCTGATGTGCCATTTTGCATAAAATTTGCATGCACGCATGTATCAGACGTTCCTCCGTAGTGGCACGGAGTAGAACGGGTGATACTCAGACTACGCGCAATGCTGCTCCGGATTGCATTTTGAGCGTAAAAAAAAAATATCCAGCATGGGACGTGGAATTGCAAGATCACTGATAACGCGGCTGAAACAAACAGGCCTCCATAATCCACAGTCAAAGTTTCACTGTGTTTGTGTCGAGAAGCCAAGGAAACAAAAAATGCACTTTTCGGGCGCTACCAGTACTTTTGGCCTAAACACACAAACCTTCAATCTCACAGTTGGTGCCCATGTATGTTGATGGACATAAACATTGGTAGTGCAGGGTACCAGCACTAAGCACCGGTTGGCACGCACCCCCATTCAGACAGGGGTTACTGTTGCATGGATTGACTAAGAAATATCAAAGAAATTAATCAAAATCACAGGTGAATGGAAGTGTATTCTAGTGCTGGGATTTTTATCCGACCCGGATTCAATTATCTGAATACAAATTTTCGCTAACCGTTAGCCGAAACTGAAAGGAAAAAAAAAAGGGACGAACGTTTAGCTCATGCTCAACAACCCCAAAAGTAAAAACTGTAGAATTTCAGTCAGTTATTTTGTCCATTTTTCCAAGTAGAAACACGCTTTTCAAGCTAAAAGAAACATTGTACGTACTTGATCTAAATGCGGCTTGATCGTAAAAAGCATTCCAAAAGTGACAATCACATTGAAGAAGGGGTATATACCATAAATCGCACACGTCGCACATGATAGGTTAACTGTTAACATGATGTTTATTTGTAATCAGTAACCGGATATGAAATTACCCGATTTTGCCCAGCACTTGATGTATTCCCTTCAAGTTGTATATTCTTCACTAGTCTTGGTTGCAAGACCTTCTTATAGCGATCGGTCCTAGTCCAACCGCAAACATTATACTCGCATGCCGGCCGGGTGCGCTATGTGCATGTTCATCGGCGTACGCAAAGAACCTTTAGCGGCCAGTACTCGTCAGAGACTGCCGCTGTTGTAACTGTGATTCTCATGCACATTATGCATTCGCAGCAGGCTAATATCGGATGCAGCACAGGGAAAGGCGTCTTAGATCCAAAACTAATTCTTCATAAGAAAATGTTCAGAAATGAACTCCACGGACGGCACGGTCTCTCTGCTTTGCGTTTAACAGTAAAATAAAATTGCACAAAATAATTGTTTTGTCTTGAACACTATACTACATGTACTAAGTTGTGCCAGAAAATGTGATAATAAGGAAAATTACACTGTTGAGAATACAGAGTGTTTCAAAATGGACATTGACTACTGTAATTAAGAGCAACAGATTTTAGGCCAATGTAAAACAGACTTTAATTGTCACAAACCTTGAGTTTCGCAGTTGGTTCCCATGTGTGTTGATGGGCACGTACATTGGTAGGACAGGGTAGCAGCATTAAATGTGCACGCACCTCCATTCTGACAGGGGTTACTGATGCATGAATTCACTAAGAGATTGAGGAAATGACATGAGTATAGTCAATTGAAGTTTTTTCAAATACCCGGTAACCGATAAACAATTTGCTTTTCTTAAAGGTAAACATTCTGACGTAAACTCTACAGATGGAAGTGTTTAAAAATGTGAGTTTAACAGTGAATATATATACAAAATTAATGTGATACAAAGAAAAGACTGTTGTCAGAGTGTGTTTCAAAACAACAGACTTTGCACAAACCTGTAAATTCACAGTTGGTTCCCATGTGTGTTGATGGGCACGTACATTGGTAGGACAGGGTAGCAGCATTAAATGTGCACGCACCTCCATTCTGACAGGGGTTACTGATGCATGAATTCACTAAAGATATCGAGGAAATGATATTAGTACATGGAAAGTTTTTTTTCAAATATCCGATACACAATTTGCTTTTCTTCATTTCTGACGTAATTTCTGACGGATGGAAGTGTCCGAAAATGTTGAGATTTAACACTGAAATATACAAAATTAATACGATACAATGAAAAGACTGTTGTAAATGCAGAGTGTGATTCAAAATGCAACAGATTTTAGGCAGTGTTGTAGTCGAGTACCCCGGTACTTTTTTCCGAGTACAAAGTACTGCCGAGTACTTTGACTGCCGAGTACCAAGACAGGTCGAGTACTTTGCCAGTCAAGTACACGTACTGGTTTTCGAGTACAAGTACTTGTGCATCCGAGTACAAGTACGAGTACAAGTACAATATCTTCCGAGTACGAGTACGAATACAAGTACTTATCTTCCGAGTACGAGTACAAGTACTTAATACTACTTATCTTCTGGAAAAAAAACGAACAAGTTGCGCTGTAGCTGATGTAAAAATGGTAGTCAACACAAAAATGGCTATGCGTTGCAACAGCTAATACGTTACAACAACGTAAACGCCAGGCACAGACTCAACTATTCATAAGCATGTAATTTCTATAAGCTAAATTCGATTCGTTGTGAGAATGCTCAGATCCACGAACTTTTAACTGAACAGAATTTGTTATCGAGTACTCTTTTTCGAAGTACGAGTACGTAGATGCTCGAGTACAATTTTTGGATGTCGAGTTCCGAGTATCTTGTAGCCCGAGTACAAGTACCAAAGGACGAGTGCGAGTTTTTGGACGTTCGAGTGCGAGTACGAGTACTCGGAAAACGGTACTCGAGTAGTTGTGAGTACCGAGTATGAGTACTACAACACTGATTTTAGGCCAATGTAAAACAACAGACTTTGCACAAACCTGGAATTTCACAGTTGGTTCCCGTGTGTGTTGATGGACATGCACATTGGTAGGTCAGGGTACCAGCAGTAGATGTGCACGCACCTCCATTCTGACAGGGGTTACTGATGATGCATAGATTGACTAAAGATATGGAGGAAATATGACACCAGATAGAAAGGTATAATACATGATTGGTACGTAATGGTCACAGAACAGCACTCACACTTTTTCTGTTCAAATATGTGCATCTGGAATAATAGGCCTATACCGGCTGTGAAAATTTGAGCTCAATCAGACGCTCCGAGTCTTGAGCAAACAGCGAAAACTCGACTCAATCTTTCTTAATATACTGGTAAAACATGAAGAATGGTTTGATCTTACCCCGAGATCAAAACCGGTTTTGGTCTTTGTTCTACTAATTTCAAGATAAATACAGCATTTCAGGCGGAAATATATTAACGGTACATGTATATTTCTACCAGCACCATCTTAAGTTCATACCCTGAAAGTTATACCATAGATCTGTTCCTAGCTCTATGGTTAAACATAAATTCTGTAAACATTTCTGTTTGGGTATGTTACCAATCACTGTACCACGTAGGACATGGAATTCGTTTCAATTAACTAATTAACATCCACGTCGGCGAAGGTAAAGCCCAATTTGCATATAGTTGTCTTTCTCTCGACCAAAATCATTTGATATTCATAATTAACATACAGTTGCACAAACCTGGAATTCCACAGTTGGTTCCCGTGTGTGTTGATGGGCATGCACATTGGTAGGACAGGGTACCAGGAGTAGATTGGCACGCACCTCCATTCTGACAGGGGTTACTGATGCATTGATTGACTAAAGACATCAAGGAAGTGATACCAGTTATAGTACATGGACAAATTAGCCAATACACAATTTGCTTTTCTTACAAGCAAATAAACTCCACGGATGGAAATGTCTGAAAATTGTTGAGTTTAACAGTGAAATATACAAAATAAATGTGATTCACAGAAAAGACAGGTTGTACGGTTTCAAAATGCAACAGATTTCAGGCCAATGTAAAACAGACTTTTGCACAAACCTGGAGTTTCACAGTTGATTCCCGTGTGTGTTGGTGGACATGTACATTGGTAGGTCTGGGTACCAGCAGTAGATGTGCACAAACCTCCATTCTGACAGGGGTTACTGATGATGCATAGATTGACTAAAGATATTGAGGAAATATAAATCAGTTATAAAGGTATAATACATGATTGGTTAATGTCACAGAACAGCACTCACACTTTGTCTGATCCAGCATGTATATGAAATGATAAACCTGTGAAAATCTTAGCTCAGTCAATCGGACATCTGTGCCATGGGAAAATAGCGAAAACCTGACTCAAATTAAATTAAGAATAGTTTTACCCCGAGAGCAAAACTGTTTGCGGTCTTTGATTGGCTAATTTCTGGATAAATACAGCATTTCAGGCAGAAAAATTTTAACTGTATGTTTGTACGTAACACCATCTTCATACCCTGAAAGTTATACGTCAGTCAGTATATCTGTGAACATTTCTGTTAGGGTATCCTGTACAAGCTGTACCTTTAAGTGTAGTAAATTGAAGTTTGTTCAATTGACTTATAAACAATTTGCTTTTCTTACAAGTAAATATTCTCATTGAAAAGTGAACAAAGACAAATTTATTAATCAGGAGGTCGCCGGTTCGAATCCAGCTTCAGTCAATTTTTCTTTGTTCACTTTTCTATGACTTTAATTTCAGTCAGTTTCCCTTGTGGTTATTTGATGAATAAGTAAATATTCTCACGTAAACTCTACGGATGAAGTGTCTGAAAATGTTGAACAGGGAAAAACCTTACATGATAAATATGCGATATAAAGAAAAGACTGTAGAGAATACAGAGTGTTTCATTGCACAACCAATAGATTTAAGGCCAATGTAAAACAGACTTTGCACAAACCTGGAATGTCACAGTTGGTTCCCGTGTGTGTTGGTGGACATGTACATTGGTAGGCCAGGGTACCAGCAGTATTTTGGCACCCACCTCCATTCTGACAGGGGTTACTGATGATGCATAGATTGACTAAAAAGATCAAGAAAATATGACACCAGTTAAGTGTAGTACGGTACATGGAAAGTCTTTTCAATTCGCCGATACACAATTTGCTTTTCTTACAAGTGAATGTTCTGACATAAACTCCACGGATGGAAGTGTTTAAAAATTTGAGTTTAACAGTGAAATATACAAAATTAATGTGATACAAAGAAAAGACTGTTGTAAATGCAGAGCGTGTTTCAAAATGCAACAGATTTTAGGCCAATGTAAAACAGACTTGGAACAAACCTGGAAATTCACAGTTGGTTCCCGTGTGTGTTGGTGGACATGTACATTGGTAGGACAGGGTACCAGCAGTAGATGTGCACCCACCTCCATTCTGACAGGGGTTACTGATGATGCATAGATTGACTAAAAAGATCAAGAAAATATGACACCAGTTAAGTGTAGTACGGTACATGGAAAGTCTTTTCAATTAGCCGATACACAATTTGCTTTTCTTACAAGTGAATGTTCTGACATAAACTCCACGGATGGAAGTGTTTAAAAATTTGAGTTTAACAGTGAAATATACAAAACTAGAGGTTATGGCTGTTTTGCAAACAGCACATAAGGCTTTTCCGCATATGATATAAATTGGAGAATTGTGTCACCAAGAAAGACCTTCCCAAACATTGATATTTGGCAAAAGAATCATGATCCTATCTCTTACCACTTTAAAATGAGGAGCTACTTCCTGTTTGACCGGAAGTTGAAGTCACAGAGGTCAAGCACTATGTCACAAAGAAGGACCTAGCCTAACATTGATATTTGGTGAAAGAATCATGATCCTAGCTCTTACCACTTTTAAATAAGGAGCTACTTCCTGTTTGACCGGAAGTAAAGGTCACAGAGGTCAAGCAATATGTCACAAAGAAAGACCTAGCCTAACATTGATATTTGGTAAAAGAATGAACTTAATATCTCAAACGGTAGATTTTTTGTTGATTTTTAAAGATTTTGATAATTTTATTTAAATTGCTTGTAATTTGACACCTGATGACGTCATGATGACGTAAATCTTCGCGGCACATCTACCCTATAGGGACTTTGTTTGGACCAAGTTTAGTTAAGATTGAAACTTTAAAACTGCCAAAAGTGGGGCGTATAAAACCCCTGTGCTGAGGCTATGGGTTTTTTCGACAAGAAGAAGAAGAAGAAGAAAAAAAAAAATCAGAACAAAAACAAAGGCTTTTCCGCTATCACGGAAAAGCCAATTAATGTGATACAAAGAAAAGACTATTGTAAATGCAGAGCGTGTTTCAAAATGCAACAGATTTTAGGCCAATGTAAAACAGACTTTGCACAAACCTGGAATTTCACAGTTGGTTCCCGTGTGTGTTGATGGGCATGCACATTGGTAGGACAGGGTACCAGGAGTAGATTGGCACGCACCTCCATTCTGACAGGGGTTATTGATGATGCATAGATTGACTAAAGATATCGAGGAAACGATACCATGCAGTTAAAAAACTGTAGCTATTAAATGGAATTTTTCTTTCAATTAACTAATGAACAATTTGCTTTAAATTCTAATACAAGTAAATGCTCTGACATAAACAGTCTTGTTCAGTGTCTGAAAATGTTGAGTTTAACAGAGAAATAAACAAAATAATCGTTTTCATCTTTAACCCTTTGCCATTACTGCCAGAAAATTTAAAGTATGCAGCCCTAGATAATTAGTCACCAAGGGAAAGAAAATGCACTTTTTAGCTCCTGTATTTTCTGACCAAACAAACAAACCTGGAGTTTCACAGTTGGTTCCCGTGTGTGTTGATGGGCATGCACATTGGTAGAACAGGGTACCAGGAGTAGATTGGCACGCACCTCCATTCTGGCAGGGATTATTGAGACACGGATCTATATGGAGAATTTGAACAAAATATACGATCACAGTCATCAGGTCAACGCATGGAATGTGATGCCTTCCACTCATGAAGTACGTATTTCTCACAAGTCTGAAATATGGATGCTTGTACGAAAGAGTCTGTAAATGTTGCGTTGAAAGGTATAATACATGATTGGCGGGTGAAGATCACAGAACAGCACCCACATTTTGTCTAATCAAACATGTACCGGTTCATGAAATAATAAACATGTGAAGATTTGAGCTCAATCGTACATTTGAGTCATATAAAAAAATAAAACGACTCAAATTTCCTTACAAAACCTAAAGAATTGTTTTGATCTTACCCATGATAAAAACTGTTTTTGGCCTCTTTTTTTTTAAAAACTAATTTCTGGATAAAAACACCATTTCATGCGGAAATATCTATACGGTAATATGTTTCTACCAGCACCATCTTTATACCCTGAAAGTTATACATAAATCTGTGAACATTTCTCTTTGGGTATCCGGTACTAATACCTCTAAGTGTAATAGAACAACACGAATATAACAAAATCAATCAATGCTCCATGCAACTTCACTAAGCAATTAACACCCCCCCCCCACAAAAAATTTGAAGACTAGGAGAAATCACAATAAAGCACAATGGAATCTACTGTAGAAGCTTGGACACCATACAAATCACACCCTAATGTGGTGAAATGACCACAATGGATAGAGCTTTATCATGCAAACCTTCAACAGGACAATGATAACTAATAAATAATGAATAGTCTTATTATCAAATAACCACAAGAGAAACTGACTAAATTTCAAGTCATTGAAAGGTGAACAAAGAAAAATTGACTGAAGCAGGATTCGAACCCTGCAACCTCCACCAACTGAGCTATCCAGCCCTACACGTACGTTGGTGGTGTCCCAGTCAGAAGCCATGAAACCACACACAGTATGTGCTCATACATACAGTTAGTAGAGCGCCTGTATGGTATTCAGGAGGTTGCCGGTTCGAATCCCGATCCGGTCAATTTTTCTTTGTTCACCTTTCAAATGATGAATAACAAATATTTCTTGAAGGTGTTCCTCCTTCCTCCTTTTTCAAAAGACAATTTCAGTTTCTCTGCTCTTGGCCAGCTGAATTAGGCACTAAGAATCTAGCTTCCAATGAAATCTGCAGGCTCTAGGTTCCAGCTAACTTGTCAAGCGTTCGCTCACATCACCCCCAGCTTACCTGTACCTTAAGACCAAAGAAAATCTTACCTGCGTTCTCGCAGTTTATACCACTGTATCCGCTTTGACACGTACACTTGTATTCAAAGGTACCTTGACTGGTCAGTAACCTTTCACAGGCCCCATTATTCAGGCAAGGGTTGGGTATACAGAGGTTAGCTGGCAGGAGAAAAAAATAATAGACCAGAGTGAATCTCGAGCCCCGTCAGAGGACTAACGGCCGGAGACTGACTTTAGACACAAAAAATTGTTACCAGCAAAAGGGTTTATCCACTCCTCAAAGGGGGTTGGGACACCTTTTAGGCTTCTGAAGGCTTCTGTACACCCTGTTTAATAATTACAGGCATTCAACTTGGACTTGACAAAAAACGAGAAAATTCCATTTTGTACAGTGTTTTTCGCTTTTTAATGGCATAAGAGTGAAGTGACAAAAGAGGCAATCAGCTGATCCAAGGAAAAGATGCATGCCTGTAATTAATTAATTTTTTGGGGAGGAGGGTAGGGGAAATGATGTCTGCTGGTTTGGACACCGGGGCCTTTCTTAAAGCTCGGCTCTGGCTCAGGCTCCGGCTTCGTCTCCATATGCTGCAAATAAACTAGGTTGTGGTTTGTCATTGAAGCTGAAGCTCTGTTTTCTTGATCAAACCAGAGAATCTACTTCAGAACCGGAGCCAAAAGCCTCAATTTTGATGCTCGTTATTCTAGAATGGATTCAAGAAATGGAGCCAGAGCCGGAGCCTGAGCCGAGCTTTGAAGAAGATAAAATGTTTGATGTTTGGACATCTGGTTGAACTTCTTACTCCTAGACTTCATGTTTGCTATCCTGGATGCCCTTGAACCTGGGACATGGGGAGTTTTATGTCTGCCTTCATGCTAGGTTCAGAATATTGAGTGTGGTAGGGAAGAAAACAGTACAGGGAAAACACAAGTGAATGATCGATGCCATCTTGAGCAACTTACGAATGGAGCACTGCGGGCCAATGAATTCTGGAGTGCAGGTGCACTCATATGCCTGGTTGCCCACATTCCGACACACTCCATTATTCTGACAAGGGTTAGGCTCGCATGCAGCTTGGTCATCTGAAAGCAAACCGAAATAAAACAAGGAAAGATGATACAATTGTAGTTTTCTGAAGTCTTCAGTGCTCTTGAGATAGAATAGAAGGGATTCAATAAAACCACCTTGGACCCTAATGAGGATGGCATATTAAGGTACATGTAGTTAACTTTTTTTAAAATTTATTTCTGGTAATGACACCAAAGGATTCCTCACAAGTGCCCTAGGCACTGTAGCTCAAAAACCTGATGAAACCTTTTATGGAAAGATGATGAGAAGAAGTTTTAGAGGTGGGAGGAAAACACCAGAGTAATATTCTGGGTAAAACACACAGAATCGGGTAGGGACTGAAAACCCAATCCACTTGTGGACCGAGCTGTACTTGAACCAGTTCCGCCAGATGTGAAAGGCGAGGAAAGAACCGCTACCCCAACTTCTTTAGCGGGGCTCGAAATACCCACTAGACCATGGACTGATGAGTCTGGTGATTTCAGTGTCGGTGCCGGGGTCTAGTGTGTACTGGTCCGGATGTCTAGTCATTTTGATTTTCTTGAACAATTAAAATGGTGTCTAAATTCATGATTTTTGACACAATTACAATATTGCATACAATAACGGTTTTCCTATGTACATGAAATGAATGCCACATAGTAAAATGTTTCAGTTACACCTGCTGTCCAGTGCTTTTTTCGTGAAATTCAAGCTCTGTTTAGCCTGGATAGGTAATACATAAATACAGCTGTGTCAATTCAAAACATTTGATTTCAGATGAAAATCTGATAAGCTGCATCTGACAATTTAACAAAAAGTCAATTTCTTCTTTTTCCCCCCTACAGTCACAGGAATTAATACATTCTCACAAAATTGGTTCTGAGCGACAAAGATGAACCGTAAGCTCCAAGAATCTAAGAGAAGAGAGGAAACTTACTTGGTACTGTACATTTGTCCCCAGTGAAGCCAGATGCACAAATACAAGTATACGGGAGAGTGCCAAAGACATTGGCTTCAGGTTTACAGATACCTCCATTACTACACTCATGCACGTCACAGACATTCGGTCCTGCAACAAAGAAATAAAGGCAGTGAAAACTTTAGAGTTACCCTGAAACCACTCAACTGTGAAGGTATTTCATTCCTTTTGTTGTTGTTGTTGTTGTTGTGGTTGTTGTTCTCCTGCAGTTGGATGTTGCGTGGATCAACGTGACCATGGGTTCAACAGTGCGTTGCGTGTGATTTTTAAGAGATTGTGATTTTGCGTACAGGTTTGGCCCTGCATGATGAGATGCATTGGGCAGCTAGGTTCCATACACATATCAGCAGTGCTAGCCAAGCACAAACATATAATGGAAGGCTCACTGCATGGGGAAAATGTTACCACTATGGTGGGTGTAAATTTTCGGGCCTGTTTGCCAGTTTAACACACAGGATCCCAGATTTGCGGATCCTACATGCAGGGTACACTAAAATGGGATCTGGATCCACAGGATTCATGATCCTGTGCATTACACAAATAGGCCCTTTGTTTCATCTCGGCCCTATAATGGCAAAAGGGTGTATCTCGAAAAATCATTGTTTTTAGAAAAACGGCTTTGAATATTCTGTCTTGTACCACTTTTTTTCTGGCCAATTTAATTCAGGGAAAAGTTTGCTAAAATAAATATTTATGACATAAAGAAGGTATATTTTAAGTTTCACCCATTTTCTATGAACATCGTATGAACTTGAGACTTCGCTCAATGGAAAAATGGTGTAAATTGAGTTACAACCTTTTGCCATCACAGAGCCGTTCTGTTCCTCAAGCAGCAACATGCAATCATGTCCAAAATCAGAAAATTTGTAAAACTGTACCCTTAGAATGAAATTGAACACATTTGAAAGATTGGGGTTGCCATTTTTTGCGTGAGCCATTCCCCTAGACATTGTACTTAGGACTGGCTAGGAGCCTATTCAAATCTGTTAAAATCCAACCCTGCGTGGTAACTTAAGAAAGTTGCTTGGTAAATGACATTGAAGGTGTTGAACAAAACAAAGTAAGTTTTCTAGCCAAAATTCATTTTAGTAATACAAAGAAAGAAAAGAAATGTAAATTGTAAGCAGGGAAAACAACCGAAAGTCTGACTAAAAGAAGTCAGAGTTAGGGTATTATGTGAATGTGTATTGCACATGTTAAATTACAAACCATGGCCCCATCATCCAAACCCAGCTCCCCAACCCCACCTACCCACCCAATAAGACTAGTATATAGCCGCATGCCTGAAGATGTGGACCCCTTCACAGATCATGAAAATGGCGTGCCGGAAGTTTACCGTGCATGTACATGAGAAATTAATTGAGCGTGAATGGCTGGCTACCCTGCTAGAGGGTCTGTACACCTGTAACAATAAGGGCTATGGGTACAGGACAGCCCAATTTCTGTGGCGGTATAATAATGTTACACATAATTCACAAACACACACAGTGGATATGACAACAAAGGGCAAATTAATGTAGAACCAACACGCCCCTACAGTAAGCCTACAATTGCAAAACTGAGGTGGTAACAGTGAACGCATATCTGGTACCTTTTGGAGACCTAGCACAACAGGTTTATGTCTCCACGGGAAAATTCTAAAGGTGTATCTAGGTCTCCACAAGGTTTCTGATATTTGGAATTAACTCAAAGAGGAGGAGTTTCCAAGGTATACTTATTTGTCGCAAAGATAAGTATTTTACATCAGGAACGTTAGCCTAGAAATTTCAGCCCAGGAAAGTGTTCAAATGGGAGCGATTTCAATGGACTGTTCCAGCTTAGCTCTTAAGCCCCACACAAGTGTGTCTTTTACAAGCCTCATATGACCGAGATTGGTTTTCGTGGTCACCTTATTAAAAGGCGTCCTCCAAATGGTCAATGCACACAGTCAATGATAGGTCGGAAGGGTCCATTCAGCTCTTCAGAAAATGTTCATTGGTACACAAGAACAAAGCCAAATATGTCAAGGACACAAATTAATCTGGTTTGCATATGGAGCTTGCACTGAGGCCGAACACAAGTACAGCACTGCACAAATTGGCAGTCCTGTTAAACTCACCTGCAAAATTCAAACTGCCCGAGCTGATAATCCAGTACGTTTGGAATGACTGGGCAACAGCAGAACTGTAGAATAAATTCATGCAAAAACAGAAAAAAGACAAAAAATTAAAGAAGAGTAAATCTTGGATGGCAACGTTAAAGAAAAGCCAATTCTAAGCTCTGTTTATTTTTTAACATGAACATGAAGTCATGAAATGGTAAATTAAATTGATTTCACTATTCAGGCTTTTATTTCAGAGGATCCAGTCACAGCACTGCCCTATTTAATTAACCTGCAGGTCCAATTTTAAGAAATGTCACCCCTTAATATGACAAATTTCCACAGAGTATAAAAGCCATGAACATTAACAGTATACATGTACAACAAAACATATGAAACATTTTGCTTCCCAATGACGCCAATCTTTCAATCCCAACTGGTTTATTAAAAAGTTCCACTGGGGCCTTTCTCAAAGGTTGGCATAGCCTTCCTCGCCGTTCACCTGTGGCAGCCCAGGTTCAAGTCCAGCTTGGTCCACAAGTGGATTGGGTTTTCAGTCCCTACCTGATTCCGCATCAGCCTAGGTGCTTTTGAGGAGTTATTTGGTTTCATAACCAAAAATAGATAAAAATAATAGTTTTAATGCTTGGCACAGGCTCAAGCTCTAGCATCCATTTCGTGAATCTATATCAAAATTACGGGTTTCAAAATAGAGACTTTTTGCTGCATTTCGGAAGTAGATTCTTTGGTTTGAAAAGGAAAAGTGAGCTACAGCTTCAATGAAAAAAACACATCCCAACTAGTTTTTTCAGCATATGGATTACAGAGACGAAGCCTGAGCCTGAGCCTGAGCCTGAGCCTGAGCCTGAGCCTGAGCCGAGCTTTGAGAAAGGACACTAGACTCACTAAAATCTGATAGGCCCATAGTCCCGAAGGGCCATCCACATGAAGAGCATGTCTTGAGGCTTAGTTTGAGCATTGCTGTGGGTCACAGTATCCTGGTTGATGAGATCGGCGCTGTTTGGCACATTGCAGGAGAACGTGTGGGTGATCTGCTGGGGAGACTGGACCCATACACCCACCGCGTTGTCGTTGTTGTCTAGTGCTTGAAGGAAAAATGCCTGGGGACTGATTTCACTCGTCCCGGTCAGAATGCGAACTGGACAGAAGAGAATAAGGTTAAAACTGTCAATGCTACAAAGGTCTTAATTCATTAAAGGTTGTATCATACTTTGGTAAGAGACCAAAACAGAAATGTTCACAGACAGTGTCGCACCCGGGGGGGGGGGGGGGGGGCTCGGGGGGCTTGAGCCCCCCCCCCCCAAGACAAAATCCTGGGTGCGCCGGTGTTCACAGATTTACATATAACTTTCAGGGTATAAAGATGATGCTGGTAGAAACATACCGTTAAAATATTTCCGCCTGAAATGGTGTATTTATCCAGAAATTAATAAAACAACGACCGGAAATCTTTTTGATCTTTTAAAAGATCAAAAATAAAATAGAAAAGACTTAAGAAATACTGTGGCCGTTTTTCACTGTTTTCTCAAAAAGTTGGCACCGTATGGGACTGAAATTTTCACAGATTACTTTTACTGTATCTTCCTTGATATTTTTGCCCATGAATCTGTATTTCTTTGACAAAAACCAAAGTATGATACTAACTTTAAAGGTAGTACCATACTTTGGTATCACCTACCGAAACAGAAATCTTCACAGATTTACCTACAACTTACAGGGTACAAAGATGGCGATGGTAGAAACATACCGCTAACATTTTTCTGCCTGAAATAAGTTATATATCGAGAAATTAGTCTAACCAATTACCAAAATTTTTTTTGATCTTTTATAACTCACAAATAAAAGAGAAAAGACTTAAGAAATACTCTGGCCATTTTTCACTTTCTTCTCAAAAAGTGGGCACCATACAAATTTTCACAGATGACTGTTAATTACTGTATCTGACTAAAGTGTATCTTCCTTGATATTTTTGCCCATGAATCTGTATTCTTTGACAAAAACCAAAGTGTGGTATTAGCCTACCTTTAAAGATAATATTTATCATACTTTGGTTTTTGTCAAAGAAATACAGATTTGTGGGCAAAAATATCAAGACAGATACAGTAACAGTCATCTGTGAAAGTTTCAGTCCCATACGATGCCCACTTTTTTTTTTGAAAAAAGTGAAAAACGGCCACGGTATTTCTGAAGTCTTTTCTTTTTTATTTTTGATCTTTTAAAAGATCAAACAGATTTTCGGTTGTTGTTTAATACTAATTTTTCTGGATAAATACACCATTTCAGGCGGAAATATTTTAACGGTATGTTTCTACCACCACCATTTTCATACATTGTACTGTAGTGTAAGATATACCATGGTATTTCCTTCCTCCATGGTTATAAATCTGTGAATATTTTTGTTTTGGTTTCTTACCAAAGTATGATGCTACTTTTAAGAAAGAAAGGAAATAAGTCCCACAGTCACAGAACATAGCCAACCCCCCCCCCCCCCAAGTGCCCCAACTGAATTTTGTCGACAACCATGACAACAGAACATTACAATCACGATTACCGAATTGTCTTTAATGATTGAAGACAATTCGACAATAATCGGTAGGCCTAGGCCCTAATCGTGTGTTGCGCCCATGTTGTTGTCGATAATTTTTGATTGGTCTGACTCCTTGCTTATCATCTGGTTAGACCATGGAGAAATAAGTCCTCCATGGTTAGACCAAGGCTTCCAAGCAAGGGTTACGTTATGACATCGCAAATATTCATATTTCCTTCCTCCATGATTCCTATACTTCAGGCTTTGCACATCATCCTGCATGCTTTGAGAACTACTATTAGTATTACTAGTACTACGTTAGACTAGGCCTACTTACGTTAGGCGAGGTACGTAGGCCAAGGACCTAATCAGATTTCAGACCCAATTATTCAGTAACAGTACACCAAGCATGGAGGTAAGAAAGACACTTGTAAGGTTGTACTTGTCAGTGCTTGTACAACTTGTAGTGTACATGGACGGTGTACGCTTGTAGTTTTTGTACGCAGCAGCGACGGTCCTCTTCATGTCTTGTTCAAATATCCTGATTATACTACTCATGCATGTGATTGACTTCCAGCATGCAAGAATAATTCACAATTTCCAGCGAAACTTCGCTTAACTGTAGACTAAAATTAGGCCGTCGACAGCTCGTTCGAAGGAAAAGACTGTAACACTCAGCATGGAGCTATAATATGAACACCGGAGCCGAAGCAAAGTGAAGGTGGACTGCACAAGCGGCCATTTTGAAACAGGTGCTTTGTCTTAATAAATTCAAACAAAAGAGGGCGCTAGATTATTAAACTTTCGACCAATCGCATGGCATTAACGTCTGCAAGATCCGAAATATCCGAATCTCTTCGAGAGAAGTATCTACCCAACCAAACCAAACCAAACCAAACCAAATCAAATCAAATCAAATCAAACCAAACCAAACCAAACCAAACCAAACCAAACCAAACCAAACCAATTAACGTAAACCAATGTTTAACCAAACCAAAACCAGGGGACAGACCGCTACTAGCTGTCACAGATCCCCACTCCCTGGGGCCGAGTTTCCCATGGCCCCACCCAATTACCCACATCAACAACGAACCTCCCCCGCAAAACTATACCCCACTGTGCGTACGTAGGCCTATACACGTGGATTGTATAGTGCCAGTTTATTTAGGCCGTTTTATACATCACGGACCTAATTAATGTATGATTGTGCCCGCCCTTCCCCATATGATACAATGTTCATAGCAGAATAATACCTAGCCTTACAACAAAATAATTATGCCTAATAAGAATAACATAAAGAAGAGATGAATCGTCAATCTCAGATCTCACGTGCCTCACACGCACTAGGCCTCAGTGATTTTTAAAACAAATCTTTTAAAACAAATTTTTAAAACAAATCACTGAGAAATAGCAAATTAATTCGGTCACGATAAGAAGGAACGACAAATCTGGTCTACACCTCTTTTAGAAGAAAACAAAAACCGCTTATGAATGATTAAAAAATAATAATCTATAATTAAACCTACGAGACGAACCGGGAATTGGAAACAATTAATTTTGTGAGCCCAAACACTATTTCGATTTCATTTTATGGGCCACTCAGCGTTCTTATACTTCTAACGCGTATGCGTGAGCATGTCTTGCTATTATAGGAACAAAAATATCAAGGAAGATACAGTAAAAGTCATCTGTTAAAATCTCAGTCCCATACGGTGCCCACTATTTGAGAAAACAGTGAAAAACGGCCACATATTTCTTAAATGTTTTCTCTTTTATTTTTGATCTTTAAAAGATTAGGAATTGTCGGCCATCATACTCCAGGAGTTGTTATCGTTTTGATGAAGAAAATGTGGAATGGCTAGCTAGCAATTTCTTGGAAGAAAACAGGTGAAACACGTGGTGCACGGTGGGGCACTTTCAGCAAAGCAACAGATGGAAATCTTCCTCCGTTATGTTTCAAACCCCGGATTCCAAATTGGTGTCGCGGAAGATGTCGGCGTTTCTCAGCCAACGGTTTCACGTACATTCCACCAAGTGATGGATAAAATAGTTGAGAAATGTGGACTCTGGATCAAGTTTCCTTTAAGTACGGCCGAGCAGATGCAGACTGCAATGGAAAAATGGCAAGCTACCCATGACATGCCTTTTGCGATAGGAGCTGTGGACTGTATACACATCGCTACATTAATAATTCTATACGACACAAAATATAAATTGGCGGGAACAGGGCCACATAAAGCATGAAATTAATATGTTTTGATTGTCACTATATGAAATTCTACAAATAACAGCCCCATTGTGAGAATTTTTGGTATTTCCTTTTAAAAAACTTGTCTTATAATCATGTGCATTCATCAGCACCAACGTAGGATAACACGCCCAACTTGATTGTCAGAGTGTTAGCTCTGTTTTTGTAACTATACGTTAAAGGTACTATCATACTGTGGTAGCATACCGAAACAGAAATCTTCACAGATGTCCATATTTATATAACTTACAGTGTATATATAAATAAAGATGGTGATGGTAGATTATTGTAAAAATCGTTCTGCCCGAAATGTTCTATTTATCCAGAAAAGAATAAAAACCAATTGACCTAAAAGAATTTTGATCTTTGGAAGATCAAAACAGTGAAAAACCTGTGAAAAGATTGTTTCATACTTTGGGCGTATTTCACTTTTTTCTCAAAAAAGTGGGCACCGTATGAGACTGTGCATTTCACAGATGACTGTTAAACTATCTTCCTTGATATTTTTGCCCATGAATATGCATTTCTTTGATAAAAACCAAAGTATGATACTACCTTTAAGTTTGTTTGGATGAATGCCGACTCAGAAGATGTGACGTGCAATGGCGGATATAGCGCGGCTGAGTGACTTTGTTACAAACAAGTTTTCTCATTATGTGAAATTTCTGATCCCACGCATTTCTCTCGGCTCAGTACAAGCCAAACTAATTTGTTTATTCGTGATACGTTTCAAGATAACTTTTCGTTTTCGTTTGTCATTTTTTAAAACAAATTCAGAGACAGAAATACATCAAACGGAAGACAGTTTTTCAAACAAAACGTGTCACCCATCTGAGTGGTAATAACGAAGAAGGGGAATGTTGATTTACGCATACATTTAAAATAATTATACATGTACATTTATGTATGTAAGATGATTATGGTACACCCCTGGTGAAATATTACTGCCGAAAATGTGTTATTCGTCTCTTTTGTGAGTGAATACTGTTAAAAGTTATTGAACATAATGGAGGTTTGATATTCAGCATGAAACCATGTGACCAGTAAGGAACACTTGGACCGTTTCCACTGTTTTCTCAAAAAGTGGGCACCGCATGGGACCGCAATTTTCACAGATGATTACTTTATCTTCCTTGAATTGAAATGTTTGCCCTTGAGTCTGTAATTATTTGAACAAAAAACAAAGTATACAGATTATATCAGATGATTATGGTACAACCCTCGCATACGCTGTTGGAATAGCAATGCCGGGAATGTTTTTACCTGTCTTTTGTGGGTAAATACTGTTAAAAGTGATTGTACATAATGTAGGTTTGATGTTCAGCATGAAACCATTCTGATATTTAAAGCAAAATAATGTACAAGTTGCTGTTTGAAGGTAGTATCATAATTTTTTATTTTGGTATACCGAAACAGAAATCTTCACAGATTTACCTAAAACTTTCAGGATATGAAGATGTGAATGGTAGAAACATGCCGTTAAAATTGTTCATGCTTGAAATGCTGTATTTATCCAGAAAAAGAGTAACATCAGTGACTAAAATTATTGACCTTTTAAAGATCAAAAATAAAAGAGAAAAGACTTAAGAAATACTGTGGCCGTTTTTCACTGTTTTCTCAAAAAGTGGCCACCGCATGGGACTGAAATTTTCACAGATGACTGTTTACTTGATATTTTTGCCCATGAATCTGTATTTCTTTGACAAAAGCCAACATATATTATATTTAACCCTCGAACGAAATTGAAAAGGAACTTTGTGTCGAGGCTTTGTGTTTCAGGAACTCCGATCTTACCTGCAATGGGTTGGCCACTGGCGTAGGTCAACTCATTCGCACCAATGACATACGGTGACGTTGATATTTGGGGTTGGTAGAAAACATTCTGTTGACCGGGGATCGGATGAAGAGGCATACGGGAGGTACATGCTGCGATGGGGGCACCCGATTGCCTTCCTGTAACTCCCAAAAGACACGAGAGAAGACAAACAAGACCAAGGACCTTTTCCGACTTCGTTGGCATCGCCATGTCGTATACTTTAAAACAATACAAAAACTGATTAACGCGCTACTTTTGTAGAAGTTCACGTACACCCAGTCAGTTATGTATCCTCATACGCTACTGCGTGCACTGGTTTGGGCTTGTACTATTATTACGAGCCCAATATTTCATGCATTACTCATGGAGCAGTGTTGAGAATAAAATGGGTGTAGGCCTTTTGTTGCAAGAGTACGGTTCACTTGAGGCAGTGAAACAGATTTGTATTTGTTGACTTCTTTTTGTGTTGCTGTTGGTCTGACCTTATATGAATGAAGAAAAGACCTTGTCGATTTTTTTTTGTCAGTTTCACCGATACAGCTTGGTTTGCCATTACAATGGGTGCGGCTTAATATAGGGTCATTGTTAGGCCCATAGACCGTGATAAAGTTGGACCTGTATAAACTTGGAACATTGCCACATGCATGATTTCAAAATGTTTCACCCCCATGTAATGTATGGGAAAAACATCACCACTGTAAAGCCAATACATTAGTTAGTTAAAATGAGAAAAAATGGTATTGCAAAATATAATAACGACACCATATATTTTGCATAAATTGCCAAGTATGGATATATAACCAGAGGGCAATTTCACTGAACAAGGAAAAAAAGAACAGACAAAACTACTGAACTGTGCCCAAATGCGCAACCGCGTGGAGCGAAAAAAAACTTTACCTGAGGAAAAGTATAGCGCCCTCACACATTATTCCACTGCTCCACCCAAGTTTTACATCACTTGAACTTGTATGAGCTAATGAGCAATGTAATAAAATGCGACGACCGTTCCTGTCCAATCGCAAAGCAGTTTCATAAAGCATTATTATTGGTACATGTATAAAGAAATATCTTTCTAACCATCAAAAGACTATACAAGGTAAACTGACTGCGAGTGGTTTCATGGCTTCTGGATGCCAAACGAATGAAGATAATTGACTATTTGGGACGCCACCAACATAGGGCTGGATAGCTCAGTTGGTATCAAAGACTAGAGCGCGGCCCGGTATGGTAGTCCAGGGGCGCTGGTTCGAATCCCGCTCGTCAGTTTTACTTTTTTCAATTTTCCATGACTTACAAACTATTTGTTTCCTTTCTTGCCACCCTTCCAACGGCACCACCATGAACGAAAAACTGAAAGAAAGGGAAAGGAAAAGGAAAGAAACAGATCAAAGGTAATTAAAGGTAATATGATACTTTGGTTTTTGTAAAAAAAAACAACAGATTAATGGGCAAAAAAAAATCAAGACAGATGCAGTAAAAGTCATCTGTGAAATTCCCAGTCCCGTACGGTGCCGACTTTATGAGGAAACAGTGGAAAAACGCCCACGCAATTTTCTTATACTTTTCACGTTATTTTTGATCTTTTAAAGATCAAAACTATTTTCGGTCGTTGCTTTTACTTATTTCTTGATAAATGCACAATTACACAGGCGTAAACATTTTTCTTTTCTACCAGCGCCATCTTTATACCCTGTAAGTTATATGTAAATCTGTGAACATTTCTGTTTTGGTTTCCTACCAAAGTGTGATACTACCTTTAAGTTCATGAGTGCGTCTTGTATCTTCATTATCGAAAATGTTCCGAATCATCTTGTCTTCAGAGAAGTCCCACAACTGACAAGGCGACACGAGCAAGAAGTAATAATTACACGTGTAAATGACAGTACACACTCAAGCAATATTGACAATTTCATTTCTAGAGATTTTGATTCGTGGCTCATTCGTTTATTTTTATGATCATTTTTTTTTATTTTTACAATAATTTTGTATAAATTATACAGAACTAAGCATATTAATTCCATATAATGCCAGCAGCTATTGCTTTAACTACTTAACTTTCTATGATTGTGCAGCACCATTAATAATAGACAGAAAAGAGACTTTGAATCACGAAACAGGCTGGAGTGCACCTTTAAAATCTGCACCTTTGTATATAAACTGCACACTTAAATAAAAAGTAACTCACAACAACGTACTTTGGCTTTATAAAAAACAAAAAAACTACCGACTTGCACAGAAGTGCTTGTGGAAAAATTGTACAAATACATTGTTAACAAAATGAAAATGGCGATCTGGAAGAAAAAATATGTAGGCTGAAATGGGATACGTACGGAAGAGTATAAGGGCCACCTGCCAAAAAAAAATGTTAGAGTTGCTATCTCGCCGCGGCGAGTTACCATCTCGCCGCGGCGAGTTACTATCTCGCCACGGCGAGTTACTGTCCTGAGTATACCATCTGCATGTATCCGGTATTGTGATTGACACAGTAATGTTTGTGTGTAAAAAGGAACAGCAAATTCGTACATGTATAGCCGGCCTGTGGAAAGCAAAACAAGAGAGAGAAGACCCAATCGTCTGACCATAAAACAAACAATTTGATGAATAAAGAAAGAGAGACATCTCAGTTTTTGCTATTTTTGTAGCACAGAAAATAAGAAGAACCGGGATGCGCTCCACAAGTTTTAAGATGCTTTTATCAGTGTAGTGTATAGCGAGGTCAAAAAACTTGAAGAGGCATAGTGTATAGTTCTAACTGAAAGTGGTTTATCAGGTGGTTGGGGTAGGGGTGGGGTGGGGTTGGGGTTTGTTGAGGAGGAAAGGGGGAGATGAATGATGGGGGAGGGAAAAGAAGAAAGGAAGACAGGGATTGATTAAAGAAAGGTGGAAGTAAAAAATGGAAGATGGATACCCAAGGTTTCGACCAAGAAAATTGACACTTTTCATCTTGCTCAGTCGGGATTCTGCTCACCCTTAATCTGTATTTGGCAGCGTTATCAAGGGTGAAGTGGCGAGATATAAACGCATTTGCAAACACGAAAGGGATTTTGTTACGAACAGAATTTGCAAAATTCTTGAACTTTTGCAAGAGCAACAGTAAAGTACACCAACCTCCGGGGACTCAACTATGAAGTTAAACCAAAGGGATCCTGTCATTTCTTTATATTAGAAAATAAACCAGGATGACAGTTTTTTCAATTGGTTGTTAAGTGGACTAAAACACAATAAAAAAGAACAACCATATCTCGCATCTATGATTGGTCAAAGCACAACAAAAATGCTAAAAGGTGACCGATGAAGTGCGGCATAATAACGGTCAGAAAATATGATTTGAACCCTCCATAAAAAAGGAAAAATCCAAGGGATCAGCATATTATCAACGGACAAATTTGTTCTTTGAAAGACTTTCTCCTTCCCTTTTCTTGGTTTCCCTCTTGCACTCATTTTGATTTGTTCAACCGATCTTTGTGCAATACAGCTAAACAGCCCACAAGTTGGATTTGTCTCTGTCTTTGCAAAATGTATTATACTCTTATATAGACGGGTGGAATGTCAAATTACCCTACTATTCCACTCTTCCTATTATTAACACAAGTTCCGTTTGCTCTTCTCAGCCTGGACCCGCCACATGATGGTTTTGTCTACCCACTGTTCCATCTGCCTACCTTCCACCTCTTGACCTCAAACTAACCAATACCTCCATTTCTTCCCCATCCCTGTCTCCCTTTCTTCTTTCCCTCTTTCTTCATTCATTTCCCCCTTTCCTCCTCAACAAACCCCACCCCACCCCACCCCTACCCCAACCACCAGATAATCCACTTTCAGTTAGAACTATACACTATGCCTCTTCAAGTTTTTTGACCTCGCTATACACTACACTGATAAAAGCTTCTTAAGTCTTTTGGAGCGCATCCCGAATATTCTAATTTTCTGTGCTACAAATAAGAAAAAACTGAGATGTCTCTCTTTCTTTATTCATCAAATTGTTTGTTTTATGGTCAGACGATTGGGTCTTCTCTCTCTTGTTTTGCTTTCCACAGGCCGGATATACATGTACGGAATTTGGTGTTCCTTTTTACACACAAACATTGCAATACAATCAATTGCAATACCGGATACATGCAGATGGTATACTCAGGACAGTAACTCGCCGAGGCGAGATACGGTAACTCGCCGCGGGGAGTTATTAACTCGCCACG
Source organism: Astropecten irregularis (assembly GCA_963971285.1). Classification (NCBI taxonomy): domain Eukaryota; kingdom Metazoa; phylum Echinodermata; class Asteroidea; order Paxillosida; family Astropectinidae; genus Astropecten; species Astropecten irregularis. The sequence continues at coordinate 24,079,950 of OZ020244.1, forward strand.
GCGAGATAATAACTCGCCACGGCGAGATAGTAACTCGCCTCGGCAAGATAATAACTCGCCACGGCGAGATAGTAACTCGCCACGGCGAGATAGTAACTCGCCACGGCGAGATAATAACTCGCCACGGCGAGATAGTAACTCGCCACGGCGAGATAGTAACTCGCCACGGCGAGATAATAACTCGCCACGGCGAGATAGTAACTCGCCACGGCGAGATAGTAACTCGCCACGGCGAGATAGTAACTCGCCACGGCGAGATAATAACTCGCCACGGCGAGATAGTAACTCGCCACGGCGAGATAATAACTCGCCTCGGCGAGATAATAACTCGCCGCGGCGAGATAGTAACTCGCCGCGGCGAGATAGTAACTCGCCGCGGCGAGATAGCAACGCGAAACATTTTTTTTTGCAGGTGGCCCTTATACTCTTCCGTAGATACGTGCTACTTTCCCGATTTTGAAAGAGAGAAGTGCTACATTTTATAACACCATGAAAAAGAAAAATGCCAAATTTTTGAAGGACCGACCGATAAATGCCTGACCGTGCTGTAACCATTATAGTCTCGATCTTGGGCAAATGTCACGGCCATGCTTAGCACAAAAAATTGCTAACAATGAAATTTCTGTCTTAATAAAAGCAGGATTAACAACCGCATTTATGCTGTGTATCACTTGTCATTGTTCTTTGGCTGTTGTCCGCTGACCACGAAATGGAATCTTTAAGGGTGGTTTGTTTTATCGGGCAAGGGATTTTTGTGCTGAGCAATTTTTGGTGCAATTGGCCCCTTATCGTTGACACTGGTGCCCTGCTTTGACCAACAATTACCTGGTTATTTAGGTAGCAGGAAAAGTCCAAGGCCAACGGCACATGTTCAGTTCAGTTACAAACAACCATTGTTAAAACCAAGAGACAACTTGTAAGAGTTCAGACACAAATAACCAACCAGTAATTAGTTGCACCGAACATAGAACAAGGAACACATAGCTTAATGCACTGGTTCCCATCTGCATGATGGCTATCTCCCTATACCAATACAATAAACACTACAAGACTTCTTACAAAATGATAACTGAAGGCTTTCTTGGTGATAATATGTCGTAATTTCCCATGCCAAATGTTCATGCCATTCAAGAAGAAGATATCAAAGTTAATGTACTTAATTATCACAGGATATCAAGACACCAATTAACGACCGTCCCCAAATGTTGCAATGTGAAAAGTAAACTGGAATTATACACTTAAGTATAGTCTAGGCTACATGTATATACCTATTTCTGCACATTTCCCATAGGGTCATCAGAAACATGTGAACACATTTCCTTGGACAAATTTATATACTTTTCTTCAGAAGAATACCCATAGGGTTTTTGCATGTACTGAAGTAAAAACCCCTCCTCATTTAACTAATTTCCACCAAGATTATGAGCAAGAATACCACCAATTTCTGGATTCAAACCAGTGGTTAGATCGATTCATCCAACTTTCGTCAAATGAGGGCGGTATATAATGTCATTATACAATCTAGTGCCTTTTTTGATAGGGCCTTTACAAAATGAGACTTGAGGCTAAAATAGGCTTTGGACATATTTCTCTACCGCCATTTGAGGCCCACAAAACAAAACAAAGGGTCTGGGCCACATGACGAAGCCAAAGAAAGGCTCCAGCTTCGCCATTCATCTCAAACCCTTCTTTTCATTTAGGACACAAAATGGCGGTAGCAAATTAAGTCCCAAGCCTAGTAACATTGGCCAATTCTTTGCACGCACTATGATGAAAGATCGGCCATCTTGTATCCAAATATAGCCTCAAGCCTCATTTTGTAAAGGCTCAACAAGCGACAGCGTTTATACAAAATTACTAGACATTGTGTGTACCGTAAGAGAGTACAGTGTCATTGGCCAATTCTTTGTAAGCATTGATGAAAGATCAGCCATCTTGTATCCAAAATATGGACCCCTATAAAGAGCCTGTAATAAAAGTATGAATAAATTAATAAATAATAAAACAGCAATTAAATTCTTGCAGGCTATGCATTCATTTTCTGACAGGACATTACAAATTAAAAATATTCATTTGATAATTGCTTAAAAAATAATGTAAGCAACTCTGAATGAAAAAATCTTCAAGAAGGTTAACTTCAGTTTAGATACAATGTCACCACAATGTGAACAAATATGATTTTTAACGTGTTCTTCAGGCAATCTGTAATAGTTATGAAATTCGGTATTTTACAAGAACGGCTGGTAAGTACAGATAAAAAGAAAATTCCATTCAACCCGACACTTTTAGGAAAGTACAGCAGCAACAGTAGAAGTTAGTGCCTTCGTGAATTTTGTCTCGAATGTCACCTAAACGCTGATACAAAAAGGATTTTATACATAACATTACGCAATGCTAACGTGAATACAAACATCAGAAAAAGATTGTGTTTGTTACAATGACCCAAAACTGATCGTCTGAGTTTGAGACTTTCTGACCCACTGGGGGACTTTTTGCCTCAATTTCATGTAAATAATTCACCATGGCTTGATGTATAGATCTCACACAGAGCACTGGCGGAGGATTAAGAAAGCAAGAGAGCGATTTCATTGAGCTTTTCTCATTACTGATTACCTTGCATCTTAATAATAACCTTAGACTTATTTCTGCCTCAGGCTATCGAGTCAGGATCATGACTTTTATGGAACCTGCCTCTTCACAACAGGAGCCAATTTCATAGAGCTGCTTAAGCACAAAATGTGCTTAAGCATGAAAAGTCTTCCTTGATCAAACAGGATTACCAACCGAAATTTCATGTGATGTTGACTGCTTTTGACTTGTATTCGGCCATTGTTTGCTGAGCATAACATTCACAAGGAGTTTTGACTGGCATACTGATTTTATTTACCAAAGTTTTTGGTGCTTAAGCAAATTTTGGCACTTAAGCAGCTGTATGAAATTGGCCTCATATCATAACAGAGCTGGTCGACGAAACAGAGGCTCCATTTTGTGTTTCCATTCTAAAAATAACGGGTATCAAAATAGAGGCTTTTGGCTGCAGTTCAGAAGTAGACTCTCTGGTTTTAGAAGGAAAACAAGAGCTTCAGCTTCAATGAAAATCCACAACCTATGTTTTCAGCATATGGATGCTGGAGCCTGTGCCTCTGTTTCGTAAACCCCCCATAGGGGTGATACCAATGTTAAGATGAAACATACAAAACAAAGTACATTTCTTGATAGTTAGTATATTGCAGATCAACATTCGCTCCATCTGAAACCAAAAAAATCTTAGACAGCAAATAAAATTAAACCAGCCAAATCAAATAACAGTTCCAAGTAGTGTTGAAATAATTCATTCATATTCCTCTTACTTTCCATATTGTAATTCCCATGTAACCAAAAACAAAAACCCAAAACAACGAGCAAAGCATGGCTTTGTCATCTTACACAATATTATTGAGTGCAGTTTTTATCTTGGTGTGTATGGTACATAGTGCTACAGAGAGATAATAAAAGGATGTATTACAAAAAAAAAACCTGCTTGAAGTACCTGTATGTTATCTGCTTATATATCTACACAGAAATATACCCCTAATGAGACAAAAACCTGTTATCCCCCGAAGTAATGCCACATCAGTAAACCTGCCCACACATAAACAACCATTCACCTTTTAAAACATTATAACAAGAAACAAAACTCTCACTATGAACACTTTTTTGAGGTAGGCTCTCGTGTCTGTCAGTTAAAGTAGAAAACATAAATAGTACAATTTTTAATGTTAGTTTAAATTTGGAAGCGTGTACATTTCTTTGGAAAATAAAAACATTATCATATCTCTCTTCCTGACGAGGTTATCATTTTTTTTCCACTTTCAGAAGGAAATCCCCCTAAAAAAAAAAAATTAAAAAAAATTAAAACATTCTTTGGTCGTGATACTTTTGCTTACAGCATACTAACAATTCCTTTTCACCTCAATCTGTTGATTTTGTAGCTAACATTACATATGCAGGGTCAAAATAACTTAAAAATCATCTTCATCTTCTTTCTATACACTGCGAATGGCCCAGCCATATTTACAATTTTTTTTTTTGTGTGTCAATTCATTTTTTGTTTTCAATTTTATTACACATTAAAAAAACAACAAAGAAGAAATCTTTCTGAAAGGCAGTATATATCCCTTCAGGATAACAAGGCGCTGTATTTATATCTAGCTGGGCACTTGCGGATACTACTACAACTGTGTCAGGTATTGCTTAATAGCGTTAATGCTACAGTGTGCTCGCCTGAATCATATTAAGAACGAATGAAGGGAACCAACACTGTGATCTTCCTTTTTGTTTCGACAGAAAATATTTACTCGGAGAGAAAATTTACCCTCCCCCAAAAAAGTCACTGCAAAATTGAAAAAAAGAACATGATTTTGTTTTTGAAAATTGTTTTGAAAAGCCCTAACAATTGTAAAATTCAGGTTATGCAATATTAACAACTTGTATTTCTACATTTCAACAGTGCCCCCCCCCCAAAAAAAAGGAAAAAGGTTCATTTCTTGTGCATAGAAAATTAGAACGATAAAAAGCTCCAAAACACAGGTGGTTCCCATACATCTCTCAAAGCATGTTCACATGCACACTGTACACTCGGCGCTAGTTACGGTTTTAGTACATACAGTAATATTACTAGAGTGCTGACTGTGGAGTCTATGGATATTTCTTTCAATGACCCACTGATGCCCATCTTGGCACTGCCATGGGCCTCAGCTGCCTTAGAGGCATGTCAGTGGTAGACTCTATAATGCACTTGTGTTCTGCAACGGATCTCTTTCATGGCCTAACCCTCATGACAACAAACTCCACTAAAATATGTAGGGGGCTACCCAGCTTGTCCACATTTACAATGTGATATATGCACATTTAATATTAAACAAACTGCTGACTTGGAATCTCAGCATACAACATGTAGCATGAAGTACTGCATGTATGTTTACTACAGATCTTCAATGCACACAGGGTTTGTTTGCTTCACACATATCTAGATTGCCATTGTAAACGGTTGGTTCCCTCTAAGATCCATCCAACCTGCATGGTGTTGTGGTTTGGGAGCCAGTGCATTGATCGCTGAATGAGAACTGGAGCAAACATGCCCCAAAACCCAGCCTACCCAGTTAGGTATATCAATGGCAAAGGCCAAAAGAGCCTTTGGAATGAATTTCACTGCCGACCACCACTTGTACACAAACCTATGGAACCGACAGTGGGCGTTTTGATAAAAATGGGTGCCGCTCGATTCAAAGTTGTATGTCAAAACCCCCGTAAAACTCACTTTCCAAGATATGCTACCCAAGTTTTATACACCTGCGATTGAAGTTCATCATAAGTGGTATCCAATAAGTTAACTCTTGGAGGATATAAATGGCTCCATGGTCAGTTAGCACTCTAGTAAAATATCTGTACCTTGATAGTGACACAGAGCCATTTTTACAAGTTGAAAATGTTTCACAATCACAAGACGACAGAGAAAAGTGCCACGGTACGAGTCAAACACCGCTCGGCCGAAATGGCTTCATGGCCGCCAAAAACTGTGCAGTATAAATGAATCACATAGAAACGCATATATAACGCTAATCATGGACACAAGCCCCCAGTAAACGCATACAAGTAGCACTTCTTCAATCCAGATATAAAACAGATTTCTATGTACAGCGTCCATATATAGCTCAAGTATTTTTAATTTTTCAAAAATCGGCCAAACAAAACCAATGCATGGCATAACTGCTACACTTACAAAGATTTGGCCTGTTTTTTTTTTTTTGGTTAATTTTGTTTTCATAAGAGTATCTACTTTGAATGGAAATGATTTTTTTCCCCGTTAAAATTGAAAAAATGGTATCAAAAATGGACCAATACATAAACACTTAGTTTAAGTCACACATCAGAACAATCAACATTCTTGAAATGTTGGAAAAAAGCCAATTTACATGTTTGATCTTTATCATACTGTGAGTTAATGCATGCTTATATTCAACAGCTGCTTATTAAAGATATACAGCACGCAATTTTCTTTTAAAAGACCCAAATCTGAACAAACAATGAATAGTTATGAATGAGTGTATGTCTTATAAATTTGGGCGTTGACCTTCAACCCTAGCCATCCTATTTCATTCACTATTAAAGGTATAATACATGATTGGTAAGGGTCACAGAACAGCACTCTCACTTTGTCTGATCAAACATGTACACAAAATAATCAATCTGTGAAAATTTGAGCTCAATCGGACATCTGAGTCACGAGAAAACAGCAAAAACTTGACTCAATTTTTCCTTTAAAACATAAAGAATGGTTTTGATCTTAACATGAGATCAAAACTGTTTTCGATCTTTGTTTGACTAATTTCTGGATAAATACAGCGTTTCAGGCAAAAATATTTTCATGGTATGTTTCTACCAGCACCATCTTCATATCCTGAAAGTTGTATGTAAATCTATGAACATTTCTGTTTGGGTAATTCGCATGCTACCAAAGTATGATACTACCTTTAAATGTAGTATCATACTTTGGTTTTTGTCAAAGAAATACAGATTCATGGGCAAAAATACCAAGACAGATACAGTAACAGTCATCTGTGAAAATCTCAGCCAATCCTGTACTGTACCTTTAAGAAACCTCCTTTTATCTGCTAAGTTCCGACCTGACGCATTATCCTGATTAATGTTCTCTTAATGCCCGTCAATGTTGACCAGCAAACCCTGTATACAGTATAATGCCCTAGTCCTCCTAGCCTTGTTTCTTTCAAATCCTGAAATACAAGAGAAAAGTCTTGGCAGATTTCAGATGTTCAGCTGAACAATTCAACAATAAACATCTTGAATTTTTTTAAAGTTCTTAATGGATTGTTAAAATTTCAATTGTTTTCCTTTTTTTTTTTAAATCATCTGAAAACTGAATTCTGGTGGTAATTATTCAATATTTTATATTCATTGATTCATAATCATCAATGGATGTGTTTTTCCCTTGTTTTGGCTCATTTGATGGATCAGACCTTTTGTAAACGTGAAAAAACAACATCTAATCAATTCCTTGTTCACTTGTTACATCCCAGTCAAAGATAAGTCTTATTTCTTTGTTTATTCTGATCTGAAAAAGGAAAAATTCTGGTTAGATACAGGAGGACAATTCCATTCTTTTTTCTTTTTACAGCTTTCATCATTTGGTTTCACTGTGAAACCAAATACGATTCATGATTGCAAGGCTTACTGTAATGGTCAATTTGATCTTGATTATCCATGATTTTCTAGGGAGAAATGCTGATTTGAATGATTTGATAGATTAATTTGTTTTAGCTTTATCGGAAAATCAACAATGTGCGACTCAGTGTTGGATGGTGGCACAATGAAATCCACTCATGTGCTCAAACTGTTCCTGATTCCACTGGTCGCGTCTGCTACAGCAATCTTACTTGAGTATACAGACTCCATGCACACCCTTCCCCCGACCCCTCATACCCCTGCCTCCATTTACAACCCCCTACTCCCACATGTACCTCTCTGCACTTATAAACGATGTCAGTTCCATCAGATGCCACCTCTGCTTGGTCTGCCGATCATAGTCAGACTTCCGACTTCCTGTTGGTTGATGTAGAGTGTGAGTGATGATGGTTGTGGTCTTTAATAGCTAGCAGATACGGTGAAGCCTGTTGTAGCTTCCACTAAGTTGAGGGGTAGTAGAGATTCCACAGTCTACCTCGTGAAGACCTCCCAACTGCCTTGAAGACCATGACATGTCAGTCTCCAAGCGTGGATGTCGTCCTCTCGAGTGACTCCAAAGCTACTCCAACTCATCCCTCCCAAAAAATAAAAATTCTGAAGCTGCACCAATGTATCTCTCAAAGCCGAGTCATTATGTGGAAGGTGTCCAATAAAATAACACCAAGCTAGCATTCAAGTGCACTTCTAGATACTAGCAATCCAATGTTGGTCAATAAATCCAGCCATGGCTGTCAACCCCACTCTCCCTACCCTTCCATCCCTGCCATGTCTGTTTCCTTACTCTCTGCCGTTACCCATCTGCTGAAGGTGGTTCTGCTCATCTGTGTAGACATGACATTTAGCTGAGGTCATGACCTGTTGGGTCATGACCTCTTGGTCCATTTCCTCCTGCGACGTGGTGGAGTACCGAGGATCCATCTTGCTCTGCACCAGATGCTCGTCTCTGTGAGTGAGTGAAGACAAACATTTCTCTCTGGTTTAGTTGGGGGTAAAACTTACAAGGAGCAAGCAAAATCTTATCTCCAAATGAAATTCCAAATCCCGGCCAAATTTTAAAAGGCATTATACAACATTGGTAACAAACAGAAATGTTCACAGATTTTCGTATAGCTTTTAATACAGGGTATAAAGATGGTAATGGTAGAAACATACTGTGAACATTTTTCTGCCTGAGATGCTGTATTTAACCCCAAAAGATTAAAACCAAACACCATTTCATTTTTTATCTTTGAAAGATCAAAAATGAGACTCATTTCCCAGACAATTTCGCATAACAATTGCAACAGTTTTTCCTTGTTTTCTACTGTTTCCAAAGATCAATTGTGCTGAAAATTTCACAGGTTTGTTTTTATTCCATGACAAATCAAACTATGAGCAGCCTGCAGCTGTTCTGTCACCTTTACCAATGTTGTACATGCCCTTTAAGTCATTCCCAGGATGTGTTCCTCTTTATGGTCCACGCTCAAATGCAGGTACATTTTTATTTCCTAGGCCTGACAAAAACCCTGGATGTTATCGCAGGTTAACAGATTTTCACTGGCAAACATGATACTGTATTAACTTATTTACTCTTTTTTCATCTGGATGGTATACGTATGTACTGCATAAGCTGGATATCAAAGCTGGTTTATAGCAAGCCTTTTAATGGCAAGAATTACTGAGAAAGCCAAGCTATCAACCTCATATTGCAAAACAAGAGGCAAACAATGACAGAAAGCATCCAAAGAAACTGCTGCTTTGGGGCAGTCCATAAAGTAAGAACGCACGCAATGCCAACTTTTTAGACACCCCTCCCCCCTGTATACGCATGGTGTACGCATCGGAGCCAACCCTCTTCCCTCTGTGTGGTACGTACTTTATGGACGACCCCTTTTGGTAAAGCACTTTCGGGAGAAGCTGTTTGTGTGACTCTTAAACTTACTCATCGTTATACTCCTGTGGCGTTTCCTCCAAGCAGTTGTTCATGTGATGTGTCATGTGATGCATCATGTGACTCGTCCTCTCCCCTATTCCCTGGCCATTGGTCACCACCGTCATGGCCTCTCTGGGTTCTTGGTCAGACGTCACATATCTTGGCCTGTTTGGTGACAACAGCAAAAACAGTGGAAAGTAGTTACTAGGATATGTCATGCCAGGTCCAAGTCATTAGGACCCAAATTCTTCTAAATCTTTTGAATCCCTCCTTTTTACAGATGTCTGACGCTCTCCTTATTATGCGAAGCCCCGATTTCCTCTTATTTGTGAACTTCCTTTTTCTTGAAGATAAATGTAAAACATGGCCAGGGTGACAATTCTTTTGTAATAGTAAAAGTGTACATAAAGATGAATCTTTTTAGAGAGACCAAGCTGTCTTTTCACCAAATGCCCCTCTTCTATAAAATCTCCCAAACAAAGAAGAATTTGAACTAACTCTTGACTGAGGTCCTCCGGTTGTTCCTGGTCCAGATGATGTACATGGTTGTGTCCCGTCATCATGACCTGACCGTTCATTGTGGGCATTCTCTCCATGCCTCTGGACTCCTCCTCCTCCTCTCTTTCAGCTTCTTCTTCTTCTTCCACCTCGTCTTCCTCCCGTCGACCGTCTAGGTCCCTGTCCTCCGGTCCGGCCCTCCCTTGCTGCTGCTGCTGCTGCTGCTGCTCCATGTACCTAAGGTTCTGCTCCTGTTGGAGTCGCAGATACCTGGTCTGCTCCTCCAGCTGGGCCTGCGTGTACTCATTTTCCAGGCCATGTTCGGCCATCACGTAGCGTGGCTCGGTGTGCGGCGGCAACGGCTCCCGGCCGTCATCCTCGCCTTCTTCCTCATCCATGGCACTGTTGAATCGCGACAAGTTCAGCTTCACTCGTGTCGGCAGTTCTTGCCTGGTGAGAGAAAAACGACAACAAAACTCAACAACAGGTCAATAGGGAGCTTTAGAATTTCACGTTGACTGAACCGTGATTGCATCATGCCGAGTCTTTGCACATGCGTCAAGTCGTCACCAACGTTGTCCCAGTGAGTCGAGGACTCACAAAGTATGGTTTTGACATTCAGCTCAGCACGATGTTCTGGTCGACGTGAACGAGGTCTACGTTCACACGAATCTCAAGTTTCCTAATAATGTCATGAAGCATTTGTTTCCTGTTTGACCTAGGAGTTCATCCCAAGCTTCTGGAGAGGTTCTGTTCATTCAAATTTTACTGGAATCTAGCTAGTTCTTGTGCCCTGTTTGGTACATTTTTAGTCTTCTTCGTTTCTATTTCAGCTTGAGTGTACAGGTCTTTGAATTTACTTGTATTTTATTTTCTGTATTTTTGTTTTTCCTGGAGTAAATTGTCTAAGAGACTTTACCTGTCACTCAGATCTTCTGGTTCCTCTTGATCCATACTGTGCTCCATGGATTCTGACACCTCCTCGACCTCAAAGACCTCATCACTGTGAGACTGTTGATCGTTAATCGAGCTGGCTGCAGCAGCATCGCTCAGCAACGGCAGAGCGCCGCCCGATGCACTGCTGGCCTGCAACATAGAGATAGTTTACTATAACTTAGCTGGGGCCAATTTCACAGGCCTGCTTAGAATGAATATTTGCTAACCATGAAATATCTGTCTTGAAATAAAAACATGATTAACAACCAAATGTCCATGTGTGGTGTATAACTCGTGATTGTTCTTTGGCTGTTGTTTGCTGACCATGAATACCAAATGGAATTTTTAATGGTGGTTTGTTTTATTTATCGGACATCTGAGTCAAGAGAAAATAGTGAAAACCCAACTCAATTTTTCTTATAAAGCATAAAGAATGGTTTTGATCTTACCCCGAGATCAAAACTATTTTCAGTATATTTCTGGATAAATACACCATTTCAGGCGGAAATATTTTAACAGTATGTTTCTACCAGCACAATCTTCATATCCTGTAAGTTATGCGTAAATCTGTGAACATTTCTGTTTGGGTATGGTACCAGTCCTGTACTGAAAACACAATTAAAGGTGCATTGAATCAAATACAAAACAACACTAACAGAACCTGAATCAAAATGAAACAAGAGGAAAGGTCGGATCCATACCTGGGGCGTTTCAAGATTCAGAGGCATAGGGTGAAGGCTGATGTCATGTGACCTGCTGACAGGCGTGGTGGGCGTGGTTGGAGTTGATGGAGGCGTGGTTAAGCTGTGAACAAACAGAGAAAGTCAACAGTCATAAATAAGGCTACACATTGGAAAGATTTACTGAATTTACACATTTTTACTGTGAAAAAAGGAATTAAATGAGCGGCATCCACATACTGCACATGGTTGACAACACTGCTTTACTATTGTTATCATATCATGGAATTGCCCACGGATGAGCAGATATTTTTGTTTCAACTTACCAACTGCTGAGTTTCTGCGGTCTCCGTTTCATGAATTCGAGCTCGTCAACAGTCCAGACTGCTCCTTTGACGTTTTCAACCCTCACGAAGCACTTGTGCAGGCTGAGGTTATGCCGTACAGCATTCTGGGGAGATAGAATCAACAGGGTTGAAACAATCAGTGGGTTCAGGTTTTTAATTTGTTAAGTTCACATTCACGGCAAGCGTATGCACGCACGCGTGCGCGTGGTACCAGGCAGCATGAGCAGCAGCATCATATGCACGCACTTCTGCGTGCACGTCTGGTTGATTTGCAAGCTATGCGAACGCATGTGGGATACATGTATTCACTGTACGTATGTGCATTATACACGTGTTCAACGTTGCCATCCAAAATGGCTTCCTGATCACGTAACTGCACGTCCTCTATATGGACTACCGTACAGTCTTCACTAGGTAGCTAGGAATGGCTTTGTGCAACCATGGATTGATATTATGCGGTTTCTCTAAGAATCTTAAAATCGATCATGTACCAAAATGCTGGACAGTGGTTATTATGAGCAACAGCAGCATTTTAGCAACAAGTTCGACGTTCAACCACTGATTAGTCAAAGATGCATACATGTAGTTTTTTCTTGATAATAAGTGTGTGAAGGAATGGGAGACGTTTGAGATGTTGGCGGCAGCAGACTGAAGTCTCCTTTTTGCTAGCTCTGAGCTAGCATCCAACAGTTGATTTACGAAACATTGGCTCAGTCTTGGGCTCAGGCTCTGTCCTCCATATGCTGAAAAAATAGGTTTTGGTTTTTCATTGAAGCTGAAGCTCTGTTTTCCTTTTCAAACCAGAAAATCAATTTCCGAACCGCAGCAAAAAGCTTCGTATTTTCATATTAACCATTATTTTAGAATGGATTCATGAAACGGAGCCGGAGCCTAAGCCTGAGTTTCATAAACCCTCTTAGTTTACAAAATGAAGCCCTCTATGGGCAATACCTCACCTTCCACGTTGCAGCATTCCGTCTGAAATACGCAAATGTGCGCGTGAACCAGTTATAGATCTCGTTCAGAGTGAGTTGTACTTCGGGGGAATCCAGGATAGCCTGTCTGATGAGGGCAGCATATGTGAATGGCGGCCGGACGTCGGCCATCTTGTAAAAGTCTGCATTGCGGTAGATTTCTGCAGAACATAAAGAAATTCAGTGTGTTAAAGGTAGATTCATACTTTGGTTTTTGTCAAAGAAATTTGATATTCATGGGCAAAAATATCAAGAAAGATACAGTACACGTGTAACAGTCATCTGTTAAAATTCCAGTCTCATACTGTGCCCACGTTTTGAGAAAAAAAAAGTAAAAAACTCCCACAGTAATTCTAAAATCTTTTCACCATTATTTTCTGAAGATCAAAATTGTTTTTGGTCATTGGCTTTATTCTTTTCTGGGTAAATACAACATTTCACGCAGAAAAAATTTAACGGTACATTTTTACTATCATCGTATCTGTGAAGATTTCTGTTTCGGTATGCTACCAAAGTATGATAGTACCTTCACTAATGGCTGGTTCCAATAAATACTCTTTACAAATAGATAGTGACAGTGTACAAGACCGGTACTTGGATAAAAGAAACACCCAGAAATGATAATTCAAAGACCCTTTCGCAGATAGCCTTCCTATGGGATTTTGTGTACAAAATCTTTTAGCAAATTGTCCAACAACAATAATAATAATGGGTATTTATATAGCGCCAATTCCATCAAAAGAGATGATCATGGTGCTCTATCTACACACAGCTCCATTAGTACAGAAAGAAACAATAAATACATACATGTGTACATATATAAACAAATACAAACAATGGCAATGCATTACTCGAAACAGGAGCAGAACAAGAATGTCTTGAGGCTTTTTTAAACAGATCAAGACTAGTGACATGTACAATGTATTTCAAATACTGTATAACTTTACTGTAACCTTTTGGCCTATCTGCTATAAAAGAGTGTGTATTGGACAAGTAAAGGCATCCTGTACCACCAACTCAAAAACTTTCTGATTACCTGTTCCTAATGAGATGCCATACTTCTCACTGGTCCTTCTCCTGATTGGTCCGCCTCCTGGGGTGATGTTGATCTGCATGCTGGACGAGGGCGACATACTGCTGGTGGTGGGCGGTACGGGCAGGGGTGCCGAGGACTTGGGCGGGGGCGGGGGCGAGGGCATGTGCATGGGGTGTGTCGGTAGGTTGGGCGTGCCGTGACGAAGGGGCTTGAGGAGATTGAGATGGGAGAATGCAGGGGCTTGGATGACGCTGGGGGACTGCACCAAGGCCATGGTCTTGGGGACTGATGTCGGAATCTAAAGGAAATGACGACAAATCAAATCAATGCAACGTTTACAAAAAAACGAATAATTCCTGAAAGCCTTAACATGCTAAATAATTCCCCAAATTCTTTGACTTAATAATTGTTTGCTCCTCAAAACAAGAAAAGAAAAATTCATCAAACGTCATTTTTTTGTCCTCAGCTTTCCCTTCAGGGTGACAGGCTTTAAACAATTCTTCTTAAGGGTAAATTTCTTTCTCTCCCCAAAAAACAATTACCAAAAAAAAAAAACCCATCCATTAAGATGAAATTTAATAATTTCATCTCCTTTCTCTTAATTTCCAATTTTTGTTATCAATAATTTTCCATCTTGTATGTGTGATCTTGTATACTAATTTGTTTCCCAAAATATACAAACCAGGGCCCAATTTCATGGAATCCGTTACCGTCAACAAAACTTCTTTGCTTACGGTAGCAGATTTTTTTTGTTTACGGGTAGCGTATTTCAAGGGAGTATTTTCTTTTTATTAACAGTAAGCAAGGAATTTTTGCAGAATGCATATAATGACAGCCCATTAGCAGAAAATATTCACGGTAACCCTAGAAATTCTTCACTAACCGAAAAGTCTTGCTTACGGATTCCATGAAATAGATTTCATGTGTAACAGTGCCCGTAAGCACAAAAATAGGCCGTAATGGATTCCATGAAATTGGGCCCAGTTATCATGCTAACGTTCAACTGATTTTCAAGATTCAAAATCAACGTGGTCCTGACCTGAGGTCTTACTTTTTTACTGGGCAGGCTGGGCATGTAGGTCTTGGAGGCCTCGGGCCTGGACTCGATGGGCTTCATGTGAAGGTGGGCCATCATGGCGGCTAACCGTTCCCGCTCTTTGGCCAGCTGCATCTCCAGCTGACTGACCACCTGCAGCTGGACGCGGGCCTGTGCTGTGCTCCGGTCATCCAGAGCGTGCTCAAGACTCAGATGCCTGTGGGGTTTGAAAACCAGTACTCACTGACATGACCAACAGCCAATACCCTAATAAACCCGCCCCCAATCCTGCAAAAAGGTTCTCAAAAAGGTAGGAAGCAATCGTGAGGAAGTAATCATCCTTGGCTTAACTTTCAGAGCCGTAAATGGGGAGCTAGCTGCAAAAACGTTAGAAATTTAAACCAAAATGGCAGCTAATTGTAATCATTATTATGTATTTCTGGCAATGAAACCAAGGATTCCTCAAAAAATGCCCTAAGGCACTGTAGCTCGAAAGCCTGATGAAACCTTTATGCAAAGATGATGAAAAGAAAATGCAATTTTAGAGGTCTATGTAGGAGGTAACCCTAGAGTAACTGTCTGGATAAAAACTATAAAACTGTGAAGGGAGGGACTGAAAACCCAATCCACTTGTGGACCGAGTCGGACTCGAACTCTGGCCACTGGAGGTGAAAGGCAAGTCCATTGTGCTGCCAACCCTACACTCCAAGCTTGCCAAGAGTCACATGACTCATGATTGGCACTGTGAACATGATTGTTCATTCTGATTCCAACATTGTGACCCTTCAGGTCATAAGTCTCTGTGTCTATGGCTCTGTCAGCATAAGTCCCTAATGAAAACCTCAGATGGGGCTCTGGCTCTGGCTACGGCTGCGGTTCTGCCTTGGGCTTCAATAAGAGCCTTCAGTTTTAAACACAGGCATCCAGATAGAGGCTTTCGAGACCAGATTTCATCAGGATGCCAAGGCACATAAATTTGCTGGTTACCAGCCAAAAACAAACTGTGTAAACCATAATGCCTGTGGCTGGTTCACCAACAAGGGCCAATTTCAAAGAGCTGCTTAAGCACAAAATTTGCTTAAGCATGAAAGTCTTCCTTGATCAAACCGGATTTTACATGTACCAACCACAATTTCATGTGAGTTTACTGCTTTTGACTTGTATTCAGACATTTGTTTGCTGAGCATAACATTCACAAGGAGTTTTGGCTGGCATACTGATTTTATTTACTAAAAGGTTTTTGGTGCTTAAAAGCAAGTTATGCTGCTTTATAAGCAGCTCTATGAAATTGGCCCCTGATCTTTATTTTCTGCTAATCTATGCATCAGCTTTGGACATAATTCCGAAGTCTTAAGAGTGAAACGAAGGTCGAACATGCAAGAACAATAAACCAAAAACAATGAGGGACTTACTTCAGAAACGCTTGGAAATCGTCGCATACAGTTTCACATCCTGGCCACTTGCACATGCCGTGTGCGTACAGTGGATGACTGCTGGGGTTCATTGCACTTTCCTCAGGTTGAAGTCTGCCATGGAAAATTGTGAAAAATAAATAAAAAATTAATAAACAAATAAACAAACAAACAAATAAACAAACAAGTGTTTTGCATCAGTGAATTTCTTCCGGCATGAAATCTGATTCCCAGGCCATGTTCATTCATCTGCGACCAAAACGCCCTGGCGGACAATGGGGGAACCCATTAACTAGTAGAATGGAAATTGACAGGATCTGCTATCGTAATATCGGCTACAGAGGCCAGAAATGCAGTCACATAATGTATCACAACATCTGGGACCAATTTCACGGCGCTGCTTAGCACAAAAATTTGCTTAGCACAAAAATGTCTCGCCCAATAAAACAAACCACAGTTAAAAATTCCATTTGATGTTCATGGTCAGTCAACAACAGCCAAAGAACAATCACAAGCGATACACAACACATGGATATTTGGTTGTTAACCCTGTTTTTATTAAGAGTGAAATTTCATGCTTAGCAAATTTTTGTGCTAAGCAGCGCCGTGAAATTGGCCCCTGGTTACAGTAGAGCCAGTCATCCAGTAAGCTGTAATAATAGGCACTGATTTGATGGGGGGGGGGGGGGGTGGTAGGGGGTTTCGTCAACAATTAATACTTATTCAACAACCTGAACTTTGTGTCACGCATTACTCAATCCCCTTTCATCTCCTGCACGATTTGACGATGTATGTACACATATGTGTCTCATGCCAAATAACAAGTTATTGTGGCAATGCTCTTTTTCGGGGGCCAACAAATTTCATTTTCTATTCAGATTCATTTTTCAGGCATTGAACTACAAAATGAAAAGAAGTGAAAGATACATGTCACCAGACAGAAGCAACAGCAATATACGAGGTCAGGTTCCCTACACAAATAACCAAGCAAATACATGTACAATGTATATTTTCAAGGTTAATAAATTAATCTGGAGGTTTTATCGTTACTAGTTGATTACTTGATTAATTTGTTCTAATTTAATGTTACTAATGTAATATAATAATTTAATAATACAATGATTTACAGTGGAACGTCACTATAACAAACACTGCTATACCGAACATTTGGCTATACCAAACATCATCCTTTGCTGCCACGGCTGCGGCGTCACAAATATCAAGACCACTTCATTGAGACTGGGGCCGACCTCAGCGTTCGTATGCTTGCAAACATGGATTTAAGGCGCGTCCCAATTCTATTGGCTGAATCCAGTTTGAAGACACAGTTGCAGCCACGGCCGTAGTCAGCGGCCACAGCCAGTCAATATTGCACATAATTCAGTTACAAAATCATTTCTGCAACGTGCAGTAACTGCAGTCAAAAGGAATTTCTTTCAATACCACAGCAAGAATAATGGGGCACATGGCACATGTTCAATGTCGTAACTTTGTTACAGGTTTTTAAATCTTTAGTGGACTGCTGATGATTTTTACCAAATACGAGGGATTAAAATTCCACTCCCGAAATCAGAGTTTCACTTTATACTTTATAAAAATCAATGAACTTATGTGATGGATAAGACTGGCACAGACCTTTTTCAGGCAATGACCTTCCAGTAGGCCTACTGGAGCCAATTTCACTAACGCTTTGCGATCATCGCTAAAGCCCAAATCCATCGCTAATCGTAAAACATCGATCGCTACTTTGTGTAGCAATTTTCCGATTAGCAATAGATTCGGGCTTTAGCGATGATCGCAAAGCGTTTGTGTAATGGGCACCTGGACTGATTGTTACCATGGCAACAACATTTGTGACTGACCACTGGAAAAGTGTGCAACGGACAAGATTTGCTGTTTTCCGTGTAAATGTCACCATATATGTTATCCCAATACAATTGTGTTACCACTCTGTGATTACCCTTTTTTTTCTCTGTCCTTTTTTTTCTTCCCTGCAAAATCTTCTGACAGGTAAAATTTCGAGTAAGGAAAGCTTTCTAATCAATCTGCAGCAATATGGAAAATAATTCCCAAGCTGCCCGTTTGGCCACGAGCTGTTTTTCAGAAAACGAAAAGTGAGTGCTCAGTTAGAATAAACACAGTGCATCGGTCGGAGAGCCGGCAGAATCTCCGAAGAGTTTTTTTTTTCCAACTGATGCCATGAATTCCATTTTTATATCTTCCCCTACTGTCAGTGACCTTTCAACTCCCGAGAAGATACACACGCACGGGGCCCCGGGGCGCTCGAAACTCAACTATAATTCCGTGGAGCTTACAGTGATAAGACAAATTGCAAATATGCCTTGTAACCATTTTGTGGCTGGACTTGTAAAACAACATGACTCCATCGAGACACCGCTGAAAAGACAGCAGTGCTTGCTTCTTGCAAGTGGGTAAAATGACAGGCCTGGTCTCATGAGGGCGCTCTCCTGCCAAATTGATGCAACCTCACAAACTGTTGCTATGGGTAATTTTGTTGGTTTTTTTGGTCGTGTTTACGACCAGAGGAGTTCTGTGTACAAATTTATCTATATCAGATAGACAGTGCCTGTGACATACAGATGTAGGCCATATGGAATGGGAAATAATTTTAATGTTTAGTGTTTGCTATTGTTAATTATTTATATGACTGAATAATTTCTAATAAACCCTTCAATGTGACTTAATTGTATACAGTTTGTATGTATCTTGAAGTATTAAGTGTGTAAGTGACTTATTACGTGCTTTTACCATATGGTATATTTTACACTGTAAATGTAACGACAATAAATGAATTCAATTGAATTGAATTGAGATTCAACAATAAGTTTTCTGAATCTGCCATGGTCATTATCCAAAATGTTAAGACCATGGATGCAAAAGGATGCATACCATTCAATCTGAGTGCTTTTCCAAACCTTGGATTCAGCTTCGACTGCGGATTCCTCTCTGTCATCTCTGTGTTATATTTGTTTATTAAAGGCTATCTACTTCCAAAGCCATAGCCAGACCTGCAGCTGCAGCCAAAGTTCCGAAAAGGCCCTAACTTGAAACCAAGATACCGACTAGTCTGGTCCCCAGCACCACTCACTGAATGCACCGATGGGATTTTAAATGTGAACGCACATAAAGAGGTCTGATGTCTGCCACCTCCCCTCCAGCCAACAGTGTTAATATGTCATGCAACAGCATGTTTGTACACTCCCAGGCTAGGAACCACGCTTTGCAAATTCTTCACTGATTGTGGCAAGATCCAAATGAAAGAGTTATTTTGTTTACAGGCTACCGGGCTCGCCCAGGAGATATGTACATTGACCGTCGGGACATGTTCTCGACAACCCCCCCCCCCCCCCTACTAAAATGACGCATCGGCATCCTGCATTATATGATGCACGAAGGATAGGTTTTCCCACCTCCTAATGAAAACCACGTGCAGATTGCGCCGGTTTTTGGACTACGCGTCCCGTATTTTGTGAAAACCAGCGGCCGACGCTGGGTTAATGTACACTGCATGATTGCCAGGAAGTCAGGCCAAGATAATTGAGGCTTTGTCTAGATACAATCCGACTACTGCTCCCCATTAACTGAGGACAAGTTCTCCCGCGGGATAGCACGAGACTGTGAACACGCATGCCTGATGCCGACACTGATAGTACAGCGTATGTCTTCATTCCATTACTAAACTAATACACTGCACCATATCATCATTCTTATTATTTGTAGGATTTGACTTTTAAGTCATTTTTATGAGCGAAACATTTTTACACACGTATACATTGTGTAACCTGTGCACAAATATACATTAAAAGTACACTGTACCAGTACTAATTGAAAAGCAACACAGCTACAGTAGCTTTAGAGAACATTATTTTGGTAAACTTCTTTTGTAAAAAAAAAAAAAATGTCATGTTTCTCATTACTTGTAGTATTTGACAGTTTATTTTATTTTTACGAGCGAAACATTTTTACACACGTACATGTATGTAACTGTAGTTTAATACCTGTGTGCACACATTGCAAACATTGAATGTACTGTACTCATTAAACAGCTACAGTAACTTTAGAGAAAATTCTTTTGGTAAAATTCTTTTGTTAAAAAAAGAAGAAAAGAAAATCACACTATCATGAGATGTTCTTTGTACTATTGGAGTTGTAACTGTAAGGCTCTGAAAAGAACTGGGAACCAGTTAGAAATGTTATACCTCACAATGGAAACATTTGGTTGGTAACCCACATTTGCAATGCATATGTTGTCCCTGCTCAAAGCAAAATATTGTGTTATTTTTGCATAAAAAAGGAACATTTGCGGAGACACCATGTATTTCTTTTCTCGAAGTGTTGTTCTGAAAAGAACTGGTGAGAAAACCGGTTCTTTTCAGAACTACACTTCTAGAAAAGAAATACATGGTGCATCCGCAAAGCTTCAATTCCTACTTAATAACTTATTTGTGCACATCTATGAAATTACATTTTGTCAACAGGAGTGACACAAGACAATCTAAACCTCAATTAAAGGAAAACCCATGTACAGTGTGAATCGCTAATGAACTAGGGTGTCCGACGAGGCAAACAAACAGGTAGACACCCAGCATACCCTCTGGCAACAGATACTTTCAATCATAGACAAGAAAGCTATCACAAATCCACACTTACATCATTCCGTGTGGTGAGATCATGAACTGGGCCGGGTGAAGCATGGCCTCGTGTGCCCCATTGACCATTGATCTGGTGTGACCGGAGCTCTGGGTGGTTGGCGTGGTGGTACTGGAGGTCGTGTGGGACTTGCCGTCATCTGAGGCTCCGGTAGTCGCTGACACTTCTTTCCAGAGGGCCTGGATCTCAGCTTGGCTCATTCCTTCATGGACAAGCAAGCAAGCAAGAAAAGAAAGGAAAATCCATCCAAAACATTTGTTACATTTCGGGGTAAAACAAGGAAAGAGGGATTCAAACATGGACCTCTTGCAGTTCTACTATGAGTTATCCAGCCCTATTCTGGTAGAGTCCTGCTTTTAAAGCAGGACTTTTTCAAGCCTTCCTTGGTCAAGCAGGATTACCAACCAACTTTTCATGTCATGTTTACTGGTGTTAACTTTTGTTCGGCCATTGTTCGCTGAGGATAATATTCACAAGGCGTTTTTGCTGGCATACTGATTTTAATTACCAAGGTAGGTTTGCGTTGGCACCATGTAATCTCTTCTGTGAGAGTGTGTGGCTCTGAGAAGAACTGGTGGTTAAATTCTTGATCTTCCGAACAGTGTGCTCTGTTCGTCTTCAAGAGGATAAGAAGTTTTAAACTTATTAACAGAAAAAAACGTAACCTGAATATTCATTTTTCATCAAGCTGAAGCTGGGAATAGGGGCTGGAAAGGGGCCTACTACATCAGGTATGCTCATGTACATGTACAGAAGTTTTTAGAGCATTGAATAAAATGCGATTGTCAAAAAAGAATTTTGTTCACTAAATAAGCTTTCCTCTCATTGCATCTGTCAATCAATTAACAAGCAAATTTGATGAGTTTGTTACAAAAAATTCCTTTCTGTGTATACATAAAAAGCAACTTCTAAATGTTACTTGGGTTTTTGTAAAGTTCTGAGACTTTTAAGCAATATGACTGCAGTGTTCATGTATGTACCACTACACGTGTGCTGACTCAGCAGTGCAATGATCTCAATGATTACACAGGTGAACCAAAAAGGCGATCATTACATGATCTGTTGCATGGGGTGGATTCAGGGCACAAGACCAACCCTTGTCCCCTCAGAGTCCTCCTCCCCACCTCCGAAAACCTCCCCCTGCCTCCCTGTCTCATCAAGAACGAAAATATTTTCGCTGCAAGAAGGCTCCGATCAATACGCAGGTGATGGGTAATCACACTAGTTATTTCCTTCCATAAATAAGTCTCTGAACAACAGTCCCCGTGATTTGTATTTTCCTAGCCATGTAGGAGAAAGGCAGTGAGGAGTTTTCAGCTAACCAGCCCACCATCTCCAGTTTCCCCTGTCTTGCCAACAAACAGTAGTACACACACAACAACCACTCAGTTACTCACCCTGGGGTATGTGGGCCAGCGTGATGGGCTGCCCCACTGCGGCCTGTTGGGCCAGCAACTGGCTGGCCGCCGCGGCTTGCTGGGCCTGCAGCGTCTGCAGGAGGTGAGCCTGCTGCATGGCCAGGCTTTGGAGCTGCTGCTGCTGCTGCTGCAGCTTGCCGCTGCTCTTGCCCCCGCTGTTGCTCTCCGCTGCAGCCGTTGCGGCCTGCATCTGCTGCAGCAACTGGGCCTGCTCTTGGAGTTTCTAAGGATGGAGCAAAAAATGAACAAAATGATTTCAGTTAATAACATGAGTAAGACAAATTTAACAATTTTGAAAAGCTGCAGAATGATGATGTAAATATCAATTTATATAATGACTATAAATTCTCAAATATAAATATTAATTCATAAATTTTTGAAGAACCTTAGAATGATTCAAAATCAACTCCATAAGTATTAACAAAGATTTCTTGAAATATCTGGGCGCTACTTTTATATCCTTATGAAGATGGGGGATTCATTCCATGTTTGCTGAAGTATTAAACATATATTCCACAGATTGGACACCAACAAGCATAACAGTATTCTAATGACTCTGCAATTCCATATAATTATTTGTGCACGCATTTCGGAGGTTGCTAGTTCGAACCCCGCTGCAGTCAATTTGTCTTTGTGCACTTTTCAATGACTTCAAAAACGCATACTTGGACTTAACAAAAAAATAGGACATTCCAATCTGTACTATACTTTGTACAGTGTTTTTCACTTGTCAATGACATAAGAGTGAACATGTGAAGTGAAAAAAGAGGAAATCAGCTGATCCGAGGAAAAATTGCACGCTTGTTAAAAATAAAACCTGGTTTTTTCCTTATCAGAAACCCTAACTGAACTTGACTTTACAGACAAAAGATTTCACAAAATTTCAAAAATGATCGCAGTTTTAGGCAAAGTGTGACAAATTTTAGAAACTCATGTATGTATCTAAATGTCTGAAATATCAGTATCAATGACACAAATTGTAAATGATACAGGTATGGGAAATATCTGCAGAACATATCCTGTAAGTGTAACCCAGACTGACTGTTTGCCTTCACACATGCACCTAAGTTACTTTCCTTTACTTTGACCCACAGGAAAACAATATTCAGCATTCTGTCTCAAAAGCACAATATTATAAGCTGCCACTGTATCGGACAAAAGTGAGCCATTTCAGTCATTTTGGAAGACCATTATCATGTTGTTTAATGGTACATGTACATCGAGCACTTGACTACAAAATGTAAACATGCATTTTCTAAGCTACAATGACAACATTTGGGTAGATGTGTATGCATTTCATATGGCACTGTATAATTTCCCTTGAACAAAAACCAACAACAGCTAAGATAAGAAAGAAAAGAGGGGGGAAAAGAAACAAAAACTTGTTTCCCTATCTGGCTGTTCATATTTATATATATTTAAGTACAATAATGTTCAGTGTATGACAACAAAGCATAACACCAAAAGTCATACTGTCATTCTGTTTTGCTTACATGTTAGTCTCTGAGAAATAAACACAAAACAAGGAGATAAAAAAAAAAAAGAGACACAAAACAAAAATTCAACCGTGGACGCCAAACTATGAAAACTGAAACTAAACAAAAAAAAGACAACTTTGGCCATATAAGGGCACAGTGCTGGCCAGTTGGCCAAGCCAAGAAAAACAACCAAACAAAAAACAAAACAAACCAAAACAAAAGGACACACACACAGATGGTGTGGGTCACGCAATTTTATCTTGAAATGATTGACGTGGACTGAAACCAAAACACGTTTTATTTTGCAATTAAACAAGCCAAAATATCATGAATACAAAGATGGGAAAATGTTTGGGCTTTCTCTTCCTGGTTTGAGTTTTTGGTGTTGTTTTGCCTTTTTTTTTTGGGGGGGGGACTTTTGTTGTCATTTTCTTTCCACCTACATTAGGTTTACACATAAATGTTGATGTTTTGGCTGATTTTTAGCGAAAAAATTAAACCACAATTTATGAAGAAAGATTACAATTATCAATACAAGTAATAGACCTAAACTGCAGCAAACTACCAAAATAATGATCTGAAATTTATGAAATGCTTGGAGTAGTATTAGGAGGGCCTGATGTGTTTCGATCCTAGCAGGATCTTTATCGAATGCTTAAAGAAAGATTTTAATTATCTTAAGTGAGGAATAATAAGGTACAAAAGTTTCACTTCTTAAATATGTATAAAGTAAATTGCCACCAAACGATTATATAGCAAAAAATAACAAAATGTCAATGTCCTCCTGACAATTATTGTATATCATATTGCTTAGCACAAACAAATGTTTTCCCCAATAAAACACACCACTATTAAAAATTCCATTTGATATTCATTATCAGGGAACAACAGCCAAAGAACAATCATAAGTGACTCATAACACATGGAAATTTGGTTGTTAATCCTGTTTGTTTGTTATTAAGACAAAATTTCATGGTTAGCACATTTTTTGTGCTAAGCAGGGTCGTGAAATTGGCCCCTAGTTAAAGGGCAATTCTAGGAGGATATAGTTTTGGGTTGCAATGTGTGTGCAACTTCACTGATGCCATAAGATATCATGAATAATGTAAGAGCAGTGTGTAATATCCAGGCTCAGCTCGCTTAGTGTCTGATATCAGTTAAAAAAATTCTGCATGAATAAATAACTGCAAACAAGATCCTATATCCTTCCTGTTTTTGTGCTGATAAAATGTGTGTGCGCTTTGTGATGTAATATGTTTGTTGTGTAGGCCAATTTCATCATGAAGCTATAAACACACAAACAGTGTGCAACTCCTATTTTACAATGACAAACACTGATTACCAGCCAAAAATGCATGCGGTAGCTTGTTCACAGGTCCTCTGTTGATTCCATGAACTGTATGAAATTGTTTGCTAATAAAATAAGGAGCTCTCAGAGACTCAGCAGATAAACTGCTGGAAAAATGTTTGTGGTAAGCAAAGGAGGAGCGAGAACCAGTCCTAAGCAATATAATTCAAATGTGAATTTGCTTGGTAACCTGCTACTAAGCATAATATTTCAAGTGCTTAGCAGATTACCATAACGTAGCAGCTCTGCGTATGTATTTGGTCTCTGACCTCTAATTTATGAGATGTTGAACTAAATGTATTGCTGATAAGAATCCTTCAACTTCTGGCTAGGGGTGACCAATGGGTAGCCATATATATAGGGGGCATCATCCATGATAGAGAACCCACCACTACATTATCCACAGTACTTGCCAGATTTCTTGACCAAATTGTAAGGGGCAAGATGACAGGGTCTATTAAAGGTACAGTACAGGATTGGTAACATACCCAAACAGAAATGTTCACAGATTTACGTATAACTATCAGGATATGAAATTAGTCAAACAAAGACCGAAAACGGTTTTGATCACGGATCAAGATCAAAACCATTCTTTATGTTTTATAAGAAAAATCGAGTCAGGTTTTCGCTATTTTCTTGTGACCAAGGTGACTCAGATGTCTGATTGAGCTCAAAATTTCACAGGTTTATTATTTTATGGACATGTTGGATCAGCCAAAGTGTCAGTGCTGTTCTGTGACCTTTACCAATCATGTATTATACCTTTATTATATCATAACAAGAAGGATGATAAACCCAGGGGCCAATTTCATATACATGTAGCTGCTTAAGCACCAACATTTGCTGAAGCACCAAAAAACCTTGGTATATGAAATCAGTATGCCAGCCAAAACTCCTTGTGAATGTTATGCTCAGCAAACAATGGCCGAATACAAGTCAGAAACAGAAGGGGGCCTAAACATCAAATATGGAAATTTGGTTGGCAATCCCATTTTGATCAAGGAAGACTTTTCATGCTTATAAAAGCAATTTTTGTGCTTAATTAAGCAGCTCTATGAAATTGGTCCCTGTTATTAATTCCGACAAGGACATTGTCACAGACCCCATACTGGTCCAATATGACTCACAATGTACAATAAAGTCCAATTCTCTTGAATGTACAAAAGAACCCAAATAATACCTGCGCATGCACGTATACAAGCATACACACATACCACATTGTACGCTACAGTCTCCACTGTACGTACGTAATACATACAGTATCAAGTTTTTGTTCAATTGCACAATGACAGTCAAAAGAAAGAAAAACATCAGCAGCTCCGACGAAATAACACCAACTAATGAACACTCCAACGGCCGACAAGGATCTGGAGATACCGGGACTTCATCTCATCCAATTATTAAATCTTCTATCTGACAGGATCAACTTCAGACAAAACCCCCAAAATGCAGTCACAGAAACGAATTTAAAGAAAACAGGAGGAGGAAGCAAGAAAATCTAGCAAACTTTGGTTTGTTTAGATTTTGCCCGGTCTCCAGTCACCTTTATTTTCTCGACACTTGTAGCTGCCGGCCACTAAAAAAAAAAAAAAGGAGGGAAAAAATTTGTTTAAAAAAAAGTGACGGAGGGAGAGTTATTTCACTTGACAAGAGTTTGTTGCCTGCATCCTTACTGCCTTACTGTCTGTTTGCTGTAAGCTTCACTTCAAAACTTGGCATTAAGACAACAGTTTGGAGCTGTTTGGAGATCACATTTAAGCTGTCAGGCCAATCAGGTAGCTGAACTCTGATTGGTCACGGACTCTCTTAGTTTCTTTCATAAGGGTGGGGGGAGTGGGAACATGTACATAGGTTTAATGATGGCTGTGTCAGTCATATTTACAAGGGATTTAGCACCAATAAACGAGTCTGATGATGACTAGAGCAGGCTAGTCGAAACGTTGAGACCTTACAAGAAGTGCGAACGAAATAGAAGTGCGAAAGTATGAACGATTCTTAAATGGTGTTTCCGCAAACCCATCCACATACATGTGTAAACAAGTCTTAAGTTGTATTACAACCACAATTTGGGTATTAGGGAGACAGGTTAGCATCTGAAAGTGAACATTTGAGAGACATTGGTCATTAGGGAGACATTTCGATGTCTCCTTATTAAAGGTATCTGCTACCTTTTAAAGACACATTTTACCATCCATATTTTAAGAGTAGACAGACAATGCTCTCAATGTGAACATAAGTCAATTGGAGTGTGCATGCGCTGTTGACTTGAAGACCGGTTCTCAAAAGTCTTTCATTTCATGTTCATTGGTTTGGAGCATGTTTAGAAATGGGTAAGTAAAGTTTTTGCATGACCCTATGGGGACATCCAATTTGAGACAATTATCATGATTATGGTAATACATACATGTATGTAAATGCTAAAACAAAAATCTAATATCACTATCTCTTTCTAAACCCATGATAGATGGATAGATTTTTACAGCAGTTTTGGGATCTTAAATCAACAGAGTTATTAGTCTGTGAATTGTGAATCAAACAATGTAAAGTATTCCAATTCTCAGCATTTAAATATTAACAATTTTGTTTTAAAGGTTATGTGGATCGGTTTGCAGAAACACCATATAATTTTCATTCATACTATCGCATTTCTTATTTCGTTGCGCTTCTGGTTTTTGAAAGTTGCATTATGCATATATGTGGGTATTACATTTAGTCATGCCATTTACATGTACAAGTACACAAATAAAAACTTCAGGAAAATGGGAGTGTGACTATCCTCAAAGAACTAAAAACAACATACAAAAAATAAAGACAAGTAGAAGAAGAAAAGAAACAATAATAATTACTTTCACTTCCTGCGAAGTTGAGAAAATGTTTGTTCTCATAACAACAATTCACAAGTCGGTGCGCACTAGCAACATAATACACTCCCCAGACTTTAAATGAAAGATCCTTTTTAGAATCAGACAGACTACTTCAGGAAATTTTGCCCTAACGCAAGGTTTCCTGGAGTTGTGTAGCATAACAACACACGCACACGCACAAGCACAATCCACCCCGACCCCAACAGATATCGTAGCAGTGAGAAAAAAAGCTCCTGACCGGTACAATTATTGAATTGTGAATCATAGAAAATTTGTGCGAGCAGCTCTAAAAAAGTCTGTGGATACAATGGGCCCAGCCCCGTCACAAGAACAACTGTTCAAACATCCTGGGGAAAAGGCAGCATTATGGGACACATCAATGAGTAAACAAGCTCCGCTTGGGGTTGAAAAAAAAAAATATATGTGAAAAAAGAGAGAGAGAGCGACGGCGAGAAAACACAACAAAACAAAACAAGTCAATGTACATGTATCTATGAACTTCCTGTCATTGTTGACAGAGCCACATTGGGGAAACTATGGTGGTGTAACATGTATAGACCAATGTACGTGCATTAAAGGGAGCCCACCACTCTCTCACATAAGAGTTATGAGTCTCATAAACATTTTAAGTTTGGGTTTTCTGTCCTTTGCAGAGATGAAATACAACCAATGAGACATTCCTCTTTAAGTCAGAATTTTCAATTTAAATCTCCTAAATAGCAGGGATGTGAGTGGCCACAAAACCAAAATCTGAAAATACCAAGGAAAAAAGCTGAAATTTAAAAGCTCCTATACTTTTGTACAGAGCAGATGTACAAAAAAGATGAAATTCTGAGTTAAAAACTTAACAAACAAATCTGAAATCCGATTTAAATCTGAATCTCACATCCCTGAAATAGTGAAATAGACCCTCCCTAAAAAAAATAAAAAAAATATTCATTCAAATTAAATTTGAGGGGATTTGTAAACCTTAACATTTCACACATTTGAAAAATGAAACAAAATCAACCAAGTTCACCTGAAGTTTACAATCTTGCCTGGACGTATAATCCTATAGATACATGTATTCAATTTTAAAAGCGAGACTGAAATACTTCTTGCCAAACTTTAAGTATTCTTGCTACCTTTCGGGATGAATCTGATTATGTATTTCTGATAAAACAGTTTTTATCAACTCAAAAAAAAAGGCTTGACACTTTCCCAGGAGCTTGAAACTTTTACTGGAAATCCTTTTCCATGATATGAACAGTTCAATGAACAGTTTTCATTCAGTCAACCTCATCACACAACTTCACACATTACTTGTTCACTTACAATACTAGCAAATGAAAAGTTTAAACAGAACAGTTAAAAAAAAAAATAGCCACAACAACAAACAGAGATGCCACCAGAATTTCATAAAAAAAAAAGCTGAAACACTTTTACCCGGCCCAGAAAAACCTGAAACTACCCTTACACCCTTTCAGAAAATGTGTTTTCTGGATGTTTTAGACAAAATCAAGTGCAAAATTGTCAAATTTCTGAGAAAAAAACCCCTGAATACAGGCTAAAAGTAAACATTTTAAAAACTGGTATCTCTGAACAAATAAAAACGGTAAAACAAAAAGCCAGCTTGGATAGAAGCTGAACACTTCCCAAATTGTCACTTAAAAAAACAGAAATAGAAGTAATTTGAAGAGCCGGCCTACCCCTTATCTCCAACAGCACTATCCCTTTAATTGTGTAAGGTCCAGACTTGCCACCTTACAACAGGACATATATGCACTTGACACAAAGACAATATTTATAAAACGGCCAAACCAGCTATAGATTCATGCATAATGCAGGCCAAATGCTCAGTTTGTTTTTTTGTCACCGTTTTTTTTTTTGTGTGTGGTCCAACCAGTAATGCCATAATCGGAAATCATATTGCAGGCGAATTTGATACCCGGATTACATTAAAATTTGATAGGGAAATTTGAATACGCTTGCAATTCCCATGTACATGTATGAGGCTGGTCGATCCATGATGATCAGTAAAAAGATCTACACAACACACAAAAAAAATCGAAGGAAATTGAAGAAGAAAAGACGAGCATTTCACATTATATCCCCCCCCCCCAAAAAAAAAAAATTCTACATTTATATCCTTGAATGCAAAAACATTAGTTTGTAAATTATTTATCCTTGAGAGCTGATCTATGCATTATTGCCGCTCCCACAGGAAAAGCCGGTGTTTTATACCGAGACAAGGAAAAATTTCAATTCCAAAAGGCAGCCTGAATCAAAATTCCCCCAGGAACAATTCAGCATCCAAACCTGACAGGACAGGGAAGGCAATTGAAAAAACAAAAAAACAAATCCAACATGGCGCTCTCCAGGGGGAAGGATTCAAACCAGGGCCTGTAGACCCACCAGGCCAAAGCCAAGGACGGTAAAAAATGTCTGCACATCAACCCGGTTATTCACCAGTGTGGGATGAAACAATCAACAAATCATCATGGGGAAGGCCCTAAATTGATACAATTACCTGGGGTATCTACATAGACTATACAGTGAGTTACATGTATGTGATATTGTGCATACGTGTATACAGTATGTACACTGTACATTGGGCCCTTACCAACTAAAAAATGGCCAATTAAATGTATCTAGACAGTTTCTAAGGGGGGTTACGAAACGGAGGCACAGGCTCGGGCTCAGGCTCCAGCTCTAACATCCATACAGTGTTGAAAATATACATGTAGGTTGTGGTTTTTCATTGAAGCTGAAGCTCTGCTATCCTTTTCAAACCAGAGAATCTACTTCGGAACCACAGCCAAATGTCTCTAATTTGATTCCCGTTATTTCAGAATGAATTCATGAAAATGGAGCCGGAGCCTGAGCATGGGCCTAAGCCTCTGTTTTGTAAACGCTGTATGTTTGCTGTCAGGACTGCAAATTTTGTTCTGTTTTGTTTGTTTGTTTTGTGTGTGTGTGGTTTTTTTTGGCAGTGCTATTAAAGATGAAATCACAAAACCGATGCTGAAATTCTCTATCCTGAAGCTACGTGCATTTATATCAAATGAATTTACAGTTTTTGCTTTTAAAGTTAATATCATACACCTGTATTTTAAATTTTGTCAAAGAAATACTGATTGATGGGGCAAACATATCAAGGAAGATTCAGTAAAACTAACAATCATCCCATATGGTGCCAACCTTTTGAGAAAACAGGAAAAACGGCCACAGTATTTCTTAAGTAAATCCTCTTTTTTATATTATTAAAAGACCAAAAATAATTGTGGTCACTTGTTTGACTCTTTTCTGGATACATGTTAATACAGCATTTCAGGCAGAACAATTTTAACGGTATGTTTCTAGCATCACCATCTTTATACCCTGTTAATAGTTATGGGTAAATCTGTGAAGATTTCTGTTTCAGTATGCTACCAAAGTATGATACTACCTTTAATAGACAAATCATGTACATGTATGCATGTACTTACATTACCACTATCATTTGGGGTCATTTAAAGGACAACCACATGTAAATATGTTTTATCCAATGAAGGAGCACCACGTCTTTGAAAGAAAACCCCCAAAAATTCACCAGTTGTAATTTCCCTTTTAAATGTTCTCAGTCATACCCACTCAAGTGATTTGATTCCATCATCTCAGTATAGTATGGTGCTTTGCCTCAAACACAGTGTGGAACCCTGACTCCTTGTAAGTCATTTGAGAAAGAGATTTTGTGCAATAGATATCAAGCTCTTCAAGCAGGCCTATAAACTGTGAAGACAGAAACCACAACACTCAGAAAGGCCAGCTTTTTTTGTAACCAGTTGCATTCGGTCATCTGTCATGTCTGTATATAACAAGACATATAAAAGCCTTCCAGCTCTACGTGTATGGCCAAATGCATCTGAAAGGTCTTCGCCAAATGTCTTGGAAAGCAGCCAAACCAAATAAAACAAAGATGTTCATTATTTTTTAATAATTATTCAATATATATTTCATTATTCATTTCATTATTCATTTCATTATTTATTTCATTATTTATTTAATCATTCATTCATTCATTATATATAACTACTTTTTCAGTAACACTAACAGGCCGACTTTTCCACACATAGGCAATTTGCCTTTTTTTGTGCACACAACTTAACTTGCCTTTTCTAAACATCCTCCAAAACCTATGAACTTGAAACTGACATATGTTCATATTGAGAGCATTCTCTGTCTTGTATTAAATTTTGGACGGAAAAAATATATGTCTTTAAAAGATAGCTAGGACATTAAGGCAACCTCAAAATGTTACCCTAAGTAACATGGTGGCTAAAACCTTCACCAGCTGACTATATGAAAACTGGTCTCCCTATATATATTAGATGTATATATATTCCTATATTCATAATTGGTTTCTCTTTCTGTCTTGATAAGTTGCAAGTAATAAACTGCTGTAAACTGCTAATCAGCCAAAATGACCTGAAATTTATCAAATACTTGGAGTTAGGAGGGCCTGACGCATTTTGATGAGAGTTATACTGTACATGTACAACTCTGTACATTTATAATTTACTATATATATTTATTTATCTATTCATTGTTTTATTTATTTATATATATTTTTTTTTTTTCTCCAGTGGAGTGGCAAGCCTCCTTGTATTTTTATAAAATTCTGCAACATTTATCAAAGAAAATTTTGACATTAAATATCTCATTCAGAAAAGAGAAAATTATTATCAACGATGGTTATTTTCAAAAACGTGATAGTTTGCAGAGTGACTTCCATTCATGTGCATGTATTTCAATCTAGAGGAAATTAATTCAGGTACTCTGTAAATACATGCGTCTGCCAATCATGAATTGTTTATGAAGAAATAGGCATTGAGTCTTAAAGGTAATAGAGCCTATATCATACTTTGGGTTTTGTCAAAGAAATGCAGATTCAAGGGCAAAAATATCAAGGAAGATACGGCAACAGTACGGTCCCATACAGTTCTAACTTCCTACGTTTGGAGAAAAGAGTGAAAAACGGCCACAGTATTTCTTAAATCTTTTCACTATTATTTTTGATCTTTTAAAGATCAAAATTGCTTTTGGTCATTGGTTTGACTTTTTTTCTGGATAAATACAGCATTTCAGGTACAAAACAAGATGTTTCTGCCATCACCATCTTCATACCCTGCAAGTTATAGGTAAATCTGAGGAGATTTCTGTTTCGGTGTGCTACCAAAGTATGATACTACCTTTAAATGATGCCTTGAAAAGCATGACGCCCATATATGCTTCCAGAGTGAATCTAATGATTTCTAACTTTATTACTCATAACTATAATCTGGGAGCATTTGTGTCAATTGCGTCATATTCTGACCACCGATATATGGTCAATCCGTTCAAAGCCGCCTTACCCCTGCGGCTGTGTACGCTCGGACTTAAGCGCCTCTTCATTATGTAGATCTTGTTTGGGCACTAGGCTATAGGCCTGCATATATGCATGGCTCATTATGCAGTCATTATCCCTGCTCACTCAACTGTGTCAGTATTAATATTTCACGCACTGTACGGAGACGGAAGAAGGAGCGCACACACAGGGAGGGCACTAAACTATATCAATAAAAAACGGACGGCACCGGGGGGCTCGATTCAATTTGAAATGGCCAGGGGACGACTATCCATGCCTAATAGAAAATATGGCAGGGGAAGGGGGGGGGGGGGGGGTGATGAAGGGGGAGGGATGTTTCTTTTATGTGTGTATATACTTTTTTGCGAGTCATTAAAATTAATGGAAGCTACATGTATATGTGTGCATGTATGTTACACTTTTTAACAGTCTGCCATGAGAAATATGTGATACAGTACGAGTGCTGGTGATAAAAAAACGGTTATTGACGCATTTTGCATAGCCATATGTATGGTGAATAAACACTTTTATTACATTTGAGATACACCATAAACAAACCCCACTCCATATAGCATTATGAAAGTGCAAATATACAGTCACACAGCAGGCTGTGGCATATATTCATAAGAATTGGTATATCATTAACATTTTCATACCTGATGTTTTTTGTACATATCTACAGAAATTTGTTTATGCATTGAAAGTTTTTTGGGAGGGTTGATCACAGATTGAGGCATATGGTCACTTAGATGAATATTCAGCCAACTGAAAAAAAAACTGTTGCAAAATGGAGGTTGTTATTAAAAGGGAGTGCCATACTATTGGTTCGATTTGTAATGTCTACTGATATCCTTTTAACATGTGGCCGTATGCACTCATCACTCTATATCACACGATCAGTGCTCTTACCTTTGAGTTTGACAGAAAGCTAGCTTTGAATGAAATTATATACAGTGTAACACCACTATAACGAACACCGCAGGTTGCTGCACAGATATTCTCCATTATACAGACATGCAACTTTGACTTAACAAAACAAGAGAGGAAATTCCTATCTTTACCATGTACTTTGTAAGGTGTTTTTCACTTTTCAATGGCTTAAAAGTGAAGTGAAAAAAGAGGAAATCAGCTGAAATGAGGAAAAGTTGCATGCCTGATTATAGTGGCTGTTCGTTATAATGCAAAAGAACCATAATGGGTATGTATTGTACACAAAAAGTGGGAGACAAGGATGATGTTCGGTATCATAGCCAAATGTTTGGTATATAGTGATGTTCATTTTAAAGGCATTCCACTATACCATACATGTACTTGATACACTGCAAATGCAGTCATGTGTCTGTGAATTCAGTAGACAGCAAAAATTCAAGTGAGAGGTTTTTTAAGCCACAATTTGAAAGCAGCATCCCATTCCGGCTAACAAGTTGGTAAACCGAAGGATTCGCAATTTTCAAAAACATTCACTCGAAAATTACAGGACCATGTCTGAAACAGCAAACTTGGTTTTTGGCAAAAAAGATCCCCACACACCCCTCTGTCAATTAGCCCAGGGTGGGAACTTAGCCTCTTTTTGAAGTGTTAGACAGTGATTCTCTCGGGAAAAGTGTGTAACATCTATAACTATCTAATAAAAGGAAGTACCGGTAAATTTCTGAGAAAGGGGCACCAAGGCAGTGACCAGGGGCACAAAGGCAGTGACCAGGGGCACCAAGGCAGTGACCAGGGGCACCAAGGCAGTGACCAGGGGCACCAAGGCAGTGACCAGGGGCACCAAGACGGTGACCAGGGGCACCAAGGCAATGACCAGGGGCACCAAGGCAGTGATCCAGGGGCACCGAGGCAGTGACCAGGGGCACCAAGACGGTGACCAGGGGCACCAAGGCAGTGACCAGGGCAAACAAGGCCGTGACCAGGGGCAGCAAGGCGGTTACCATGGGCACCAAGGCAGTGATCCAGGGCACCGAGGCAGCGATCCAGGACACCGAGGTATTGTTGATGACCCAGGAGCAACTTTGCAATCGCCTTTGTTGCATCGGTGTAAATCCGGCTTCACAGGCCTTGTCACCGTAAAATGGCTGATAAAACGGCGCCAACTGCCAAAGCCACTGAAATGGCATGAAAAAAAACACACCCCAAAACAAGAAAAAAGCTTTGCACGTTTCATTTGTCAGAACGTGTACATTATGTGAATTAACATGTCACATGGAGTGCTACATGTATATCTCCCTGTTGTCCGTTGAAACCTGAGACAATTCTGGAGAATTAAATCAATAAAAGTCAGTAGGAAATTGCCTGTGAAATGCTGGTAATGCCCGCAGCCCCCCCCCCCCCCCCCACCCCATCCCCTTCCCTTTCATGCCACACCACAAACGTCTCTTTGGAAATTTCCTTTCTAGTTCTGCAATAAAATGACAAAAATTCAATTCTGCTCAAAGTATAGATAATTTCATTAGTACAAGAAAGGGCAAGATTATCGATCGACATCTTTTGCCTCCTTTTCAAACAAGTCTTATTTGTGCATTTTTCCAATTTTCTTTTCTCACAATAACAAACAAGATGGCTCTCCACATCGTGTATATAAATTCATTGTGATTGGGTCTCTTAAACTGCATTATTGCCTCGTATAAAATGAAGACAACTGCACAAAGATGGACCCCCGTCAAGGCCACATTGAATGAGACCTCCATCGTAGGCCTTAATCCTTTTCATTATTCATACATTATACTATTTCTGTTCAAACAGAATACATATTTCGATTTTTTCTTTCTTTGACTTCACTTAATGGAAGTTTGTCAGAACTCAAAAGTCATCAATTCTATTGTACACGTAACTTTCTTTAGTTTTCAATTTCAATTTCATGGAGATGCTAAGCAGGACAAAATTGCTTAGCACAAAAATGTCTTGCCCAATAAAACAAACCAGCATTAAAAATTCCATTTGATATTCATGGTCAGCGAACAACAGCCAAAGAACAATTACAAGTGCGACACAGCACATAGAAATTTGATTGTTAATCCTGGTTTTATTAAGAGAGAAATTTCATGGTTAGCAAATTTTTGTGCTAAGCAGGGCCGTGAAAATGGCCCTGGAGCCAACTCCATAGAGCTGCTTAAGCACCAACATTTGCTTTTAAGCACAAAAAACCTTGGAAAATAAAATCAATATGCATTGCCAGCCAAAACTACTTGTGAATATTATGCTCAGCAAACAATGACCGAATACAAGTCAAAAGCAGTAAAACATTGTATGAAAATTTGATTGGCAATGCTGTTTGATCAAGAAAGACTTTTCATGCTTTTAAAAGTAAATTTCGTGCTATCTATGAAATTGGCCCGATGTGACACTCACTAAAAAAAAAAAATATTTTTTCCCTCAGTATCAATATTACCCACTCAGAATGATGAGTTATCTATTTCCTTTTTTCCCTTTCTCTTTTTCTTCTCGAATCTTTCTTTTCTTTCCCAACTGTGTAACTCTTCAACTTGCAACATTTGGCCAATGCTTAGGTGATTGACCGCAATAGAACATATATATCAAAATAAAACAAACTCACACGGAGAAAGACAAGAAAAGAACGAAAGAAAAATCCATAGTTTCTTCCCCGTTTTTTTTGTCCTGGCCGAGCACCAAGCAAGCAAGCAACCGGCCAGCCAGCCCGAGGCAGTACCAACTGACACTCTAGCAATTGGAGATTGCTGGCTGATTATATTAGTTTTCTGTCATTTCTGAAAATAAACAACATTCTCCGCGGTGACACACGTGGCGTGTCCCGCTCATATTCTTCTTCCCATTTTTGTATTTACCTGTGTACATTACGATATTAAGTAAGGACCCTATCACGTATTTGGCCAGCAGCGTCCTTTGTCTAGATGCTGTTGGTTTACTTATATATCCCACTCGCAAATTTGTTTTTTTTTTTTCTTTCTCCATACTGGCGCCTTGGGTATCAAATAAAAAAAAAAAATTAAAAAGGAGAAGAACCATCCATAAAAGGATTATGACAATAGCGACAATCAAGTAAAGATGATTGTGTCTACAGTTATGGATCATCTACTCTTCCATCTTAATTTTTAATTTCCTCCTTGCTCTGAGAATTATGAGGTACCCCCTTGGCTCTGTAATAAGAACGAGTATATAACGGTAGATAGATAGAATGCTTGTGATATATTATTACTTGCAGGCTGGAATAACCAGCTTTGATTAAGAGGCTGTTACATGTGCAGCTACATGTCCTTGTCAGTTATACTCTTGGCTTGCATTTTTTTAAAGAACAAATTACTTTGATGGACTAAACCTCCCATCTTTCAAAATGAAAGAACATTTGCATGACACAAATGTGTTTTATATTAAAGGTAGTATCATACTTTGGTAGCATACCGAAACAGATATCTTCACAGATTTACCTATAACTTACTGGGTATAAAGATGGTGATGGTAGAAACATACTGTTAACATTTTTCTGCCTGAAATGCTGTATTTATCCAGAAAAGAGTAAAACCACTGACCAAAATTTTTTTTTATCTTTTAAAGTGAAAAGAGAAAAGACTGAAAAAGAGAAATACTGTGGCAATTTTTCCCTGCTTTCTCAAAAAGTGGGCACCGTATGGGACTGAAATTTTCACAGATGACTGTTACTGTATCTTCCTTGATATTTTTTCCCATGAATCTGTATTTCTTTGACAAAAACCAAAGTATGATATTACCTTTAAGACTGAATATTTAAACTGGAGATCAGTCAAATATTCATCTTATTGGCCAGGAAAAAAATATTAAAAAGTGGCAGGGATTCTCTGTGGCATATTGCCATTTTTGGTCAGGGGAAATTTCTTATTTCTGTTTTATTTACTTTAGCTTAGTTTTGTTTTATAGCTTTGTTTTGTTTGGCTCTGCTTTGTTTTGTGGGGAAAAGGATTTAACTGCCTTCCTAGTGCAAACTGAGTGTTTATACCATTTGGAAGATTCCGACTAATTATTCAAGGGACAGTAAAAAAAAATATCCAACTATTTGCATGGTGGGGTAGTGAAAAACAAAATTACCTAAATTGGCATGTCGATAATCTTTTTTTCTTTTTTAGGATTTCAAAAAGTTTGATGGACAGTGACAGAAGGAAGGATTGTGTCAATGAATGCTGAGCTCGCTCGACCTGATGATGAAAAACTTTAGAATCACTTTTGGATTTAGATTTAGCTGAAAGCAAATCGAACATGGTTGGTTCTCTACTGGTTATACCATCCATTCATGTACATGTTGTATGTCTTGTTCTTGTAATCATTCACAATTAAGTAAACTGCCCTCGGATATCCTTGAGGCAAATTTTCAGCACTGCTGGAATAAAGGTACAGTAAATTCAGGCAGACTTTTACAGCAGACAGATATTAGAATAATGCTTTAAGTGTTTTGGTTCATTTCTTACAACTTCAGAAACATTTGGTTGATGCATTCTTGCACGTTGACTGTTTAATACCAGACGGATGAAGAACATGCCCTGTATCTTCTGCGTATTAACTGTAACGGAAGGACTCTGCATTGGAAATTGAACAGTCAGCTCAAACAGTGGCTGTTTAACAAGCTTACACTACTACATACGCAATAGACCACTGGACTATGGTCACTGTGTATCGTAATTATGGGATATATAGGGTTTTCAACCCCGTCTCTCTTCCCGGAAAAAAAATTGAAACAAAAAACCCCTGTTTAACACCTGCATGGCAACAGCTACTAACTGACTAAAGTCAGGGTACAGGTTTTCATTCCTAGCGACAATACCTTAGATACTACTCAAAGAGACAGCCAATCGTCTGATACTGATAATATAAAAATGACAAGTGATGCATCAATTTAATTAAAGAATAACAATCAACTAGCGCCGTGGCAACTTATTAAAAAAAAAAAAAGAAGAAGAAGAAAAAGGGATGGCTGAGATGACATGTATCCATCAAACCACTAGCCGGATGATTGTTGCTTAATTTCATCAACTCTGAACATCTGTAAACCCTTACAAAAAGCGTCGGTAAAATAATTAGGCCCTATGTTTAGGAAGATGAAACCAACAAAATATATATTGTCCGTTTTGTATAATTTCTTAAAGTAACAAAATAAAGCATGCAACTTCTTGTGTTTGATTGAATCACTATCTATAATTGTAGATGTGTAAAGGTACACAAGACACATGATAGGACATTATGTGATATCCGAGACTTGGAATTGATCTAACACGTTGCACTCGTGACATTGTGACGGATACAGGAACCACCGGTAACACAAGGCACAAAGGGCTGAGAAAGCGCGCCGGGTACCGAGAAATCCCGCTATCATCATTATCATCATCATCATCCACATCGCACACGAGGGGGGTGAATGACTTACAGTGACATGTTGGAAACAATAATACGCGTAATTTTGAAAAGGTTTCTCCGGCTGTTATTGCTGGCTTCCCGGGGAGAGCCGTTCAGGAGAGGAGATACGTTCTACTTCAATAATTCTTGTTTATTAGATGGCTCCGTTAAAACAGTCATACAAAAAAAAGCAAAACACAAAAATAAAACACAAATTCATGGAATGGCCTAAACTGAGCAGCATTTATATTAATCCATGATGATTAGAGCAATACTACGCTGTTTAGATGGTTGCTTTTAGGCGTACTCATTTCATTTGTTTTGTTTCTTCTTCAGGAATAAAACAAATTATTTCTTTGGGGTGGATTCTGGGATGCATCAGTCCCACATGTCTGATTTTATTGCTTGTATACATTAATAATGGCATCATCCCTTCGCCAGCGTTCCATTCGGAATACATGTAACCGAAGGCTACAAAAGTCGCAAACTGATGCAAATATTGACAAAGTTAGAGCCGAAAACATTTGCCAATCTAGCTCCATTACGCTTCCTGGGGCCATTAGATGATACGTAATACCTCGGGTTTGGCAAGATTCTGAGAAGTGGTTTGCATTTATTATCTCATCTATCTACGTACATGTCAGTCGCAAAAGACAAACAAACAAAACATTTGGAGAGCGTCGACATCATTTATCAAAACACAGCTAGAGGTATACAGTTCAGAGCAGAAAACAAAATCTGAAACCAAGAGTTTGAAGCCGTCATGAAATTGTTTTTTTGAAACTATGTAGTTTTTCACTTTGTAATCAGGTAATCTAATTAACCAATAGCCTCTCCCGCTGCTATACAACAGAACATGAGTTGGAAACTTCAGAGAGTCACAAAACAATCCACACTTGGGATATATTAGTTCTAGTGAAATGACCCCGAGGGAACAACTTTCCCAGCACTGTATGACATCCGGCACGGCATCTTGTTCTTGCCTGTTGAGAACCGAAACAAGTTCTTTGATGGGAAAGCCAATAGAATGTTGCCGACGAATGGGTGGACACAAGGGTGGAGACGGGAAAGGAAAACCTTGAGCATCCTTATACAGAAAGCGGGTAGGAGGTTTCATATCTACCAAGACCCGGAGAGGGAAGGAGGGATTGTAGGGAGTGGTGCTGATCAGTGGTTGATTTCACATTTTACGAGTCATCTTTTAGAAAAGGTTTAACTGTTTCCATAGTAACTAGCATTGTGACATCACACTTTGCTTAGCAATTAAGATTGATATGCATTGTTACGATCTGT
The DNA here is from genome assembly GCA_963971285.1 of Astropecten irregularis. Lineage (NCBI taxonomy): Eukaryota > Metazoa > Echinodermata > Asteroidea > Paxillosida > Astropectinidae > Astropecten > Astropecten irregularis. The sequence goes on from OZ020244.1 coordinate 24,120,796, forward strand.
CTTAGCCTTTCGTGAAATCGAGCCCAGGATCCTAAGTACTGAGCACTACTGCCATCCGAACAGCTTCTTGATCAAGTGAGTTTTTAACGATGCTGTCCTGCGAATTTGGGTTGGGGCAACCACTTGCCTGCACATGTTCTACCTCTAGGTTCATGCAATGTGCATGCCTGGTTTCTGTAATATCAACTTATCATCTTATACAATACATACTAACAAGGAAATTGGAAATTTGTTTCGCTTGGTCGATTATGGCACACAATGCAATCCTTCCTTCCTTTATACACTGAATAGTTGAACACACATTGAATACCTTAAGATGCCGTTTTTGTAATTGAATCATTTTGAGTTTACAGCGTAAGCCTGCAGGCCAGACTGTGGCCACCAGCTCTGCACAATCTGCCTCTGTACTTCACTCGCATTAAAAACAATTTGAAAAGACAAGACAACGATCCGCCATTGATATATCCCCAACGACGCAGAGACCTTCTTATCAATGTGATCTTAATCCAACATGGTCTTGCATGAGATGGGCTATGATGGAGAGGTTGATGCTGGGAAAGGGGGTGTAGGAGGCTTGCAAGGGCAGGAACAGGAAACAATACCCCAATCCAGTGCCGCACTTGTGCAAAGAATGCCAGTTCCTGGTGACGGCTAGCACAAGAGTGCATTCAAGTTGACTGTGCCCGTGTGTAAATGGTCATTGCCCCGCTGCTGGAAAACAACATCACCCATCTATATACACAAATCAATACAATCCCCGGCACTAGCCAGGCTGTTATCTCAACCCTTGCGTGTTTACCCAAAATCTAATATTTTCCAAATTATTTGAAACGGGAGTCGAGGTTAATGTGGTCGGTTCAGCGGCTGGACTGCTGAAATTGACTCACGGATAAAAAAAAGAAAGAGACGGCGCAGCAAGAGAGAGAGAGAGCGAAAGAAAAAAAAAAGTGCAATTGGTGAAGTGCTCGCTATATGCTTGTCAACTGCCCGGTCAATTAAAGATAGTAGTTTCCTGCAAACGGACGTGCAAAAATACAAACCCTGGTTCTTCTCAGTCTCAACCCCCCCCCCCCCTTTACTTTTTTTCTCCATCTTTGGAGGAGCGTCAAGTGTTGGTGAAATTTCAATCTGTGATTCGCTAATGCAGAGTCTCTCCCCCCAAACAAGTGGTGTTTAGTTTCCCATGCAGAAACCTGGGGGGGTTATAAGAGGTGCAGCTGCAACCGAGTACATGTACACCGTGTCACAAGCTGGCAAACACGGGGCACAAGTGAATGGACACTGGAAACACTTTCATACTAGTAGTACAAGTTTGCTTTGAATCCGGATGAGAGAGAGTTTGTCATTCACCGTCTTTAAATCAAACGATTGAATTTCCTCTTTTTGTTGTTGTACAATTTTTTTTCTGGACATGTGTTATGATTGTCAATATAAGAGAAAATGGACAGGTAATTTGGGAATAATGGTGGGTAGCCGTGCTGGTCAGATAACAATATAAAATAGACAAATTATACAAGTAGCACTTTATTGACTAACGAGAGTTTAAAATGTGCATTTATAAGCTTTTAGTAGTAACAACTACATGTACTTCATCAGATGCAATGGAGGTAATTTGGGATAATTACAAGCAAACAAAATGTGAATTATGTGAAAAGACTTCATATTTCCTTTCTCAAACTATTCTTGTGAATTTGTAGTGTGCATGCCGAGATTAATTGACAGGAATGATAATAGCCAAAAAACCCACAAAATACAAAATAAGTGCAATCTGGACCTTCCAGCTTAATATCCTTTTACTTAAAAAAAATTATTCTTATATTATTGATAGTGTGTGGTTTTGTGTGTGTGTTTTTAAAAAAATTAATTTAACACTCTTGCAATTTGGCCTGAGGGCCACGATAAGTGTTTAAAGTAAACCAATACCAATACCCATGTCCATTTATTTCTCCACAGAAAACTTTCCTTTTCAATTGGGGAGAACCGAACGATAGCTACCAATGACTAAGTCTATGTGATAGACGCACTCGACTCGTCGTACAGCGAGCAAGCGTCTAGCACATGCGTGCAGATTTCATAATTAATTATGCAAGCCAACCCAGCACTGACCACTCTAAATTTTGACCGATCACGAGGCACATCGTATCGTTTGGCGAGTGCGTTTATCACGAAGATGTAGCTGCTGCAGCGCGGACGCCCGAAATTGACCAATTAACATCCTCCGTCACGAACTCACGATCCTGACGAAAATGTTCTAAAAACAGATCTGATTGGCTGATGTGCCACGTTGTTTAAAATGTGCATGCACGTATGTATCAGACGTTCGTGCATAGTGACACAGAGTAGAACGAGTGATACTCAGACTACCAATGACTACCGGTAGTTAAAAAATTAGAATGAAGTATGACACCAAAACTCACAGCAGTTTACAAGCTACCCGTCCCTTGAACTGTACATAAACCTGCAGGGAGCACCTACCTGTTGCTGCTGCAGATAAGACTGTTGCTGCATCAGTAGTTGCAGCTGCTGCGGTGTCAGTACCTGCTGTTGTAAGAGCTGCTGCATCTGCTGCTGGGACAGGTGCTGGTGCAAGAGGAACTGCTGCTGCTGTTGCTCGGCCGCTGCAGCCGCCGCCGCCGTCTTCTCGGGCCCAGTGGGGCTGGACCGGCTGATGGCCTTCTGGGATAGGTGAAAGTGCGGAGGTTCATGGTGATGTGGGGACCGGATGATCTCCTATAGGATGAGAGATGGGTGGCAAGAAAACCATACATCATAGTGCAAAACAAAAAATAATGTGAACATTGACCACAAGAAACTCAAGTTATTAGAATCTAGAGAGATTCTGAAACATTCTGCTGAATTTCGATACAGCTGTGATCAGTATACATGTAAAACTAAAGCCAAGGCAGGCCTTCAATTTTGGAGGCCACAGAGGAAACTGTCCTCCATTTGCACTGGTCTTGGCCTTAATGCTCACGTGACTGTGACACAGCCCCATATAGACAAGATAGACAATTCAATAAATACCAGTCCCACCCCTCAAGATTACGCAGCGAAGATTTCCTTTACCACAGCTACATGGGAGTTTATTACATGCTGTGTTCCAATTGCAAATAATAAATTTGCTGTTGTGTTTTTTTCCCAAATGAAATTCTTCACTTCACCTTTGAACCAAATACATGTAAGCTACATGTACATCATGCAATGTGCCTGTAGTTCCAACAAACTTCACAACTGAATGCATGAACTAAAAATACACTAGTAAAATTTAACAAAAGTTCAACATTTCTTTGCATACAAGTAAAGCAGAAACTGCTGAAACAAGTAAAAGAACTGGAACTATAAAATTGGGTGTAAAAAGCAGGGATGTGAGTGGTGCACAAACAAAATCTGAAAACATTGGGGAAAAAGCTGTAATTTACAAGTTCCTACTTTTGTACAGAGCAGGAGTACAAAAAAATAATGAAATTCTGAGTTGAAACCTAAACAAACAAAAATCGGAATTCAGATTTAAATCTGAAGTTTCACATCCCCGAAAAAAAGGAAAATGTATCAAATAAAATGCTATATGGACACATGATAAAGTGTACATATGCCCAAACAACACTTAAATCAATTTTCCATAATCACACTACATGTAGGCCCTATTTTGTAACAATATCACACACAGCCACCAATGTCCATGCATACCCTATATCAGTATGTACATGTAAATTAATTTATGGATGGTCAATATAGGCCTAATACCTTTTCTTATTTTTTTAATCAAACATTCAAACCAAACAACACTTAAAATGCTGTATATGCTGGCTGCATGTGGCACAGTGGGGTTTGTGTATAAAGGGCGCAAGCCAATAAAATACACAAAATACTAATATATAGCCCGGCCCGTCCAGACTATGAATATAATGTAGTTGTTATTTTTATTGCATTCTGGGAGTGCCATCGGTTGGCAAAAACAAAAACAAACATCTGTTTAGAATGTTGACGTGTGTGGTCAGGTGACAGTGGCCCAGATAAACAATTCAGGGGACTCGCATTATGATATGAAAATAAACAGGCAAATTCTGGACTGGCACTACGCAGTACGCACCTAAGCATTGCACAGCGAGGAATCGTATTTTGTGTATTTATGCCTTTCCTCATATAAACTCAATATTAACTCATACGCCAAAAAGACTAAGGGAAGCCATTTTTTATTCTATAGATGTTCTTGAATAAAGAACAAAATATAGAATCCCTTATATTCTTTTTGGAGTACATGTATTGATTGAGTTATAATCTGAATATTATCATTGGATCACCATCTGATGCCTTTCCTTGTTTTATGATTAAAGTGACTTTTTCCTTCTTTTATTTATTTTTTTTGGGGGGCAGCACTATTGATGTTTATAGTCAGAATGCTCAGTCAGAGAATGAAGAGTTCTGGATTTTCTCCTTTTTAACCATAGCACTAACACTCTATGTAGCAGAAAAATAGTACAATACACATTTACATCGGCAGCTCCGAATTTGTTATCTAAATCTTCAAAAACCATCCATTGTAAACGGAGATTGTGACTGTTTGATAGAATGCCGTACATTTGGGTAGCAAAAGCTGACCAGAATTACTGCTATATAAGATGAATATATGTCGATTGGTAATACACTGATGAAATACAGAATCTAGGCCTATAGTACATGTAGTATTGGAGAAATTTGGGCAGTGGTCGATTTCACCAAGGCCGCCAAGCACTAAGATCAATCTGAAATCATTGACCAATCTTCATTGATAAATGATAAGTAAATGTAAAGTGTGATGTCATAATACAAATCAAGATTGTGCTACTGGCAACTCATCTTTTAGGTTAATCTTAAAGTTTAGTAAAATCCAGCCCTTGGCCTAGAGTTGAACCCGATCCCTCTGGGTTGATGCACCAGCACCTGAGCACCCTCCCATCATGGTCACCTGAGCTACATGTATCCCACCATGATCCTATACCAAGTTGCCAACCATGTCAACCAGCAATCAGACGCTACATGCTCACTAACATTCTAACCAATCACAATCCATTTCTACACATGAACACAATTTTGACTTGTATTTGGAACAAACAAAATTTCAACAGAGAATTATTAAGAATCAAAGCCTTCTTCTCTTGTTCTCTTCAAGTAGCATATATACATAAATTCACCCTTCACCCAATTGCATACATTTCAGATTGAAAAGCAGAATTGAATTTATGAGAGCAATAATTTACTACAATTCCCAAAAGGCATGAGCTTTGAAATGAAAAGCATCCAGTTAATAGAATGAAAGAAACCTTGCATAATTACAGGGTACCGGTATTAAAAATAATTATCATTCATTGACCATTGATTTTCTGACAGTACACCAGTGCAGTAAATCAAACTGGTACAAACTGATACATTGTGGTGTATCTCATTTGGACATGTTGGAAGGCCTGTCTTTCAGAATCCAAGCAAATACATAGCCAATTTGGTACTCAATCACATAATGGCAATAGAGGATTCAAAACCAAGGGATAAAAAACAAAATTCTACTGTAAATTAAGAACAAAAGAACAAATTTGGCAAAGATTTGAAATTATAGTGTCAGGGCAGGATTTCATCAAACACAAGATTATAGGGCCAACGATTTTCCGTTTCAGAAAAAGGCAAATTTTGTTTTGAAAAATCCTGAATTCCGCTTCAGGCTGAACAAATTCTGTTTCACTTTTTTTAGCACATAAAAGCGCATTTAAAAGGGTAAATTTGGTTAATTATTAACAAGCAAACAGTCTCAGTTCAATTGCTCAGTTCTTAAAGGTTTTTGATCTCCAGCAGTAATAAATTTCACAATGATTTGGTCTGTCTCTTCAGTCAATCATCAACATTTCATATTGGAATCAATAAATTTGACAAATTATGTGTTAAATCAATAACATTTTATGTTGTCATCCTTAAAATCAATTTTCCGTTGCGAAAAGCCGATTCCGTGAATTCCGTCCCTTTTCTGCGACCCCGGAAAATCAGTGGCCCTAAGATTAATCTAAGATGAGTTGTCAGTAATCACCAATAGCGATTTGTACTGTGACATCACACTTTGCTTAGCAATTGGGATTGATCTCACACTTCAGATCGGTCTTAGTGCTTCGTGAAATCGGCCCCAGGCTTTGTACTTAATTTGCTATTTACTAATTGAAATGTACAGTGCAGATGGAAGAAGGTGTCAATAACTGCAAGTGATACAGCCCAAAAGATGCAGAAACAGCCCCTTCGGTTGGGAGAAAACGAACAATAGAAACATCCTGGGCTGGATTTCACCAAGCACTAGAATTAATCTTGAAGGTAGTATCATACTTTGGTAAGAAACCAAAACAGAAATGTTCAGAGAATTTACGTATAATTAACAAGGTATGAAGCTGGTGGTGGTAGTAACATACCGTTAAAATTATGCACAAATTAGTAAATCAAAGACCGAAAATCTTTATGATCTTTTTTAAAAAGATAAAAGAGAAAAGACCTAAGAAATACTGTGGCTGTTTTTCACTGTTTTCCCCAAAAGTGGGCACCGTATGGGACTGAAATGTTCACAGATGACTGTTACTGTATCTGTCTTAATATTTTGGCCCATGAATCTGTATTTCTTTGATAAAAACCAAAGTATGATATTACCTTTAAGATGAGTTGTCAGTATCTCCATAGTAATTTGTATTGTGACATCACACTTTGCCTAGCAATAGGGATTAATCTTACACTAAGGATCAGTCTTAGTACTTTGGTGAAATCGGCCCCCAGATCAGGGTGATGCACCTACCTCAGATATGCAGCGTCCATCCTCATCTGCAGACGAGCTCCGTCTCTTTGTGTCTGGCGGGCTGGAGCTAGCGAGCGCCGCTTCACTCATCGAGACTACCCCTTGGTGTATGCCACTTGTCACGCTGGAAAAGTACCTCTGCAGATTGAAAGGGCAAAAAAGAGAAGGCAAGAAAGCATGAGGTACCGTGCCACTTGCTCTAGTTCAGCCGGATCCTGGGTTACACACACGTGTGTCTACCATGGTTTAACGGTCTGCATTTTCACATCCAGAAATCAAGCATGAAATAAAACCGTTCAAATTTGGACACAAAGAAATCCTGCTTCCTTTCTGAAGTTAAACTGTATTTCATGAGGGGCTTACACAAATAAAAACTGTAGTCTATGAGGGGCTTACGTACAGTGTATGTACAATAAAAGTAAGTTGGATACCGACATCGTTTCCGTTGGGTTACACGTGAGTGTGTCTACTTTGGTTCAGCATATTCAACCATGGAAAAAAAACGTTCAAATTTGGACACAAAGAAATCCTGCTTCTTTTCTGAAGTTAAACCGTAGTTCATGCATGTCGTGTCGGTCTAGTAAAGTGTGTCCTGCACTAGTCCGGCTGTTTAGTGATTTTGTTTCCCTTACACAATTAAAATGGTGCCTAAATCGACAATTATGGTTTTCCTATGTACATGATTGCCACAAAGCTAGTGAAAAAAAGTTCAGGTCAAGTAAAATGCTTCAATTACTAGGCCAGCTGTCCAGTGCTTTTTCACAAAATTTGAGCCCTGATATGTACAATAAAAGTGAGTTGGATTACGGATACCAACATCCTTTCCGTTATGAAAACTTTTTGGGCAACAAGATCACATTCTCTGTCACAAATCCAAAGTTCCAGACAAGAAACTCACAAGGGAAACATTTACATTGACCAAAGAGCCCCTCGGGAGTCGGTGGTGGAAAAATATAAGAGGACACAATCTGTACACACACACACACACTGCATAGCGGCTATGATGCGCCACGACGACAGGACACTTCCAATTCTTCCGCCGCTTCTGTCAAAGTCCTTTAACAAAATTTTGACTGAAGGAAGAAGGGCTGGATTCGGAGCAGGGCTAAGCACTAGGTCCGATGTGAAACCAGAGTGCACTGTGCAAATCTTAGCGGGAGCAGTTTAATCTGTGTACATCCTTCAAGAGGAAAATGATACCCACAGCATTAATTTGTAACTTACAGAGTAAAAAGAACAACCTGCTTTTCGTTTTAAAGGTAATATCACACTTTGGTTTTTGTCACAGAAATGCAGGATCATGGGCAAAAATATCACTGAAGATACAGTAACAGTCATCTGAGAAATTTTCAGTCCTAAAAGGTGACCACTTTTTGAGAAAAACAGTGAAAACATCCACAGTATTTGTTAAATCTTGTCACCGCTATTTTTTTATCTTTAAAAGATAAGAAATACTCTTTCTGGATTAATACAGCATTTCAGGCAGAAATATTTTAACAGTTTGTCTAGTACCATTACCAACTTTATACCCTGTAAGCTTTAGGTAAATCTGTGAAGATTTCTGTTTCAGTATGCTACCAATGGTATGATAGTTCCTTTAAGAACCACGATGCCATATTTCATACATATTCATTCGTTCACAGTACTTTTCCAAACACAAGCAGAAGAGAAAAATCTTGATAAAAACACTGATAAAATGATTGATAGCATTACACAGTGTGCTGTACTTTGAAGAATAGCACTCCGCACTTGCGCTAAAAATAGCACTATAGCTCAGACAAACATTGCAACCATGCAAACGTGTGGTGTGTGTGCGCGCGTGCACGCATGGCGTACACTGTCGTCTGTGTGTGTTTGTCTGACATCCGGGGATTTTGTACCCTCATATGACGTCATTAGTGCGGAGCGCTATTACAATATCAACTTATACGGCAATAGCGGAGAAATATGGATTTTCTCACACCTCCACCCTTAAACCTGAATCTCCAGAATGGTTTATCTTTAATAGAAATTAATACAAGTAATAAACTGCTGCAAACTGCTCATCAGCCGAAATAATGACCGGAAATTTACAAAATACTTAGAGTTAGGAGGGCCTGACGCGTTTCTATTATAGCAGGATCACGCATTTCAATCCTAGCAGGATCTTTAACGAAGATCTTGCTAGGATTGAAACATGTCAGGCCCTCCTAACTGTTAGCATTTCAATAGAAATAGATGGGAGATCAATTGATGCCAGGTTGCCCAAGTGAAGGACTATAGAACTAGAACTGGATGCCTCAGATTGGCACTTAATTGTCACACCAACTTAAGATGGCAAAACGGATACAAACAAACTTTTAGAACAATCTTCACTCTCAACCACATTTCAAAATCAGAAATGTTGACGGTGTGCTTCCAAAACCCTTCTTAGCTGTGCACACCTCTAAACAAAAAAATAAAATAAAAACACTGCCGTGAAATAAATGAGAAGGATCCTGCCTTTTATAAATAATCTGATCTCATAATATTTTCTAAAAGACATTATCCCCGCGCGACCATGGTGGTTGGCTCTGAAATGGTAAGCAAAATAACATTCCTTTGGGCTTTCCAATGTTACATATGGATGCCGAGGGGCTTTTGTCTATTTTCATTGTGCGATATATACGTAGCTGGAGGTGAGAAGAAGCTTAGGGGATGAAGTTTATCGCGGAACAGGGAAAACGGGGAAAATCTATACAAAGTAAACAGGCAGTGAGGAGATGACGGAGCGATACACCAGTATATAACATGGCTACAGGTGTGTTGGCGTGCCAAATTGATATTTTTGCCGCCGGCCGTTCTTGCATTGAAAATAATCTTATTTGCCTTCTCCACGGACTTTCAGTGAATAAACCAACCAGACAAGACGAAGGCTGCCTCGTCGGCCTGGGCCAAGGGGGGGCCAACAAAATACCCGGGGGATGGGGTTTAGCCAAAGCAGGTGTCTCGTTAGAACAAGTTAGATAATCAACAAAATTTGCAATCATTGCAAGGGTTGCATTCTCCGAACAAAAACAGATCTCCCCCAACCAACCAAAAAAAGACAAATAAGAAGTACAAACCATAACCCCAGGATGTATACTTGTTATGATAAATGCCTGCAGCGTTACAAGGGGCATGCAGTTATTTTTTTCAAGTAATTAATGCAATTCATCACTTAATGTGATTACTATACAGCATGCGTAGAGTGTACGAGGCTTTATATTGGATTATAGATTATCAGGTTACTGCAAATCATAGCCATAAAAATGACATTAAACTTCCACTATTTTAAGTAATGGCCAGGGCTGTTTAAAACCCTCTAAGATTGTCCACAGACAGACAGTTGGCTGGATACAACAATTGGCAGATTTTAAGCAATAGGGTGGAAATAAACAAATACGCGGAGGAAAAACAATTTATTTGTCTTCATATACGATTGTAAATCAAAGACTTTAAGAAATTTGTCATTATGCTTTAAAGGTAATATCATACTTTGGCTTTTATCAAAGAAATGCAGATTCATGGACAAAAATATCACTTGATACAGTAACAGTCATTTGTGAAATTCCAAGTCCCATACGGTGCCCACTCTTTTGAGAAAACAGTGAACAACGCCCAGTCGCCCACTTTTCACCGTTACTTTTTATCTTCCAAAATTGTTTTTGGTCATTGGTTTGACTCTTTTCTGGATAAATACAGCATTTCAGGCAGACAAATGTTAATGGTACGTTTCTACCATCACCGTCTTTATAGGCCTACCCTGTAAGTTATAGGTAAATCTGTGAAGATATCCATTTTGGTATGCTACCAAAGTATGATCATAGTACCTTTAAAGTTGAAGATTTTGTCATATGATTACAGGTCGTGTCCATGTTTCGAGTCGAAATGGTAAACAATACTTCCAAATTATCCAATAAGACCTAAATGTCCACAACTGATTACAATGTGGAATGGGTTACACAGGAAATGGGAACACAACTACAATACCCTGGAATCATTTCCCAACCCATTTAAGCCAGGCCACAACGAATCCTTCAGGTTTTTATTAGTAGGCCTTATTGGTGAACTTGTTGGCATTTATAGCAAACAGGAAGTGGCTACAAGTTTAATGCATGTATCACCAGTTTCAAATGGACAATGTAACAAATGGGGTAAAATAAGTACAAATGATAAGCAAGACTTTGTATAATTTCAGATACAAACAGCACAGGCTAAAATTGAACACTGAAATGTCAGGGCAAAATGTTCTGTAAAGAAGTAAAAGATGTAGGCTTATTTACATGTAGAAACATGTATGTAAACAATTTTTCATGGCACTGTAAGATTGGCTGAACTAAAAAGTCCTAATGATCCCCCGTCTTAAAATGCAACCTGCGCTTCCCACGACAAGCAGCTTGCCCAAGCAAAACAAACCGGAACTCCTGCAGACAATTTACATTTCAAGACAGTCAACTCCAGCGATAAGGGACTAAACACAAACAACCAGGGCTGGCAAACACAAACAAAGCTAGTTGCTGCTGGAAGTGATCATAAAGAAGAAAACCATGGCAACTGTCGTAAATACTGAAGCACAACACTATTCTAATCAGGATAATGGGTACAGTTTATGCCAGCCTACATGTATGTGTCCAGTGGAGACTATATAGCATTATACATGTTTTTCTTTCCGTCTCAGGGGGTGATCTCAAGTGGGCACACAAGGTTTGAGTTAGCCATTTTTCTCCAAACACGTTTTTGACTTATAGAATAATGTCTTCAGCGGAGACAATCCTTCTACTGCCAAGTTTTATTCTGAGATGCATTTACTTGCATGCATGTATTCATGCTGTCACAGTATCAGTTTAAAAGATTCTTGAATGAAGCAATTGAACACGAAAACAAAATTTCACAAAAGTTCACATCAAAGTAATTTGGCTATAAATTTGTAAGTAGAACTTTTTTATGCAATGTCAAAACATTACTTTATAATTGCAAAATATGCTAAACTTTAAACACATTTTCCATTGTTGAGAAAAGAAAACAGAAATTGGAACATCTCATATTCAACCAAAATAAAAAATGCAAAAGTTTACCATAGTGACACGTAATGGTCAATTCTTCAATAAACTTTGGACCATCCATGACAACATGTCAGTACAATTGGTTTATCAACAGAAGGGCTGCAGTTTGTTCATTTCAAACCTCATTCACTCATTGCACACTTCTTGGGAGGCGCACTTCAATAGTTTGGTTCCAGGATTTCAAAGGGTCACATAATCGTTCTGAAATCTGTCCTTCTTGCTTAAATTCATTGAGGGATACACTGTACATGTATGGCATGTATGGACGTACATCGGAAAGAGTTACTGCACACACACTCAAAGCGCATCAGTAGCTTGCACACCCTGACAAGTTAAAAAGCACACATTCTATTGCCCCCAACACTTTCAATGCAGCTTGCAGGCATGCTACTCAGATTTAACAAAAAATGAGGAAATTCCAATCTTAACAATCTGTTGTGTACTGATTTCTATTTTCAATGCCATAAAATTGAAGTGAAAAAAAAAGAGGAAATCAGCTGATCAGAGAAACAGTTGCATGCCTGAGCTTAGAGTAAAGATATCAATTTTGAAAACATGAACAGTGTATGTATGGAATTATGGTACTGAATAGCTCAGTTGAGAGCAGGTATGGTATTTCGGGGGTGACAGGTTCGAATCCCCCTCCAGTCAAAGATAAATTCAAAAGAGGCAACACCCTGAATAAGGCATAGTACATTGTTACCTTTGTACCAGCTTGTTGTAAACTCTTAAGAACAATTACTTCACGAAAGTGTAAATGCTGAATCGTCTTTGCGTTTCAAATTTCTAACCCGGCCCCTAGACCAATGTCCCCAACAAAAGTGACATACAAATATGAAAGACAAAAAGAGTTAAAAAAATAAATTTAAAAAAAGGGAAAATGACTGGATTTTAAAAATTGACTGGAGTGGGATTCGAACACACAGGTCTATTCCGGAGGTTCGAATACTCGCTGTACAGTCAATTTTTTTTGTTCACTTTTTAATGACATTAAAAAAATGTTGAATGTGTAACGTTTGTGTAGTACAAACTTAATCACCATCATTATATACAATATACGAGTGCAGCACAAAGTACTGAGAGTGGCTCAACAGTTTGCATCCAGAAACATGGACTGCAATTTATACTTCTTAGACTACTATGATCCTACTCAGTGGGAAAACCAACTTGAATTTGAAAGCAATCTCAGTACAACTTACTGACAATGGCATGCATGTTCTCGGAGACACAGCATCTTAAACACAAGTAGGCCTCCAACATCTCTTTAAGTAATTTACTAAAACCTTGCAATTTACTCAAAGCTCAGTTGAAAGGTCAAGTGAGGTCAAAGAGTACAAACATTTGGAGGATGTGATGAAGTACATAGAGTCAACCTCAAAGGACCCCCCACAGCCAGGCCAGACCAGTCAAGGTAGATATGGCTGGCACCACACACTCATGCATGCAACCCCACCCCCTAAATACTGGTCTCACTTAAGCAGACAATGATTACAAGTAACTGTGAAGAAATGAACACTATGTTTCAAAGATACAATGACAATGTGCACACACTACATTTACACATATACAGACAAATACTCCTTACTGTATAAAATGCCTTACCTGATAACAGTTGGACTCCATGAAATAATCGGAGTGAATGGCGACGGGAACGCGGGGATAATACCATTCTCCCATCATTGCACCGAACGGGGGAAACAAAAACACTGTCCGAGCCGATTAATTACACAGCTGTCATCTCCGCTGCCGGTTGCACTCCCAATGAACGACAGAACTAATGGGACAGTAGGATCCTCACATGTGTACATAAACACTATAGCAGTACAGCCCGGCCCGGCTGGCTTGGATGTCAGCCTTTTTATACACATGTACTGGGTGAAAACTACTTACAACCTCCTCAGCATACATACAAGTACAGAATCAAAAAAACTTTGGCCAAATCACACCGTATGTACGTATATAATAGACAATCTATAAGACGTGAGGACTGTTCCATGTGATGTCATCTTTTTTTGTCCGGCGATCAATCATCTGCACTTAGTGTGATGGGATAAAGCTCTCTTTTATTCCAGGAGGGATACCATGGCAAAAAACAGCACCAGGTTGATTGGATTGGATCTCCTTTCTCTTGATCTCGGCACTTGTCACTTGTTTTCAGGGAATGGTCCTGCCTGCAATCAAGCATGACGATGGACAATAAGTGGCTGACAAAAGATGACATTAGCCATTAGAAGCCACATCGTATTCTTCTTCTTCTCCTCAGTCTCCCTCCCTTGCAACCTGCCGTCACTTGCACGGATGATACCTTCACAGGTAATCAAGAAATGAAGAAAAAAGACAACGAGACAAAAAAAAGAAGGAGAAGGAAAAAAAAAGAGGCAAACCTACCACACGCATCTCCGTCGAGACCAACAAACCAAATTATCTGCTTATTATCTCACCTCTTCCCCGATGCAAAGTGACAGAGGGTTCTCAACTCCGATGTAATTGCTGCAGAACAGCTTTTCATATTTGCAAAAGATGAGCACGTTCGTTGACCACGCGCGTCACTTGAGGTGTCCAGGCGATGAACTTGATTAAATTCTACCGTGAGAGCAGCTCTCTCTCTCTCTCTGCAGAGCCGAGGAACTTGGGGTAATTATCTGCTGTTTTGGGAGCTGGGGCGCGCACAGGTTAGGACAGTTTGAGCATCCCGTCATGAGCTTCGACTAGAAGTAGTAGGAGATGATGAAAAGATCGTGGGGAGGAAGTATGTTCCAAGGAAAACAGGTGGTAAAAACAGGAAACCTTAGATTATGATGCAAAATTAGGCAATAGAAGACGCCTGGCAAAAGGATGCATTGTAACTGACAAACATTCACGCCGCAGGCTTGTTTTCTTTCTCTCCCATGCCCTGTCAGGCCCTGGAAAAGGTTGCAGGAACAATCTTTGACAGCCGATGCTGCAAACACTCCTTGTTTGTTGGGGGGGATATTTTCGGACTGAGGCTGCCTCCAAAATGCAAATAGAAACAGGATCTTCTTGAAAGACGTGCTTCCCACAATATTTTTCAGGGAAATCAAAGAGGTTAAGAAAAATATTTGTACACAATTTGGCCTTGTCTTCGAGGCAGGGTCTGACGACAGGTTTTTTCCTCCCCCTTTTTTTACCAAGTCATTGCCCGACTCCAAATATAACTCTAATTAACACCGCAAAATCCAACAAGGGGAGGTACAGTACAAACAGAAATTATCCACAATTATATGAGACATGAATTTTTAATAAGGTGAAGACAAATACACTACACTTCCTATAAGAAGACTTTGCAATGAAAACAGTGGAACAATGAAAGAGATCTTTTTTGATTTCCGGGGGAAGGAAAAATTTAAAGTAAGTAAATACTTCCTGCATGCAATGCACTGTCCGGATATTTCTTCCTTTTCTTTTTTTTGTAAGCATGTACTGTGTAAAAAAAAGTGGTTGGTTGCACTAGGAGTTAGCTAAACCTCTGATGATGCAAATAGTCAAAAGTCTTCAAATTCACCAAAATCCTCTGAGTTTACAGCGGGCGCTGTGGCAAAAGTCCATGCACCTGTTGCCTCAGCCTGCATATCTGTGAGTTAGGCCTACTTCCATGCCCTTTGTAATGTTCTAGCAGACAGATGACTATTCACCTACTGTACTAGGCTATAAAACTCATCTACACTGAACTGTCAGACCAAGATGCTGATAGTCAAGTGACTTCCATGACCAACAAAAATTGTACAAAATTATAGCATAGAGAAAACACAGAGCAAGTCAAGGTCTGACTATAAACTGGACAAAATATTCCCTGCACATGTAATTCAATTAGAGATGCTCTAATGAAGACCAAAGTATGGTATTGTTCATAGATGGGACCCTAACCCTAACCATACTTTTATCCAGTTATGACACCTTTCGTGTCAGTGTGATCCAAAGCAGACTTTAATATCCTTTCCTACTTTTCAGCCTCTCAGCATCTATTCAACCTTAAATCATTGGTCTTGGACTGATCCTTCCTACCAATTAGATTTACTGTCCAACAAGGCCTGCATGGCAAGCATGGTAACTCATTCCTGAATGTACGAACAATATGTATGTGTAGCTTGAGAATGGACTTTGAGATTGGCTCAACAAAAATTGATGTAATTTTTCGTTCAGCTAACGAAATTTCGAAAGGAAACATTTAGACAAATAATTGAAACTGGACAAAAGTAAATAAAGGAAAAATAATGAGGTCACCTTTTTGACCATTTTCAGTTAGAAACGGCAATAGAAATTTTGAATGTGGATAGAGATGGTGAATTTCTATGCTTGCAGAGTATTGAGTAAGAGAGCAATCCTCAAGTGTAAGCACAGAATTGCCTGCTTCCTTAAATGCTGATTAGCGCTCTGCACTAATGACGTCACAAAATCCCCGGATGTCAGACAAACATTGATTCACACACGTACACGTAGCGTACAGGCACGTGCACACCCATACACGTTTGCATGATTGCAATGTTTGTCTGAGATCCGGTGTGCTATTTTTAGCGCAAGTGCGGAGTGCTATTACAGCATTCATCCATGCTTACACAGTAAGCAGAGCAATGAAATATGAAATTGGGCTGATATACACTGTACATTGTAAGGTGTTGTATCTTCCCACCAGGCTAGGGGCGAAAACCTGTACTTATGAACCCATGTACGAAAGGTCAATGTACCAAAGGTCAATGTACCGTTAGCCTAATTAACCTTCATGTGTCCCCTTAAACATTGTTATAAATTTCTATCCTGATTAGGGCTGTAAGTTTACGAATAATTTACCCGGTTAAAAAAGTTGAAATTAAATAAGTTTCAACCCAACAACAAGTTTTGATATGTTTGCATGAGTTGACAATACAAAATTTCTGGTAGCATACAAAATCTACAATGTTTTTGCATTGCGCAATATGCATGTACATGTTTTCTGGGATGTTTCTGGTTTTGACAAGAACCACACGTTTGAATTCTAACTCACAGTTCTGAACAGATTGCTCTGTTTCACTTCAGCAAAACAACAAACATAACTGTGAAAACTACAGGCAAATGTAAAACATCCATCCATCCACAAGTTTCTTATTACTCTAGTTACAATAACACTGTGGTACATTATTTGGGAAAGTCCTGCAGATAAGCATGTATCAAACAAAACAGTGTCTAACTGAAACTTGTTGGCTTTCCCTGGCTGTGCAAATGAGCTCACGTCTAGTGTGAAACTAGGGCATTTCACACTATCCTGGTATCCAAAATCTTGGGGTTGGAACCAGATCGAACCCCCTGAGATTTTGTCCAACCCTTTTCACACTTGAAAAGTTTCAACCCCGAGCCAACCCGGGTAGGACGGCCTAACCGGACCGAAATCAACCCTGGTAGGGAGCAGGGTTGAAAATCTCAACCTGGATCCTAAAGTCTGTATTTTTCGCTGTGATAAGTGTTGTATGAGCCCATTCAACAAAACCGTCGTGTGAATGTTGCGTCTCTTCGATCTAGTTCAAAGACTTGCCGGGCTGAAGTTCCAGGGCAGATCTGGGTTGGTTTCAAGTTCAACACAGATTGAAAAGGAGGAAATGTGAAAAATACTGACAACTTTTGCTTTGATTCTGTATCTCATAATAAAGGTAACGGTAACGGCTCAATTTATCCATAAAACAAATGTCACACTATCTGGGGGAGGGGTGAAAGGAAAGGAAATTGTTACTACACAATACTTGCAGACTTTTTATTGCCTCGGCAGAAAATAACAAAGCAACCAAATCTGAGTACATAACCTGTTTGCGAAACTGCAGACAATGGTTTTTTGTTTTCAGAAACTTTATCTAGAATTTCCCTTTTCGAACAATAAAGTATCATTATCAACATGTAACAGCACATTTGTTCTAAAACAAAGTTGGGGAGCTGCAGTTTCGATCACGGAACATTAAAAATAACATAGCGAAATCCATAAATTATCGATTTGTTTCAAACTTGCATTTCAGTTTCTTTTTTTAATATTTCCTTGTGTCTTCCATAGTCATTCATACAGCCTTTTCGAAACGGAGGCTCAGGCTCCAGTTCCGTCATCCATACATGCTGAAAATGTAGGTTGTGGTTGTTTATTGAAGTTGAAGCTCTGTTTGCCTTTTCAAACTAGAGAATCTACTTACGAACCACAGCCAAAAGCCTTTATTTTGATACCCGTTATTTTATAATGGATTCACGAAATGGTGCCGGAGCCTGAGCCTGAGCCTGAGCCTGAGCCTGAGCCTCCGTTTCAAAAAGGCCCATAGCATTCATGAAACAGCCTGATTTTTACTATCTTTGCCCACCTGGATGTTGAAACATAGTTTTGAGAAAATCGGCTTTGAAGTTTGTTCCTTTTTAAATTGAATATTTCGCCCATTTTTAGAGGACATGTTGATAAATTTTTATACCGGTTTCAAGCTGAAGGCTTTTCCATACACGACGTACTAATTAAAAGTTGATAGAGCTTTTGATTGCAAAGTAATTAACGTTGAAAGAAATTCGCCCCTTCGTGAAAACCTTTTTTCCGGACAAATTGGCTGTGATCCAAAACTTTCCCCCTACAAACAATCAAACATGCACAAATTCATCCCTTGTGAAAGCTAAAAATAGCACGCGCGCATGCGCTCGAATTCGCCTGTTCGTGAAAACGTAAATTGCGTTCTCGCTGAAAGTTCCCCCATAGAACAACGTGCATTTTTGGTAATTCGCCCCTTCATGAAAACTTGAAACAGCACTTTTGGTGATCTTAGCCCTTTCATTTAATTTGATTTGGCCAAAATAACTTTTGCCAAGATGTCCGTTACAATACCCCTAATAAATTTTGGCATAACAGAAATTTCGAAAAAATCTTGATTTTTACCGAATTCACCCCTTCGTGAAAACGTCGACAAAGCTATTAAACAGAAAGTTTGGAGGGTTAACTTCAAGCCGGCGAGCGCCTGAGACACACAACATCATCATCGGACAACAAGAGGAAGAAAGCCACGACAAACAAGACTTCTTTTGTAATCCTCAGGAGAGTTTTGTCGTTGGAAAAACACTCAGTAACAAATCCAGACTTGTCCTGCGGGTTTATCTGCTCTGATGATATTGGACATTATTACGATGGTTCAAGATGCAACGGATATAAATAAAGCCAAGCGCTGCTGATCAACATCAACCTACAGTCTGATCAATACTGTGCCAGTGCAGTGCAGTACAGCACACATGCCTAAGAAGGAGATCTAATGGATCACGCCCCCTCTATCAACAAATTTAGGTCTTGGAAACAAGTTTCTGTGCCTTCCCATTCAAAACAAATCAATAAATCATCATACATGGAAGTGCCCAAAACAATTTTGTGTTTTTGTTTATTTCACATCTGTTGCTTTTACTAATTACTAGGGCCCTATTACATTTTAGCTGCAAGATTTTACTTTTGCCACATTTCTGGCATCGCATTCCACCGAAGTTGCTTTTGTCATATTAAGAAGGAATACAAAGGTTCCACAGGGATATCAAGTCAATATGATATTTAAATCCATACCAAATTTTAGAAATATCTAAGGGCCTACGTGGACATGTACACTGAACATGTTTTTTTGAGTCCTTGAAACACTTGTGGCCCTACATCGACAGCAACAGGGGGAAACCTTTTGTCAATTGGGAGGAAATTAAAAATATATGTACACTGTAAACAGGCTTGATTCTCAAAAATTGTACCTATTTCAAAGACCAATTGGTGCTGAACGTTATAAGAATATTCATTCTTTTTCCTGGTCTGATGTACAATTTTAGCTATCGAAAGGGCTATTATTGTACACAATTTCAGTAGAATGATAATTTTGCTGAGTTGCAGGAAACTTAGATGAAATTTTCCCCTAAGTGATTTCTCATTTCAAAACTGTTACAACTTCCGGAATCCAAGCAATTATGCGTGATTTTAATGCATTTTCAATTCATCCCAACTTATGATTCTGCCAATAAAAAAAAAGAAAGTCTAGTTACAGCCTAACAAATGGTGGAGAGAAGGTGATTCCATGCACCCAAATGTAAAGAAAAACTTTAATGCATTCATATAAACTTCCTAGATTTCATGGTCCAATGTCACGTCACGCTCATCACCAAACTCCCCCGTACCCTCCCACCAACTCCCCTGATTACTTTTCACTCCAATCCACCACCATTCTCCATCATCCCAATAGTGAAGAAACCCCACCTCTCTAGGGCCCCCCGACCAGCCCCTCTATACCCCCACCTCACTCTCTCTAGGACAGTCTGAGAATTTCCTGTCGTTTACTTATAGAAAAAGAAAAAGAAGAAAAAAAAAAGTTTCTAAAAATGAAGAAGACTGTCTGAAAAACGGCGGAAGGAGACTGACAAATATGTGACACGCAAAGAAGGAAATAGAATGTAGAGGGTTAATGAAATCAAGCCAAACTCAATATACTTGAAATCCTGACATACAGGGCAAACACCCCGTAGATCAGCTCTGTCCAAGAACATGAACAGATTAAAGCTTGGGCCTCGCCGGTAATTGAACAATTATTTTCACAGTGTTTTAGACTGACCCCCCAAGATAAATTCTCAAAAACAACCAGGGCTAATGGTGCATTCTCACACACAAACACGCATCAATGTCAGGAACAGACTCGCCGGGCAAACAAAATTGATCAACTGGGATTGATTATGGACTTTTTTTTTGGGAGGGAACTTCACAATTTTGAGCAACTTCAACTATGAGGCGCTGGGAAGAGCTCATAAAATAATAATTTGTCATCTTCTGCTTCATAGACTCGTACCTCCCCGCTTGCAATTTTGGGAAACATTTACCAGATACTGCAGGGCCAAGTGTAAATCATGTACATATCACTGTTCTGACATTTTCTGAAGTTATTTATTCTATGCCTGCCATCATAACAAACTATTTTATAAACACATTGTAGGCCTATACAATACTTTCAATCGTGGATGGTTGACGCAAACAAGTTACTTTAACCCTTCATCAGAATTTCACAAATTCACATTAAAAAAAAACTTTAAGGCAAGCCTTTAAAAGCATGCTTAGTACAAAAATGATGCCCCTTAATCAAATTACTAGAGAAGCAAATAGATTTCAGAGTATTGACTAATTGTGAATGAATTAATTTGGAGAATGGCTTTATAAATGAATTTCTTTCAAGCCAATGAACACAACTTGCTAAAGAACAAATACTGCACAGTTTGTCATAAATAGCCAGCATCGCCGTAAGCGTATTATGATTTGTACTAAAAATAAGATAAAACATTTGAATAGGCCTTATGTCAGTCATCTATTTTATAGTGTGCAAAACATCAATTGGACACAGAAAAAAAGGCAAAATCCTTCTTAGTTATTCTTTAGGCCTAAAGTCGTCAATTTACTAGTGACGCAAACAAATAAGGTTTATTTTCTTAAGAATCAATCAGCGCTCAAAAAAAAAAAAAAAAAAAAACCTGACCAAATGCCATCCCCAACTTAATGTGAAATTTGATCAAATTTAGACCTAATAACCTTCGACTTTTAATTCAATTATTCGAAACAATGATTTCAAAAAGAATCTGCTTTCATCAAAAAGAAAAATGGTTTTCTGTTTGATTCAAGTACAATACAAAATTTCCACAATTAGATTTCTTAACGAACAAGCCTGGAATTTGTGAGGTTTTCCAACAATAAAAATCAATTTTTCTTGTTGTGGAGGACTGACAAATTAAGTCCGCACACCCTAATTTCCTTGCCCGTCCCGCCCGGCCTACGCACAACAAGAACTGCTGCAGAAAGATTCTTTTTTTTTTTTACTTCAAGTTGTATACACAATGGCAAACAGCAGAGAAAACAAACCACTTCCCTTTGACATTTATCCAGGGAGTTGTGTAAACAAGGAATGCTTTTCTTGTTTAGATTCCCCTTTCCATTAATCTTCAATGCAGTTGTTATTATGCTAATGTTGTTGGCTTGTTTATCCAGAGCCAGCTTCATACAGGGGTCAGTAATTTAATCTTGGCCAGACTGTTCCATCCTGGCAAAAAGGGTGAGATATTGTTTTTGGGAAGAGGGGGTTAAATGATGTAAGTATAATCACTGACTGAAAAAAATATGACAAGAAAAAAAAAAAAAAGGAAAAAACCAAAAGCAAGACAAAATAAAAATGGCATCAAACTACACATTTTTTTCTAGTTCAGATAAAAGCGTCAGCCAAAAAGGGAAATACTTTTCAAGCATTATAAAGACTGAAAAGTGAACAAAGAAAAAATTAATGGAGCGGGATTCGAATCGGTGACCTGAACACCCTACAGGCGCTCTACCAACTGAACTATCCAGCCCTATGTTGATGGTGTCCCTAATAGTCAATTATCTTTGTTCGTTTGGCAGTCAGAAGCCATGAAACCACACACGCACTGCCATATCCCAAGGATCATTTCATTGATACGCGCAGAAATGCTGCAACCTGAGAACGGTGCATTGTTTAATAGTTGAATGAATCAAACAAATGTTGGAAAGCTGGGAACTTGGGAAGTGACCAGACTATCTGAGAAATAAAGATGAGAGTTACAGTGTTTCAAGTGAACCATACAACAAAAAAGTAATAATTGTTCAACATGTTCTGTGTGATGAGTTATAATCCAATCCTGTAGAGTATGGTGTGATGCATCTATAGGTCTATCACATACATACAATGTACATGTACAGTATGCATGCACACTGCATGCATGCAGCACACTGTACCAATAAAAGCACTAGTCATGATATCAGCCAACTCCATTGGTTGAAAGTTGGGCAAGGTGGGCAGCCAATAGGGAGGTCTTCATGCAAATTGTGAGAACCAAATTCCAGCCAGCATCACCTGTCTCCATAGTAACTCCATCATGCATGATGGGGTGATTGAGGATTCACTCTAAATCTGGACCTGCTATACACAGTACGTTTGGTCTGTAAAAAAATGTGTGTATTCTGATTCACTCAATTGGCAGAATAAATCCCTACAAATTTGATTGTGGTAATTTGTATTGTACTTTATTGTCCCTAATATAACAACATGGAACATGTCCATCAGTTTTAAAACAGTTTAACCACAGTCTAGTGAACAACACAAATCCATCTCAGATAAAGGCACTCTCAAACACCATAATTTGCAATTACGATATTTAAACAAAAACAAAAATGGGATGGGGGTGGCATGAGGGCGGGGGTGTTCACCTCAGTTTCACACAACAGGCCTCCTTAATCAAATTGGATATTCAGCACAAGAGAGAGAGAGAGAGAAAGAGAGAGGGAGAGAGGAAAAAAGCAGGATAAATAATAAATGGGGCAAGAACCGCCATTGCACAAACAACACTAACGGCAGGTAGGCAGCTGTGCATTCAAAGCCTTGTTGTTATATGCTCCCCACAAACGAACCAGCAAGACGTGGCCATTTTACTGTGTAAACAACATCCAACACAAAACAAGCAATGGGTAAACAAACACACACCCAACCTCTGCAATTTTTCCTCTGTGTGTGTGTATATTGAGCTTCTTTTGGTCGATGCCACTCAGAGGAGGGCCCAGGCCAAGTATATTATTCTTGGGACTAGGCAGCACTAGTGAGCACACCATCATTATTTTATTTAGACTATTATATTACAGGCACAGAAATAGGAGGTGTGCAACATTTCTGGGGCCATTATTAGCCTGATTAACATTTTCATTTTAAGGAGTGTAATGTACATCGCTGCGCTCCCCCCATCCCAAAACTCCGTCGAACAAACAAAAACAGCCCAATTGGCAAAATGTGTTTGCATTAAAAGGTAGCATAAAGACAGCCTGCATAAGGCTCACTGACAATGGATCCCAATTATTCTCCCGGCAGCTAAAAATATGCACTTCATAATGAAAACAAAAACCCATCAATATTTATGAATTATCCAATTCTGAACCAAGACATGCAAATTGTAGGATTCTTTTTCTCCATGGCTGACACATCTTTCTTTCATTTCCCGTGGCAGACCTTAGCTCCTAAAGCACAGAGCTAAAAGAACAACACATATTGCATTGAAAAATCAGCACCCTTTGTTTTTCAAAACTTTTAAAAACTGACAATGTGATGTGACTAAACAGAGGGGCTGCCATAAAAAGTGGCCTGTGAAATCCATTTCAATTGTATGTATTCCAATAATATATGCACCTTAGGGTATGATGTTTGCCATCAACAACAGATGGTTGTATTAGTGTGTGAAAGTGCTGTTTTCATGGCTAAAAGCAGCGTTTAGTCACTGTGTAAATATACAACCACGACTATCCTGGATGCCTTTCTAGTAGTAGCAGTAGCTCACAACTTAAAGGTAATATCATACATTGGTTTTTATCAAAGAAATACAGATTCATGGTCAAAAATATCAAGACAGATACATACATGTACAGTACACGTGTAATAGTCATCTGTGAAAATTTCAGTCCCATACGTTGCCCACTTTTTGAGAAAACAGTGAAAAACAGCCATGCAGTATTTCTTAAGTCTCTTCTCTAAAGTTGATATTTTAAAAGATCAAAAAGATTTTTGGACATCGTTTTACTACTTTAAAATACTAGTTTCTGGATAAATACACCATTTCAGACGGAAAAATGTTAACGGTATGTTTCTACCACCACCATCTTCATACCCTGTAAGTTGTATGTAAATCTGTGAACATTTCTTTTTTTGGTTTCTTACCAAAGTATGATACTACCTTTAAATTTCATTGCATGTGTGCCAAGTCTAAGTCTGCATTTCACCTCAATTTTAGCTCCTTGTGTCTTCATCTCAAAAAGTAGGCATATAAAAAAACAAAGAGTCCCGCAGGATCTAACTTCTGGTGGATCCTGTTGCTGTGTTGCAATTCAATGAGCAGTGACCAACAAGCTTTTGTCGTAGCTGATGCCTTTTGTTGCAAGTAACCTATTCCTTGGACTCATGTTTTAGTGCTTTTATTAAGATGTTCACTGTACACAGGTACATTGTGTATAGCGAGCTAGTAGGTAGTACACTGTAGGTATAAAGGCATTACGAATTACATGTACTGCACAATGCACACAGTCACCAATTCAAGAGGGAGAAATATTACAAATTTGTCAAACTACACAAATTGTGTGCACGTCCATCCGCTTGCTGGTATTGACTTGTTTAGTGTAATTGGCTTAGAATCAACAGCCCCACCCATAAAACAAACTCCCAAAATGTGCTGTAAACCCTTAGAAGAGGCTATGACTAGAAGTAGAACAATGCAAAAGTAGAGCTCAGCAACAGAAATCTGTACTGACGGAAGCAACTGAAATGCAAGTGAAACAAAAATGTTTCCAGGACTTATAAAGCATTGAGTTCTAAATTTCTCACCCTTGAATTTGACACATGGCTCATCAGATGCAACTGAGGCCTTTCATGGGTCTGGTTTCACCTCTGGCACCTCCAAATTTATCCACTTTCATTTTGATTATTCAAGGGAAGCATTGTTTTTTACTGTGGAAAAGTAAGTTCTCATTCAAGGACCACATCCCTAATTGGAGCGTTTTACATTGTATCGTTGAATTTTATGTTATATAGTACGAGCATAGAAATACCAGTTCCTGGACCTACCTTATAGCCAGAGACAGGGGCGGATCCAGGGTTTTCCAAAAGGGGAGGGGGGGCATGAAATAAAATGTGCTAATTCAATAGCGACTGATGCCTTTCGGGGCAATCACAGCGCTCTAATTTCTTCTCCCCTTCTTTTTTCTTCTCTTTTTGAGTCTTTCTCCCAACCTACATAGTTTTTTCTTCTTTCTTTCTTTTTCTTCTTTGTCTTTTCTTTTTGTAGGCCCCCCACTGGATCCGCCCCTGGCCAGAGATAAATTGAGTGTCTATTTAGAATATCTGATCAAAACTATTTGCTTGTAATTTGTTTTTCTTAGAGCAATTGTCACCTAAAATGCAGGAAAGAGCGGCATTACAAAATTCGGGCTCTCAGTCTTAATAAAAAAGACTGCTGTTTAGTCCTCAATGGTTTTGCTATAGTGTACTCTCTTCCAGCCCAGTCTCGAATCCTGATCAGTCGAGGCTGTGTGGCCAGAGCATTAAGGATAGGTCAAAATAGACAGGACTGCTGGGAGAGTCTTCTGAAGTTTAAGGACTGTGTATACCGGTAAATGCCTGGTACTCATCCTCTGATATGCCTGGGGAAGTTTGCGTTCAAAGTCAACCCCCTAGACAGGAAGTGGCAGTTAACCGTGGCTATTAACAAACATGTCAACAACCGACTTCATAGATGTGCACAAGTTTCCATGCAATAATCCATTAGATCTGTCCTTGCTGTTTATAGCACTCCATTATTTCCACGAGAAAAGAAAACAAGATCAGTCACGCCATCCACCATCAGGATAAATGGACTCTTTTGTTCGATCATGTACACTTTTAGTTTTATGCAAGACTGAACTTGAAATAAAAACGTGTTACATTAGGAGTAAGCACTGACCAAATCTTCACAAACACTCTATAACAAACCCCAACCTTCGAGACATTTCAAACAAAATGGTAGACGATCTGAAGGAAGCAAATAGGGTCAGTCACTGCTTGTGTGTGTTCTTGGCAATGTAGCACTGCCCGTCCCATCAGTGTCCGTGAATTTGTGGATGTGCACCACTGGCGTATTTGAAGACAAAATAGAGGAAGGGAAATTACCCATTAAAAAATGCCCACAATGTGTGTGGGCTATCTTTAGCCACGCGATACAATACTGCTTTATCAGAATAGTGTTTTGCAACAGAATTATTTTGGAAGCTAGTATTTGTAGTATAATGTCATTCAAGTGTTCTAAAGAATGTAGGCCTATATAGGCCCAGGGGCTATACAGACAAAAAGTCAAATTTCTTAAAAACCAAAGTGCACAAGAACTTGTAGAAAGGATTTCGTACACATTTATGTACCGTGTCCGTGTGGGCTGTACAAATTCCTGAAGCTGAAAATTTATGAAAAATGTGCCATTTTTATGCAGGCCTTTTCATGTGCTCAGTAGAAAAAAAAAGATGGAATGGGACGCAGACCTATGTCTTTAATTTTGGCTACGTTCCTCCCTAATGGGGGACTTTTGAGAACCGCACGCGCCCGCACAGCGCAGGCGCAAAACAACGCGGTCATGCTCACAATTGCGTACGCGTGCGCTTGACTTGAATACCGGTTCTCAAAAGTCTCCTATTGAGTAATTCTTTCTAAAACTTCTTCTATTTTTATTTCTTTCATTTGTAGCTTTTACGAAAATTTTCTCTTTTTTTTTTTTTTTACAAACCAAATTTTCAATAATGTTATTGTCTGGTCACTCTTTCCTTCCGCCATGACCATGGTCATACAGACAAAAAATAATTAAATTCAGAAAAGTAGAAGCAGGAGGCCTAATTTTACAAATACAGCCCCACTTCTTGCCATTTTTAGTAGGCCTAGGACTATTTCCTAAATAGCAAAATTCAACCAAACTACCAAAAATACTGTACTGGTCTTCTTTTTTACCAGCAACCAAAAAAATGGCAATGACCACAGTCACAGCTAGACCAGCACTCAGCAGTGTCCACTGCACTGTGATAAATAAATCAATCCGGCGCAGCAAAACCGATTAGGCCTAAAACAATTTTTATAATTTCGATTAAACCCTAATTCTTGGAATGAACCACAGCCAGGCAACAGGCGAAGGTCGACTTTTAATTCACTCGGTTATACTCTTCATTCAAGCTTGAAATTTCTTCACCAATAACAATCGAGAGCGACCGAAATCTGCCGAAGTTCAACCATGCAGTGAAACAGCACAAGTTACTTGCTGTAGGCCTATGTCACGTTGTACTGTAGAAAAGTCAATTCCCACAGTACACAGTGCATGTAATGGATGCAATGCACGTTGCATTACTGTGCGCATGGCCATCCGGTCATGTCCCATACACACAATACACAACACATGTAAAGGCATTGAACAAAAAATTGTGTTGTTCCCTATGCAAATTTATTTATTCCACAGGCAGAGAAAGACTTCCAATGTCACAAACAACAACAAAAATACATATCAAGAACGGACCCGTTTTTGCGAGATCAAGCCCGATCGGCTCGTAAATAACACCCGAATCGCGTTTGTTATTACCTACCTTGGGATTCTGCCGGCAGTTTTCAGCTCTGCGATGAGCAAGGTGGTGAAATTCTCTGGTTTTGGAGACAAGACTGTGTCACCGAATCTTGTGTACTGCAAATGCAAAACCGCATCTCCATAAACAACGTTAATTATCAGTCCGCTATTGAGCGGAATAACTCCACGAATTTGACCCACTTGGGACGCTATAACTTCCAATATGGCAGAAATGATGATTATCGTGGATACATCTTTGCCCCAAATTCGTCAAACTCTGGAAAAATTCCACATTTGTAGCACAACCAGCACTATTTTGGGATAGAATTTATTGTTGTTTCTAGTCGCACTTAGTCCAATCATGACGTCAACTTAACCCACTGCGTAAACAAGCATGGTTCAAGTCAAAGATGGCTGCGCAGTGGATGTCAATGATGTACGAGTAGCGTCGACTGCAACCGACTATTTCAAGATAAATGTACCACTTCCGCGTTAAACTTGCATCATATCTCAGTAGATGACAAAGCGTAGTATTTGGTACGTAATTTCCTCTGAAGTGTCGGCAGTTACAGCTCTATTATTCCATAAAGATGAATTTTGACAACATTTTGTCGGATATGAATTTTGCTGTCATTGGTACCCGCATTGGTGTTATTTTTGAGCTGTTGTACGATGATGAGATGGGAACCAGCGTGTTATGCAGTGTTTACATTCCATCAACTTTCAAGGCATGGCATTTCATACACAGCAAGCAGCACCTTGGCTAATGTAATGTGTGCACTATTCACAATCACAGTATGGGAGAGAATTATGAATGATTGTATTGAGATTGTTATGATGTGATTAAAAACAAAAACTTTACTTTTTCCTGATTAGGCCTGTTTAAACTTTTAATTAAAGATAGGAAGTGTATCTTGCCAATTTCTTTTCTCAAATGCAATGTGTCAAGTCGAACCCAAGTTTTTTAAGTGAACTCGTAGACTAATTGTACTCCAAAAGTGACACCCAATAAGTCATCTCATACCGAGGTCATCTCATACCCAAGTTATAACTCGTACCCAGGTTAAGTTGTACCCGGGTAAAATCTTACTACATAATGTATGGGGGTATGAGCACATTGAGCAGGGATTTTTGGGGCAGGTGGAATGTGCGATTTATTGATTTTGATTTTGAAACGGATGGTGTGTGGGTCTGGGATGTTTAGTGTCCTATATTGATTTTAAAACAGGAATATTTGGGGACGGGTTCTCGAATGATAAATAGGCCTAATCATTTTTTCGGGGGCAAATTGGATGATCAGTGGATGTTTAATTTTGCGAACATTATGGTCATAAAGGATATCATTTAAGAGCACAGGTTATCTATTATTGGCCACTAAGCTTTTACCCTCTTTTGATCTCTGGCATGTTTGGGCATGTACAATAGCAGTATAGGCCTATTGATTAACAAATCCATAGTACAGTGGAAAGTCACTATAACAAACACCGCTATACCAAGCATTTGGCTATACCGAACATCATCCTTGTCTCCAAATTTTTATGTACAGCTAGGCATGCTGAACATTGTTCACTATAATGAACGACCACTATAACGAACAATCTTTGTGCATCCCGGCATGTTCGTTAAAGTGGTGTTCCACTGTTAATTAAAATTGAAATGACAAATGTATTATCTAATATTTATTAATTAATGTTAGATTTATATACATTTGTCGCTTCAATTTTTGTTACCATACCTGTATATTACAATGATTTTCGTTTGACTTCTCAAATTAACCAGTCTGAAAGATACTGTTCCCCCCCCCATACAGGTGGTCATTTCAAGGGCTTGAAAGTCGCACTGCGTCTAGATTGATAGCACTAGATTGATAGATTCTTCCCGAACTTGCCCGTGTCAGTTTTCTACCAGTGCGTCCAGCCACAAAGTTACCAGAGAACGTCCAATAAAAAGCAAGTGACTGGGAACATAGGTGAGGTTATGCTGTCTCTTTGTTGGCTGGGCGTAGCCTGGAAAAGCTTGTAAAACACATGACCAAAAAAATTACAATACAAGCACAAAGTTTGTCAACAGAACAACATGTGGTGGATGGGGAGGAAGTATCTTGAGACTTGCAGGTCAGCTACCCTGAAAATGACTGCTTTTCGGGTAAAGACATCATCGGTCCTTATAGAAGGTTGATGTCTCCGTAACTCGGGTCATGTAGACGTTGTAGTGATCAGCCCTATTACATAATAAACCAACCATGCGTGACCGTGGCCTGGTCATTGCTGTGGCCCAGCCTCACTATAGTCAGTTGTGTTCCTGATTCCAACCTATGCACATCTATTGTCTACCGGTACTTGAGTATCTTGCATCTTTTGGGTCACCGTGGCACGGCTCGGTACTACTACACGGCAACGTCAGTAAATATAATCATATACCAGTAGGCACTGTTAAGTTCCACCCCTATACCAACATATTTGATAGGTAAACATCAATGAATGTGGCCAACTCTTGGTACATTGTATTGTTTGCTGGTGTGGTACCATGGGCCGATTTCACTACCGCTTTGCGATCATGGCTAAAGCACAAATCCATCGCTAAATGGAAAATTGCTACGCAAAGTAGCAATCAATTTCTGACCTGCATTGATCGCAAAGTGTTAGTGAAATCGGCCCATGGTCTTATTGTCATTTTTCGGCCATGTGTTTTTGTCGAGGACTTTTTTAATGGCTGCAGAGTTATTGGCTGTATTCTCTCCTACTTCTGAAATTTTCAAACATGTCAGAAGCAGTTGATATTTCAGTTCCATCCATTCCATCATGTCCATGTTGAAGGAGAAATATGAGAAATATAGTGGCACCTCATTTCAAATGAAACATGTGTGTGGTCAAAGGCCATGTAAAAAGCTTAAAGATTTTGTACATTTGATGCAGTATTCCAATTGTTCTGTTCTTGATGATGCAGTGTTGTGTGCTGAGCCTCTTGTGTGGGACGACTGGGACAAGTCTAATACAAGTTCTGAAAATGTAAGTATGTGTCTGATGTCATACTTTCATTAAAATATACATACATGTACAGGCTTTTTATAACATGACAATCATTGTGACCATAATGATTATAATAATGACGCGTTTGGATC
Source organism: Astropecten irregularis (assembly GCA_963971285.1). NCBI lineage: Eukaryota > Metazoa > Echinodermata > Asteroidea > Paxillosida > Astropectinidae > Astropecten > Astropecten irregularis. The sequence goes on from OZ020244.1 coordinate 24,151,889, forward strand.
CTAGCTGGATCTTTAGCGAAGTGACAAGAATATGCATGTAAAAATACACGTAATATACACATACTTGCATGTTCTTATCCTCTAGTCATTTAGCTTGTCAATAAAGATCCTGTTAGGATCAAAACGCATCAGGCCCTACTAACTCTAAGCATTTTATGATTTTCAGGTGACTATTTTGGCTGATGAGCAGTTTGGAGCAGTTAATTACTTGTATCGATAATAATAATGACATAATACTGATAAATATTGGAGCATCCTTCACATTTTATGTAAATTAGGGGGAGGGGATGTTAATTTCAGCACAACTGTTGTGGTAATCCTTAGCCTCCTTTCAAGACCCATAAGAAGTTCGGAATTCTGACAAATGTCATTCTCCAACTCAGTGACCAATATACTGATCCGACGGCGTGACCATGGAGGTAGGAAACACCCGCCATTACTGCAGTGTCCCCGTCTGCCTTTTGTCCGGCAACAAAATAATTTACATCCGCCTCACTCTGTACTGCAGGGTGTATGTCCCTTGATAAGGCGGGCGAGGACACTGCAGTTATGGCAGATGGTATTTCACGCCGTTGGATCAGTGTATAGCTAGACAAGATCGTGGCCTACTGCATTAAGTGCGGAATTCATCATGGTGAAGACAGTGTGTATGCAGACTTCGATCAAATCTTTTTAACATCATCAAAGGAATTTTTGTTTTGAAATTCCAGGCATCGAATCTTTGGTTTTTTGCTCTGTTCTCAGATTTCAAGACGATGTCGTCGACGTGCTCCTGCTGTGAGGAAGATTGTGAGAAGAAAGTCAGCGGTGTGGTGAAAGGAGTCCATGCAAAACTTCGCAAGAAGCTGAAGGAAGGTACATGAATGAATATGGTGACATTTGTTTGCAGGTGCACCCCTCCATGCACACATTATACCGGTGCAACCCCTGCGATATGTAACTCGGTATTAGGGCTGTTCAAATACGAATCATAGTATTTGAATATTTAAAATTATTTTGACTGAATATTTGAAACTTGCCCAACAAGTTTCACGCAAGTTTCACGCAACCCCCAAAATGCTTGCCACGCCAGTCAACATAAGGCCCAAAGCGCACAGATGTTTTATGTGTGGCGAATGCCCTGTTTGCTGTGCGATTTAAGTTCTTAGTGCGATTTACTATTGAAGGTAGCATCTGGGACTGGTTTAAGCGCCAGACTTTTGCTAAAAATGAAAGTACCATGGGCTTTGCGACCATAGCGCAAACCTGTAAAAAAAAAAATTTTCCAAATATTTGAACCAGCAAAATGCTATTTGAATATTCGAGTGATAATCGAATATTCAATATTCCATAGAATAACTTTTAAAAATCTTAGTTTGATGATGATTTGGGACAACAAAAGCACCTGTAAAATATACAGAAAGATTTAAGCTACTACGATTAAAATGACTACCACGGAGATTCGCAGTATGTGTATTGTAAGGTTTGTGTATGTAGAGGTGTAATAAGGATGTTACTTTACGCAAGTCAGGGAATTTGGTTAGCTCGAAATTCTGATTTCTCCGCAAAGTTTTTGTCCAATCCCCTGAGGTTCGAGTTAACGAGATTTCATCGCATTCGAGACAGCCCTGATCAGTATAGACATCGGCAGCAATATGCTGAGGAATTGGGCTTGGATTTCCCGGTCTTGGCTATGGATTTGTAAAACAAATGACAACAAGACTAGTGGCCCATGTTTTTAATGTCCACAGACTTTCCCAGAAACAAGACAAAACCCCTTTTCAGGGCTGGAAATAAGGTGTAGTGAGGGCAAGGCCAATTTTCCATTGCAAGGGGCACTTCCATTGGAAAATCATAATGTCTATGATGGAAACATTTGAAGGGGGCACAAAGGCCAAGAACCTGGGCATTGAAGGCCATGGCCTTCGTGGCCTCCGTTAAATTCAAGGCTTGCAAGACTAGTGGCCCATATTTTTAATGTCCACAAACTTTCCCAGAAACAAAACAAACCCCATGTGTACTTTTATGAAGTTGAATATTCTTCGGATCCGCATCAGCATATTCCATGAAATTTGTTTTACACAGGTTTCCTTGTATCATATGTTTGCACCATTGTGTACTGCTTTGAGATCACTTGGAGATTGGGATTTGTGTGGATTTTTTTTCATGCTGGTTATAGGATGCACGTAATTCATTACGGAAGGAATTGTTGTCTGATTGTCTTCGACACATTTCCCCTCCCAAATGCCCACATGCCCAACCCCGTTCTCTTCAAAAATGAAAATATGAAAATGACGATAAATATCATGTAAGTGCCCCAATCCACCTGTCAATCAATCCATCAAGATTGCCACGGCTTCATTGGGTGTGACACTGATTGATTTGTCCGATGTTGGAGCATACTGTCTTGACGGCTCGAGGCAGTATCGGCCTAAACGTCTCCTCCTGGGCGTGTTTTCCTGCGTGTATCAGCCAAACAGTGCCCCGGAGGCAGTCCTTGTATGATGCTGATGCTTGAGATTTACGGTGTTTGACCATCAGTCTGTGGCTTGCAGTTTGCCTGTGATTGTTTTGAAACGCAGTTTACGTGTTGGCGTATCTTTCAAGACTGTTTTCTAGCTAATAAAGACACTCCAGGGTTCGAACCTCCTGGGAAGAGCTAGCTACCCTTCCCTCTTTTGAGGATGAGGTTCAAACCCTGATGATACTGCCATTCCAATCAGTTCGCTGCCAATCAAGTGATGTTCCATTTATTGCTTGTAGTTCCTCGTCGACAAAACATGCCATACTAGGCACATGTAGGTTTTCCCATATGAGCCATCTTCCCAGGCCTTGAATTTACTTCTGATGAAAGGGGCAAGGCCACTTTTCCTTTACAAGGGGCACTTCCATTGGGAAATCAGAATATCTATGGAAACATTTGAAGGGGGCACTAAGGCCAAGAACCAGGGCAATGAAGCCCATGGCCTCCGTGGCCTCTGTTTAATTCAAGGCTTGTCTTCTTATGTAGGCCTACCAATTTTCTCATACATGTGTACCGCTGTTAACATGTGGCTGTGTTACTATATATATGTACCCATTTGCAAGAGCATGTAACTATGTTCCCGTGCACCTGTGTTTTCATGTAAGCGTGTTCCTGTGCACCTGTAGACCCCATGATGCACGTACCCGTGTTTACATTTACCCATTTTCTTGTGCCAGCTGTGTTCCCATGTACCTGTGTTCCTGTACACCTGTGCTCCTCAGTACCCACGTTCCTGTTGCCTATATGCTGTACCCCTCTTATTTGCACTTGTGTTCCTGTTATCCTGTCATTCCCTGCCGTGTGTTTTTGTGTGCTTGTCAATGTGTTGTAGATATTGCCCATATTCTGGTGTACTTTTACTTCAGATTATGTGTTCCTGAGTGACCACGTTCATCATGTGTTCCATATGTTTACCTGCTCAGTTTTACATTTAACCAAATGTTCTTACATTTGGCCTACATGTTCATATTAAGAGAAGCATACTGTGCATCATTGTATGAAAGATAGCTTGACTCGGATTTTTCCCACAAGCAAAACCAACTTAGGTAGGCCTACAACATGTATCATACTTTTTCAGGGGGTGATTTGTCAGGAAAAATCCTGATTTAAGGATTTTTTTTCCTCACTTTGCCTGCACAAAAGTATAGTGAGTTGTGTGATTTTCAGGATTTTTTGCGGCTATGTTTCTAGGATTTGTTATGTTAGTACAATCACAGCCCTGCTTTTTGTAGCATACCGAAACAAGTATCTTTACAGATGGTGCTGGTACCAGAAACATACCATCACAATGTTTCCTCCTGAAATGCTGTATTTATCCTGAAAAGTAAGAAGAGTAAAACTAATGGCCCAAAACAATTTTTGTAAAGATAGATAAAGATAAATAAAGATTATAAAGATAAATAAAAACGGTGACAAGATTTTGAAAATACTGTTGGCATTTTCACTGTTTTCTCAAAAAAGTGGGCACCGTATGGGACTGAAAATTTCACAGATGACTGTTACTGTATCTTCCTTGATATTTTTGCCCATGAATCTGCATTTCTTTTACAAAGTTCAAAACATGATGTTACCTTTATGTAGTATGAGAGCTTGAACTGCTTGCTTAGAAGAGAAAAGGACAATTTTCATGGAGTGAAGGCCACCTCTGTATGAAGAATAATTGAAAGTGGAGAAGTTGAAGGCAGTGACAATGGGTTTTATTTTTTAAAGGTAGTATCATACTTTGGTTTTTGTCAAAGAAATGCAGATTCATGGCCACAAATATCGAGGAAGATGCATGTACAGTAACAGTTATCTGTGAAAATTACAGTCGCACCGGTGCCCACTTTTTGAGAAGTGAACAACGGCCACAGTATTTTTAGAATCTTTCCTCAGTTATTTTTTATCTTTAAAAGATCAAAATTGGTCATTGGTTTGACTCTTTTCTGGATAAATACAGCATTTAAGGCAGACAAAGATTAACGGTATATTTCTACCATCATCATCTTTATACCCTGTACCGGTAAGTCATAGGCAAATCTGTGAATATTTCTGTTTGCGGGTATTCTACCAAAGTATGATAGTAATGTACCTTAAAAACTGTTAAGCAGTAAGCAGTCCAATGCTTGTTCCTTCATAACCTACATATTTAACCTAGTTCACCCATTGCACTTACTTACTGCTTGTTACATGTGCATGATTTGTGTGTACTACTGTATTTATTCACTATTATTTGAGAGAAACATTGAAAAGCAGTCACTGAAACAGAATTTGATCGAAGGAAAGGTACTTTTTGTGATTTAAGTGAGTACCGAAAACTAGGTGATTTTTTTTCTGAGCCTGTCTAAAGTTCCAAACCTCTCGCGCCATCCCCCTCCCCCTCGAGACCCATAACAGGAAATAATACGTGCAAGATGCTCACTCAACATCTGAAGATCATCGAAGTCTTGGCACCACTTGATGTGGTGGGTGGTGGTTCTTTTTTTGGCATTTCAGTCTACTGCCCTCTTGTGGGCAAAGAGTGACAGGTTGTTTGTCTGGTGAAGCATGTTTTAGAGGCTTCGTCCTTGTTCATTGATGGGAAACAATTTGGGAAAGGACTGTTCCTGGGCAAGTGATATAAAATTGGTAAGCTTAAATAAGTTTACAAGTACATTATTACATTTATATTTGCACAACTGAAGCACCTTTGAACTTGGCGGAAATTAGTTTTGCATTTTATTGGTTTTGTTTCAAAAATTGACATTTTAAAAGGTGGCCGGCATTAATGATTATTCAAAATTAAACAAAAGAAAGATTGAAGCAAAAGTGGTTGTGATAGATTAACAGTTTATTTACCAAAATAATAAGGAATTGAAACATAAAATCCTCAGAGCTAGGAGGGCCTGACTTTCAATCTTACAGTAGCAGTATTTTTATACACCGATCCGATGGCACGACCATGGAGGTAGGAAACACCTGCCATTACTGCAGTGTCCACGCCTGCCTTTTGTCCGGCAACAAAATAATTTACATCCGCTGCGGCTCTATACTGCAGGGTGTATGCCCTCTAATCATGGGACATATACCCTGCAATTATAGAGTGCGGCGGAGCATAAATTCTTTGTTGCCGGACAAAAGTCAGGCGAGGACACTGCAGTAATGGTGGACAGTATATTGTGCCATCAGATCAGTCTATAAGCTAGGAATGCCTGATGTTTAAGTTCTACAGGATCGACCTTTGAGAAAGATGAGAAAGTGGTTCTAACACCGAGCAAAAACAAAAAGTAGTCAAAATAATATAGTAATGAGAATGAGAATGTATTCAAACAAAACATTGTTGAACAATAACAGTGATTAATTTCTAATACTAATGATTTCAGGCAGTTGTATATTTGACCCTTCATGGTCAGCGGTTAGCTCGTTGTGTTGTCAACATCTCCCAGTGTGTCCCCGTGGTTGTCTGAAGTCTCTTGACACAATAAGCAGGTGTTGCTGATAAGCACGATGACAAGACAATGCCTTTCCCCCTGACGAAGCTGGTTTCTGATGGGTGGCATGCTCACCTCACAAAATAACGTGTGACTCAGCAAACCTTCTCGCTTCCAGGTACTGTACTTGCTTGTTTTTTTGTGGGTTTGTTTTTTGGGGTGTCCTTTTACGTAAATCGTCTATTTTGCTGTATCAGATTAAGTCTGCTGACATGTCGCCTGTTGCATGTAAAATAATACATGTACATTTACATGCAGTAGACATTAAAGTAACACAAGTTGACACACGATTGCATGGTACCTTTCAACTTTCATGTTTCACCAAGACGTATACGGTAGTCAGTAACCCGCAGTAAATCTGTGATGGAATTGTCAGCACATTGACTATCAGCTGGTACTCTGTTAAAGACATGTCTGCTATTGCTTGACCCTGAATTGTTGGTAGAAGTCATGTCAACAAAAAAGGTTGTTCACATCTGGGGTTGATTTTGGTGTCTCAGTGGCAGTAGCATGTCTGAATGAGTCGCAGGTTTAAATTAAAGAGATTAATACTGTGCAGCTCTTGCAGTCTCTCATTTGTCTAATAATATATGCGACATCTTAAGGGTCTCCAAGGCAATGAGCAGGAGCCAGTAGCATAGAGATGCTTTTAAAAGCACAAAAAACCTGCTTACCGGGGTAAGCACAAAACACTTTTGATAAAATCAGGGGCCAATTTCATAGAGCTGCTTAATCACCAAACTGTGCTTACTGCACCAAAAACCTTGGTAAATAAAATCAATATAAAAGCCGAAACTCCTTGTGAATGCTACGCTCAGCAAACAATGGCCGAATACAATTCAAAAGCAGTAAACATCACATGAAAATTTGGTTGGTAATCCTCTTTGATCAAGGAAGGCTTTTCATGCTTCAGCTCTATGAAATTGGCCCCAGGTCCCTGCCAAAACCCCCTTAAAATGAATGTTGTGTTTAGATAGGTGAACAGTATCTGGATACAAGTTCAAAGCAATCAACTTCTCATCATAATAATTTGGTTGGACATACTGTTTTCACTCGGAAAGAAATTTAAGCTGGAGCAAGCTTTTGTGCTGAACTTGAGCAGCTCTATGAAATTATGGCTTGAGCTTAATATAGGCAGTCATCTTTGTGAAGTTCTGTCCTGCATTGCTGTGCATTAGCATGTGTCTGGTGATAGCTTTATGATTCTGACATTTTCTGAGGTTTAAGAGGGACCTCAAAATCCTGCACATGCCTTGTTAGACCTAGGGACTGTCTGCCGAAATCATTTTGTGGATAGACTAGAGGAAATCCCGGGCCTTAATTTTTTTTCTGGTACGATCCAGTGCAACGAGCGTGCTGCACATGGGCGTAGGTCTTTCATTAAGTGTCAAGTCACCTATAAGTATCTAAATCCACAGATGTGTCATTTTGTACAAAATTTGCAGTTGTCCGTGTCTGTCTTGTCGTGCACATGGTCCTGGAAATTGCTTAAGCCCCCATCTGCCTGATTTGATTAATCAGACTGCTAACTGCAACCCAACCTCCTGGAGAGCAAGTGCACACATAGTTGCACACGGAGTCGGCAATGTCAGCGATGCTGACAGCATTTTCTGTATCATGTTTTATCTTTGTGAATATTGTTTAGCCTCTCACTGGTGGTTAAGGAAACGGAGGCTCAAGCTCAGGCTCTGGTTCCATTTCGTGAATCCATTCTAAAATTACGGGTATCAAAATAGAGGCTTGTTGTTTTTATCCAGAAATTAGTAAAACATTTACGGAAAACAGTTTTGATCTTGGGGTAAGAGAAAAACCATTCTTGATGTTTTTTTTTTATTAGAAAAATTTAGTCGGTTTTTCGCTATTTTCTCGTTACTCAGATGCGTGATTGAGATCAAATTTTCACAGGTGTGTTATTACATGTTCATGTTGTATTTAAAGTAGACAAAGTGTGAGTGCTGTTTTGTGACCTTTACCAATCATGTATTATACCTTTAACATCGGTGCCGGAAACAGTTACAAAACATGTCAAATTTTGACAGAACAGATTAGTAGGCCTATCACTTCATATGCTTTAAATACAGACTCCATAGTCATCAGCATATGATACTGCTTTATGATCGGCATAACAGGTTTTTTGGACATCAGGGTCTGCCAGCAAGGCACCATATGAAGGCAAAACAGCTAGGCTTGCCCCTGCAGTGCAAAAACCTTCTATTTGTAAATCCAACTGTATTCAGTTAGAGACGAAGATTTGCCCCTCTTTGAGGTAAAGGTTTGGTCAAGTCACGGCACTATCTGACTGACACTTGACGAGTGACCTTGTCCAAGTTTGGATGACCGTGACTGGACAAAAGTGCATTCATGTCGTCAGGTCGTGATATTTCCTTGCAAGTGATCAAATGCAGGAATAATATTTTGAACTACTTGTCAGAAATCCAAATCGTGGCAGTTCCGACATCCTGTTTCAGTGCAGCGAAGCCTGGCAGCTGATAACGTAACACTTATTGTGGCGGGCTTGTTTATATTCCGCACACAGATCAATCCATGCGCGCTTTTTATCATAACTGGAAGCCAGTACGGGGTCAAGGCACAGTGTGTGACCTCTTAAAACCGAAAATAAAACCGATCAGTTTTAACTGCAAACATGGCAAACGGTAAAATGCTATATGAACGAAACAGAGTTTTTACAACTTAATTACCCCCCGCGGTTGGTTGCGGGGCGGTTTAACTCAATTGGTTTTAAATAAAAGGCTGTCTGAACGTACCCATAAGACCATTGATTATGCTGCTGAGGCTATTGGCCTTTCTGACATTGTGTCTCGATCAGGGGCTGATTTCACTAATGCTTTGCGATCATTGCTAAAGCCAAAATCTATTGCTATTTAAATGGAAAATTGCTATGCAAAGTAGCGAACGATTTTCCGTTTAGTGATGGATTTGGGCTTTAACGATGACCGCAAAGCGTTAGTGACATCTGCCCTAGGGACTGAAATGGCATGGCTAGTGCATCTTGATTTTACGCATTTCCAAGGATAAGGCATTGTCATCTTCATTATCTCTTGCTCATGGCTGGATTATTTTCAGCAAGAGTTTCACTTGGATGAGCAACAATGACTTGATTGTTGTCCCTTTATCCCGCTATGGTCCTGAGCAGTCATTGAACCTAGACATCTATGCAGCTATAGCGTAGCATGGCCGGCCGGCCGGCCTCCATTATGACATTGACAGTGTTTCTGCCCTATTGCCCCTGGGGATCTCACGCCCCATTGTTCGGCACAAAAATAAAAAAAAATGTGAAGTAGCTGTGACCTTTTCAGCGTATCGCCCTGGGGATTTGGCAGGTGCTGTAAGCTCTGTACTGACCTTGCAGCTTGTGCATTCTGCAGCAGAATGCAAGGTGTATGGACTGTCGGTGATTCACTTGTATCTGTAAGATCACAGGTACATTATCTCGTTATAAAGTTTTTGCAAACAGCTTAAGCTGCTGTAAGTCAACCACATTTTTTTTTGTTCGATGTAAAAGGAGAATTGGGTGGTGTGACATATTTCACTTTCTAGATACTTGCAGACGTTTCATGAGACAAAAATGGTCATATCTTTGATAATAGATGCAACTTGAACGTGGACATGGATTACATAAGAAGTAATACCCTTGCATTTATCTGGACAGGGGGCCAACTAACCACCCTCCCCCTCCCCTCAATCTGTGTGCATGCATGTATAGCCTAATAGCTGGTATTCTTTTCCAGGGTTGCCGGTGGCAACCCTTGCCTTGATGCCTCCTTAAATCATGCTTCCTGTTTGAAACTTGCAGTTGGTGATGAGTCATGCCGGCGGTTGAGATCAGCTGATGTCAAGGCCTTGTACATATATACTCTAGACTTTGCTGATCCTCCTTGAAAAAAATAACCCAAATCGACAGCATGCAGGAAAAAAAAATGAAAATTTGGGAACAATTTTTGTGACTGTCTATTACCAGCACAGAAGTATCATCGCATGTAGAATCAAGTACATATCAATTCATTTCATGTGTGTTCGGAGCACACTGTAAGTTGAAAGATTTGTTATGAAAAAAATGTTACATTCGTAAGCCTGACATGCCTGATCTATCAAACTCTCATCATTTTCTCTGTTCTACTTCTACCGAATGTCTTTGTCAAACAATGTTTGGAGTATATATAGCAGGGCCTGATGTGTTTGGATCCTTGCAGGATCTTTATCCAAAGGCTCCAAGCATTTTCTAAATTTCAGGTCATTATTTTGGTTGATGAGCAGTTTATTACATAATGTATCCAATAATGTAAATGTCCGTAACCGTGTATATATTACTCTGCAGTCAAAATGCCTGTTAGACAGTTCTGTACCCATCTTCCTTTGATGTCACAGTCAGGGGGTTTGTGTATGACAAGTTGCAGAAATGCAGACTTTCAATTCAATTCAATTCAATTCAATTCCATAATAACATTTATTTAACAACAATACAAGTCAGGTTTGATAACCTAAGGCGAATGTAAGTACCGAAGAATAATACGCATGAGGACTGAACAAATTGAAAATACACAAATCAATTATACATGTACTTTAAGAAGCTGAAATTTCGGTTCTGACATTGTCTGTCTGAATTATTTGGCTTGGGCTTGCTCTTGTCCACACACCCATTATAGTCACTACAGTCTGTTTCCATACAATTCTGTGTATAAAGCAACTTATAAACCAATTTTCAATCCCCTCCCCCATAGAATTCTAAGAAATTCACTACCATTTAACGTCTGGCTTCTAGAATTAATCCATAGGTGTGATAGAATTTCACCGTGAAAAGCATTTGTTTGTGAATCCCTCAAGTTTATGACTTCCTGACTGCGATGAAAGTTGGCACAGCCACTGTGGATGGCTTTTTGCCTTGGTACTTGCACGTCAAGGAGTAATATACGGTACACAGTCATGGAGGAGCTAGTTTCTTCTCCTAAATGGAGATATTCTCTTAATGATTGAGCGTTACAGGAAATGCACACAGCCCGTAGGTCGTGGATCAATATGTGACATGCACGTGGTGATCAATGCCGCTTTTACAATCCCCAAAACACGGAGATTTCGTGTTGGACTTGTTTTTGTCCGATTGCTCATCAGCAGCTTAATACGTCATTGTCCATTATCTAATTGAAGCATCCTATGTGGCATTCACACTTGATACCTAAAGTGTCCTCATCGGAATTTAAGTTTCAGTTTACATGTCTCACATTTCTTCCCCTGGAATTTGGGTTTAATTCTTTCATTTTCCCTTGAGACATTTTGGCTTTTTTTTTTTAACCCTTCTCAATATCATATTTCTATAAATTCTACAATTTTGAATTTGTTAAAATATTTCATCGAATAACCTCATGGGAAACTGACTGAACTTTAAGTCATTGAAAAGGTGGACAAAGAATAATTGACTGGAGTGGGATTTGAACCAGCGATTTCCTGAATACCGTACAGGTATTCAGGAGGTCGCTGATTCGAATCCCGCTGCAGTAAAAATATTTTGCTTTAAAAAAGACATACGCCCACCTGTTGCATTTTTTGTCTGTTGCTGTCATCAAAAGTGCATGTACGACCGCCTTTTAGCTGTGTAATGGGGAGCAAGCATTCTCTAAAAAAACACTCTTTGTTTAGTACACGATGCCCTTTTGTCTTCTTTTCTTCAATATTTTTTACTGACAGTCTTGTAAAATGGCCTCCCGTCTTGTAGTAAAGTTTGACACGACTAGTACAGATATATCTATTATAGTTTTTTTTTTATTATACTGTATGCACTGACTTTTAATTATCCCAACTATCAGTGATGGAAATTGATAAGTGAATTTGGCCCCCACAATGCCTATTAAAGAATCGTCATATGCACTGGGATACCTCTGTAATACTTGGTTGGTGAAGGTCACACTATCACTACGTCTGACGTGCATCATGTACAAAAATAACACCCACCACTGAGCTGGGGTGCGTTCCGCTTACGCGAACGTTGCCAACGAACGCCAACGTTTGCAAACAATTTCGGGTGGAACGAGTTGTGCGCCGCCAACGTTGGCGGGCGTTAGCAACAATCCGCGAACATATTTCTGAGATGTTCGCAGATCATTTAAAAATGGCCGATACTTCCAAGATGGCGGAAAAGTAAGCAGACGACGAATTGTTTTTATGACGAAAGTAAAAGGAAGTAGGCCTAGAAAGTTAAGATTGAACATTTAATATTGCAATCTCCTCAATTATTTGGGATGCTGCAAGCCATACAATATCATAACTACTGTCACTAGTGTCACGACTGGATGCCGCCATTTTGACGTTGTGTTGCCCGCGCGCTCTTAATCGGTTCCGGTTGTACGCAAACGTTGCCGCTAACGTTGAGACATGTTCGCGCAAGCGGAACGCAGCCCTATTCAGCCCTTTTGTGTTGGCAGTATCCCAAATTGGCGTCCATGTTTGCTCAGTTTTTGTGTGTGAAAAGTCATGAAACAACTTGAGCTGTATCATCTAAGTAGTATGCTATTTCTCACGTTAACTACAGCATTGTTAAATGTTAATGATGCAAGTGTCTTTACTGTATGTTGGGATTTTAGCAGCATATGTGTGTGATTTCATGGCCTTTTGGCTGAACTGAATAAACTGTTCTCCCATGTATTTCTGCCAGCATTTTGCAGCTTCACAAAGTTGACCCTAATAAGTTGTGTTAGACAAAGAAGAAATCCCCGAACCTAATCATTTCTCATGTTTCTGGACCCCAAATTGTCTCATTTTTTTCTCCTCCGCTGCTAAGAATAACACTTTTTTTTCACGGTTGACCCCAAACCAGACAGTTCATGTACTTATCCCGGGTCGTAATCTGGAATGATCGACTGTCCGCCCCTTAAGTAGAGCCCTGCACCACACCCACTACCGGCCCTCCTATCCTGACTGCTAAATGGAGCAGTGAGTGAATAATTCAAGACGTTGGAGAGACCCTGATGTTATGCACGCTCCGATAAGGGCTGAACAGAATATAAGGACTTCATTTTTCCCTTCTCAGTATCAAGTTTACCAGAATTGATAAAAGTGGCAAATCTAATTTTTTGTTTTTTTATATAATTAGTTGGCATGATTCAATGCAATATAAACGAAATGAAGAATTGAAATAAAAAGTAGATCAAAGGCCACTGAGTTATTTAGGAATTTTAGTTGGCCCCCATACATGCTTGCTGTACATAACCCAAGCATTAAAGGTATAATACATGATTGGTAAATGTCACAGAACAGCGCTCACACTAACTTTGTCTGATCAAACATGTACATGAAATGATAAGCCTGTGAAAATTTGAGCTCAATTGGACATCTGAGTCATGAGAAAACCTGTCTCAATTTTTCTTATAAAACATAAAGTATGGTTTTGATCTTTATACCCCGAGATCAAATTTGTTTTCGGTCTTTGTTTGACTAATTTCTGGATAAATACACCATTTCAGATGGTAATATTTTAACGGTATGTTTCTACCAGCACCATCTTCATACCCTTTAATAAGTTAGACGTAAATCTGTAAAGCTCAAGAAATGATTTTCACTTCCAATTAATTGCTCAAGCATGTCAAGGAACAAGTCCACTGATGACATACAGTCAAAATACAAATCCCGTCCTCAAACAAATTGACCCGTTCTTGGATGTTTTGTCCGTGTGGAAATAAAGATTGGAACATTTGATGGTGTTATGTAATTAAAGTGCCAAAGTGACATATTCTCAGGACTCTCAGCCTCACTGGTTCATTGCAGATTCAGTCTGCTCATACCATAGCCTTTGTAAATTGGTCGGTTTATAACTATCGGGAATTGTTCAGCGACATTCTGTTAACAAAGTGCAGACTTCTTTTCTCTCTCTCTCTCTCGTTTTTTTTTCTTCGTTTCATGTCACCAAGCATTACAGTCACTCTAAGGTGACATGGCAGGACATGGTATCACCCGTGTGCATGACCGTTGCATAATCATACCCGTCGACGCGAAAGAGTGGACCCTTGTCTCGGCCAATTTCCCTATTGGTGGTTGCGGCTTTCCAGCCTTCTTCGCTCAGCTTGAATCCTGTGCCGGCCCGGCCGGCGAGCCGCGTCATTCACGATTGGTTCTCTTCGGTACGCGGCCGCTGCTCAGTACACGTCTTTCCCCATCAAGGGCAAGGCACTAACAATATGATAAGTACTAATCCAATGTAGATACAGGGTATTCGATCCTTCAGCACACCGCACCGGCTGTTGTCACTTAAAGGATTCAGAGGAAATGAGCTGAAGCCAGAGACAGTTGCCAGGATCGCGCGGAGCGGCTGAAACCACAAAGTCTCCAAAGGGGTCACATTTTCAGTTTTGGATTCCTTGGGTCTTGAAATAGGACACCCCCTTGTTCCCTATAGGGAGGAGGTGGGTGGGGAAGGGGGCTTGGTAGCTGAGGGACACTTGGAGGAGCTTGAGGAAAAACTCTCGCTAGAGAGAAAATTGGCAAAGTTTTGGAAAAGTAATGTCTAAACTTAAATTGGAGTCTGAGCCAGTCTTGGAAGTGTCTATTATTATAGCGGCTTGAACGGTGCATGGCCTGCAAAGATCATTGCTCTCCATGGCAATGTACTTGGGAAGAGTGAGACTTGAGGCCTTTCTCAAAGCTCGGCTCAGGCTCAGGCTTTTGTCATCCATGTCCTGAAAATATCTATAGGTTGTGGTTTTTCATTGAAGCTGAAGCTATTGTTTTTCTTTTCAAACCGAGAATCTTCTTCCGAACCGCAGCCAAAAGCCTCTATTTTGATACCAGTAATTTTAGAATGAATTCAGCAAATGAGCTGTGTCGACTCGATTCCTCCTTATTGTCCATTATATAGCCTTATGGCCCAGGCTCCAGATCATACATCATCTTCATCCAAAAGCTTCAAGTATAGGTACAGGTGTAACCTTTTTGTATTGAAGTTCAATCTTTGTTCAATTCAAAACATCTCCATTTTATGAAAACCATAACCAAAAAGGCTTCTAGCTGCAGAGCAGTAGAGATTGAGGTGAGGTTTGGAAAAAGCAGTTGAGTTATTTCATCTATTGTCTAACTGGGTGTTTACTCTTTGCTCCAACCCGTCTCTGGTTAATGCTGAACTGATGTCGGACTTGAAGGACTCAAAGAGACCAGACAATCACTTTTATCATGGTGCTTGCTGGTCCAACTAACAATGTACCTGCATGTGGATTGTGCACAGTGTAGGACTTTGGCTTTCCCCCAGCTCAAGTGTGTCACTTGTCTTGAGCGGCAAGATACTGTGCCATGCATGCTAACTAGGCTGCGCACAGAACCAGTAAAGTCGATGAGGAGGCTAGTTGTTGACATTTGTATTCATCTATCCGGGGAGCTTCAACTATATGGGGTAATGCCTAGATGTAAAATGAAATGATGCCCTCCATATTGCTAATGTGTCAGTATTTTAGGGTGTTGGACTGTGCATGATGGATGCCCGTAGGCTGTGTAGTAGTTTGAAGTCAAGCTCATGTGTTTAGAACCTCTTACACATAATTATGCCTCCTATGGTATTCAATACATGTACCGGCCGGTACATGTACAGTGTATTGCATGTTTGTGCAATTTTTCTACAAGAATTCAAATTTCCAGTTGACCTCAGTAAGTTTGGTGGCCTACCATCACAACTACATTGGCTACAACTTGAATTTACATACTATGCTGTTGGCTTAAGCTGCCATAGACCTCTGTGTAATAATTACAAGCCGTAGCCTGTTAATTCAGACAGATCCTCACTGCACCTCTGTCTGGGATCCCATGTTAAGTAACACATCAGCAATGCTTTCATGTCAACAGGAACCAGCCTAATACCCAAATGTGAGAGTCTGCACACCTCTTCCTGTGTTTGTACACTCCCAGTTGCTCCAGTTACAGACACTAGACCCTGTATTTCCTTCACCTTTAGACTGTGTCCCTGGGCATGGACTATAGCTGCATATGATCAGACAGCTAGGCCCTGAATGGACGGATTCATCATATTTCACATGTATACTCAAATTGTTTTTGCCCAATCACAGCACGCAGTGACTTATGTCCAAAATAATTGCATGCATATGTCTGATAATTGTGCACGCATGTATAATGAAGTAGACATTGTTTAGTATAATCCTTTTGTATCGATCGAACTGGGTTTTTCAAATGTCTTTTGAATTTTGCATTGTTTCTTGGGCATTGTTTCTTGGGCAATGTTTCTTGGGCATTGTTTCTTGGGCATTGTTTCTTGGGCATTGTTTCTTGCGCATTGTTTCTTGCGCATTGTTTCTTGCGCATTGTTTCTTGGGCATTGTTTCTTGGGCATTGTTATAAACATATGGATACATATGTGCATTGTGCAAGTCCACAAAATGTTGCAGGAAGCTGCATTTTGGAAATTTTCTTGCTCCAAAACCCACAATGTGTTTGTCAGTTGAGGTTGGCATACGACATAATGCTTATATGCAACACTAATATTTACTCTGATGGACCCATCCCTGCCATGTGTTTCAAATTAAGACCTGCACTCCATATTTTGACAAGCCAGAAGTCATACTGTGTATTTGGCGTAGTATTGCCTTTATCTCTTTTCCTCTAGCCATAGATCAAAACATGACTAAGAAACAGCTCCTATACCACCGAGCTGATAAAAAACAGAATCAAAGTACAAAATATTGTCACACCACCACCCTTCCCCTCTCCCCCATCCCCCTCCCCCTCTCCCCCACCCCCCTCCCCCTCTCCCACCAGCACCACCCTGGTGTTATTTTCAGCTCAGCTTGTGACTAACGTTGTTTTGGGTGTGGCAGGATATTAACTGTCCTTGGCAAGGTTTTTTTTCTGTTTATAAAAGTTCACATACCATACATATTGAGTTTTGTTTGTTTGTTTGTTTTTTCTCAAGCTGCATTGTTCATGGTCAGTCTTGACACATCTTGGGAATTCTTTCAAGTGTTTTAAGCCAGTAATAAAACACTAAGCTCTTCAGAGATTTGAATTCTTACTACTAGAGTTGCAACTTTTCAGATTTGTATCTGAAATGAGGTTTGTTTTTCTTTATTTTTCACCCCAATTCCGATTTTTGTCCCCTTCAAATGTTTTGAATTGTACAACTTATTTTCAAGTCTCCTTTGATGATGTTCACTTATCTTCTGTGGCACTGCCTTGAATCGTTCTGTGTGTCTACACACAGCGCATAAATGACTATCTAGCTATAACACATACAATCATTTTTAGATTTTTTGGAATAGGCCAGTTGCATCTCTATGCTACTTATAAACCCTAATTAGAAAAACAATCTTACAATAGCTTGTCTCTTTCAATTTGGTCTTTATACCCGGCCAAAGTTCAATGAACTTGGAAGCGTAGCTTTTTTGATGGCTGCTTTGAAATTGGAAACATGTATTGATGATCAGATACGATTTTGCTAATTTTAGCAACTGCCCTGGTTAACTTAGAGACTACCAGACTGCATGGCCATAGGTATAGCTAACCATAGGTAGGAAAAGACCTCCATGAGCTAACTAACAATTACCAGGCTACAATGTGAACTGACTGGACTAGTTTGAACTTGAAGTCATTGAAAAGCGAGAACAAACAAATTATGATTAGAGCGGGATTCGAACTAGCCAACTCCGAACAAATATAGTTGTCTATTAGGGACACCACCAACATATGGCTGGGTAGTTCAGTTGGTAAGATAGTATTCCGGAGGTCGCTGGTTCGAATCCCACTCCCAGACTCCAGTCAATTTTTCTTTGTTCACTTTTCAGTTACCAGACTACATGTAGGTAGATTTAGCCATCTTGAGAAACTAGATTAGGGATATCTGGCCAGAGAAACCAAACCATCGATTGCTGACCAAAGATATCTTGCTGACAAGGGATAGCTGGTTAGTGATACCAGACTAGGGGCCGATTTCAATAACACTTTGCGATCATCGCTAAAGCCCAAATGCATCGCTAAACGGAAAATCGATCACTACTTTGCGTAGCAATTTTTCGTTTAGTGATGGATTTGGGCTTTAGCGATGATCGCAAAGTGTTTGTGAAATCGGCCCCTGGCAAATTTTGAGATACTAGACCATAGATAACTATCCACATATCTGCCAAAGTGGGGCATATGTGAAAAAAATACATTCCCAAAACTGCGGAACAGACGATATGAATTTAATGCCCACATATGATTCTTTGTGCTCAACTTTTGGAGATCCCACCCGTGATTTCCCTCGTCACACTGGGCATCCCATCAAAATGTTTAATACATGTATGAACAAGCTTAAGGCAGGACTCGCTCATTGCTACTCAGGACAACTTGAAGACTCATCCATCCATAACATGCTAACTAAAACCCATGCTGTTTGATGTGCGTGACTTGTGTGATATCCCAGGCCTCCTTGCCCCCCTCCCCCTCTACCACCCCTCTTGCCCTCCTCACCCATCCCACCTAACCCCCCCCCCTTCTGATGGATGGATGATGGAAATGGGAACAGATTACTGAGCTTAAAGTTTTGGTGTACTTCATGGGTGTTTGTCTGGGCTTGGCCTAAGGGGAATGACACTAGATCTGCAATAGATGCTACCTTGTGGATTTAGTTTGCATTGTTGTCGGTGCACTTATAGCAGACCTACATTATTAAGCAAAGCAGCCTGTATCTGTTTCTTGCATAGAGCTATATTTAAATTACTAGAGCGCTAGCTCCGTGTACAAAGTGATGCCTGCTGGGCGCATCCATGTTTGTGCACAAACCTATGGAAAACACAAAATTGTGTATGTTCAAATTTGCATATCTGCGTTGTGTTCTATACAGGTGCGTTATCGTAGCCAAATACGGCCAAGATCCTGCGCACCTTTGGTAAATGCACGTTTTATTTAGGGCCATGCGCGCACATGATCTGCACTTCAGTAACGCAATGATTGCAAGCGTCACCAAGACGCGCTACCGGTACTGTTCGCGCATACTTGCACGTTGCATATAGAGTACATGTACATTGTACACTCTACGAAAGCCATTCCAATCAAAGTTTTCTTGTTCCACAACCACGCACTAAAATTCAAAATGGCTGCAACCAGGACGGCTTCAAAGCGTCTACGCACGGAGAACGCGTAGCTAGCACTCTAGTAATTTTAATATAGCTCTATGGTTTCTTGTTACTTCAAGTTCAAGGCTTCATACAGTGCCCACTTTTTGAGAAAACAGTGAAAAAGTACAGTATTTCTAAAGTCTTTTTACCATTATTTGTTTATCTTTAAATGAATAAAATTGTTTTTGGTCATTGGTTTGACTCTTTTCAGGATAAATACAGCATTTCAGGCAGAAAAATGTTAACAGTATGTTTCTACCGTCACCATTTTTATACCCTGTAAATTATAGGTAAATCTGTGAGGATTTTTGTTTTGGTATGATACCAAAGTATGATAGTACCTTTAAGAATGTAAAGCTGTAAAATACTAAAAGTCCTGAGATATGCGAAATGGATTCTGCATGTCAGTCCTGATACTGTGTGACACACAAACGGTTGCCCTTCTTTGTTGTCCAACAAGAACTTTAATCAGGTGTGTCTCCAACCCCCTGTCCCCTCCCCTTGTTTCAAGGCCCCCCCTCCCCTTCCCGTCCCTAGCTCTATCCAGTTCCACCCCTCCCTCTCAAGGTCCCAGGGTCCCTTATCCCTTTACCCCTATCAGCTTCAGCTGATTCAAACAGGAAGCCCACCACTCTGTAACTGCATTTAGCATAATAAATTTCCCAGTCTAAAAAAAGTTTAGGGGCTAGCTAGCTACATGTAGCTAGCTCGGGCTTATAAATATTCGGTGCCCATCTGTGGCTGTTGTGTGTGTACGTGTACATGTAATGTACATGTTCATGTGTGTATATATACGTCAGTTGTTCGTAGGTGCCTGGCCATGTGCGAGTGAGTGGTTCGTCGGTGCTACATGTTAGTTCTAACCCTCTGAAGTTCTATGTGGGGTATCGCCTTTACATGTGACAGCATGCTGAGTTGGATGTCCTATATCTGCCCGCGAAGGGTCACCTTTTACTACGAGCGTAAGTGGTCTTTGGTCAGTTTTCTGCTTGTTTGGTCTCAAACTTGAAGGAATTTCACATTCTTGTGCATGACGTTTCTACCGGGGACATTCAGGATTACCGATGTTTAGGTTAAATTGTCCTTTACGTTATAAGCCACTGAATCAGTAGCAATTAAGGGTGGAGGTTGTCAGACGCTACACTTTATAGACACTGATAGAGCAAGCTAGGTACAGTATCTGACTTTTGGAACTTGCATCACCTCTGCAACTCTGTGTTGACTGTGCACCCGTGGCTGCTAGAAATGTATTAAGCACTGAACCATGCTGATCATTGACAAGGAGAATTAATGAATTTTTAAGTGAAGAAGAACAATGAAATGGGATTTCTATACGTATGCATGACATGCAACATAGGCCTAGGCTATACTTCGTGCTACTGCCGTGCCAAACTCAAATATTTATACATTTTCAAGTTTTGCGTGAATATGGCTTGCAAATTGAGTTCGGCACAGCAAGCTCTTTGGCTCGACAGGGTCTGCCGCACTATTGGTATTCAGAACGGCAGTGGTGCGACACTTTTAAATTAAGCTCGGCGTTTAGCGCAACTGGCGTGCTACTGCCGTGCTATTGCTACACTCATTTGATTTAAGTTTGGCATGGCAGTAGCATGGTGTATAGTCTTGGTAATATACATAGCTCTTCTTGACCATGCTTTCTGTTGTATCTGAGCAGTCAATAAGCTTTTGCACATGTTTGAATCTGAATAGTATCTGGTACACAGACTTCTTTCATTGCACACAAAAGTTTGTTGCACCGCATCATGCGATATATGTAGCAACAGAGTCTTTAGTCTGGGAAATTCAAATTGAGGTTTTTATGTGCAATGAAAGAAGTCTGTGCACCAGATACTATTCAGATTTAATGTGCAAAAGGCTTATTGAATAATAGGGCACTTGATGAGATCATGAAATTCACTTGAATGACTACAAGTTGCTGAAGTTCTTGTCACTGTTGTAACATCTATTGACCCCGCGTTGAGACTGGGACCCCATTAATCAGAACTTTCCCCGGCAAACCCATAGTTTGTACACTGTGGGTTTGCTGGGGAAAGTCCCGATAATCAGGACTTTCCTCGATAATCAAGACCTAGTCTGAACACAGGGGATAGAGAATTCTATAGAGTAAAAACAGACTGAAGAAAGTTGTAAATGTTTGTTTGTATTTACCTACATGTAGCTCTCTTAATTGTTGCACAATTTCTTCAAAAATTCAAATTTGTTTTTTAATTGTGCAGATGTTTGGCTTTTCTTGCACAGAATTAACTGTTCATTTACATGAACTTTTGTGAGATTCCATTAACGCAGTGAAAACTTCAATTTAAACAAAAATTGAAATGATCTTAAAAAAGACACAAATTAACCACATAATTTGTTTAAACACGTTTAAATTGACAACTTAATTTCTACTAAGTAAGATTTAAGGCTATGGCGGAAAAGCATAAGGTAATTGATTTTGGGGTAACACCGTGAGACATAAATTATACTTTTTTATGAGTTGGGTGGCTCTGAAAATTAACTCCACTTTCCGACCAGTATGCCCTGGCCAGGCTTAGGAGAATGGAGATGGCCCTACTGACCGGAACGTCGAGTTAACCGGCTCTTTTCAGAGCCACACAACTCATATCAACGGTAAAAGGAGTATAATTTATGTCTTCTGATGGCCTCTTAACAATAGAAGTGACCCTGCCCGGGATTCAACTAAGATAACTTTTATCATGAGCTACATCCTGTTTGGTATGCTTTATGTAACCCAGAATGCATTCTGTTGGTGGGCCTATTGCCGATCTGTTATCTGTTTGTAGATATCCTCATGATCTGGAACCAGCTTCCAGAGAAAATCATTTACAACCAGTTCATGTCGCAACTTCCAACTAAACTTAAATGTAATATCATACTTTGGTTTTTGTCAAAGAAATGCAGAATCATAGGAAAAAATATCAAGGAAGATACAGTCACAGTCATCTGTGAAATTTTCAGTCCCATACGGTGCCCACTTTTGGAGAAAACAGTGAAAAATATTTCTTTTTTTCTCTTTTATTTTTTGATCTTTAAAAGATCAAAAATAATGTTGGTCACTGGTTTTACTCTTGTCTGGATAAATACTACATTTCAGGCAGACAAATTTTAACAGTATGTTTCTACCATCACCATCTTTATACCCTGTAAGTTACAGGTAAATCTGTGAGGATTTGTGTTTCGGTATGCTAGCTACCAAAGTATGTAAATACTTCAATAAAAAGTAGGTAAATCTGTGAAGATTTCTGATTCAGGTAGACCAAAATGTCCTGTTCTGCTACATATGTACACTTACTGATAAACTGGGAATATTTCACAATTCACCGGATGCAGTATGGGCTGTTTTAGTGTGACTAAGACCTGTAACCTTTTCGTTTCTGGATGTAACCACTTTAAGTGATGGATGAGGGGTTTTTGCTTGCACCTACATCGTCCGTTTCACGAGTTGTACATCGGGCGTGTTCAGGTGATCTTTTCCTTTCAGATGGAGGGAGATTTCGTTGCCGCAATCTCAGGGGTGGTAGGGTGGTAGGGTCAGGGAATATTGTTTGAAATGTATGTGCAGTAGTCCAACTCCACGTGGACGGAGCCATATCAGGGAGGCCATTTGTTTTGTAATCTGCTTGCCTTCATGTGACTGCATGTATAGGTCATACCATGGAGGAAGTGGTCATACTTTGTAGTTATACAAATTTATTATCAGTCTCCTGAAGACTTAGACAGACGCTTGGTATATAATAGCAGTTTCCAGCTATGATTGCCTGTATCGTGACCATTATGCCTGGCTGAAAGGTCTGAATAGTCTGTGTGCACGTTGGGTTTCCCATGAGTTTATGAATAGCATGTGTATTGCATTGACTAGTGCAGGACCCAATTTCATGGAATCCATTACCATTAAAGCAAAAATTCTTTGCTTACGAAAGCAGACTTTTTTTGGTTACGGTTAGCGTATTTCACAGAGAGTTTTCTTTCTCGCTGCGCTATTAGCAGGGCTTTTTGCAGAATGCACATTACATGTATGACAAAGTACACACGCTAGTAGAAAAAAAATCAAGGTTAATTAGCCTAGAAATTCTTTGTTAACCGATTAAGCGCCAAAAGTCTTGCTTACGGATTCCATGAAATGGATTTCCCGCGTTGCAGTGCCTGTAAGCACAAAAATAGGCTGTTAAACGGATTCCGTAAAATTGGGCCCTGAACTGCAGATTGACTATGCATGCTTATGGACCTTCAACCACTTCTATTACACAGTTACAAGTAGTTGATTGGATCTGGAGAAAAGTTCATAAAACAATGTGTAATTATTATGTATTAATTTTGGAGTGATACACAGTAATGATCCCAGTTTCTGTAAATTACAGTGTTCGCTTTTAGACCTCATGCACAATTCAGTGTAAAAGCCTCATCATGTCCTCACATTGAACAAAAAGCTTGAACTCAAAATTGAGGGCCAATTTCATGCAGCACTAAGATTGATCTTAACTTGCGAATTCATCTTAATTGCTAAGCAACATGTAATGTCACAATACAAATCACTATGGGAATACTGAACAATTCATCTTAAGATTGATCGTAGTGCTTTTTTGAAATCCATCTCTGGTCTACTAACATGCGACTGTTTCACTTTAAAAGATCAGCTGGAGGAAATGATGACAGTCATTGACAATTTCCTCTGATTACACTGGCCCCTTTATTTTAAAGGTTAACAAGTAGATCGGATCCCAACATCAAAGTCATGCAAAACTTGACTGCCGGCTTTTATTTCTATCATAGTCTATAGGTCCTTGGTGAAATTAAAGGTCTATCTTTGGGGCAGTTTGGGCAGAAATTGAGAGAAATTTGCTTTGGAATCGTTCACAATGTTAACTTGGATTTATCTGCTGTTATTTGCATTCTATTGATTTATTTGGAAAGCATTTTATTCATTCATTTATTTGTTTTTCGTATGTCAGCAGATATATGCTTTTTGCCATTCTTTTCCACTGTGAACTTTGTGTTACTCCTGGGCCCAATTTCATGGAATCCGTTACCGTTAGCAAAAATTCCTCGCTTACGGTAGCAGAATTTTTTTGGTTACGGTTAGCGTATTTCACAGAGGTGTTTTCATTCTTGCTACGCTAAGCAAGAAATTTCTCCAGACTGCGCATGCGTAAGCGAAAAATGAAAAGTGATTGTCGTCTGCTTTTAGTTAAATCACCGCGCGCCCGCTACAAAAATAATAAATACAGTCATGGCAGATAACGTTGAAAAGAAAATCATGAGAAAGGCCTCTCCCTTCACCCCAGAAATGGATGTAGCTCTGGCAACATCTTATTTGGAAGAGAAAAAAATAATCGAGGGTCCCATAAAGGGAACAACATTGACAAGGAGAGAAAAGAAAGCTGCCTGGGAGCGAGTCAGAGCCAGCGTGAATGCGTAAGATAATATTTTTTGTAAATTGATTGGCACTGAAAATAAAGGCACAACTCATTATAGTTTGTACCTCACACTGGCTTTATTTCGTCAGTTGTGTTAAAATTTTATTCAGATTTTGGTAATGTATTAACAGGTCCTGGTTTTTACAGAAAATGTCACGAAATAAGAGTACGCTCGCTTTTGGTTTAAGACATTTTTGTCTCTCCAGGGGGGCGGTAGTGGGCACCGTATTTTGCATTTTTTTTCCCTCAGGCAGATTCTTGGGGGCGCCCGATTTGACCTTTGTACTACCATGGAGGAAGGGTCAAAGTTTCTGTTTTTATGTGTTTTTTTTTTAACGTTAGAGTATTTCCATGCAATCGATGGGACGGGGAGGAGGAGTCGTGTTCAAGTTGTTACAAATGGAAGTCTAACGTTCATTCTGCTCCAAATTTATAATTATTAATGTTGATGATGTTATGCTTACGTTAGGCCTAACGTTACACCGTACATTTTTTCTTGAAAATTTGTGGCTTATGGAAATTATGCCATAACATCCATGATGTAGGCTTAAGCCTTAGGCATACTTCAATCTACCGCAAAACGTCGCTCAGTCTCAGTCATTCACATGGCTAATAATATTGGACATCCTTGATCCTCATCCTCGATTATTATTATTTATTAACCAATATAAACCATGCACTGCAGTTACTGTGATTCTACTGAGTTATTTAGCCACGTTATTGTGACCGTTCACTCACTAAAAAAAGCTAAAAGACACTAGGCCTACTTAATTAAATCCAGCATAGGGAGGAAAAATCGTTCCTTCCTCCTGAGTCCTGGGGCTGGCCGAATAGGCCTACTACTAGTAGTACTACGTACTAGGCTGGAGCCTAGGCTATCCATCTTTAACCCATTGATAAAAAAATCCCAAAATGAATGTTAAATTCAAAATTGCGCACGGCCTAGTTTAAAACTTGCGCAGGCGTCAAAATTACCCTTAACAGTAGTACTAGTACTAGCCTACTCATTTATTTTTAAATGTTAACGATTTTCAAACTTTAAAAATATTTTAAAATATTACGATTGATCAAATTTGTTAGTAAGCTAGTATTTGTGCTAGTAATGAACTGCTCCAGTTACTACTGGATCCTCTTTGTAATCGGTTCCCATTTCTCAATCTTCCCTTTCCCACATGTGTTCATCAAAAGTGTTGCAGGAGGAAATGTGAAGACGGCGGACCAGTGTCGTGACCGTCAAAGAAACATGGTCAGCGCAAGTAAGTCCATAGGCCCATGGAAGGAATCTGTGTTTATTTCTCCATGATAGGCCTTAAAGGTAGTATCATACTTTGGTAAGAGACCAAAACAAAAATGTTCACAGATTTACTTATTTAATTATAGTAATTACAATTACAGGGTATGAAGATGGTACTGGTAGAAACAAACAGTTACAATTTTTCCGCCTGAAATGGTGTATTTATCCAAAATATAGTAAAACAACGACAGAAAATCGGGCATCGTATGGGACTGGAATTTTCACAGTTGACTGTTGCTGTATCTGTCTTGATATTTTTGCCCATGAATCTGTATTTCTTTGATAAAAACCAAAGTATGATATTACCTTTAAGTAGACTAACGTTATAGCATACATTACAATAATTGTATCTCTTAAAAAGCAAAACAACAACAACAATTGGGGTGATATTTTTGACATTGAAATTTATACTTCAATTTATAGTAAAAAAATGTTTTATATAAATATCATGTATTACTATATAAGGTTGCAGTTACTAATTCTATAATTTAATATAGGTAGGCCCTAGGCCCCTCACTGATATTCAGAGTGCCACCAAATTATTATTTTTTTAAATATGGGTACTACTGGTTTAGATTCATATAAAGTATTGGGAAAAATGTGACAACAATGCTGTAACACAAACAGTAAGGTTACACTAAATTTTGTAAAAACAAAAATATGCAATACAAATTCTATGTTGTGTTATAAATACTTTTGAAATATTCATGTTGAAGGACAAATTGCACAATCTGAGTGATGCGTTCCCCATCCTTGATCAGTATTCCATCGTGATGATTTGGTATAAAGAGGTAGGGCCTACATTTACAAGGCAGATGGTTTGTTTTACTAGTGATTTACCAGATATTTATTGTTTTGTATGATGTACATTTAGTCACCAAACGGAAGGGGCAAGTGATGCAGACTGGTGGGGGGGAGGAACCATCCCCTTTGACCCAGGCACAGGACATCATGTCAGACGCTGTGTCGAAAGACAAATTGGAGGGGATTCCCCAATTTGTTGATACCTTCAAAGGTAAGTTTAAGTGTATCATTAAAAGTTTTATGATTCTAAATTTGTGAAATGTCTTATTGGTGGTCATTTTAAATAGAGATCTCAAGAAATACTTGTATACATTTCAGTTTTACATTGCAAACACTGTACTACATACCAATGACTATTATGGTTTTGTTTCATAGGTTCACTTGCCCACTCGGAGCTGGGTGCTGGAACAAAGTTTGTCGTTGGAGATGAAGGTAGGTTTACTGTATCCTAAGAAGTGGTGGACTTCCACAAGTCAATTCCTAGTGGGTGGGTTTTGCTCACCTATGTACAACTTTAGTTGTTGTTACATATGGCAGTCATGCTTTCAGAAATGTTAGGATTGTCAGCCATTAGTAGTGATATTATTTGAGCATGTTGTAAGGGAATTAATTTTTCAATTTTTTTTTGGACAGTCTTCGAATCATGGGAGGAGGCAGTGCAAAAAGTGCAACGCATTGCAGAGATGACTCCTGGAAGTGAGTGCACATTCCTGTAATAGTCTTTAAACAATCAATAAATTAATCTGTTAACCCTCATTTTATTGAGTACTTTAATACCCGATTGATGTAACAATAGGCCTGTGTCTTTATTGGTTTTTCAGCTAGTAACATGGAGTCCACCAACCCCTGTGAAGAAGCAGGTATGTGTAACCAGGAAAAATGACACACTGTGGAAATTAGACAAAAATATCAAAGGGATCAATAAGAAAAGTGGCAAGATATTCTCCCAAAAAGTGGCAAAAGGAAACATGAAATTTGCTCTCAAAACAAAATAATTTTTTTTTTATTCAATTCAACTCAAGAATAAACAAATAATTAAATCTGTCACATAATTCTTCTGACCGGACCAAAACTATGACCAACAGTAAATCCTTCAATATGTTGAGATATATATATAATGACTCTATAAATGACCAAGTTTAACCAACCTTGAAACTTTGAATAACTTAACTTGAGTTAAACCAAACTTAAAACCAACCGCTAACCAACACAGCACTTTATGAATAATCACCAAATTAATGCAATCAAGCTTAGTTACCTGAAAATACAAGAAAGGGAAGGGAAAATTAATCATCAATAATCATAACAAACATAACCATCCACAGTATTGAAAACCTCATTCATCCATATCAAACTTAAGAAACAGTATTAAATGTGGTGACCTTTCTTAAGTTCAGTACTGAATCAAACAAAGAGACCTAGCCATTCCTATACACCATATGATCAGAGTCACTGCAGGCACTGGCTTTATTGGGAGAAGTCTACAGTTGAGCCAATACAAGGGATATGCCTAATCCCTTCCCCAAACAGGACTGGGCAAGACTTCACCAAGTCAAACTAGAAGAATGCAAACTGCATGGTACCATAGGCTTAAGCTACTCTAATACTGCAGTGCACGACGTTCCTCAAAGGCTTAAACAAGTCTACTCTAGTCATAAGTTACACGAGCCAAAACCCAGAGGGTTACACCATGCTCGTATTTTGTCAATATTAAGATGCTGATAGTTTTTCCTGTTATCTTTATTTTAGCCACGTGTTCATCTCCAATGAATGATGAGGCTCAATGCAGGATGGGTTCTGATGCCGATTATCTTTGTTCAGCAGGTACAATTGGATATTTTAATCAAATGAGTTACTCGGAGCACTTCTTTATGAATGCTCCATTGGACATTTAATATCACAGTATTGAAAAGTGAACTGGAAAACATTGACTGGAGCGTGATTCGAACCGGTGACCTCCTGAATACCGTACAGGCGCTCTACCAACTGAGCCATCCAGCCATACGTTGGTGGTGACCCAGGCGCAGTTCTATGGGGGGGCTACCCCCCCCCCAAAAAAAAAAATGCAAGTGAAAAAAAAATTCTTCTCGCTTTGTGTGGCCTATAATGTGCATGTTTTTCGACCCCTAATAAGACATAGCAGAAGCTAGTGTTAGAAAAACCCAAAATATTGGGTCTTCTAGCCCCCCCCCCCCCCCAAAAAAAATTATTGCCCTTCTAGCCCCCAAAATATTTTGGCTCTAGAATCGCGCCTGTGGTGACCCCAACAGTCAATTATTTTTGTTTGTTTGGCAGTCAGAAGCCATGAAACTATGTTCACACTGCCATACCCCAAGGATCATTTCACAGATAAGCGCAGCAATGCTGCAACCTGGGAACAGTACATGGGGGATCACTCAAAGAGGATACGGCTTTTTAATTAATATAATCATCGAATACCCACACAAATTATCGCAATATTAATATGATTGTTTTTTTATGCTGTTTCTCTGTAGTACCAGGACCATCCGCTGAACAAAAGGCAGATGCTTGCCCCAAGAATAAAAAGGGTAAGAATATGGAGGCATCAACCATGGAGGTTTTGTACATGAAGAGGAAGTTGGAAATTTTGGAAGAAGAACTTGTAATCAAGAGGAAGGTGATGGCAGCTCAAGAGAGATACTATGACGCCAAGACAGCAGTTCTTCTTAAGTCACTAAATTGAGTTTTGTTTTGTTTTAATTATTCTTAATATGCAAATTTTTTAAGGTAGGACTTTATACCAAACTTTTCATTGTATTAATTTCATGCTCTGTCTTCCCTCAGGTGTCTTTTGATGGTGTTGTTTTGCTGAGTTTGGAAGTCCTTGTATGGTGGGTGCATGTGGCTCCAGATCTCTATTTCTTTATACATGTGTGTACATTGAAAAGTGAACGAAGAAAAATTGACTGGAGCGGTTTCTTAGGCACCTACCACTGAAATACCGTACTGGCACCCTCCCAACTGAGCTATCCAGTCCTGCATGTATATTGGCAGTGTCCCTTATAGTAAATTATCTTTGATCATTTCGTAGTCAGAAGCCATGAAACCATTTACATACCACTGTATCCACACTATATCCGCTATCATGTGAGTTGTTTCATGGCTTCTGACTGCCAAATGACAATGAAAGATAATTGACTATTTGGGAGACTGCCAATATACATACTGGGATATATTGGTATTGGCTCAGTTGGTAGAGTGTGGGTGTGGTATTCAAGTGGTCACTGGTTCCAGTCAATTTTTCTTGGTTCACTTTTCAATTACTTAAAATTAATCCAGTTTCCCTTGTGGTTATTTAATGTTACTTTACCTCATAAATATTCATGACCTTAAGTTAATGAAAGCTCACAAACACAAACATTTTGCTGCACTTACTGATACCTATATCAAATATCATATTGATATTATATATCATAGGTATCATAGTAAAACAAATATCACATGGTTTATTTATTATGGACAGTCGATTCTTGCTTCCCTCAGGGATTTGATATACTAGTGCAATCACTCAATTTCTTTGGTTCCTGGCATCCAACATTGCTTGGGCTAACTGGTTTCTGAGGGCCTTGCCAAGTGCTGCATTTGTATTATGGCCTTCGTATTGCCACTGCAGGTTACTGTCTGGCTGCAGCTCGTTGTCCACGTTAATGTCTGGCATCAGATCACCTAAATGCAAAAGCAACATTGTATTCTTTTACAAAGCATAATGTAAGAGCCATTGTTTTAGAAACAGTCATCTTAGAGTCTAGGAAAAAGAAAAATTGATCGCCTGTACGGTGTTCAGGAGGTCGCCGGTTCGAATCCTGCTCCAGTCAATTTTTCTTTGTTCACTTTTCAATGACATTAAATTCAGTAAGTTTCCCTTGTGGTAATTTGATGATTAAATAGATTTTACTCACCCTCATCAATACCATAGTTATGCAAGAGACAACATGCAAGGATTTCCCTCGCTGCCTTTGTCATTGACCTCACTCTTGTTCCTGTTTTCATCAATGCAAATCGACGCTTGGCAATTCCAAAGGTTTGCTCAATGAGGGATCTGTTATGTGAAATGGTACAAACATAGATACAATGACAATGAAGTTACGGCAATTAAATAAATGTTGAGGTGAAATTAAACTTATTCAATTTTACTTCAATAATACCTTGTGACAGCATGGCGTGTGTTGTATAGCACTTCTGCTTCAGTGTTGGGGTCATGGTATGGAGTCATCATGAAGATGCGCTGATAATATGCAGAGTCTCCCAACATGATGCACTTTGGCCATGTGTCTACAAGTTGACAGAAAACACACTGTACATATAACATAGCTTTTTACAACTTGAATTTGAAAAAATATAGCACTTTGTTGTTCTAGGGTTTCAACGACTTTGCTAATTTGAGGAAATGTACATGTGCATAATAATTATAAATCCCCATTTTTTTTTAATAATTAATGCTGTTCCTACAATATGCAACAGATATTTCTGCAAATAGAATTTCATGGAAATTCCATTTTGATTGCAATACTTTGTACTTATAACTTTTTAAGGATGTATGGTTATTTTGTTAAGAGATATTTACTCATTTCAAAGGCTCTGCCAAGGGCACTTTCTCTCCACATCCTGCTGTCATGTGCAGACCCTGGATACCTTATCATTACATCAAGGAAGCGCCTCCGGTGATCACACACCATCTGTAGTACAAAAATAATAATATCATTTACAAAACAGAACCTTAAAGGTATTATCAAACTTTGGTTTTTGTCAAAGAAATACAGATTCATGGCCAAAAATATCAAGGAAGATACAGTAAAAGTAATCTGTGAAAATTTCAGTCTCATATGGTGCCAACTTTTTGAGAAAACAGTGAAAAACAGCCAAAGTATTTCTTAAGGCTTTTCTCTTTTGTTTTTGATCTTTTAAAAGATCAAAAAGATTTTCGGTCGTTGTTTTATAAATTTCTGGATAAATACACCATTTCAGGCAGAAATATTTTAAAGGTACATGTAGGTTTCTACTAGCATCATCTTCATACCCTTAAAGTTAAATGTAAATCTTTGAAGATTTCTGTTTTGGTCTCTTACCAAAGTATGATACAATCTTTAAGTATATCCTTAACATTTGTAAAAGCTGTTCATGTTCATACCATAATTATAAAGTCTAAAAACACATACAATTTAGTATTTGTACCTGACAGTTGAGAGAAGGATAGCCTTTCCTGTTGATGTAGTCATGTCTGACATCACTGGGTGGCTCTACTCTGACATGGGTGCCATCCACTGCCCCGACAACATTGGGGAATCCTGTTACAACATTTTAATTCTTATGAGTTTTTTGTTTATGAGTTGGGTTTTATCTATCAGTGTTATAAGGGCCATTGGAAGTGTGTTGCTCGAATCCATTTTCTTTTTCAATTATATACATCATCATTCCCATCCTCACAATAATTAAATATTTCTAGTCGGGCTACATGTGAAATTCTGTATAGTATGTGATATCGAGGTCATGTATTGGTAATTTATATTCACATATTTATTATGAAGTAATTATTGAATAATTATTTTTATTGAACTTTTAAAATAATATATCAATTAAAATGTACTGAATTTCTTTACTGAAATAGCTAATAAATATTCAAAGTACTCAAAATAAGTGTATGGCCATTTTTGATATTTTTATCAATGCAGTCTGATGAGGGTTTAAGTTGAAGAAGAGTACAAAAAATAATTATAAAAATAATGATACAGGAATAGCAAAAGATTTTTGTAGATGTCAAACCATTCCCATAAACTAAGTCAAGTTGCCGTGCTATATGGGAGGTTGAATTATGATCATTCCCAGCTGAACACATACGTACGTGCATCCCCAAAATGTAAATAAAGTTCTACTGTATCAAGTCAATGTCAACAACTTGAAGTGACCTCGATAAAATGATACATTTGACTAATTTGCATAATATTATAACAATCTCACGCGGCTCATCGGCAGTTCATTGGTTCGGTACCGCCTGCCGTGCCGGCATAGCCGGCCTAACTACTGTCCACGGCCATAACATTGTTGGTCGTAGGCTAGGCCTACACGGGATACTCGGTTGTTGGAACAACGCTGACGATGAAAACACCGGTATTAAACTTTTAAAAGCCTAACGACAAGTAAAATCGTGTGGGGAAATTTCGGTGACTTGCTACCCCCGCAACGGCTTTTCCAAAGCGAGGAGTAGGAGCTAAGGTTAGTTATTATTCTTTCTCCCCCAAACGTTTAGTTTAATAAAAATAATAATAGCCTTGGCGGATATCAGTGTTTCAGTGTAACTTAGTTCGACTGTATGACTGCTTTTGTAGGCCTGACGTGTACATTAAAAAACAAAAACAAACCTCACCAGCAACGTTAAAGAATCCCTGTTTGAGGGACCTGAGAGCATGCACATCTTGGGGATCGGGAAACTTAATGTATCTCCGTTC
The DNA here is from genome assembly GCA_963971285.1 of Astropecten irregularis. Classification (NCBI taxonomy): domain Eukaryota; kingdom Metazoa; phylum Echinodermata; class Asteroidea; order Paxillosida; family Astropectinidae; genus Astropecten; species Astropecten irregularis. The sequence goes on from OZ020244.1 coordinate 24,184,932, forward strand.
CTCTCCAAGAACAGTCAAGATGGCCCTGACTCCGCGGTCAATGGTTCGCCAAGCTGTCGGTGGGCTGACAAGAGGCACTGTGTCCCCCACAACAATTGCAAAAGTTCCTGTCGCTAAATAGCGCAGGGTTAAGCAAACTTGTTGCAGAGGGGAGAGGGCCTTGCTGTTTTCTGTTGGATGTTGTAGATGGTGAGAGAGAAGCCCCGTCAAATGTGTGATTGTTTGCGGCCGAAATCTGTACCTAGCCCAAATTTGCCTAGGAGAAAACACATCCAGAGGGTTTTCCCGATCTCTCAAAATTCTGGGCCGTGGAATTTGCCGTCTATGACCGTTTCGACGGCCGCGGCGATGCCTTATCCGGCGAATTATCGCCATTTTCTACACGGCCTGGCAACGCGTTAGCAAAAAAAATATCAGGGTTAGCGAAGAAATTCTTCGCTAACCGGATAAGCACCGAAAGTCTTGCTTACGGATTCCATGAAATAGGTTTCACGCGCAGCAGTACCCGTAAGCACAAAAATAGGCCGTAACGGATTCCATGAAATTGGGCCCTGGCCTCTAATGTAATGCAAAAGGCTTGCCATGTGATCAAGTCACCATGCCGACAGCATATTTTAATTTGAGTACCGGATAATACAAATCTTGGATATGACCATGCAGTTTAATAGTTATTTAAGATCTGCCAAAATAATGACCCAAAATTTATCAAATGCTTGAAGTTAGGATCAAGGGCTTGACGCGTTTCGATCCTACATGTAGCAGTGTCTTTATCAAAGGTTTTAAGCCTTCGATGAAGATCCAAATATTGACTGGAGCGGGATTCGAATCAGCGACCACCGGAATACCATATACATTATTTGGTACACAATATTTTAAAAGAAAAAGCACTTGAGAAAGGGACTGTGCTTGTGGTAGTTTGATATACCGCTGTGTGTTCTCGTATTAAGAAAACCCGCACAGGCAAAAGAGTGTTTTATTTTGTTCTCAGTCTGCAACAAAAGTTCCTGAATATTCTATGAGACAACCCTCCATCTGTCCGGGTGTGCACTTGCAGTACTTAATTTGTTTTGCACTTGAAAATCACCTGGTAATGGAATTGGAAATCAGAGATGAGCTTGATGCATCACATGTCAGTTTCTTTCCGTCTCGAGGAAATGTCGGAACGGAAACCACGCAGCTTCGAAAAAAATGTCTGTTGTTAGAGTACGTGTGTTTAGCGCTTGGCAACAGTATTTCATGAATTTGTTTATAATCAGTGATAATTGATTTCAGGGCATTCCCTGCTATCATGGAGTATGTTTGCGGAATATGGAGCCATATGTTACTCTCTGTTGAGTCTCATAACTCGCTTAATTGAGTCTCATTACTCATTCATGTGAGTCTTACATGTATACCTGAGCCCAATTTCACATGTTTCATGGAATCCGTTTCGGCCTACATGTATTTTTGTGCTTATGGGCAGTACTACGTGTGAAATCTATTTCATTGGAATCTGTAAGCAAGACAAGTTCGGTCAGCAGATAATTTCTAGGGTAACTGTGATTATTTTTTGCAAACGCACTGTCATATGCATTCTGCAGAAAGTCCTTCCTTAGCATAGCAAGAAAGAGAACACCCCTGTGAAATATGCTAATTACACCAACCAAAGGAATTCTGCTACGTAAGCAAAAAAATGTTGCTTACGGCATGTACGATAACAAATTCCATAAAATTGGTTCTGTATTACACTCCATGGATTCATCATGGAAGTTCATTTAACTTTCAGCCCAGCTCGGCTTGATCAAAAAACCACAACCCCTGTTGTTAGCATTTGGATGGCGTAGATGAAGCTGGAGCCTTGCGCGCAATATATTGGTCATTTTTGGTTGGTTTTAAGTTCATAAAGTATTCGTTTTGCGGTAATACCATGAGACATAAAGGCTTTTCACACTATCCAAAATCTCGGGGTTGGAACCGGATCGAACCCCAAGATTTTTTTCAACCCTTTTCACACTTGGAAAAGTTTCAACCCCAAGCCAATTCCTGGGTAGGACAGCGTAGCCGGATTGAAATCAACCCTGGTAGGGAGCAGGGTTGAAAATCTCAACCCTGTTCAAAACTGCATTTTTCGCTGTGATGTGCGTCGTATGAACCGGCTCACAAAATACATAGTGTGAATGTTGTGTCTCTCCGATCTGGTTCAAAAACTTGTCAGGCTGAACCGGGGTGAATACGGGTTGGTTTGATCAACACGGATCGAAAACGTGATAGGGTGAAAAGGCGTATAGGTTATATTACCGGTATACTCGTTTTATGAATTTGGGTGGCTTCCAGCCAGTATGCTCTAGCTGTCTTCAAAAGAATGCTGCAGAGACTGGACTAATAGTTCTAATATTGCAGACCTGGTACAAACTTTTGCTCGATGTGGTGAATGGAGTAGTAGTTTTATTGCAAATGTTACGAATGTCTATTGTGAATGTTCACAGTCCTTAAAAAAACAAAATATCTTCACTATGCAATTTGTGTAAAGTATGAACCAGGCTTAACTCTCCCAAATTCTCAATACGGGCGTTTCACAATTTAGAGCGCCACCAAGAGGGCAGCAGGGAGAGGCCGATTTACGCGGTGCATGATGGGAAATTGTCGACATCGGAGATTTTCCCCCAATACGTTTAACGTTATTGCTAATTCTTGGGTCGTTTTGTGCGTTTATCTCATGTGTTATCACAGTGGTTTATGTTTGTGTATCTTTCGGATGCACAGCACACACATCCAAACTGGAAAACATTGAGAAATACATATGGATGAAAGATATACGGTGGGTTAAATGGCGAAATCGATTGAACGTATAGGAGAAAAATCTCCAATGTCGACAATTTCCCATCATGCACCGGGTAAATCGGCCTCTCCCTGCTGCCCAATTGGTGGCGCTCTAAATTGTGAAACGCCCGTATTGCCCGACCAAAATTGAGACATTATTAATCATCCATATCACATCACAGGTTCAAACAGTTAGCATTGGCTAGGGAAGTCGCTGGTTTCTGACGATCTCATCTGGGCTTCCCAAAAGCTTCCAGGCCGAGCGGTTGCCTTGATTGCGGCCCTGCAGACACAGCAAACCCATGTAAATATGTCAGTCTGAAATCTTTGTCCTTCCTTGCAGCTGATGGAGACTACGAGCGGATTTGGGTGGAACACTGCGAAGATGAAGCTAGTCTGGATGAGTATGCCTTTGCCATGCAGCATCTTGCCACAGAGCACTGGTCCGCCAAACACCCTGATGATCGCATCAAGTGGTGTCATCACGCCTGCAGAGATTACTTCTTCCGTGGTGGTAAGGGCACTGGCATCTTTGGCCTGTCTTCATTTATCAAAATTGTCAGCTGGCAAGGTAAGGTACCTTGTAATGGCGCTGAGATTTCCAATTTGGCAATTTGTACGGGTCGACTAGTTTTCAATTGCAAAAGTTTTTTAATCATCAAATAACCACAAGGGAAACTGACTGAATTTTTAAGTCATTGAAAGGTGAACAAAGAAAAATTGACTGGAGTGGGATTCAAACCGGCTATCTCATGAATACTGTACAGGCGCTCTACCGACTGAGCTATCCAGCCCTATGTTGGTGGTGTCCCTAATAGTCAATTATCTTTGTTCGTTTGACTGTCAGAAGCCATGAAACCATGCACATACTGCTATATCCCAGGGATCATTTTATCAATACTTGTAGCAATGCTACAACCTGAGAACAGTTTATGTGGGATCACTCAAAGACGATACGGCAAACGTTTTTGTTTCTATTTGTTTCCCTCTAACATTGTTTGGTTTTCATATTACCTTGTTTCCTTCTTTGGCTTAGCTTTGGGTGCAGGCTCATTGTTTGTTTTTGTTGTTGTTACTTACTGTTTTAAAGTCAGTGAGCATTTCCCTGTAAATTGTTATTTACTTATTCAAGTTCTTTGGCTAATAAAAAACATAATTATTTATGAACTGAGCTCACTGGACATTTCTTTTATTTTAGTGACCACTTTACAAGGTCTAGCAGCTGGACTTATCTCAAAATGTGACTATTGACTGTTGTTGTTTTTTCTCTTTCTCAATTGAATGATAAAGGAATGAGCAGAGCCTTAGCCAAAGATAAGAGACGTCGACAGTGCCAGCAGGCCGACCTTCAACCTTTGACCAGTCGGTGTGACCTGACCAATGCGGTGAATGGAAACATAGTACCCGGGTCAGGAGGCGCTCACCGCAGCGTCGGTATGTCGGTGTCCACTTCATCCAATCAGTACAACTCAATGTGAGTATATGGGTGTGATTGGTCGGGAAAATTCCTGGTTTAGGGATTCCGTTTCCCCTTAGTTTTCCAGCAAAAAAGGTCATCGAAAGTAAAGGAGACATGAATTGGGGGATTTTTTATTATGTTTTCAGGATATGTTTATGCTAGTGCTACACTGCCTTGTGCTTTGTGGATATTTTGTGATTTGGGCAGGAAGTCTTTGGGAAAGGAAGAAGTACTTGTAGGTCACATTTAAGCTTGTCAGTTGTTAACATCCATTCCTTTTTACCAGTTTTAAATTTGTATATGTGTATACCTTCTATAGAGTAGAGGGCGCTCTCTTCCAACCATCTGTAGATAAAGTAGACGGTGCTCTCTTCCAACCTTCTGTATAGTACCGTAGAGGGCGCTCTCTTCCAACCTTCTGTAAAGTAGAGGGCGCTCTCTTCCAACTTTCTGTAGAGTAGAGAGCGCTCTCTTCCAATCTTTTGTAGTGTAGAGGGCGCTCTCTTCCAACCTTCTGTTAAGTAGAGGGCGCTCTCTTCCACCTTTCTGTAGAGTAGAGAGCGCTCTCTTCCAACCTTTTGTAGTGTAGAGGGCGCTCTCTTCCAACCTTCTGTAAAGTAGAGGGCACTCTCTTCCAACCTTTTGTAGAGTAGAGGGCACTCTCTTCAATTCCAACCTTGTGTAGAGTGGAGGGCACTCTCTTCCAACCTTTTGTAGAGTAGAGGGCACTCTCTTCAATTCCAACCTTGTGTAGAGTGGAGGGCACTCTCTTCCAACCTTCTGTAGTGTAGAAGGCGCTCTCTTCCAACCTTCTGTAGACTAGAGGGCGCTCTCTTCCAACCTTCTGTAGAGTAGAGGGCACTCTCTTCAATTCCAACCTTCTGTACAGTGGAGGGCACTCTCTTCCAACCTTCTGTAGTGTAGAAGGCGCTCTCTTCCAACTTTCTGTAAAGTAGAGGGTACTCTCTTCCAACCTTCTGTAGAGTAGAGGGCACTCTCTTCAATTCCAACCTTCTGTACAGTGGAGGGCACTCTCTTCCAACCTTCTGTAGTGTAGAGGGCGCTCTCCTCCAACCTTCTGTAGAGTAGAGGGCGCTCTCTTCCAACCTTCTGTAAAGTAGAGGGCACTCTCTTCAATTCCATCCTTCTATAGAGTGGAGGGCACTCTCTTTCAACCTTCTGTAGTGTAGAGGGCACTCTCTTCCAACCTTCTGTAGTGTAGAGGGCACTCTCTTCCAACCTTCTGTAGTGTAGAGGGCGCTCTCATTAAACCTTCTGTAGAGTAGAGGGCACTCTCATCCAACCTTCGGTAGAGTAGAGGGCACTCTCTTTCAACCTTCTGTAGAGTAGAGGGCGCTCTCTTCAATTCCATCCTTCTGTAGAGTGGAGGGCACTCTCTTCCAACCTTCGGTAGAGTAGAGGGCACTCTCTTTCAACCTTCTGTAGAGTAGAGGGCGCTCTCTTCCAACCTTCTGTAGACTAGAGGGCGCTCTCTTCCAACCTTCTGTAGAGTAGAGGGCGCTCTCTTCCAACCTTCTGTAGAGAAGAGGGGCGCTCTCTTCCAACCTTCTGTCGAGTAGAGGGCGCTCTCTTCTAACCTTCTGTAGAGTACAGAGATGAAACTTTCCCGGATTTATCCGGAATTCCGGATATCAGCGTGGCAGAAAAAAAGTATTTCCCGCATTTTCAGGATTTTCATTGATTTTCCGTCCTGGCCTGGTGAAATAGTGAAATTACAAGACGAATAAACAAAATAATTAATACACTCAATAATTATCATAATGTTAACCTTAATTACCGGTATAATTCAGTGAAAACGCCTGCCACATTAGACGTACGTATTCGCCATCGTTTCGACGAGTTCACCATACTGCATGGTCAGCCATTTTGTACATAGTCTTGATCCAAGACGTTTGATTGCTGTTCGTAGTGCGCCCTCACACGACTGATTCAGACCATCACAACCCGCTCAGCGTACGTAAAAACAATTTCTAAATTATTGCAAGGACCGAGACAAGTCTAATAATTCCGACCATAACAAACAAACCATGCATCGTGCACGGCACATACACCGCGTGGTCGCTGTGTAGTCACTGTGCGGTCGAGATGTGTGTGCCGTTGAGTGAGCTCTGTTGCCCGTATGCGCTGTGTAAGATAAACGCTACAGTAGGACGGTGTTTCGGCGCTTTACGACCGAAAAGGTGGCCTTTTCTTTTGCTTTTATCTGCATATTTCTGGGTGCTTTTTGCAGTAGTTCTACGATTTTTAGCATATAAAATATGTTAGAGAAATTTTTCATAAAATGCAGACCGAAATAAACCAACTGGAAAATAAAACAGAAAAACCAGAAAACTACAATTCCAGCCATTTTTGCGGCCAGCCAGGCCGTAGTTGCGCTTGCATTGTTTTTTTTTAGGATTTCCGGATATTTGGGAAATTTTGAGTTTCATCTCTGAGAGTAGAGGGTGCTCTCTTCCAACCTTCTGTAGACTAGAGGGCGCTCTCTTCCAACCTTCTGTAGAGTAGAGGGCACTCTCTTCCAACCTTCTGTGGAGCAGAGGGTGTTCTATTCCAACCTTCTGTAGACTAGAGGGCGCTCTCTTCCAACCTTCTGACAAGGTCTGTGGAGCAGAGGGTGCTCTATTCCAACCTTCTGTATAGTAGATCTAGAGGTCTCTTCCTGCCTTGTAGACAGACTTGAGGGCGATCTCTTCCTACCTTTCTCTAGACTAGGGGGGCCCTCTCTTCCAACCTTGATCCTTAGTACATCTTTTGTAGTAAGAGAAAGATACATGGAGGTTACAGAGTTGGTATGCCAGGATGTCTTGTGGATACAGGGAGGGCATGGTCCCTACACCCCTGTGTGAGACAATTAACCTACGACATTAGTGCAGCAATGTCTCACAATGTCTCTTAGAGTAAGAAAATCATGAATCAGTACGCCGCCAATCTGCATGAATTTCCCTGCATTATAAAAAGTGTCACATTTTCGGTGTTGCTTTTGTGCATTTATCTGGGAACTAATTGTGACGTTCAGTGTTTTTGAACCGACACAGATGTTATTGCACTGGCATGACAATATATGGCAATCTGAGACTTTCAAGTCCTGCTTGTGAGCCTCTCGATCTTGGTCGTGGAAATGTTTGCATCAGGTAGAATACAGGCTACTTGATTGTTCAGCAACATGCATGTACGATTCTCTGTACAGTGCTGAAAATGTCCACCAGACCAATTTGTGTAAGTTGGTCTACACTAGCCTCTTCTGGTGATTTTCATTGAGAAACGAGGCCCGGAGACATCATCACATGGCATCAGCAGGCATCACCTTAGTCTGAATTGCATATTTGTTGCTGTTTCCAAGTTCCAAGCTAGATGCCCTCTATTCTGGAAGTGCAAGGCATACCTTTACAGTGGTTGTGTTTTCCACCTTCCTTGTGAAGGTTTGTTTCTTTGGGCTTTGGAAATGCGTCCAAGTCTTTGTTGACTCCTTGCACCGTACAAAGAGGAGCAGCCCTGTTGGTCCAGGAGAATTGTTTGCCGCTGAAACGGAATCCTGGGAATGAACCTCAAAACCTGGAGCCAATTTCATATAGCTGCTTAAGCACAAAATTTGCTTAAGCATGAAAAGTCTTCCTTGATCAAACAGGATTACCAAACCAAATTTTCATGTGATGTTTACTGCTTTGGACTTGTATTCGGCCGTTGTTTGCTGAGCATAGCATTCACAAGGAGTTTTGGCTGGCTCACTGATTTTTATTTACCAAACTTTTTAGTGCTTAAGCAAATTTTGGTGCTTAAAGAGGTCTATGCAATTGGCCCCAGGTCCTGACCAGGCCCGTCAGCTGTCACTCATTTGCTTGACACTTGTCATCAGCTTCCTTGGCATTGGGGGGCAATCCCTGGGAATAATTCTTTTAGGTTCCCTCCGGACTGAATGTCAGACTCAATTTTGGAGATGGTTTGGTCTCTCTATCCAGCCTGGATTTCTTTGGGGAATTTGTGGTGACCTTGAATGGAGTGAATTTGATTTAGTCTGAACTTCTGGGCATGCTGAAACAGGGGATGAAAAAACAGTTCATTGAAGTTAATTTTTTTTGACAAATTGCACCTTAGTGTCTGCTAGGTTGTATTTCGTTTAAAGCTATATAACACACTCACAAAGCTCCTCCACTGAACAGGATCCCCAGCAATCATATATAAGGACCTCACATCACATCCCTCATTCCAATCGTCTCCTGATGAGGACTACTAAGCAGGCTAGTTGAAACGTTGAAACCTTACGAGGAGTGCAAACGGAATAGAAGCGCAAGAAATACGAACGATTCTTACATGGTTTTTCCGCAAACCTATCCACGTAAAGCTATATACTTTGCTGTTTAAAAGTTGAGAATTTTACAGGAATAAACATATACACATATTGTTTTCTTACAGAGGAAACAGTTTGTTTTAAGTCTGTTTACGGACCCAAGAACAAATGAAATGGCGTCGTGGGGTTTTCATTAACCTGTACATTGTACATTGTTATGAATCATTCTGTGGGAACTACGCATCAATCCAGAAGCCAATGTCACAAATCCTTTAATACACTACTTAATGCTGCCTGTCCAACATGTTCAAGCAAAGTATGTGCAGCAAAGCGACATCGGTTTCACCATAGTATTGTCATTTTTAAATAGATTTTGGCACAAACAGGCAAAAGCAGCACACTTCGTTGAATCAGCTATATCACTCAAACACAAGTTTTTGAAGGGCGCCCTCTTTTGATTAAAAAGAAAACTGCGGTGGTGTTAGTATATTTTTGTGTACACCGCCGATCATCTTTGATTGAAATCTGGGAAGCTGGAAAGCTAATCATGAAGCAAAGGACCGGTGGGAAAATGTGGGACATGTTCCTTTCAGGAATAAATCGCACACCACATACCGAGCCGGTGCATTTAAATCGATAAACACCACCACAGTTTCTTAGTTTTAATCAAAAGAGGGCGCCAGTCATAAACTTTGGTTCGGATTACTGTATACTGATTTGCAGATCTTTGCCAGTTGCCGGCCCATTGAGGTTGCTAGACGTGGGATCTTGTTTCAACCCGTTCCTCCAGTATGATGAGTTTCTAGCTGTGGGCATCGATATCTCACCAGCAGTCGAGGTAAAAAGCCAAAGCTAAACACTCGGGTCAACGAGAGTATACTCTCTAGAAATGGGGAGTATACTCCTGCACCGGAGAGTATTGCGCGCATCATCTTTTGCTTCAGCACCAGCTTTTGAGAGCATAATGGCCTGAAGGTCAAGTTACCCCGGATTCTTTTCAAAACCACACAAACTGAGAGTCAATGAAAAGTAACCCAACAAAAAATTGACCGAAGAGGTATTCGAAGCAGTGACCTCCGGAATACACTGTACTGGTGCTCGTATGGTATTCCGGAGGATGCTGTTTCATCAATTTTTCTTTGTTCACTTTTCAGTGTCTTAATAAAGAGTATAACTTTATCACATGGTGCTGCCACATACTTTTTCCTTTCCTTTATTGCATTTTCACCATGCAAACTTTCAAGTCTTATTTATATAGAATAGCCACTCTCCCTGTATGTGGCAGTAACCATCTTTGATGATTGCTTGATGCATAGAAAACACTCCGACCCTATTTCTCAAAAACGGGTTAAAGGTAATATCATACTTTGGTGGGCAAAAATATCTAGGAAGATACAGTAAAAGTAATCTGTGAAAATTTCAGTCCCATACGTTGCCCACTTTTTGAGAAAACAGCGAAAAACGGCCACAGTATTTCTTAAGTCTTTTCTCTTTTATATTTGGTCTTTTAGAAGATCAAAAAGATTTTCGGTCGTTGTTTTACTAATTTCTGGATAAATACACCATTTCAGGCGGACATATTTTAACAGCATGTTTCTACCAGCACCATCTTCATACCCTGTGAGTTATACGTAAATCTGTGAACATTTCTGTTTTGGTCTCTTACCAAAGTATGATACAACCTTTAAAGGAGGAAATATGGTGTCTGCCCTGTGTGATGAATGTGGCTTTTGTCTTTTGAATAGAGGGTGCACTTCCATTATTAGAATTAGATTCCCATTAATTATAGGTTTAATGGAATAGCAGCAAAGAGCTTTCTGGCAAAAGTTTGATACAGAATTGCAGATTGTGCATCAGTGTACTAAGAACAATTCCTTTACCTTCACCAACCAACTGGTTCAGTAACTGTACCCGGTTAATGCATATTGTAAGTTTAATCAGACTTAATGTTGGTTTTTTGGGATCTGTTTTTTGTTCTTATCTCTTTAGAGTGTGCATAAGTGTGACTTCCTCAATTTACAACTCCAGCAGTCCCTCGAGTGTGCCCCAGACACTGTAGACACTTACCTAAGAACGTTGAAAAGCCCGGTGGAGACCCTACCACGGGAGACCTTTCATGTGGTGGTGTTCTCCCTCCTCCTGTCGTACTTCCCGTCCCCGTACCAGCGTTGGATCTGCTGTCAGAAGGCCCACCAGCTGCTGCAGCTAAACGGTTTGCTGCTGATTATCACGCCAGACTCCTCACACCAGAATCGCAACGCCGGCATGATCAAGAGCTGGAAGGAAGCCGTTGAGAGCCTGGGCTTCCAACGCTGGCTCTACGTCAAAGACACTCACCTGCATTACATGGCCTTCCGGAAGGTCTCACAGGAGCTCTCGTCGGCCATGAGCGATGCGGGACCAGACATGCTGTACATCCCCCAGGACTTCAACGAGGACCTGGAGGAAAGCGTCTTCGATCAGAACTATCACCGGACCCAAGAAGAGGACCGTCTCATCTCGGAGGCATTCACCGAGCTGCCAGGATGCGCAGAAAGCGACCCCGGGGAGGAAGAGGCAGAGTGTATCCTGTTTGATGACAGCTCAGAGGAATGGTGGCAGGATGCCCCGTGACCTTTGACATGTATTTTTTTTTTCAACGCCAGCCTTTGAATTGTGACTTGAACGGTTTTATATTTTGTATCATCACTGAAATAAATTTTGTAATAATGCTGCTGCTGCTGACGAAAATATAAGAATTTGCTGCCTGTCGACAAGATTGGATAAAAAGCTATCAATTTGCCCCCATGACCAATGCTAGCAGCCGTGGCCTAGACAGATGCTTGTTGAGGCATTGCCCCAAATAAAGCAAGATGTTGCATGTCACACACCTGAATTACCCTTACTAGCCCAGATGAACATGTAATGGCTGAGTTTCTTGAGAGTTGAAGCAATGAGAATCAAATAGCTCTCTATAAACATGAACAGATTGATGAGGCGCTCGTGGGCCAGTAGGGTATTGCTACCACTCGCATGTAATAAGAATGAATAGACCTTATTCACGGTGATCCTGCATTCGAAGCAGTGCAATCAAACCGAGGCTTGGATTCAAAATAGTCTGGTACTCATTTTTTTTTTAGAATTGGCATTATCTTTTCTGAAGGGTATACAACGAAGGTGACAAAATTGATGCGCCATGGATAAGGCCTTTAGTTCATTTGCTGGGAGGGTGTTGCACCTAGTGATATCTATAGAAACTGGATATAGCTCATTGGCCATTGAGAGAGTGTTGAATGCATTGATCTCTATACAAATGAATACCTGCTAGCTTGAATTCTTTCCAATTGAAGCCATAAGGTTGCATTGTTGGTAGGTGCTGAGGATGGGCCCGTCCTGATATGTGTACTTATCTGTATAGCCAAACCTTGCTCCAATAGTGTCTGCGCATTATTGTGGCTGCCATGACATAATGACATAATGAGCGAATCACAACCACTAACTGCACCCTGTTTATTTTGCGCATGTCGTGGCAGTTGACCGTTGTTTTTATAACTTTTTGTTTACATTTCACTTGAGGTCTTCATACCATAACTAAGCAAACAAAGTTTATTCAGAAAAAAAAACATGCCACATCATTATAAAAAGCATACACAAAGAAAATGTGTGCAGGTTTGTGATGTTTGATCTTGCGTCATTATGTGCACAGATATTTGTGATATTTGCAAACATTTCACATTACAAAACTGCGCAGAATTTCACAAATAATTTATGTGCGAATATATTTGTGATGTGCCATGTCCCTCCTTGCGCATGATATGCATAGTTATTTTCACGCTGTGAATAATGTAATATGCGCCCCAAGTGTCATGTGTCATGGCGCCCACTATACCTCGCTCTGGGTACGAAACCACACTATTAACATACAGCCTGTCATTAATGTTTGTCTATGTTGAGTAGCTAGCCTAGGAACGGTGCATCCAAATTCACAGCATGGTGCTGTACACTGAAACAAAATGTAGCAATGTTTCAGGGATGAGATTTCTCAGATTAAAGTCTGATTTCAGATTTGTTTTCTTCACAGGCTGTGTACAAAAGTATAGGAGATTTTCAGATTGCAGACTGTTTATGCTCCCTGTCAGCTGTTTTCAGACATTTTTATCATTGGTCAATCTCATCCCTGATGTTTATGTGCCAAAATGGCAGGTTACTTCATCTTGCTCTTGTCAACTAACAATCTCAGCACTGGACTCATAAGAAGTAGAAGCTGTAGGCCTGTTAAGTCTCTGCCCCTGCAGTTCTACTTGTGACCCGGCCTATTTGTGAGCCCGGTACAACATTTACCTCGTAGCCATCAACTCAAGACAGAAAATAAAATAGTTTCATAAAAAAAGGATAAAAAGTTCATTTATAATAGAAATACATGTTTTAATGTGCTTGACCGCTTGCCGTATTTTCAATACATTGAACAATTATAAAATAAGCAACCAAAGAATAGTTTAAATTTGTTTTATAAGAAACTGTGGTCATTATTTCTGGAAGAATTTCTGAACTTTTCGACATCTTGGTATTAGAGAGGACATGTCGCATTTAACAATCATATCCGGCCTTAGTGTGATTTTTCAAATGATACATATTGTACATGTAGTATATTTATAAAACAATTTGTATTATTATACAAAAAATAATTTCTAATAAAATTATCTGAACTACTGATTCTTTATACATTTTACCCTTTGGTCTAATTAATCAATTTTGTTTTGTATTGAAGGAAATTAAGTTTTTATTATGATTTCAAATCCTGAAAAACTTTTGCCTTAAAGGTAATATCATACTTTGGTTTTTATCAAAGAAATACAGATTCATAGGTACAAATATGAAGGAAGATACAGTAACAGTCATCTGTGAAAATTTCAGTTCCATACGGTGCTCACTTTTTGAGAAAACAGTGAAAAACAGCCACAGTATTTCTTAAGTCTTTTCTCTTTTATTTTTTATCATTTAAAAGATCAAACAGATTTTCGGTCGTTGTTTTACCAATTTCTGGATAAATGTTAACGGTATGTTTCTACCACCACCATCTTCATATCCTGAAAGTTTATATACGTAAATCTCTGAACATTATTGGTTTCTTACCAAAGTATGATACTACCTTTAAACTGATTTTGCATTGCAAATTGTGTTATAGTTAATTTGTCAAATGCATACCAAGTACGCATTTCAAGTTGATACTATTAAGAAATTGTATATAAAACTGAATAAGCTGTTGTTTGTTCGTTTGTTTGTTTGTTTGTTGGGGTGTTGGGGTGTTTGTTTGTTTGTTTTTTTGAGCTGTCACTGCTGAGTTTAGGCCTTATCACTCGCGAGTTTCTCTCACGCTTGAGAAATTTCTCAAGGATTCACCAGGGACGTCGGCCAATCAAGCATTGGTGCCCTTTCACACGATGAAACATTTGTAAGATTTCTCAAGAGATTTGTTATGATTTAAAATGTACTTCAAGCAGATAATGTAAAACAATTTGAGTTTCAATTAGACTTTGGACTTGATTTTTATATGCCAGTGAATATTGTCGAATAAACTCGCATCACTTCCCCAAATATTCACGTATAGCAATTATGGCGAAATAAAAAGCATTTGAAAGAAACTTCCAGTACAATATAAGATTTTTGGAGTTTCAGGGGCAATGAAAATTGTTCGTGTTCATTGTTGCCAAACTAAAGAGTCCCTCTGTTCAGAAATCATGTATTCGCAAAAATATTTAAAATGATACTGGCATTTTCATTGGTTTACTTTTGTTGGTTAATTTTCGTTTTTACACGTGGTTGGTTATTCGTATCATAACTATTATTGTCATTTGTCTTCTATTAAAATTTTGGACGAAAAATGATTCATGTAAATTATAGTATGCTTTGATAGCAATGAAATAATAATTGTGTACCAAACTTTGACTGAAGTTGAATAAAATATATCTTAAATAACGGCATGGTTTGCTTGGATGTTTTTCGGGGAGGGGGATGGGGTGGTTCCGGAAAGGGTTTTGAATAAGTATTTCTTTTGTCTAGCTTTAGATTGCATGCAATTCGATTATTTTTCATTTTTATTGATATATATATATAATATATTTTAATTTAGCTTATTTCAAAAATATTTTAACCCCACCTGAGATACACGAGAAAAATATAACATCATGGTAGGCCAACGCCCTTTATTTTCTGTTCGTGCACTCACCAATTTTCAGCTCTGAGGGTGCACCACACTAAATAGCTCTAAAATCAATGCGCCGAGCTGATAATCATATTCTGTGTGTACCCTCAAATGTTTTTTTTTAATAAGCAATTTGGGGTGTCGTGCAATTAATATATTATGTAATTATGACGGGTTATCACAACCTGGGGGTTCAATGCTTCAGCCTGTTGCGGAGACCTGAGAAATGTTGGCTTAAAATGTGGCCCTACATGAAAACCGGCTGTTAGTTGGTTTAGGAAAATGGACATTTTGGGGGGTGTTTTTTTCTTGGGGCAATTAGCAAAAAATCGGATCGGCTAACATACCAAAAATTGAAAGGAATCAGGTAGATGAGGGTTCAAACATATATTGTTTTGCATTATTGCACCAAACACTGAGAGACTCCTGGATAAGATTATTTGAACTGTGAAGTTGAGGTATTTTTCACTATTTAGTGTGGTACACCCCTGACCGTTTATAAATTAAACTGTAGCGCCCTCTGCCGCTATTCACTATCATAAAAACTTGAACACGTTTGCCACCGTGATTAAAGGACTCTGAAGCCGGCGTGTACCTTTAAGAAAACTGTTTACATACATTGACTGGTGGTTGGCAATAATTATGTACTTGGCACGGGCGAATGTTGCAAATCATTTCGTTTTCTTGACCGGACAGCGTGACCAAATTCAACATTTTTACAAACTTTCCATTGCTGTACAATATACATAGCATCATTGCTTGTGTTGTTTTCATTCAGCAATATCTTTTAATGTTTATGAAACGTTGTGCACAAATTGGGTACAAAATGTAGTTATTTTTTATGCCTGGCTTTGACGGCTCGCCATAGTTTCCGCCATCTCAGTGGTTGGTAAAAACTCGGGCTGTGACGTTGCAAAATGTCATGATCCTACTGGGACCAATTTCATGGCGCTGCTTAGCACAACAATTTACTAAGCATTACATTTCTGTCTTACTAAAAACAGGGTTAACAACCATAATATGGAAATATTATTTCCATGTGTTGTGTATCACTTGTGATTGTTCTTTGGTTGTTGTTCACTGACCATGAATATCAAATAAAAATAATGTTTAATGTTGGTTTGTTTTATTGGGCAAGACATTTTTGTGCTAAGCAAATTGTTGTGCTTAGCAGCGCCGTGAAATTGACCCCTATACATGTGTAGTTAGTGTTTTTGCCTATGCTATGCACAGAGTAAAGTATTTACTGTGTTGAGGTATTTCTTTTATTAAGAGTAACTATCCTGTATATACACTGTACCATAAATTTGGGGTGAGCACAATGTGTTATACGGGCGAGCAGTCACCGCAATGTTAATGGTCTGACTTGTTTTCTACTCTAACGTCGGATGGACAAAACATGAAGTGGGTGTCGGAATTCGCAGAACTTTGAACTCGCCGTATTATTATAAGCACCTCACTAAATGCGTTTGTCTTCATTTCCCGGCGGAGGTTTGCAGAGCTGCGTGGATGAAGATTCGTCTCTGTGATGGCTGCCCACCTTGGGGACGGCAGGTTTGTTTCGTTGAACTTTTCGTTTGACACCCTGACCGGTGTGGAGACGGCCCCTCGCCGTTCCTGCGCGAATTTGTCGGGTGAATCCTTCGTTAAAGACGTCGAAACCATGCAAGATTGCTATAAGGAGCACAAGTGGTTCTTCACTTGGAGTTTGCCCGCCGATGAGCGAAGCTGAGACTTCTCGGGAGCGAAGGACTTAACGGCACAGTCTCTGCTCGTGACCGTGTGCGACTGTGTCTCGGGTTACCGATCGTGAGGATATGACGATGGTTCGACCACGGAACTTGTGCTGAAGCGCCGATGAGTTTGCGACTGAGTTCCAGCCACCGCCCATATTTCATCCAGCACCTTGACTTTTCGCGTGTGCCTCGCCTGGACGCTGACAATCAAGCGACCACCCTGGAGTGACCCGTCTTCCGGGAACAAAGTTAACGTCGGTAGCTGAACTTTTCCCAAGAGACTATTAAGGTACGTGGTTCATTTTAATGGCTGCTCGCCCCACTAAACTTTGCAGCAGAAATTGCGTCTTGCTTGGGCCATTCCATACTTTGTATTCTGTACCTATTCATTTGCAGGTGGTACCTCGGTCGTTAATTAAAGGTAAATTTTGGGCACTATAGTTTTGGTGGTCCCCGTGACCGGGCACATGCAGCATAGCAGGGGGACCCCGGCAGACAGGTATGTATCTATGTATGATACATAACACCATAAATACTCATGTGTTCAGATGTTGGTACCTCGTTCGTTTGATCAACATGGTCTGGGCTGCTGCTTTATTACTTATTTCGAAGACCAAAGGCAAAGTTATATTGGAAGTGTCAATGGAAATACTATAGATCTTGAAAAAGATTTCATGTGAAAAGTATACTAGTTGGAATTGTAGAGTGGTTTGCGTGAGAAGAGAGTCAGAAGCGGAGTTTGGCAATGGTGTAAACGAGCAATCGCGAAAGATACGATGCAGGCGAGATGGTAAGCATGCGGACAGGCCGCGGCGGGCTGGCAAACGGATAGGTGGGTAGGCAAGCGAATCGGTCCGCGGAGCTCATTAATTTTTTGTATACCCTCAAAATCTTTTCTCTTACTGCGTCTGGTGAGCCCTACTTGGGAAGTCTTGTAGACAAAATGGATGGAACCCGATCACCAAAGTTTGGACTTTCACATTTGAGCCGTTTGGGTCAGGCGCGGTTCTACGGGGGGCTAGGGGGGGGGGGGGGGGGCTGTAGCCCCCCAAAAATTTTGTCTAGCCCCCCCCCCCCAATTTGTTTTGTTTGAAAATACTGCATTTTTTCAGTTATTAAGCGCCAATAACATAAAAAACGCGTTGTGTGGCCTATAATGTCCATGTTTTTCGACCCCTAATAAGACATAGCAGAAGCGAGTGTTTGAAAACCCAAAATATTGGGTCTTCTAGCCCCCCCCCCCCCCCCCCCCAAAAAAAAATAATAATAATAATGGCTCTTCTAGCCCCCCCAAAAAATTTGGCTGTAGAACCGCGCCTGGTTTGGGTAAAATCAGGCCCTAAATTCGCTCTATTCTTGTCCTGTAGTCTTTTTAGTCTTGGGCCGGTCAATTGGGCCGTTTTAGGGTATTTTTCTTTGAATGTACTTTTCGGCATAAAGTCATCGGTTAACCTATACAAAATTGAAAAGAAAATGAAAATAGACGTTTTCCCCTTTATTTTGTCGTATTGGTCGATTGCCTAACAAACTTGTGAATATTTCTAATTATTTTGTAAAATTGGCCATTTTGCGTGGGAGTCTACGGGATATTATTTTTGTGGTCCCTTGTACACTGAAAAAATCCTGACGCGCTTAAGCAATGGTCCCATGCACAAACCTATGCGCGAATGCTGGGAACTTGACCGAAAGTTACTGACTATGCCAAACATAATCAATGACCGTTTCATGAGACATTTCATGTTGGTCCACACAGACTCAACGGGCTTTCATAATGCTTGGCATGAAACAGTCTTTGGCATATAGTCAGTGACATACGGTCATGTTCCCAGCCTTCGTAATATAGTTTGTACACCGGCGCCTTGCTAAAGCGCTTTAAGATTTTTTTTTTCAGAGTGCAAGCACATTGAGTCTCAACAATTCTGTGCATGTTCCAAGTGACATGCGACAAACTTGTCGAAATTGTAACCCCCAAAATAGTAGTGAGTACCACTGAAGTACCACTTGTTCATCTTTGACATGACTGTGTAGAAGCTTGCATGTGCTTTTATGGAATGTTTTGACTTGATTTCAGGCATTTTTAGGCGATCTGTACATGATTCATGTTTGACTGCATTGCTTAGCGTGGGAGGTTAGTGCGAATAATGAAGTCAAAAATCGTAAAACAAAATGGGCCAAACGGATCGGTGGGTAGACCAGCGAATCGGTCCGCGGAGATCATAAATTGTTTTTATTCCCTCAAAATCTTTTCTCATATTGCGTCTGGTGAGCCTTACTTGGGAAGTCTTGTAGACAAAATGGATGGAACCCGATCACCAAAGTTTGGACTTTCACATTTGAGCCGTTTGGGTCAGGCGCGGTTCTACGGGGGGCTAGGGGGGGGGGGGGGCTGTAGCCCCCCAAAAATTTTGTCTAGCCCCCCCCCCCCCAATTTGTTTTGTTTGAAAATACTGCATTTTTTCAGTTATTAAGCGCCAATAACATAAAAAACGCGTTGTGTGGCCTATAATGTCCATGTTTTTCGACCCCTAATAAGACATAGCAGAAGCGAGTGTTTGAAAACCCAAAATATTGGGTCTTCTAGCCCCCCCCCCCCCCCCCCAAAAAAAAATAATAATAATAATGGCTCTTCTAGCCCCCCCAAAAAATTTGGCTGTAGAACCGCGCCTGGTTTGGGTAAAATCAGGCCCTAAATTCGCTCTATTCTTGTCCTGTAGTCTTTTTAGTCTTGGGCCGGTCAATTGGGCCGTTTTAGGGTATTTTTCTTTGAATGTACTTTTCGGCATAAAGTCATCGGTTAACCTATACAAAATTGAAAAGAAAATGAAAATAGACGTTTTCCCCTTTATTTTGTCGTATTGGTCGATTGCCTAACAAACTTGTGAATATTTCTAATTATTTTGTAAAATTGGCCATTTTGCGTGGGAGTCTACGGGATATTATTTTTGTGGTCCCTTGTACACTGAAAAAATCCTGACGCGCTTAAGCAATGGTCCCATGCACAAACCTATGCGCGAATGCTGGGAACTTGACCGAAAGTTACTGACTATGCCAAACATAATCAATGACCGTTTCATGAGACATTTCATGTTGGTCCACACAGACTCAACGGGCTTTCATAATGCTTGGCATGAAACAGTCTTTGGCATATAGTCAGTGACATACGGTCATGTTCCCAGCCTTCGTAATATAGTTTGTACACCGGCGCCTTGCTAAAGCGCTTTAAGATTTTTTTTTTCAGAGTGCAAGCACATTGAGTCTCAACAATTCTGTGCATGTTCCAAGTGACATGCGACAAACTTGTCGAAATTGTAACCCCCAAAATAGTAGTGAGTACCACTGAAGTACCACTTGTTCATCTTTGACATGACTGTGTAGAAGCTTGCATGTGCTTTTATGGAATGTTTTGACTTGATTTCAGGCATTTTTAGGCGATCTGTACATGATTCATGTTTGACTGCATTGCTTAGCGTGGGAGGTTAGTGCGAATAATGAAGTCAAAAATCGTAAAACAAAATGGGCCAAACGGATCGGTGGGTAGACCAGCGAATCGGTCCGCGGAGATCATAAATTGTTTTTATTCCCTCAAAATCTTTTCTCATATTGCGTCTGGTGAGCCTTACTTGGGAAGTCTTGTAGACAAAATGGATGGAACCCGATCACCAAAGTTTGGACTTTCACATTTGAGCCGTTTGGGTCAGGCGCGGTTCTACGGGGGGCTAGGGGGGGGGGCTGTAGCCCCCCAAAAATTTTGTCTAGCCCCCCCCCCCCCCCCCAATTTGTTTTGTTTGAAAATACTGCATTTTTTCAGTTATTAAGCGCCAATAACATAAAAAACGCGTTGTGTGGCCTATAATGTCCATGTTTTTCGACCCCTAATAAGACATAGCAGAAGCGAGTGTTTGAAAACCCAAAATATTGGGTCTTCTAGCCCCCCCCCCCCCAAAAAAAAAAATAATAATAATGGCTCTTCTAGCCCCCCCAAAAAATTTGGCTGTAGAACCGCGCCTGGTTTGGGTAAAATCAGGCCCTAAATTCGCTCTATTCTTGTCCTGTAGTCTTTTTAGTCTTGGGCCGGTCAATTGGGCCGTTTTAGGGTATTTTTCTTTGAATGTACTTTTCGGCATAAAGTCATCGGTTAACCTATACAAAATTGAAAAGAAAATGAAAATAGACGTTTTCCCCTTTATTTTGTCGTATTGGTCGATTGCCTAACAAACTTGTGAATATTTCTAATTATTTTGTAAAATTGGCCATTTTGCGTGGGAGTCTACGGGATATTATTTTTGTGGTCCCTTGTACACTGAAAAAATCCTGACGCGCTTAAGCAATGGTCCCATGCACAAACCTATGCGCGAATGCTGGGAACTTGACCGAAAGTTACTGACTATGCCAAACATAATCAATGACCGTTTCATGAGACATTTCATGTTGGTCCACACAGACTCAACGGGCTTTCATAATGCTTGGCATGAAACAGTCTTTGGCATATAGTCAGTGACATACGGTCATGTTCCCAGCCTTCGTAATATAGTTTGTACACCGGCGCCTTGCTAAAGGTTGCACCCAAGTAAATAAACTCCCATAGACAACAGTGATAAATCATCAAACTTCAAAAATCATTTAAAAATATACAGAACTCTCACAGCTGTTCAAGTTACACAGAAAAATGATGACCAACATGTCACCTCTCATTTTCTTTTCAATTTATGGTAGGGTGACCATTGAATTTTTGAGATATACTCATTCTCAGCTGAACACCCCTAAAACAAGGTGTGGATCACTCCAGTCAAAGAAGCCATTTTCAAAAAAACATCCCTCTGCAAAGCGGCTGAAATAGACCCACTTTCTCACCCAATTGCATCAAAAATGGTCACAAATGGAAGCCCAGAGTCCAGGCAGGAGGTCCAGTGCCATATTTCTTCAATCCTTCATTTTCATAGCTCTCACAACTCTCTTATTTAAAATATATTGAGTGCTTAACTTTTATTAATGAGCTCGGCGGACGGATTTTGGCCCTATTTACTTGGGTGCACCCTATAAGAGCACATAGTGTCCATATTTTGACACCAAACCACACTGAGGGGAAGCAGAATATTCCAAAGGTCACTTATTTGAAAAGAAAATTGAAAAATATTGCTCCTCTGCGAAATGGCAGGGGTTCGCATCTGGGGTGGCGGCCATGTTTTTTGTACAGTTGTATATGGGAAAACATATAGCTTATTAACATGCTAAGATTTTGAACGTGAGAATTCTCCACTCCACAACACCAAATCTGGTGTAAATCCTCTCTGTTACACAAATTTCTTGCTTCATGTGTTCATCTGGGATCATTTTGCAGTGGACATAGCCACTTTGGGGTCCCACTTTGGGGGTGGATAAAGGATGGAAGGGGGGGGGGGCTTGTCAAAGATTTTGAGGACACACACTCATTTAATGCACAAGGTGATCTCTTTTAGACAGCCTAGTAGTGAAATACATGTATGAAGTAACACACCCTAGGTGTACTACAGTCCAAGATTATTTCCACCCACAGAAAATATCAAAACTACAGAAAAAACACACCATTTTCTGTGCATTACATACCATGTTTTGATTCCATCCAATTGCCTTACACATGTACCCTGTGTTTACTTTGTGCAGTCGTTGACACTTCTGACAAAATGTTTACTCCACTGTGCTTTTTTTAAATAAAACACTGAAAACCCAGAGATACAACATGCCAAAAGCCTGTTTTTCATGTCATTTCCAGTTTTATGT
Source organism: Astropecten irregularis (assembly GCA_963971285.1). Classification (NCBI taxonomy): domain Eukaryota; kingdom Metazoa; phylum Echinodermata; class Asteroidea; order Paxillosida; family Astropectinidae; genus Astropecten; species Astropecten irregularis. The sequence goes on from OZ020244.1 coordinate 24,207,170, forward strand.
CTTTTTGGAGCCTGTTATAGAGAGACAGCAGCAAAAAAAACACATGTTTACATATCACCATCCAAAACAAAATGGACGCCACCATTCTGCACTATAAGAGCACATAGTGTCCATATTTTGACACCAAACCACACTGAGGGGAAGCAGAATATTCCAAAGGTCACTTATTTGAAAAGAAAATTGAAAAATATTGCTCCTCTGCGAAATGGCAGGGGTTCGCATCTGGGGTGGCGGCCATGTTTTTTGTACAGTTGTATATGGGAAAACATATAGCTTATTAACATGCTAAGATTTTGAACGTGAGAATTCTCCACTCCACAACACCAAATCTGGTGTAAATCCTCTCTGTTACACAAATTTCTTGCTTCATGTGTTCATCTGGGATCATTTTGCAGTGGACATAGCCACTTTGGGGTCCCACTTTGGGGGTGGATAAAGGATGGAAGGGGGGGGGGGCTTGTCAAAGATTTTGAGGACACACACTCATTTAATGCACAAGGTGATCTCTTTTAGACAGCCTAGTAGTGAAATACATGTATGAAGTAACACACCCTAGGTGTACTACAGTCCAAGATTATTTCCACCCACAGAAAATATCAAAACTACAGAAAAAACACACCATTTTCTGTGCATTACATACCATGTTTTGATTCCATCCAATTGCCTTACACATGTACCCTGTGTTTACTTTGTGCAGTCGTTGACACTTCTGACAAAATGTTTACTCCACTGTGCTTTTTTTAAATAAAACACTGAAAACCCAGAGATACAACATGCCAAAAGCCTGTTTTTCATGTCATTTCCAGTTTTATGTCTTTTTGGAGCCTGTTATAGAGAGACAGCAGCAAAAAAAACACATGTTTACATATCACCATCCAAAACAAAATGGACGCCACCATTCTGCACTATAGGTTGCACCCAAGTAAATAAACTCCCATAGACAACAGTGATAAATCATCAAACTTCAAAAATCATTTAAAAATATACAGAACTCTCACAGCTGTTCAAGTTACACAGAAAAATGATGACCAACATGTCACCTCTCATTTTCTTTTCAATTTATGGTAGGGTGACCATTGAATTTTTGAGATATACTCATTCTCAGCTGAACACCCCTAAAACAAGGTGTGGATCACTCCAGTCAAAGAAGCCATTTTCAAAAAAACATCCCTCTGCAAAGCGGCTGAAATAGACCCACTTTCTCACCCAATTGCATCAAAAATGGTCACAAATGGAAGCCCAGAGTCCAGGCAGGAGGTCCAGTGCCATATTTCTTCAATCCTTCATTTTCATAGCTCTCACAACTCTCTTATTTAAAATATATTGAGTGCTTAACTTTTATTAATGAGCTCGGCGGACGGATTTTGGCCCTATTTACTTGGGTGCACCCTAAAGCGCTTTAAGATTTTTTTTTTCAGAGTGCAAGCACATTGAGTCTCAACAATTCTGTGCATGTTCCAAGTGACATGCGACAAACTTGTCGAAATTGTAACCCCCAAAATAGTAGTGAGTACCACTGAAGTACCACTTGTTCATCTTTGACATGACTGTGTAGAAGCTTGCATGTGCTTTTATGGAATGTTTTGACTTGATTTCAGGCATTTTTAGGCGATCTGTACATGATTCATGTTTGACTGCATTGCTTAGCGTGGGAGGTTAGTGCGAATAATGAAGTCAAAAATCGTAAAACAAAATGGGCCAAACGGATCGGTGGGTAGACCAGCGAATCGGTCCGCGGAGATCATAAATTGTTTTTATTCCCTCAAAATCTTTTCTCATATTGCGTCTGGTGAGCCTTACTTGGGAAGTCTTGTAGACAAAATGGATGGAACCCGATCACCAAAGTTTGGACTTTCACATTTGAGCCGTTTGGGTCAGGCGCGGTTCTACGGGGGGCTAGGGGGGGGGGGGGGGGGGGGGGTGGGGGGGGGCTGTAGCCCCCCAAAAATTTTGTCTAGCCCCCCCCCCCCCAATTTGTTTTGTTTGAAAATACTGCATTTTTTCAGTTATTAAGCGCCAATAACATAAAAAACGCGTTGAGTGGCCTATAATGTCCATGTTTTTCGACCCCTAATAAGACATAGCAGAAGCGAGTGTTTGAAAACCCAAAATATTGGGTCTTCTAGCCCCCCCCCCCCAAAAAAAAAAAAAATAATAATAATGGCTCTTCTAGCCCCCCCAAAAAATTTGGCTGTAGAACCGCGCCTGGTTTGGGTAAAATCAGGCCCTAAATTCGCTCTATTCTTGTCCTGTAGTCTTTTTAGTCTTGGGCCGGTCAATTGGGCCGTTTTAGGGTATTTTTCTTTGAATGTACTTTTCGGCATAAAGTCATCGGTTAACCTATACAAAATTGAAAAGAAAATGAAAATAGACGTTTTCCCCTTTATTTTGTCGTATTGGTCGATTGCCTAACAAACTTGTGAATATTTCTAATTATTTTGTAAAATTGGCCATTTTGCGTGGGAGTCTACGGGATATTATTTTTGTGGTCCCTTGTACACTGAAAAAATCCTGACGCGCTTAAGCAATGGTCCCATGCACAAACCTATGCGCGAATGCTGGGAACTTGACCGAAAGTTACTGACTATGCCAAACATAATCAATGACCGTTTCATGAGACATTTCATGTTGGTCCCTCAACGGGCTTTCATAATGCTTGGCATGAAACAGTCTTTGGCATATAGTCAGTGACATACGGTCATGTTCCCAGCCTTCGTAATATAGTTTGTACACCGGCGCCTTGCTAAAGCGCTTTAAGATTTTTTTTTTTCAGAGTGCAAGCACATTGAGTCTCAACAATTCTGTGCATGTTCCAAGTGACATGCGACAAACTTGTCGAAATTGTAACCCCCAAAATAGTAGTGAGTACCACTGAAGTACCACTTGTTCATCTTTGACATGACTGTGTAGAAGCTTGCATGTGCTTTTATGGAATGTTTTGACTTGATTTCAGGCATTTTTAGGCGATCTGTACATGATTCATGTTTGACTGCATTGCTTAGCGTGGGAGGTTAGTGCGAATAATGAAGTCAAAAATCGTAAAACAAAATGGGCCAAACGGATCGGTGGGTAGACCAGCGAATCGGTCCGCGGAGATCATAAATTGTTTTTATTCCCTCAAAATCTTTTCTCATATTGCGTCTGGTGAGCCCTACTTGGGAAGTCTTGTAGACAAAATGGATGGAACCCGATCACCAAAGTTTGGACTTTCACATTTGAGCCGTTTGGGTCAGGCGCGGTTCTACGGGGGGCTAGGGGGGGGGGGGGGCTGTAGCCCCCCCAAAATTTTGTCTAGCCCCCCCCCCCCCCCCCCAAATTTTTTTGTTTCAAAATACTGCATTTTTTCAGTTATTAAGCGCCAATAACATAAAAAACGCGTTGTCACGGTGGCCTATAATGTCCATGTTTTTCGACCCCTAATAAGACATAGCAGAAGCGAGTGTTTGAAAACCCAAAATATTGGGTCTTCTAGCCCCCCCCCCCCCCCCCAAAAAAAATAATAATAATGGCTCTTCTAGCCCCCCAAAAAAATTTGGCTGTAGAACCGCGCCTGGTTTGGGTAAAATCAGGCCCTAAATTCGCTCTATTCTTGTCCTGTAGTCTTTTTAGTCTTGGGCCGGTCAATTGGGCTGTTTTAGGGTATTTTTCTTTGAATGTACTTTTCGGCATAAAGTCATCGGTTAACCTATACAAAATTGAAAAGAAAATGAAAATAGACGTTTTCCCCTTTATTTTGTCGTATTGGTCGATTGCCTAATAAACTTGTGAATATTTCTAATTATTTTGTAAAATTGGCCATTTTGCGTGGCAGTCTATGGGATATTATTTTTGTGGTCCCTTGTACACTGAAGAAATCCCGACGCGCTTAAGCAATGGTCCCATGCACAAACCTATGCGCGAATGCTGGGAACTTGACCGAAAGTTACTGACTATGCCAAACATAATCAATGACCGTTTCATGAGACATTTCATGTTGGTCCACACAGACTCAACGGGCTTTCATAATGCTTGGCATGAAACAGTCTTTGGCATATAGTCAGTGACATACGGTCATGTTCCCAGCCTTCGTAATATAGTTTGTACACCGGCGCCTTGCTAAAGCGCTTTAAGATTTTTTTTTTCAGAGTGCAAGCACATTGAGTCTCAACAATTCTGTGCATGTTCCAAGTGACATGCGACAAACTTGTCGAAATTGTAACCCCCAAAATAGTAGTGAGTACCACTGAAGTACCACTTGTTCATCTTTGACATGACGTGTAGAAGCTTGCATGTGCTTTTATGGAATGTTTTGACTTGATTTCAGGCATTTTTAGGCGATCTGTACATGATTCATGTTTGACTGCATTGCTTAGCGTGGGAGGTTAGTGCGAATAATGAAGTCAAAAATCGTAAAACAAAATGGGCCAAACGGATCGGTGGGTAGACCAGCGAATCGGTCCGCGGAGATCATAAATTGTTTTTATTCCCTCAAAATCTTTTCTCATATTGCGTCTGGTGAGCCCTACTTGGGAAGTCTTGTAGACAAAATGGATGGAACCCGATCACCAAAGTTTGGACTTTCACATTTGAGCCGTTTGGGTCAGGCGCGGTTCTACGGGGGGCTAGGGGGGGGGGGGGGGGGCTGTAGCCCCCCAAAAATTTTGTCTAGGCCCCCCCCCCCCCCAAATTTTTTTGTTTCAAAATACTGCATTTTTTCAGTTATTAAGCGCCAATAACATAAAAAACGCGTTGTCACGGTGGCCTATAATGTCCATGTTTTTCGACCCCTAATAAGACATAGCAGAAGCGAGTGTTTGAAAACCCAAAATATTGGGTCTTCTAGCCCCCCCCCCCCCAAAAAAAAATAATAATAATGGCTCTTCTAGCCCCCCAAAAAAATTTGGCTGTAGAACCGCGCCTGGTTTGGGTAAAATCAGGCCCTAAATTCGCTCTATTCTTGTCCTGTAGTCTTTTTAGTCTTGGGCCGGTCAATTGGGCCGTTTTAGGGTATTTTTCTTTGAATGTACTTTTCGGCATAAAGTCATCGGTTAACCTATACAAAATTGAAAAGAAAATGAAAATAGACGTTTTCCCCTTTATTTTGTCGTATTGGTCGATTGCCTAACAAACTTGTGAATATTTCTAATTATTTTGTAAAATTGGCCATTTTGCGTGGCAGTCTATGGGATATTATTTTTGTGGTCCCTTGTACACTGAAGAAATCCCGACGCGCTTAAGCAATGGTCCCATGCACAAACCTATGCGCGAATGCTGGGAACTTGACCGAAAGTTACTGACTATGCCAAACATAATCAATGACCGTTTCATGAGACATTTCATGTTGGTCCACACAGACTCAACGGGCTTTCATAATGCTTGGCATGAAACAGTCTTTGGCATATAGTCAGTGACATACGGTCATGTTCCCAGCCTTCGTAATATAGTTTGTACACCGGCGCCTTGCTAAAGCGCTTTAAGATTTTTTTTTTCAGAGTGCAAGCACATTGAGTCTCAACAATTCTGTGCATGTTCCAAGTGACATGCGACAAACTTGTCGAAATTGTAACCCCCAAAATAGTAGTGAGTACCACTGAAGTACCACTTGTTCATCTTTGACATGACTGTGTAGAAGCTTGCATGTGCTTTTATGGAATGTTTTGACTTGATTTCAGGCATTTTTAGGCGATCTGTACATGATTCATGTTTGACTGCATTGCTTAGCGTGGGAGGTTAGTGCGAATAATGAAGTCAAAAATCGTAAAACAAAATGGGCCAAACGGATCGGTGGGTAGACCAGCGAATCGGTCCGCGGAGATCATAAATTGTTTTTATTCCCTCAAAATCTTTTCTCATATTGCGTCTGGTGAGCCCTACTTGGGAAGTCTTGTAGACAAAATGGATGGAACCCGATCACCAAAGTCAGTTGGACTTTCACATTTGAGCCGTTTGGGTCAGGCTTGGTTCTACGGGGGGCTAGGGGGGGGGGGGGTCTGTAGCCCCCCCAAAATTTTGTCTAGCCCCCCCCCCCCCCAAATTTTTTTGTTTGAAAATACTGCATTTTTTCAGTTATTAAGCGCCAATAACATAAAAAACGCGTTGTCACGGTGGCCTATAATGTCCATGTTTTTCGACCCCTAATAAGACATAGCAGAAGCGAGTGTTTGAAAACCCAAAATATTGGGTCTTCTAGCCCCCCCCCCCCCCCAAAAAAAAAAAAATAATAATAATGGCTCTTCTAGCCCCCCAAAAAAATTTGGCTGTAGAACCGCGCCTGGTTTGGGTAAAATCAGGCCCTAAATTCGCTCTATTCTTGTCCTGTAGTCTTTTTAGTCTTGGGCCGGTCAATTGGGCTATTTTAGGGTATTTTTCTTTGAATGTACTTTTCGGCATAAAGTCATCGGTTAACCTATACAAAATTGAAAAGAAAATGAAAATAGACGTTTTCCCCTTTATTTTGTCGTATTGGTCGATTGCCTAACAAACTTGTGAATATTTCTAATTATTTTGTAAAATTGGCCATTTTGCGTGGCAGTCTATGGGATATTATTTTTGTGGTCCCTTGTACACTGAAGAAATCCCGACGCGCTTAAGCAATGGTCCCATGCACAAACCTATGCGCGAATGCTGGGAACTTGACCGAAAGTTACTGACTATGCCAAACATAATCAATGACCGTTTCATGAGACATTTCATGTTGGTCCACCCAGACTCAACGGGCTTTCATAATGCTTGGCATGAAACAGTCTTTGGCATATAGTCAGTGACATACGGTCATGTTCCCAGCCTTCGTAATATAGTTTGTACACCGGCGCCTTGCTAAAGCGCTTTAAGATTTTTTTTTTTCAGAGTGCAAGCACATTGAGTCTCAACAATTCTGTGCATGTTCCAAGTGACATGCGACAAACTTGTCGAAATTGTAACCCCCAAAATAGTAGTGAGTACCACTGAAGTACCACTTGTTCATCTTTGACATGACTGTGTAGAAGCTTGCATGTGCTTTTATGGAATGTTTTGACTTGATTTCAGGCATTTTTAGGCGATCTGTACATGATTCATGTTTGACTGCATTGCTTAGCGTGGGAGGTTAGTGCGAATAATGAAGTCAAAAATCGTAAAACAAAATGGGCCAAACGGATCGGTGGGTAGACCAGCGAATCGGTCCGCGGAGATCATAAATTGTTTTTATTCCCTCAAAATCTTTTCTCATATTGCGTCTGGTGAGCCCTACTTGGGAAGTCTTGTAGACAAAATGGATGGAACCCGATCACCAAAGTTTGGACTTTCACATTTGAGCCGTTTGGGTCAGGCGCGGTTCTACGGGGGGCTAGGGGGGGGGGGGGCTGTAGCCCCCCAAAAATTTTGTCTAGCCCCCCCCCCCCCAAATTGTTTTGTTTCAAAATACTGCATTTTTTCAGTTATTAAGCGCCAATAACATAAAAAACGCGTTGTCACGGTGGCCTATAATGTCCATGTTTTTCGACCCCTAATAAGACATAGCAGAAGCGAGTGTTTGAAAACCCAAAATATTGGGTCTTCTAGCCCCCCCCCCCCCCCCAAAAAAAATAATAATAATGGCTCTTCTAGCCCCCCAAAAAAATTTGGCTGTAGAACCGCGCCTGGTTTGGGTAAAATCAGGCCCTAAATTCGCTCTATTCTTGTCCTGTAGTCTTTTTAGTCTTGGGCCGGTCAATTGGGCCGTTTTAGGGTATTTTTCTTTGAATGTACTTTTCGGCATAAAGTCATCGGTTAACCTATACAAAATTGAAAAGAAAATGAAAATAGACGTTTTCCCCTTTATTTTGTCGTATTGGTCGATTGCCTAACAAACTTGTGAATATTTCTAATTATTTTGTAAAATTTGCCATTTTGCGTGGCAGTCTATGGGATATTATTTTTGTGGTCCCTTGTACACTGAAGAAATCCCGACGCGCTTAAGCAATGGTCCCATGCACAAACCTATGCGCGAATGCTGGGAACTTGACCGAAAGTTACTGACTATGCCAAACATAATCAATGACCGTTTCATGAGACATTTCATGTTGGTCCACACAGACTCAACGGGCTTTCATAATGCTTGGCATGAAACAGTCTTTGGCATATAGTCAGTGACATACGGTCATGTTCCCAGCCTTCGTAATATAGTTTGTACACCGGCGCCTTGCTAAAGCGCTTTAAGATTTTTTTTTTCAGAGTGCAAGCACATTGAGTCTCAACAATTCTGTGCATGTTCCAAGTGACATGCGACAAACTTGTCGAAATTGTAACCCCAAAAATAGTAGTGAGTACCACTGAAGTACCACTTGTTCATCTTTGACATGACTGTGTAGAAGCTTGCATGTGCTTTTATGGAATGTTTTGACTTGATTTCAGGCATTTTTAGGCGATCTGTACATGATTCATGTTTGACTGCATTGCTTAGCGTGTGAGGTTAGTGCGAATAATGAAGTCAAAAATCGTAAAACAAAATGGGCCAAACGGATCGGTGGGTAGACCAGCGAATCGGTCCGCGGAGATCATAAATTGTTTTTATTCCCTCAAAATCTTTTCTCATATTGCGTCTGGTGAGCCCTACTTGGGAAGTCTTGTAGACAAAATGGATGGAACCCGATCACCAAAGTTTGGACTTTCACATTTGAGCCGTTTGGGTCAGGCGCGGTTCTACGGGGGGCTAGGGGGGGCTGTAGCCCCCCCCCAAATTTTGTCTAGCCCCCCCCCCCCCCCCAATTTTTTTTGTTTGAAAATACTGCATTTTTTCAGTTATTAAGCGCCAATAACATAAAAAACGCGTTGTCACGGTGGCCTATAATGTCCATGTTTTTCGACCCCTAATAAGACATAGCAGAAGCGAGTGTTTGAAAACCCAAAATATTGGGTCTTCTAGCCCCCCCCCCAAAAAAAAAATAATAATAATAATGGCTCTTCTAGCCCCCCAAAAAAATTTGGCTGTAGAACCGCGCCTGGTTTGGGTAAAATCAGGCCCTAAATTCGCTCTATTCTTGTCCTGTAGTCTTTTTAGTCTTGGGCCGGTCAATTGGGCTATTTTAGGGTATTTTTCTTTGAATGTACTTTTCGGCATAAAGTCATCGGTTAACCTATACAAAATTGAAAAGAAAATGAAAATAGACGTTTTCCCCTTTATTTTGTCGTATTGGTCGATTGCCTAACAAACTTGTGAATATTTCTAATTATTTTGTAAAATTGGCCATTTTGCGTGGCAGTCTATGGGATATTATTTTTGTGGTCCCTTGTACACTGAAGAAATCCCGACGCGCTTAAGCAATGGTCCCATGCACAAACCTATGCGCGAATGCTGGGAACTTGACCGAAAGTTACTGACTATGCCAAACATAATCAATGACCGTTTCATGAGACATTTCATGTTGGTCCACCCAGACTCAACGGGCTTTCATAATGCTTGGCATGAAACAGTCTTTGGCATATAGTCAGTGACATACGGTCATGTTCCCAGCCTTCGTAATATAGTTTGTACACCGGCGCCTTGCTAAAGCGCTTTAAGATTTTTTTTTTTCAGAGTGCAAGCACATTGAGTCTCAACAATTCTGTGCATGTTCCAAGTGACATGCGACAAACTTGTCGAAATTGTAACCCCCAAAATAGTAGTGAGTACCACTGAAGTACCACTTGTTCATCTTTGACATGACTGTGTAGAAGCTTGCATGTGCTTTTATGGAATGTTTTGACTTGATTTCAGGCATTTTTAGGCGATCTGTACATGATTCATGTTTGACTGCATTGCTTAGCGTGGGAGGTTAGTGCGAATAATGAAGTCAAAAATCGTAAAACAAAATGGGCCAAACGGATCGGTGGGTAGACCAGCGAATCGGTCCGCGGAGATCATAAATTGTTTTTATTCCCTCAAAATCTTTTCTCATATTGCGTCTGGTGAGCCCTACTTGGGAAGTCTTGTAGACAAAATGGATGGAACCCGATCACCAAAGTTTGGACTTTCACATTTGAGCCGTTTGGGTCAGGCGCGGTTCTACGGGGGGCTAGGGGGGGGGGGGCTGTAGCCCCCCAAAAATTTTGTCTAGCCCCCCCCCCCAAATTGTTTTGTTTCAAAATACTGCATTTTTTCAGTTATTAAGCGCCAATAACATAAAAAACGCGTTGTCACGGTGGCCTATAATGTCCATGTTTTTCGACCCCTAATAAGACATAGCAGAAGCGAGTGTTTGAAAACCCAAAATATTGGGTCTTCTAGCCCCCCCCCCCCCCAAAAAAAATAATAATAATGGCTCTTCTAGCCCCCCAAAAAAATTTGGCTGTAGAACCGCGCCTGGTTTGGGTAAAATCAGGCCCTAAATTCGCTCTATTCTTGTCCTGTAGTCTTTTTAGTCTTGGGCCGGTCAATTGGGCCGTTTTAGGGTATTTTTCTTTGAATGTACTTTTCGGCATAAAGTCATCGGTTAACCTATACAAAATTGAAAAGAAAATGAAAATAGACGTTTTCCCCTTTATTTTGTCGTATTGGTCGATTGCCTAACAAACTTGTGAATATTTCTAATTATTTTGTAAAATTTGCCATTTTGCGTGGCAGTCTATGGGATATTATTTTTGTGGTCCCTTGTACACTGAAGAAATCCCGACGCGCTTAAGCAATGGTCCCATGCACAAACCTATGCGCGAATGCTGGGAACTTGACCGAAAGTTACTGACTATGCCAAACATAATCAATGACCGTTTCATGAGACATTTCATGTTGGTCCACACAGACTCAACGGGCTTTCATAATGCTTGGCATGAAACAGTCTTTGGCATATAGTCAGTGACATACGGTCATGTTCCCAGCCTTCGTAATATAGTTTGTACACCGGCGCCTTGCTAAAGCGCTTTAAGATTTTTTTTTTCAGAGTGCAAGCACATTGAGTCTCAACAATTCTGTGCATGTTCCAAGTGACATGCGACAAACTTGTCGAAATTGTAACCCCAAAAATAGTAGTGAGTACCACTGAAGTACCACTTGTTCATCTTTGACATGACTGTGTAGAAGCTTGCATGTGCTTTTATGGAATGTTTTGACTTGATTTCAGGCATTTTTAGGCGATCTGTACATGATTCATGTTTGACTGCATTGCTTAGCGTGTGAGGTTAGTGCGAATAATGAAGTCAAAAATCGTAAAACAAAATGGGCCAAACGGATCGGTGGGTAGACCAGCGAATCGGTCCGCGGAGATCATAAATTGTTTTTATTCCCTCAAAATCTTTTCTCATATTGCGTCTGGTGAGCCCTACTTGGGAAGTCTTGTAGACAAAATGGATGGAACCCGATCACCAAAGTTTGGACTTTCACATTTGAGCCGTTTGGGTCAGGCGCGGTTCTACGGGGGGCTAGGGGGGGCTGTAGCCCCCCCCCAAATTTTGTCTAGCCCCCCCCCCCCCAATTTTTTTTGTTTGAAAATACTGCATTTTTTCAGTTATTAAGCGCCAATAACATAAAAAACGCGTTGTCACGGTGGCCTATAATGTCCATGTTTTTCGACCCCTAATAAGACATAGCAGAAGCGAGTGTTTGAAAACCCAAAATATTGGGTCTTCTAGCCCCCCCCCCCCAAAAAAAATAATAATAATAATGGCTCTTCTAGCCCCCCAAAAAAATTTGGCTGTAGAACCGCGCCTGGTTTGGGTAAAATCAGGCCCTAAATTCGCTCTATTCTTGTCCTGTAGTCTTTTTAGTCTTGGGCCGGTCAATTGGGCCGTTTTAGGGTATTTTTCTTTGAATGTACTTTTCGGCATAAAGTCATCGGTTAACCTATACAAAATTAAAAAGAAAATAAAAATAGACGTTTTCCCCTTTATTTTGTCGTATTGGTCGATTGCCTAACAAACTTGTGAATATTTTTAATTATTTTGTAAAATTGGCCATTTTGCGTGGCAGTCTATGGGATATTATTTTTGTGGTCCCTTGTACACTGAAGAAATCCCGACGCGCTTAAGCAATGGTCCCATGCACAAACCTATGCGCGAATGCTGGGAACTTGACCGAAAGTTACTGACTATGCCAAACATAATCAATGACCGTTTCATGAGACATTTCATGTTGGTCCACACAGACTCAACGGGCTTTCATAATGCTTGGCATGAAACAGTCTTTGGCATATAGTCAGTGACATACGGTCATGTTCCCAGCCTTCGTAATATAGTTTGTACACCGGCGCCTTGCTAAAGCGCTTTAAGATTTTTTTTTTCAGAGTGCAAGCACATTGAGTCTCAACAATTCTGTGCATGTTCCAAGTGACATGCGACAAACTTGTCGAAATTGTAACCCCCAAAATAGTAGTGAGTACCACTGAAGTACCACTTGTTCATCTTTGACATGACTGTGTAGAAGCTTGCATGTGCTTTTATGGAATGTTTTGACTTGATTTCAGGCATTTTTAGGCGATCTGTACATGATTCATGTTTGACTGCATTGCTTAGCGTGGGAGGTTAGTGCGAATAATGAAGTCAAAAATCGTAAAACAAAATGGGCCAAACGGATCGGTGGGTAGACCAGCGAATCGGTCCGCGGAGATCATAAATTGTTTTTATTCCCTCAAAATCTTTTCTCTTATTGCGTCTGGTGAGCCCTACTTGGGAAGTCTTGTAGACAAAATGGATGGAACCCGATCACCAAAGTTTGGACTTTCACATTTGAGCCGTTTGGGTCAGGCGCGGTTCTACGGGGGGCTAGGGGGGGGGGGGGGGCTGTAGCCCCCCAAAAATTTTGTCTAGCCCCCCCCCCAAATTGTTTTGTTTGAAAATACTGCATTTTTTCAGTTATTAAGCGCCAATAACATAAAAAACGCGTTGTCACGGTGGCCTATAATGTCCATGTTTTTCGACCCCTAATAAGACATAGCAGAAGCGAGTGTTTGAAAACCCAAAATATTGGGTCTTCTAGCCCCCCCCCCCCCAAAAAAAATAATAATAATAATGGCTCTTCTAGCCCCCCAAAAAAATTTGGCTGTAGAACCGCGCCTGGTTTGGGTAAAATCAGGCCCTAAATTCGCTCTATTCTTGTCCTGTAGTCTTTTTAGTCTTGGGCCGGTCAATTGGGCCGTTTTAGGGTATTTTTCTTTGAATGTACTTTTCGGCATAAAGTCATCGGTTAACCTATACAAAATTGAAAAGAAAATGAAAATAGACGTTTTCCCCTTTATTTTGTCGTATTGGTCGATTGCCTAACAAACTTGTGAATATTTCTAATTATTTTGTAAAGTTGGCCATTTTGCGTGGCAGTCTATGGGATATTATTTTTGTGGTCCCTTGTACACTGAAGAAATCCCGACGCGCTTAAGCAATGGTCCCATGCACAAACCTATGCGCGAATGCTGGGAACTTGACCGAAAGTTACTGACTATGCCAAACATAATCAATGACCGTTTCATGAGACATTTCATGTTGGTCCACACAGACTCAACGGGCTTTCATAATGCTTGGCATGAAACAGTCTTTGGCATATAGTCAGTGACATACGGTCATGTTCCCAGCCTTCGTAATATAGTTTGTACACCGGCGCCTTGCTAAAGCGCTTTAAGATTTTTTTTTTCAGAGTGCAAGCACATTGAGTCTCAACAATTCTGTGCATGTTCCAAGTGACATGCGACAAACTTGTCGAAATTGTAACCCCCAAAATAGTAGTGAGTACCACTGAAGTACCACTTGTTCATCTTTGACATGACTGTGTAGAAGCTTGCATGTGCTTTTATGGAATGTTTTGACTTGATTTCAGGCATTTTTAGGCGATCTGTACATGATTCATGTTTGACTGCATTGCTTAGCGTGGGAGGTTAGTGCGAATAATGAAGTCAAAAATCGTAAAACAAAATGGGCCAAACGGATCGGTGGGTAGACCAGCGAATCGGTCCGCGGAGATCATAAATTGTTTTTATTCCCTCAAAATCTTTTCTCATATTGCGTCTGGTGAGCCCTACTTGGGAAGTCTTGTAGACAAAATGGATGGAACCCGATCACCAAAGTTTGGACTTTCACATTTGAGCCGTTTGGGTCAGGCGCGGTTCTACGGGGGGCTAGGGGGGGGGGGGGGCTGTAGCCCCCCAAAATTTTGTCTTGCCCCCCCCCCCCAATTTTTTTGTTTGAAAATACTGCATTTTTTCAGTTATTAAGCGCCAATAACATAAAAAACGCGTTGTGTGGCCTATAATGTCCATGTTTTTCGACCCCTAATAAGACATAGCAGAAGCGAGTGTTTGAAAACCCAAAATATTGGGTCTTCTAGCCCCCCCCCCCAAAAAAAAAAATAATAATAATAATGGCTCTTCTAGCCCCCCAAAAAAATTTGGCTGTAGAACCGCGCCTGGTTTGGGTAAAATCAGGCCCTAAATTCGCTCTATTCTTGTCCTGTAGTCTTTTTAGTCTTGGGCCGGTCAATTGGGCCGTTTTAGGGTATTTTTCTTTGAATGAACTTTTCGGCATAAAGTCATCGGTTAACCTATACAAAATTGAAAAGAAAATGAAAATAGACGTTTTCCCCTTTATTTTGTCGTATTGGTCGATTGCCTAACAAACTTGTGAATATTTCTAATTATTTTGTAAAATTGGCCATTTTGCGTGGCAGTCTATGGGATATTATTTTTGTGGTCCCTTGTACACTGAAGAAATCCCGACGCGCTTAAGCAATGGTCCCATGCACAAACCTATGCGCGAATGCTGGGAACTTGACCGAAAGTTACTGACTATGCCAAACATAATCAATGACCGTTTCATGAGACATTTCATGTTGGTCCACACAGACTCAACGGGCTTTCATAATGCTTGGCATGAAACAGTCTTTGGCATATAGTCAGTGACATACGGTCATGTTCCCAGTCTTCGTAATATAGTTTGTACACCGGCGCCTTGCTAAGGCGCTTTAAGATTTTTTTTTCAGAGTGCAAGCACATTGAGTCTCAACAATTCTGTGCATGTTCCAAGTGACATGCGACAAACTTGTCGAAATTGTAACCCCCAAAATAGTAGTGAGTACCACTGAAGTACCACTTGTTCATCTTTGACATGACTGTGTAGAAGCTTGCATGTGCTTTTATGGAATGTTTTGACTTGATTTCAGGCATTTTTAGGCGATCTGTACATGATTCATGTTTGACTGCATTGCTTAGCGTGGGAGGTTAGTGCGAATAATGAAGTCAAAAATCGTAAAACAAAATGGGCCAAACGGATCGGTGGGTAAACCAGCGAATCGGTCCGCGGAGATCATAAATTGTTTTTATTCCCTCAAAATCTTTTCTCATATTGCGTCTGGTGAGCCCTACTTGGGAAGTCTTGTAGACAAAATGGATGGAACCCGATCACCAAAGTTTGGACTTTCACATTTGAGCCGTTTGGGTCAGGCGCGGTTCTACGGGGGGCTAGGGGGGGGGGGGGGGCTGTAGCCCCCCAAAAATTTTGTCTAGCCCCCCCCCCAAATTTTTTTTTTTTTAAAATACTGCATTTTTTCAGTTATTAAGCGCCAATAACATAAAAAACGCGTTGTGTGGCCTATAATGTCCATGTTTTTCGACCCCTAATAAGACATAGCAGAAGCGAGTGTTTGAAAACCCAAAATATTGGGTCTTCTAGCCCCCCCCCCAAAAAAAAATAATAATAATGGCTCTTCTAGCCCCCCAAAAAAATTTGGCTGTAGAACCGCGCCTGGTTTGGGTAAAATCAGGCCCTAAATTCGCTCTATTCTTGTCCTGTAGTCTTTTTAGTCTTGGGCCGGTCAATTGGGCCGTTTTAGGGTATTTTTCTTTGAATGTACTTTTCGGCATAAAGTCATCGGTTAACCTATACAAAATTGAAAAGAAAATGAAAATAGACGTTTTCCCCTTTATTTTGTCGTATTGGTCGATTGCCTAACAAACTTGTGAATATTTCTAATTATTTTGTAAAATTGGCCATTTTGCGTGGCAGTCTATGGGATATTATTTTTGTGGTCCCTTGTACACTGAAGAAATCCCGACGCGCTTAAGCAATGGTCCCATGCACAAACCTATGCGCGAATGCTGGGAACTTGACCGAAAGTTACTGACTATGCCAAACATAATCAATGACCGTTTCATGAGACATTTCATGTTGGTCCACACAGACTCAACGGGCTTTCATAATGCTTGGCATGAAACAGTCTTTGGCATATAGTCAGTGACATACGGTCATGTTCCCAGCCTTCGTAATATAGTTTGTACACCGGCGCCTTGCTAAAGCGCTTTAAGATTTTTTTTTTTCAGAGTGCAAGCACATTGAGTCTCAACAATTCTGTGCATGTTCCAAGTGACATGCGACAAACTTGTCGAAATTGTAACCCCCAAAATAGTAGTGAGTACCACTGAAGTACCACTTGTTCATCTTTGACATGACTGTGTAGAAGCTTGCATGTGCTTTTATGGAATGTTTTGACTTGATTTCAGGCATTTTTAGGCGATCTGTACATGATTCATGTTTGACTGCATTGCTTAGCGTGTGAGGTTAGTGCGAATAATGAAGTCAAAAATCGTAAAACAAAATGGGCCAAACGGATCGGTGGGTAGACCAGCGAATCGGTCCGCGGAGATCATAAATTGTTTTTATTCCCTCAAAATCTTTTCTCATATTGCGTCTGGTGAGCCCTACTTGGGAAGTCTTGTAGACAAAATGGATGGAACCCGATCACCAAAGTTTGGACTTTCACATTTGAGCCGTTTGGGTCAGGCGCGGTTCTACGGGGGGCTAGGGGGGGGGGGGCTGTAGCCCCCCAAAAATTTTGTCTAGCCCCCCCCAAAAAAATTTTTTTTTGTTTGAAAATACTGCATTTTTTCAGTTATTAAGCGCCAATAACATAACAAACGCGTTGTCACGGTGGCCTATAATGTCCATGTTTTTCGACCCCTAATAAGACATAGCAGAAGCGAGTGTTTGAAAACCCAAAATATTGGGTCTTTTAGCCCCCCCCCCCCCCCCCCCCCCAAAAAAAATAATAATAATAATGGCTCTTCTAGCCCCCCCAAAAAATTTGGCTGTAGAACCGCGCCTGGTTTGGGTAAAATCAGGCCCTAAATTCGCTCTATTCTTGTCCTGTAGTCTTTTTAGTCTTGGGCCGGTCAATTGTGCCGTTTTAGGGTCTTTTTCTTTGAATGTACTTTTCGGCATAAAGTCATCGGTTAACCTATACAAAATTGAAAAGAAAATGAAAATAGACGTTTTCCCCTTTATTTTGTCGTATTGGTCGATTGCCTAACAAACTTGTGAATATTTCTAATTATTTTGTAAAATTGGCCATTTTGCGTGGCAGTCTATGGGATATTATTTTTGTGGTCCCTTGTACACTGAAGAAATCCCGACGCGCTTAAGCAATGGTCCCATGCACAAACCTATGCGCGAATGCTGGGAACTTGACCGAAAGTTACTGACTATGCCAAACATAATCAATGACCGTTTCATGAGACATTTCATGTTGGTCCACACAGACTCAACGGGCTTTCATAATGCTTGGCATGAAACAGTCTTTGGCATATAGTCAGTGACATACGGTCATATTCCCAGCCTTCGTAATATAGTTTGTACACCGGCGCTAAAGCGCTTTAAGATTTTTTTTTTCAGAGTGCAAGCACATTGAGTCTCAACAATTCTGTGCATGTTCCAAGTGACATGCGACAAACTTGTCGAAATTGTAACCCCCAAAATAGTAGTGAGTACCACTGAAGTACCACTTGTTCATCTTTGACATGACTGTGTAGAAGCTTGCATGTGCTTTTATGGAATGTTTTGACTTGATTTCAGGCATTTTTAGGCGATCTGTACATGATTCATGTTTGACTGCATTGCTTAGCGTGGGAGGTTAGTGCGAATAATGAAGTCAAAAATGGGCCAAACGGATCGGTGGGTAGACCAGCGAATCGGTCCGCGGAGATCATAAATTGTTTTTATTCCCTCAAAATCTTTTCTCATATTGCGTCTGGTGAGCCCTACTTGGGAAGTCTTGTAGACAAAATGGATGGAACCCGATCACCAAAGTTTGGACTTTCACATTTGAGCCGTTTGGGTCAGGCGCGGTTCTACGGGGGGCTAGGGGGGGGGGGGGGGGGCTCTAGCCCCCCAAACATTTTGTCTAGCCCCCCCCCCAATTTTTTTTTGTTGAAAATACTGGATTTGTTCAGTTATTAAGCGCCAATAACATAAAAAACGCGTTGTGTGGCCTATAATGTCCATGTTTTTCGACCCCTAATAAGACATAGCAGAATCGAGTGTTTGAAAACCCAAAATATTGGGTCTTCTAGCCCCCCCCCAAAAAAAAAAATAATAATAATGGCTCTTCTAGCCCCCCCAAAAAATTTGGCTGTAGAACCGCGCCTGGTTTGGGTAAAATCAGGCCCTAAATTCGCTCTATTCTTGTCCTGTAGTCTTTTTAGTCTTGGGCCGGTCAATTGGGCCGTTTTAGGGTATTTTTCTTTGAATGTACTTTTCGGCATAAAGTCATCGGTTAACCTATGCAAAATTGAAAAGAAAATGAAAATAGACGTTTTCCCCTTTATTTTGTCGTATTGGTCGATTGCCTAACAAACTTGTGAATATTTCTAATTATTTTGTAAAATTTGCCATTTTGCGTGGCAGTCCATGGGATATTATTTTTGTGGTCCCTTGTACACTGAAAAAATCCCGACGCGCTTAAGCAATGGTCCCATGCACAAACCTATGCGCGAATGCTGGGAACTTGACCGAAAGTTACTGACTATGCCAAACATAATCAATGACCGTTTCATGAGACATTTCATGTTGGTCCACACAGACTCAACGGGCTTTCATAATGCTTGGCATGAAACAGTCTTTGGCATATAGTCAGTGACATACGGTCATGTTCCCAGCCTTCGTAATATAGTTTGTACACCGGCGCCTTGCTAAAGCGCTTTAAGATTTTTTTTTTTCAGAGTGCAAGCACATTGAGTCTCAACAATTCTGTGCATGTTCCAAGTGACATGCGACAAACTTGTCGAAATTGTAACCCCCAAAATAGTAGTGAGTACCACTGAAGTACCACTTGTTCATCTTTGACATGACTGTGTAGAAGCTTGCATGTGCTTTTATGGAATGTTTTGACTTGATTTCAGGCATTTTTAGGCGATCTGTACATGATTCATGTTTGACTGCATTGCTTAGCGTGGGAGGTTAGTGCGAATAATGAAGTCAAAAATCGTAAAACAAAATGGGCCAAACGGATCGGTGGGTAGACCAGCGAATCGGTCCGCGGAGATCATAAATTGTTTTTATTCCCTCAAAATCTTTTCTCATATTGCGTCTGGTGAGCCCTACTTGGGAAGTCTTGTAGACAAAATGGATGGAACCCGATCACCAAAGTTTGGACTTTCACATTTGAGCCGTTTGGGTCAGGCGCGGTTCTACGGGGGGCTAGGGGGGGGGGGGGCTGTAGCCCCCCAAACATTTTGTCTAGCCCCCCCCCCCAATTTTTTTTTGTTGAAAATACTGGATTTGTTCAGTTATTAAGCGCCAATAACATAAAAAACGCGTTGTGTGGCCTATAATGTCCATGTTTTTCGACCCCTAATAAGACATAGCAGAATCGAGTGTTTGAAAACCCAAAATATTGGGTCTTCTAGCCCCCCCCCAAAAAAAAAAATAATAATAATGGCTCTTCTAGCCCCCCCAAAAAATTTGGCTGTAGAACCGCGCCTGGTTTGGGTAAAATCAGGCCCTAAATTCGCTCTATTCTTGTCCTGTAGTCTTTTTAGTCTTGGGCCGGTCAATTGGGCCGTTTTAGGGTATTTTTCTTTGAATGTACTTTTCGGCATAAAGTCATCGGTTAACCTATACAAAATTGAAAAGAAAATGAAAATAGACGTTTTCCCCTTTATTTTGTCGTATTGGTCGATTGCCTAACAAACTTGTGAATATTTCTAATTATTTTGTAAAATTTGCCATTTTGCGTGGCAGTCCATGGGATATTATTTTTGTGGTCCCTTGTACACTGAAAAAATCCCGACGCGCTTAAGCAATGGTCCCATGCACAAACCTATGCGCGAATGCTGGGAACTTGACCGAAAGTTACTGACTATGCCAAACATAATCAATGACCGTTTCATGAGACATTTCATGTTGGTCCACACAGACTCAACGGGCTTTCATAATGCTTGGCATGAAACAGTCTTTGGCATATAGTCAGTGACATACGGTCATGTTCCCAGCCTTCGTAATATAGTTTGTACACCGGCGCCTTGCTAAAGCGCTTTAAGATTTTTTTTTTTCAGAGTGCAAGCACATTGAGTCTCAACAATTCTGTGCATGTTCCAAGTGACATGCGACAATGTCGAAATTGTAACCCCCAAAATAGTAGTGAGTACCACTGAAGTACCACTTGTTCATCTTTGACATGACTGTGTAGAAGCTTGCATGTGCTTTTATGGAATGTTTTGACTTGATTTCAGGCATTTTTAGGCGATCTGTACATGATTCATGTTTGACTGCATTGCTTAGCGTGGGAGGTTAGTGCGAATAATGAAGTCAAAAATCGTAAAACAAAATGGGCCAAACGGATCGGTGGGTAGACCAGCGAATCGGTCCGCGGAGATCATAAATTGTTTTTATTCCCTCAAAATCTTTTCTCATATTGCGTCTGGTGAGCCTTACTTGGGAAGTCTTGTAGACAAAATGGATGGAACCCGATCACCAAAGTTTGGACTTTCACATTTGAGCCGTTTGGGTCAGGCGCGGTTCTACGGGGGGCTAGGGGGGGGGGGGGCTGTAGCCCCCAAAAATTTTGTCTAGCCCCCCCCCCTCCAAATTTTTTTGTTTGAAAATACTGCATTTTTTCAGTTATTAAGCGCCAATAACATAAAAAACGCGTTGTGTGGCCTATAATGTCCATGTTTTTCGACCCCTAATAAGACATAGCAGAAGCGAGTGTTTGAAAACCCAAAATATTGGGTCTTCTAGCCCCCCCCCCCAAAAAAAAAAAAAAAAATAATGGCTCTTCTAGCCCCCCAAAAAAATTTGGCTGTAGAACCGCGCCTGGTTTGGGTAAAATCAGGCCCTAAATTCGCTCTATTCTTGTCCTGTAGTCTTTTTAGTCTTGGGCCGGTCAATTGGGCCGTTTTAGGGTATTTTTCTTTGAATGTACTTTTCGGCATAAAGTCATCGGTTAACCTATACAAAATTGAAAAGAAAATGAAAATAGACGTTTTCCCCTTTATTTTGTCGTATTGGTCGATTGCCTAACAAACTTGTGAATATTTCTAATTATTTTGTAAAATTGGCCATTTTGCGTGGCAGTCTATGGGATATTATTTTTGTGGTCCCTTGTACACTGAAAAAATCCCGACGCGCTTAAGCAATGGTCCCATGCACAAACCTATGCGCGAATGCTGGGAACTTGACCGAAAGTTACTGACTATGCCAAACATAATCAATGACCGTTTCATGAGACATTTCATGTTGGTCCACACAGACTCAACGGGCTTTCATAATGCTTGGCATGAAACAGTCTTTGGCATATAGTCAGTGACATACGGTCATGTTCCCAGCCTTCGTAATATAGTTTGTACACCGGCGCCTTGCTAAAGCGCTTTTAGATTTTTTTTTCATAGTGCAAGCACATTGAGTCTTCAACAATTCTGTGCATGTTCCAAGTGACATGCGACAAACTTGTCGAAATTGTAACCCCCAAAATAGTAGTGAGTACCACTGAAGTACCACTTGTTCATCTTTGACATGACTGTGTAGAAGCTTGCATGTGCTTTTATGGAATGTTTTGACTTGATTTCAGGCATTTTTAGGCGATCTGTACATGATTCATGTTTGACTGCATTGCTTAGCGTGGGAGGTTAGTGCGAATAATGAAGTCAAAAATCGTAAAACAAAATGGGCCAAACGGATCGGTGGGTAGACCAGCGAATCGGTCCGCGGAGCTCATTAATTTTTTGTATACCCTCAAAATCTTTTCTCTTACTGCGTCTGGTGAGCCCTACTTGGGAAGTCTTGTAGACAAAATGGATGGAACCCGATCACCAAAGTTTGGACTTTCACATTTGAGCCGTTTGGGTCAGGCGCGGTTCTACGGGGGGCTAGGGGGGGGGCTGTAGCCCCCCAAAAAGTTTGTCTAGCCCCCCCCCCCCCCCCAATTTTTTTTTTTGAAAATACTGCATTTTTTCAGTTATTAAGCGCCAATAACATAAAAAACGCGTTGTGTGGCCTATAATGTCCATGTTTTTCGACCCCTAATAAGACATAGCAGAAGCGAGTGTTTGAAAACCCAAAATATTGGGTCTTCTAGCCCCCCCCCCCCAAAAAAAAAAAAAATAAAAAAAATAATGGCTCTTCTAGCCCCCCAAAAAAATTTGGCTGTAGAACCGCGCCTGGTTTGGGTAAAATCAGGCCCTAAATTCGCTCTATTCTTGTCCTGTAGTCTTTTTAGTCTTGGGCCGGTCAATTGGGCCGTTTTAGGGTATTTTTCTTTGAATGTACTTTTCGGCATAAAGTCATCGGTTAACCTATACAAAATTGAAAAGAAAATGAAAATAGACGTTTTCCCCTTTATTTTGTCGTATTGGTCGATTGCCTAACAAACTTGTGAATATTTCTAATTATTTTGTAAAATTGCCCATTTTGCGTGGCAGTCTATGGGATATTATTTTTGTGGTCCCTTGTACACTGAAAAAATCCTGACGCGCTTAAGCAATGGTCCCATGCACAAACCTATGCGCGAATGCTGGGAACTTGACCGAAAGTTACTGACTATGCCAAACATAATCAATGACCGTTTCATGAGACATTTCATGTTGGTCCACACAGACTCAACGGGCTTTCATAATGCTTGGCATGAAACAGTCTTTGGCATATAGTCAGTGACATACGGTCATGTTCCCAGCCTTCGTAATATAGTTTGTACACCGGCGCCTTGCTAAAGCGCTTTAAGATTTTTTTTTTCATAGTGCAAGCACATTGAGTCTTCAACAATTCTGTGCATGTTCCAAGTGACATGCGACAAACTTGTCGAAATTGTAACCCCCAAAATAGTAGTGAGTACCACTGAAGTACCACTTGTTCATCTTTGACATGACTGTGTAGAAGCTTGCATGTGCTTTTATGGAATGTTTTGACTTGATTTCAGGCATTTTTAGGCGATCTGTACATGATTCATGTTTGACTGCATTGCTTAGCGTGGGAGGTTAGTGCGAATAATGAAGTCAAAAATCGTAAAACAAAATGGGCCAAACGGATCGGTGGGTAGACCAGCGAATCGGTCCGCGGAGCTCATTAATTGTTTGTTTACCCTCAAAATCTTTTCTCTTACTGCGTCTGGTGAGCCCTACTTGGGAAGTCTTGTAGACAAAATGGATGGAACCCGATCACCAAAGTTTGGACTTTCACATTTGAGCCGTTTGGGTCAGGCGCGGTTCTACGGGGGGCTAGGGGGGGGGGGGGGGCTGTAGCCCCCCAAAAAGTTTGTCTAGCCCCCCCCCCCCAAATTTTTTTTTTGAAAATACTGCATTTTTTCAGTTATTAAGCGCCAATAACATAAAAAACGCGTTGTGTGGCCTATAATGTCCATGTTTTTCGACCCCTAATAAGACATAGCAGAAGCGAGTGTTTGAAAACCCAAAATATTGGGTCTTCTAGCCCCCCCCCCCCCCCCCAAAAAAAATAAAAAAAATAATGGCTCTTCTAGCCCCCCAAAAAAATTTGGCTGTAGAACCGCGCCTGGTTTGGGTAAAATCAGGCCCTAAATTCGCTCTATTCTTGTCCTGTAGTCTTTTTAGTCTTGGGCCGGTCAATTGGGCCGTTTTAGGGTATTTTTCTTTGAATGTACTTTTCGGCATAAAGTCATCGGTTAACCTATACAAAATTGAAAAGAAAATGAAAATAGACGTTTTGCCCTTTATTTTGTCGTATTGGTCGATTGCCTAACAAACTTGTGAATATTTCTAATTATTTTGTAAAATTGCCCATTTTGCGTGGCAGTCTATGGGATATTATTTTTGTGGTCCCTTGTACACTGAAAAAATCCTGACGCGCTTAAGCAATGGTCCCATGCACAAACCTATGCGCGAATGCTGGGAACTTGACCGAAAGTTACTGACTATGCCAAACATAATCAATGACCGTTTCATGAGACATTTCATGTTGGTCCACACAGACTCAACGGGCTTTCATAATGCTTGGCATGAAACAGTCTTTGGCATATAGTCAGTGACATACGGTCATGTTCCCAGCCTTCTTAATATAGTTTGCACACCGGCGCCTTGCTAAAGCGCTTTAAGATTTTTTTTTTCAGAGTGCAAGCACATTGAGTCTTCAACAATTCTGTGCATGTTCCAAGTGACATGCGACAAACTTGTCGAAATTGTAACCCCCAAAATAGTAGTGAGTACCACTGAAGTACCACTTGTTCATCTTTGACATGACTGTGTAGAAGCTTGCATGTGCTTTTATGGAATGTTTTGACTTGATTTCAGGCATTTTTAGGCGATCTGTACATGATTCATGTTTGACTGCATTGCTTAGCGTGGGAGGTTAGTGCGAATAATGAAGTCAAAAATCGTAAAACAAAATGGGCCAAACGGATCGGTGGGTAGACCAGCGAATCGGTCCGCGGAGCTCATTAATTGTTTGTATACCCTCAAAATCTTTTCTCTTACTGCGTCTGGTGAGCCCTACTTGGGAAGTCTTGTAGACAAAATGGATGGAACCCGATCACCAAAGTTTGGACTTTCACATTTGAGCCGTTTGGGTCAGGCGCGGTTCTACGGGGGGCTGGGGGGGGGGGGGGCTGTAGCCCCCCAAAAATTTTGTCTAGCCCCCCCCCAAAAATTTTTGTTGTTGAAAATACTGCATTTTTTCAGTTATTAAGCGCAAATAACATAAAAAACGCGTTGTGTGGCCTATAATGTCCATGTTTTTCGACCCCTAATAAGACATAGCAGAAGCGAGTGTTTGAAAACCCAAAATATTGGGTCTTCTAGCCCCCCCCAAAAAAAATAAATAAAAATAATGGCTCTTCTAGCCCCCCAAAAAAATTTGGCTGTAGAACCGCGCCTGGGGCCGATTTCACTAACGCTTTGCGATCATCGTAAAGCCCAAATCCATCGCTAAACGGAGAATCGATCGCTTCTTTGCGTAGCAATTTTCCGTTTAGCGATGGATTTGGGCTTTACGATGATCGCAAAGCGTTAGTGAAATCGGCCCCTGGTTTGGATAAAATCAGGCCCTAAATTCGCTCTATTCTTGTCCTGTAGTCTTTTTAGTCTTGGGCCGGTCAATTGGGCCGTTTTAGGGTATTTTTCTTTGAATGTACTTTTCGGCATAAAGTCATCGGTTAACCTATACAAAATTGAAAAGAAAATGAAAATAGACGTTTTCCCCTTTATTTTGTCGTATTGGTCGATTGCCTAACAAACTTGTGAATATTTCTAATTATTTTGTAAAATTGGCCATTTTGCGTGGCAGTCTATGGGATATTATTGTTGTGGTCCCTTGTACACTGAAAAAATCCCGACGCGCTTAAGCGATGGTCCCATCCACAAACCTATGCGCGAATGCTGGGAACTTGACCGAAAGTTGCTGACTATGCCAAACATAATCAATGACCGTTTCATGAAACATTTCATTTTGTTCCACACAGACTCAACGGGCTTTCATAATGCTTAGCATGAAACAGTCTTTGGCATTATAGTCAGTGACATACGGTCATGTTCCCAGCCTTCGTAATATAGTTTGTACACCGGCGCCTTGCTAAAGCGCTTTAAGACTTTTTTTTTCAGAGTGCAAGCACATTGAGTCTTCAACAATTCTGTGCATGTTCCAAGTGACATGCGACAAACGTGTCGAAATTGTAACCCCCAAAATAGTGGTGAGTACCACTGAAGTACCACTTGTTTATCTTTGACATGACTGTTTAGAAGCTTGCATGTGCTTTTATGGAATGTTTTGACTTGATTTCAGGCATTTTTAGGCGATCTGTACATGATTCATGTTTGACTGCATTGCTTAGCGTGGGAGGTTAGTGCGAATAATGAAGTCAAAAATCGTAAAACAAAATGGGCCAAACGGATCGGTGGGTAGGCAAGCGAATCGGTCCGCGGAGCTCATAAATTGTTTGTATTCCCTCAAAATGTTTCTCTTACTGCGTCTGGTGAGCCCTACTTGGGAAGTCTTGTAGACAAAATGGATGGAACCCGATCACCAAAGTTTGGACTTTCACATTTGAGCCGTTTGGGTCAGGCGCGGTTCTACGGGGGCTGGGGGGGGGGCTGTAGCCCCCCAAAAATTGTGTCTAGCCCGAACCCCCCCCCCCCCCCCCAAATACTGGATTTTTTCAGTTATTAAGCGCCAATAACATAAAAAACGCGTTGTGTGGCCTATAATGTGCATGTTTTTCGACCCCTAATAAGACATAGCAGAAACGAGTGTTAGAAGAACCCAAAATATTGGGTCTTCTAGCCCCCCCCCCCCCAAAAAAAAATAATGGCTCTTCTAGCCCCCAAAAATATTTGGCTGTAGAACCCCGCCTGGTTTGGGTAAAATCAGGCCCTAAATTCGCTCTATTCTTGTCCTGTAGTGGAGGGGTGCTATTTTTAGTCTTGGGCCGGTCAATTGGGCCGTTTTAGGTTATTTTTCTTTGAATGTACTTTTCGGCATAAAGTCATCGGTTAACCTATACAAAATTGAAAAGAAAATGAAAATAGACGTTTTCCCCTTTATTTTGCCGTATTGGTCGATTGCCTAATAAACTTGTGAATATTTCTTATTATATTGTTAAATTTGCCATTTTGCGTGGGAGTCTATGGGATATTATTGTTGTGGTCCCTTGTACACTGAAAAAATCCTGACGCGCTTAAGCAATGGTCCCATGCACAAACCTATGCGCGAATGCTGGGAACTTGACCGAAAGTTACTGACTATGCCAAACATAATCAATGACCGTTTCATGAGACATTTCATGTTGGTCCACACAGACTCAACGGGCTTTCATAATGCTTGGCATGAAACAGTCTTTGGCATATAGTCAGTGACATACGGTCATGTTCCCAGCCTTCGTAATATAGTTTGTACACCGGCGCCTTGCTAAAGCGCTTTAAGATTTTTTTTTTCAGAGTGCAAGCACATTGAGTCTTCAACAATTCTGTGCATGTTCCAAGTGACATGCGACAAACTTGTCGGAATTGTAACCCCCAAAATAGTAGTGAGTACCACTGAAGTACCACTTGTTCATCTTTGACATGACTGTGTAGAAGCTTGCATGTGCTTTTATGGAATGTTTTGACTTGATTTCAGGCATTTTTTAGGCGATCTGTACATGATTCATGTTTGACTGCATTGCTTAGCGTGGGAGGTTAGTGCGAATAATGAAGTCAAAAATCGTAAAACAAAATGGGCCAAACGGATCGGTGGGTAGGCCAGCGAATCGGTCGGCGGACCTCATAAATTTTTTTTATTCCCTCACAATCTTTTCTCTTACTGCGTCTGGTGAGCCCTACTTGGGAAGTCTTGTAGACAAAATGGATGGAACCCGATCACCAAAGTTTGGACTTTCACATTTGAGCCGTTTGGGTCAGGCGCGGTTCTACGGGGGCTGGGGGGGGGGCTGTAGCCCCCCAAAAATTGTGTCTAGCCCGAACCCCCCCCCCCCCACCCAAATACTGGATTTTTTCAGTTATTAAGCGCCAATAACATAAAAAACGCGTTGTGTGGCCTATAATGTGCATGTTTTTCGACCCCTAATAAGACATAGCAGAAACGAGTGTTAGAAGAACCCAAAATATTGGGTCTTCTAGCCCCCCCCCCCCCCAAAAAAAAAAATAATGGCTCTTCTAGCCCCCCAAAAAATTTGGCTGTAGAACCGCGCCTGGTTTGAGTAAAATCAGGCCCTAAATTCGCTCTATTCTTGTCCTGTAGTGGAGGGGTGCTATTTTTAGTCTTGGGCCGGTCAATTGGGCCGTTTTAGGGTATTTTTCTTTGAATGTACTTTTCGGCATAAAGTCATCGGTTAACCTATACAAAATTGAAAAGAAAATGAAAATAGACGTTTTCCCCTTTATTTTGCCGTATTGGTCGATTGCCTAATAAACTTGTGAATATTTCTTATTATATTGTTAAATTGGCCATTTTGCGTGGGAGTCTATGGGATATTATTGTTGTGGTCCCTTGTACACTGAAAAAATCCTGACGCGCTTAAGCGATGGTCCCATGCACAAACCTATGCGCGAATGCTGGGAACTTGACCGAAAGTTGCTGACTATGCCAAACATAATCAATGACCGTTTCATGAGACATTTCATGTTGGTCCACACAGACTCAACGGGCTTTCATAATGCTTGGCATGAAACAGTCTTTGGCATATAGTCAGTGACATACGGTCATGTTCCCAGCCTTCGTAATATAGTTTGTACACCGGCGCCTTGCTAAAGCGCTTTAAGATTTTTTTTTTCAGAGTGCAAGCACATTGGGTCTTCAACAACTCTGTGCATGTTCCAAGTGACATGCGACAAACTTGTCGAAATTGTAATCCCCAAAAAAGTGGTGAGTACCACTGAAGTACCACTGGTTCATATTTGACTGACTGTGTAGAAGCTTGCATGTGCTTTTATGGAATGTTTTGACTTGATTTCAGGCATTTTTAGGCGATCTGTACATGATTCATGTTTGACTGCATTGCTTAGCGTTGGAGGTTAGTGCGAATAATGAAGTCAAAAATCGTAAAACAAAATGGGCCAAACGGATCGGTGGGTGGGCAAGCCGCCGAATCGGTCCGCGGAGCTCATACATTTTTTGTATTCCCTTAAAATCTTTTCTCTTACTGCGTCTGGTGAGCCCTACTTGGGAAGTCTTGTAGACAAAATGGAAGGAACCCGATCACCAAAGTTTGGACTTTCACATTTGAGCCGTTTGGGTCAGGCGCGGTTCTACGGGGGCTGGGTGGGGGGGGCTGTAGCCCCCCAAAAATTGTGTCTAGCCCGAACCCCCCCCCCCACCCAAATACTGGATTTTTTCAGTTATTAAGCGCCAATAACATAAAAAACGCGTTGTGTGGCCTATAATGTGCATGTTTTTCGACCCCTAATAAGACATAGCAGAAACGAGTGTTAGAAGAACCCAAAATATTGGGTCTTCTAGCCCCCCCCCCCCCAAAAAAAAAAATAATGGCTCTTCTAGCCCCCCAAAAAATTTGGCTGTAGAACCGCGCCTGGTTTGAGTAAAATCAGGCCCTAAATTCGCTCTATTCTTGTCCTGTAGTGGAGGGGTGCTATTTTTAGTCTTGGGCCGGTCAATTGGGCCGTTTTAGGGTATTTTTCTTTGAATGTACTTTTCGGCATAAAGTCATCGGTTAACCTATACAAAATTGAAAAGAAAATGAAAATAGACGTTTTCCCCTTTATTTTGCCGTATTGGTCGATTGCCTAATAAACTTGTGAATATTTCTTATTATATTGTTAAATTGGCCATTTTGCGTGGGAGTCTATGGGATATTATTGTTGTGGTCCCTTGTACACTGAAAAAATCCTGACGCGCTTAAGCGATGGTCCCATGCACAAACCTATGCGCGAATGCTGGGAACTTGACCGAAAGTTGCTGACTATGCCAAACATAATCAATGACCGTTTCATGAGACATTTCATGTTGGTCCACACAGACTCAACGGGCTTTCATAATGCTTGGCATGAAACAGTCTTTGGCATATAGTCAGTGACATACGGTCATGTTCCCAGCCTTCGTAATATAGTTTGTACACCGGCGCCTTGCTAAAGCGCTTTAAGATTTTTTTTTTCAGAGTGCAAGCACATTGGGTCTTCAACAACTCTGTGCATGTTCCAAGTGACATGCGACAAACTTGTCGAAATTGTAATCCCCAAAATAGTGGTGAGTACCACTGAAGTACCACTGGTTCATATTTGACTGACTGTGTAGAAGCTTGCATGTGCTTTTATGGAATGTTTTGACTTGATTTCAGGCATTTTTAGGCGATCTGTACATGATTCATGTTTGACTGCATTGCTTAGCGTTGGAGGTTAGTGCGAATAATGAAGTCAAAAATCGTAAAACAAAATGGGCCAAACGGATCGGTGGGTGGGCAAGCCGCCGAATCGGTCCGCGGAGCTCATACATTTTTTGTATTCCCTTAAAATCTTTTCTCTTACTGCGTCTGGTGAGCCCTACTTGGGAAGTCTTGTAGACAAAATGGAAGGAACCCGATCACCAAAGTTTGGACTTTCACATTTGAGCCGTTTGGGTCAGGCGCGGTTCTACGGGGGCTGGGTGGGGGGGGCTGTAGCCCCCCAAAAATTGTGTCTAGCCCGAACCCCCCCCCCACCCAAATACTGGATTTTTTCAGTTATTAAGCGCCAATAACATAAAAAACGCGTTGTGTGGCCTATAATGTGCATGTTTTTCGACCCCTAATAAGACATAGCAGAAACGAGTGTTAGAAGAACCCAAAATATTGGGTCTTCTAGCCCCCCCCCCCCCAAAAAAAAAAAATAATGGCTCTTCTAGCCCCCCAAAAAATTTGGCTGTAGAACCGCGCCTGGTTTGAGTAAAATCAGGCCCTAAATTCGCTCTATTCTTGTCCTGTAGTGGAGGGGTGCTATTTTTAGTCTTGGGCCGGTCAATTGGGCCGTTTTAGGGTATTTTTCTTTGAATGTACTTTTCGGCATAAAGTCATCGGTTAACCTATACAAAATTGAAAAGAAAATGAAAATAGACGTTTTCCCCTTTATTTTGCCGTATTGGTCGATTGCCTAATAAACTTGTGAATATTTCTTATTATATTGTTAAATTGGCCATTTTGCGTGGGAGTCTATGGGATATTATTGTTGTGGTCCCTTGTACACTGAAAAAATCCTGACGCGCTTAAGCGATGGTCCCATGCACAAACCTATGCGCGAATGCTGGGAACTTGACCGAAAGTTGCTGACTATGCCAAACATAATCAATGACCGTTTCATGAGACATTTCATGTTGGTCCACACAGACTCAACGGGCTTTCATAATGCTTGGCATGAAACAGTCTTTGGCATATAGTCAGTGACATACGGTCATGTTCCCAGCCTTTGTAATATAGTTTGTACACCGGCGCCTTGCTAAAGCGCTTTAAGATTTTTTTTTTCAGAGTGCAAGCACATTGGGTCTTCAACAACTCTGTGCATGTTCCAAGTGACATGCGACAAACTTGTCGAAATTGTAATCCCCAAAATAGTGGTGAGTACCACTGAAGTACCACTGGTTCATATTTGACTGACTGTGTAGAAGCTTGCATGTGCTTTTATGGAATGTTTTGACTTGATTTCAGGCATTTTTAGGCGATCTGTACATGATTCATGTTTGACTGCATTGCTTAGCGTTGGAGGTTAGGGCGAATAATGAAGTCAAAAATCGTAAAACAAAATGGGCCAAACGGATCGGTGGGTGGGCAAGCCGCCGAATCGGTCCGCGGAGCTCATACATTTTTTGTATTCCCTTAAAATCTTTTCTCTTACTGCGTCTGGTGAGCCCTACTTGGGAAGTCTTGTAGACAAAATGGATGGAACCCGATCACCAAAGTTTGGACTTTCACATTTGAGCCGTTTGGGTCAGGCGCGGTTCTACGGGGGGCTAGGGGGGGGGGGCTGTAGCCCCCCAAAAAGTTTGTCTAGCCCCCCCCCCCCAATTTTTTTTTTGAAAATACTGCATTTTTTCAGTTATTAAGCGCCAATAACATAAAAAACGCGTTGTGTGGCCTATAATGTCCATGTTTTTCGACCCCTAATAAGACATAGCAGAAGCGAGTGTTTGAAAACCCAAAATATTGGGTCTTCTAGCCCCCCCCCCCCCCCCAAAAAAAAAATAAAAAAAATAATGGCTCTTCTAGCCCCCCAAAAAAATTTGGCTGTAGAACCGCGCCTGGTTTGGGTAAAATCAGGCCCTAAATTCGCTCTATTCTTGTCCTGTAGTCTTTTTAGTCTTGGGCCGGTCAATTGGGCCGTTTTAGGGTATTTTTCTTTGAATGTACTTTTCGGCATAAAGTCATCGGTTAACCTATACAAAATTGAAAAGAAAATGAAAATAGACGTTTTGCCCTTTATTTTGTCGTATTGGTCGATTGCCTAACAAACTTGTGAATATTTCTAATTATTTTGTAAAATTGCCCATTTTGCGTGGCAGTCTATGGGATATTATTTTTGTGGTCCCTTGTACACTGAAAAAATCCTGACGCGCTTAAGCAATGGTCCCATGCACAAACCTATGCGCGAATGCTGGGAACTTGACCGAAAGTTACTGACTATGCCAAACATAATCAATGACCGTTTCATGAGACATTTCATGTTGGTCCACACAGACTCAACGGGCTTTCATAATGCTTGGCATGAAACAGTCTTTGGCATATAGTCAGTGACATACGGTCATGTTCCCAGCCTTCTTAATATAGTTTGCACACCGGCGCCTTGCTAAAGCGCTTTAAGATTTTTTTTTTCAGAGTGCAAGCACATTGAGTCTTCAACAATTCTGTGCATGTTCCAAGTGACATGCGACAAACTTGTCGAAATTGTAACCCCCAAAATAGTAGTGAGTACCACTGAAGTACCACTTGTTCATCTTTGACATGACTGTGTAGAAGCTTGCATGTGCTTTTATGGAATGTTTTGACTTGATTTCAGGCATTTTTAGGCGATCTGTACATGATTCATGTTTGACTGCATTGCTTAGCGTGGGAGGTTAGTGCGAATAATGAAGTCAAAAATCGTAAAACAAAATGGGCCAAACGGATCGGTGGGTAGACCAGCGAATCGGTCCGCGGAGCTCATTAATTGTTTGTATACCCTCAAAATCTTTTCTCTTACTGCGTCTGGTGAGCCCTACTTGGGAAGTCTTGTAGACAAAATGGATGGAACCCGATCACCAAAGTTTGGACTTTCACATTTGAGCCGTTTGGGTCAGGCGCGGTTCTACGGGGGGCTGGGGGGGGGGGGCTGTAGCCCCCCAAAAATTTTGTCTAGCCCCCCCAAAAAAATTTTTGTTGTTGAAAATACTGCATTTTTTCAGTTATTAAGCGCCAATAACATAAAAAACGCGTTGTGTGGCCTATAATGTCCATGTTTTTCGACCCCTAATAAGACATAGCAGAAGCGAGTGTTTGAAAACCCAAAATATTGGGTCTTCTAGCCCCCCCCAAAAAAAAAAAATAAAAATAATGGCTCTTCTAGCCCCCCAAAAACATTTGGCTGTAGAACCGCGCCTGGGGCCGATTTCACTAACGCTTTGCGATCATCGTAAAGCCCAAATCCATCGCTAAACGGAGAATCGATCGCTTCTTTGCGTAGCAATTTTCCGTTTAGCGATGGATTTGGGCTTTACGATGATCGCAAAGCGTTAGTGAAATCGGCCCCTGGTTTGGATAAAATCAGGCTCTAAATTCGCTCTATTCTTGTCCTGTAGTCTTTTTAGTCTTGGGCCGGTCAATTGGGCCGTTTTAGGGTATTTTTCTTTGAATGTACTTTTCGGCATAAAGTCATCGGTTAACCTATACAAAATTGAAAAGAAAATGAAAATAGACGTTTTCCCCTTTATTTTGTCGTATTGGTCGATTGCCTAACAAACTTGTGAATATTTCTAATTAGTTTGTAAAATTGGCCATTTTGCGTGGCAGTCTATGGGATATTATTGTTGTGGTCCCTTGTACACTGAAAAAATCCCGACGCGCTTAAGCGATGGTCCCATCCACAAACCTATGCGCGAATGCTGGGAACTTGACCGAAAGTTGCTGACTATGCCAAACATAATCAATGACCGTTTCATGAGACATTTCATTTTGTTCCACACAGACTCAACGGGCTTTCATAATGCTTAGCATGAAACAGTCTTTGGCATTGTAGTCAGTGACATACGGTCATGTTCCCAGCCTTCGTAATATAGTTTGTACACCGGCGCCTTGCTAAAGCGCTTTAAGACTTTTTTTTTCAGAGTGCAAGCACATTGAGTCTTCAACAATTCTGTGCATGTTCCAAGTGACATGCGACAAACGTGTCGAAATTGTAACCCCCAAAATAGTGGTGAGTACCACTGAAGTACCACTTGTTTATCTTTGACATGACTGTTTAGAAGCTTGCATGTGCTTTTATGGAATGTTTTGACTTGATTTCAGACATTTTTAGGCGATCTGTACATGATTCATGTTTGACTGCATTGCTTAGCGTGGGAGGTTAGTGCGAATAATGAAGTCAAAAATCGTAAAACAAAATGGGCCAAACGGATCGGTGGGTAGGCAAGCGAATCGGTCCGCGGAGCTCATAAATTGTTTGTATTCCCTCAAAATGTTTCTCTTACTGCGTCTGGTGAGCCCTACTTGGGAAGTCTTGTAGACAAAATGGATGGAACCCGATCACCAAAGTTTGGACTTTCACATTTGAGCCGTTTGGGTCAGGCGCGGTTCTACGGGGGCTGGGGGGGGGGGGGGGGCTGTAGCCCCCCAAAAATTGTGTCTAGCCCGAACCCCCCCCCCCCCCCCCCAAATACTGGATTTTTTCAGTTATTAAGCGCTAATAACATAAAAAACGCGTTGTGTGGCCTATAATGTGCATGTTTTTCGACCCCTAATAAGACATAGCAGAAACGAGTGTTAGAAGAACCCAAAATATTGGGTCTTCTAGCCCCCCCCCCCCCCCCCCCCCCAAAAAATAATGGCTCTTCTAGCCCCCAAAAATATTTGGCTGTAGAACCCCGCCTGGTTTGGGTAAAATCAGGCCCTAAATTCGCTCTATTCTTGTCCTGTAGTGGAGGGGTGCTATTTTTAGTCTTGGGCCGGTCAATTGGGCCGTTTTAGGTTATTTTTCTTTGAATGTACTTTTCGGCATAAAGTCATCGGTTAACCTATACAAAATTGAAAAGAAAATGAAAATAGACGTTTTCCCCTTTATTTTGCCGTATTGGTCGATTGCCTAATAAACTTGTGAATATTTCTTATTATATTGTTAAATTTGCCATTTTGCGTGGGAGTCTATGGGATATTATTGTTGTGGTCCCTTGTACACTGAAAAAATCCTGACGCGCTTAAGCAATGGTCCCATGCACAAACCTATGCGCGAATGCTGGGAACTTGACCGAAAGTTACTGACTATGCCAAACATAATCAATGACCGTTTCATGAGACATTTCATGTTGGTCCACACAGACTCAACGGGCTTTCATAATGCTTGGCATGAAACAGTCTTTGGCATATAGTCAGTGACATACGGTCATGTTCCCAGCCTTCGTAATATAGTTTGTACACCGGCGCCTTGCTAAAGCGCTTTAAGATTTTTTTTTTCAGAGTGCAAGCACATTGAGTCTTCAACAATTCTGTGCATGTTCCAAGTGACATGCGACAAACTTGTCGGAATTGTAACCCCCAAAATAGTAGTGAGTACCACTGAAGTACCACTTGTTCATCTTTGACATGACTGTGTAGAAGCTTGCATGTGCTTTTATGGAATGTTTTGACTTGATTTCAGGCATTTTTTAGGCGATCTGTACATGATTCATGTTTGACTGCATTGCTTAGCGTGGGAGGTTAGTGCGAATAATGAAGTCAAAAATCGTAAAACAAAATGGGCCAAACGGATCGGTGGGTAGGCCAGCGAATCGGTCGGCGGACCTCATAAATTTTTTTTATTCCCTCACAATCTTTTCTCTTACTGCGTCTGGTGAGCCCTACTTGGGAAGTCTTGTAGACAAAATGGATGGAACCCGATCACCAAAGTTTGGACTTTCACATTTGAGCCGTTTGGGTCAGGCGCGGTTCTACGGGGGCTGGGGGGGGGGGGGGGCTGTAGCCCCCCAAAAATTTTGTCTAGCCCGAACCCCCCCCCCCCACCCAAATACTGGATTTTTTCAGTTATTAAGCGCCAATAACATAAAAAACGCGTTGTGTGGCCTATAATGTGCATGTTTTTCGACCCCTAATAAGACATAGCAGAAACGAGTGTTAGAAGAACCCAAAATATTGGGTCTTCTAGCCCCCCCCCAAAAAAAAAAAATAATGGCTCTTCTAGCCCCCCAAAAAATTTGGCTGTAGAACCGCGCCTGGTTTGAGTAAAATCAGGCCCTAAATTCGCTCTATTCTTGTCCTGTAGTGGAGGGGTGCTATTTTTAGTCTTGGGCCGGTCAATTGGGCCGTTTTAGGGTATTTTTCTTTGAATGTACTTTTCGGCATAAAGTCATCGGTTAACCTATACAAAATTGAAAAGAAAATGAAAATAGACGTTTTCCCCTTTATTTTGCCGTATTGGTCGATTGCCTAATAAACTTGTGAATATTTCTTATTATATTGTTAAATTGGCCATTTTGCGTGGGAGTCTATGGGATATTATTGTTGTGGTCCCTTGTACACTGAAAAAATCCTGACGCGCTTAAGCGATGGTCCCATGCACAAACCTATGCGCGAATGCTGGGAACTTGACCGAAAGTTGCTGACTATGCCAAACATAATCAATGACCGTTTCATGAGACATTTCATGTTGGTCCACACAGACTCAACGGGCTTTCATAATGCTTGGCATGAAACAGTCTTTGGCATATAGTCAGTGACATACGGTCATGTTCCCAGCCTTCGTAATATAGTTTGTACACCGGCGCCTTGCTAAAGCGCTTTAAGATTTTTTTTTTCAGAGTGCAAGCACATTGGGTCTTCAACAACTCTGTGCATGTTCCAAGTGACATGCGACAAACTTGTCGAAATTGTAACCCCCAAAATAGTGGTGAGTACCACTGAAGTACCACTGGTTCATATTTGACTGACCGTGTAGAAGCTTGCATGTGCTTTTATGGAATGTTTTGACTTGATTTCAGGCATTTTTAGGCGATCTGTACATGATTCATGTTTGACTGCATTGCTTAGCGTGGGAGGTTAGTGCGAATAATGAAGTCAAAAATCGTAAAACAAAATGGGCCAAACGGATCGGTGGGTGGGCAAGCCGCCGAATCGGTCCGCGGAGCTCATACATTTTTTGTATTCCCTTAAAATCTTTTCTCTTACTGCGTCTGGTGAGCCCTACTTGGGAAGTCTTGTAGACAAAAATAATGGATGGAACCCGATCACCAACGTTTGTACTTTCACATTTAAGCCGTTTGGGTAAAATCAGGCCGTAAATTCGCTCTTTTCTTG
Source organism: Astropecten irregularis (assembly GCA_963971285.1). NCBI lineage: Eukaryota > Metazoa > Echinodermata > Asteroidea > Paxillosida > Astropectinidae > Astropecten > Astropecten irregularis. Next base: position 24,244,242 of record OZ020244.1, read on the forward strand.
TCCTGTAGTGGATAGGTACTATTTTTAGTCTTGGGCCGGTCAATTGGGCCTTTTTAGGGTATTTTTCTTTGAATGTACTTTTCGGCATAAAGTCATCGGTTAACCTATATACAAATATGAAAAGAAAATGAAAATAGACGTTTCCCCTTTATTTTGCCGTATTGGTCGATTGCCTGATAAATTTGTGAATATTTCTAATTATTTTGTTAAATTGGCCATTTTGCGTGGCAGTCTATGGGATATTATTTTTGTGGTCCCTTGTACACTGAAAAAATCCTGACGCGCTTAAGCAATGGTCCCATGCACAAACCTATGCTCGAATGCTGGGAACTTGACCGAAAGTTACTGACTATGCCAAACATAATCAATGACCGTTTCATGAGACATTTCATGTTGGTCCACACAGACTCAACGGGCTTTCATAATGCTCGGCATGAAACAGTCTTTGGCATATAGTCAGTGACATACGGTCATGTTCCTAGCCTTCGTAATATAGTTTGTGCACCGGCGCCTTGCTAAAGCGCTTTAAGATTTTTTTTTTCAGAGTGCAAGCACATTGAGTCTTCAACAATTCTGTGCATGTTCCAAGTGACATGCGACAAACTTGTCGAAATTGTACCCCCCCAGATAGTGGTGAGTACCACTGAAGTACCACTTGTTCATCTTTGACATGGCTGTGTAGAAGCTTGCATGTGCTTTTATGGAATGTTTTGACTTGATTTCAGGCATTTTTAGGCGATCTGTACATGATTCATGTTTGACTGCATTGCTTAGCGTGGGAGGTTAGTGCGAAGGATGAAGTCATAAATCGTAAAAAAAAAAAGAAAAAAAAAGAAAAAAAAAGAAGCTCTAACGACCCAGTAAGTTGGACTACGTAACCTCATAATATTATTCGTAGGAACTATGATGCCTTGCAGCCCTACATGGGCTACATGGGCTACGAGTTACGATCGATCGTAGGGCTTCGTGAAATAGACCCTATAGTGTGAATCACATTTAGATTTCCTTGAGTTTAGTTATTGAATGTGAAATTATGATTCTAAGACTAAAACAGGACGATGTTCCAAAAGATATCCCGACAATAATTCTGGAAGCACTCTTTGCAGTGTCAGTGTTGTTATGAATAATAAAGGCTGGTAAAGTTATGGACTATGAAGGTTAGTATGATAAAGGTTGATTAAGGTTTGCTGGGAACAAACTGTGCGGTCTCGAATAAGTCCACATACCAAGAATGATATGAAATCACGTGGGACACGTTGATGAATCACCTAGTCTCTATTTTCCGTGTTGTTTCAGCTCATGCTAATTGGTTTGACTTTCCACACACGGGAATTATTACTCGTGTAACGACGGATGGCTCGCAGTCGCGGTTCTACAGCTAATATTTTGGGGGCTAGAAGAGCCATGAAAGTTTTTTTTTTTTCGGGGGGGGGGGGGGGGTAGAAGAGCCACCGTGGTGGGCTAGACTATACCTAGTTTCTTCTAACATTCGCAACTGTTATGTCTTATTAGGAGTATAGAAAAGCATGCATTTTGTAACATACACAACACGTTAGTTCTTGTAATCGGCGCGTAATAACTGAAATGATTATTCAGATTTTTTTTTCAGTTTCATTTTTTTTTGGGGGGGGGGGGGGGGGAGCCGGGGGGGGGGTTTCTCAAACCCCCCAGTCTCCGTAGAACTGCAACTTATAGCTCGACGTTTCGACCTGCGTGCTGTGCTCGTCATTGGGTGAGCACATGTGTTTATAGTATTGATGTGGCCAAACGTAATTCATGGAAAACCTAGTGTCTTGCTTGTAGATTTTAATATACGGCTGGGGAACCAGGGGTCGATTTCACTAACGCTTTGCAATCATCGTAAAGCCCAAATCCATCGCTAAACAGAAAATTGCTACGCAAAATAGCGATTGATTTTCCGTTTAGCGATGGATTTGGGCTTTAGCGATGATCTCAAACGTTAGTGAAATCGGCCCCAGGGACCGATTTCATAGCGCTGCTTAAACACCCAAATTTGCTTAAAGACGATGAGCACTAAAATCTTAGTAAAATGAAATCGTTATGCCAGCCTATAAACTCCTTGTTAAGGTAAATAGTAATTCTGTTTGATCAAGGAAGCCAAAGGCTTTTAATGCTTAAAGAGTTCATGCAGTGCTTTTTTCAGTCAGGTTATTTTATTGCCTTTAGACAGAGAATATTCTTACAGATAATGAATGGCAAGTCTTATTTTGGTTTCAAACCACCATTTGGTTTTCGTTTTAATGGCTTTGCAAAATGGGAGATTTTCATGCATACTCATGTGGGGAATCAACAGCAAAACTTATAATGGAAAAACATAAACAATGAAGAGGCAAACTTGACCCACAGAAATGGTTTGGCAAAAATATTACACCGCCTGTTGAGTGAAAGGAACATATTCAGCACACAAAACCTATTGAGGAGGAAAAGGTCTGTCAGAAAATCTATAAAACAACCCCAACTTTTTGTGCGCAAATCAATAATTTGGGTTACTGCTCTCAAATACCCAGATGACATCACAGTTTTGGTCATGAATATGGAAATTCTAATTAGCATACAAAAAAGAACTGTTGTTAACCTTGAAACAGTGTGAGGAAGTGGGTAAAATCACAGGCCTCATGTAACACTTTCTTATTGGCACGTGTTAAAGCCATACTATTCCTATTGCAGAGACCCCTTAAGCAATTTTGTTGCTTAAGCAGCTCCATGAAGCAACAAAATTGGCTTATGCACCAAAAACCTTGGTGAATAAAATCAGTATGCCAGCCAAAACTCCTTGTGAATAGTATATGCTTAGCAGACAATGGCCGAATACAAGTAAAAGGCAGTAAACATCACATGAAAATTTGGTTGCCAATCCTGTTTGATCAAGGAAGACATTTCATGCTATGAAATTGGCCCCAGGTCTGTTGTGATGAGTTGGGCGCTCGTGATAAGTTGATGCCCTGGTACAACACTCCTTGTGTACGTGTATGCCTCAGGAGTCTGATTTTCGCTTTGATTCAAGGTATCAGGTAGCCCCTCCCATTGCCCACACGTGACCAATGACACCCGTTCCTCTTCAATACAACCCACCATGTTCTTGGCTGTGATTCGTCGAAACCCTGTTGGGTGGGGCTGAATAGATCGGTCCCTGGAACCGATGAGAAATGAACTGTTATTGTATAAGAACGTCAGAGACGTGAAGATTCAGTCATACTTGTTCAGTTTACACGATCGGCAGTTCACTGGAATTAATGCTGACCATGGCTTCGTGTCTTTTGCTGCAGCTCATTTTGCTTTTCCGTATGTATGAAATTTTTTTTAATAAACATTTTGTTTGTCTCCGATAACATCGGTTACCGAATTATTGTATCATATAATGACAAACACAGCAGTGTTTTGATGTTGACTGTAGTCTTTACATTTGTACAAATATTTCTGTTTCACAGGGATAATTAGGGTAATTGATCTAAACTTCTTTGGTCGTATAAAGGCTCAATAAAATGACATATCAAACGACAGCTAGGTTGTATTTTCTGGGCTGATTTCAGACAAGTAGGCTTATATTCGACTTAATGTTACGTATCACAAAAACCGACTTGTTATTTATAAAGGGAAACTTGCTAAATGGAATTGTTTACTTTCGACCTAGGCCCTATGTGTCTTTTTATTGCAATGTCTTCAATATAATTTCCATATAACAATAATATCATTATTAACATTATTTTCTATTTTGTAGACATTTCCTGGGCTCATCCTATCAACGATGGATGGATAAATGTGAATTCTCAACAAGGTAAATGTGTCTACTTTTTTTCACTCACTATATGCATATCATATGGAAACAAAATCATCAAAATCTGTGATCAAGTTTCCAAATAACAACTTTATGATGAATAAGAATAACAACCTTGAACTTACACGAGTGTTTATGGAAGCCACTTGCTATATAGCGGCTTCTGCAAATGCCTATAAACCTGTGTACAGCCAAGTACTTCGGATCCAGCCACAGCATCTGTTCTTAAAATGTGTGAATTAAACTATGACGGCATTAACGAGCGAACGATTTCACACAAATTTCTCTTTTTAATAAGAACGCAACATGAAGCTTTATAAGCTTTCGAACTGGAAACAAAAACCAATCCTGTTTCCAGTATATAATTCTCTGGGCATGCCGTTCACTTTGGTCTTTGCTGTACCTATTAACTGAATTGTGACAATCGACTTTATACTCACTATACACCGATGGCAATTTGAAAACAGAAAGTTGGATTGATCCTACCAACATTCTTTATAGCAAAGAGGTTTGCAAGCTGAGTTGAAGCTGGACATGGTGTCGATATTGAATGGCTCATTGAGACAAGAAGATTCCAGAAAAAGATACAAGCTTAACCAATAAGTGCACACACTGATTTGAATATCAATACGACCTCTCATGTTGCCACAGGGTGACCCCAAAAATCACACCAAAAAACATTTCCGGTTCAATAAAGTGCCAACTTTGGGGGACCATAACTAGAAAACAAAAGGAGATACATTTGAGAGATAATAGGAGGTATAGGAGATATAATTTGAGTTCAGATTCGTACAATATGAGAGAAAGTAATCCTGTATACCAGATTTCAGGTTCCCACCTAGTATGAAGACTGAGTTATGAGTTCCCAAAGTCAGAAACATCACAAAAACCAAATTTGAATGGACCATTATCTCCAAAACGACATGGAGTTTGACATTAATGTTTTGCATGTGTTCAATCTGGACCCATTACATCATTCTGATAAAATTTCATCCAAATCTGAGAGGGTCACCTGGGAGTTTTTCAGAAAATTGTTTGATTTGACGCGGAATGACCCATTCAGTTTTGAAAAACCATTTTCATTTTCTTGTGTCGTAGAATGCCATTATTATTGTACGAGCTTGCATTGATAAAGAGCGATGACCCTGAATTGATACCCGATCATTTTGACCCTAGTTCAAGTTCATTTTGAAGGAGAACTATGTGAGAGTGGACCATTAGGGATGGAGAGTGGCGCCATACCGGATAGTGCCATTACTGCATCAAGAAGTCATAGCAGTTCTTACGATCCAAGCAATGCTCGTATTGGTGGTAAGTCCTCGTCATTTCAACCACTATGATATTTACCGTACCGTGCAGTGAGTGTCGTAATATTACAACATTGGATCTATGGGTTCATCAAGTCTGCCATAACTGTATCAAGCTTATAACAAAGAACACAAGCTAAAGGAGATCAATGTTAATAAGGAGGTCAAATTAATATTTCCTTTTAATTACGTCTTGCAACGTTGCAAGACGTAATTAAAAGGAAATATTAATTTCTATTTATCTCTACTTGTTGTTTTTGTTTTAATTGTTACTATATTTTTGGTCTTAGCCTAGGTTGAAACAAATTTGTATATGTCCTTATTTATATTTATATTTATATTTATATTTACTTGTATGTACAGTATTATTTAGTGTAACCTTGATTTGTTCTTATTTTATCCGGGGAGTGATTTTAGAAGGTCCTTGGGGTCCCGTTCACGACCCTTGACATGTCAAAAATAAATAAATAAATACATAAATGCGTATTATCATGCGCAGTGAATCACTCATTTCTATTGAATCGTGTGATTTTGCTGTCAAATATACAGTATGTGTGATTGGAACCCACCCACTTTTGATGCTACTTCTTTCACATCACTTTTAGAATCCAGATTCATGCGTTAAACAAACCGAATGAATGACACACTGTTGGCCATAAGACGTCACTGACAGCGAAGACATCACGAGGGTTTTCCTTCATGACTGTATATCCTTAAGGGAGCATATAGCATTTGCAATGCCTCAAAAAAGAATATTGGGTTTGAGACAGAAAATTGACTCAACAGTTCGTAAACAGTGCAAACAGTCACCATGGGAAATCTTGGTTCATCAGATGCTGGGTTTTTCAAGGAAATCAAGATTTATTGTCTTTTCCAAAGATCGTTCGTCCGAACGATTTTTGGAACATACATAGATGATACCCTCACGTCCCCTTTAACTCTAGGTACGAATATGGTGCTGGTGGAAACATACCGTTAAAATATTTCCACCTGAATTGCTGTACTTATCCAGAAATTAGTCAAACAAAGACCGAAAACAGTTTTGATGTCGGGGTAAGGTAAAAACCATTCTTCATGTTTTATAAGAAACATTGAGTCAGGTTTTCACTTTTTTCTCGTGACTCATCCGGTGTCCGATTGAGCTCAAATTTTCACAGGTTTATTATTTCATGTACATGTTTGATCAGACAAAGTATGAGTGCTGTCCTGCGACCTTTGCCAATCATGTATTGTACCTTTATGTATTCGGGTTTAAGTGTGATGCTCGTGTAACTTTAGTTCTGAAATATTGACAACTGATATTTTCCTCCGTAGGCTCTGGGTGGTGGATGCCAGGCTCTTATCATGTTGAGGACCAGTGGATCCAGGTAGACCTGGGTGAAACGGTGCTAGTAACTGGTCTGATAATGCAAGGCAGGAAGGAATCACATGGCTCATACATGGTGGACAAATTCAGCGTTGATTTAAGCGAAACGGGAGAGTCTGGTGACATGCAGACATTAACCGATGACGAAGGAGAAAGCATACAGGTGAGTGATGTATTCATGTGAATTATCACAGCTGGCTTGGAAGACTGGCCTGCCTATGCATGACGCATCTGTAGTCATATTCCATCTTATTGTGTACGGACTAAATAGCGAACGGGTGCTTGCAATAGTTCTCAAGATGCAACACCGTTTTGACAAAACCCAGACGGAAATTAGCCTCCTCCTATGTTTGATATTAATTATAATTTGAAAAGTGAACAAAGAAAAATTGACTGGAGCGGGATTCGAGCCGGCGACCTCCTGAATACAGTACTGGCGCTCTACCAACTTAGCTATCCAGCCCTATGTTGGTGTTGTCCCAAATAGTCGACAGTCTTTGTTCGTTTGGCAGTCAGAAGGGTGCACCCAAATAAAATACACTGTAGTCCCAAAATCCGTCCGCCGAGCTCATTAATAAAAGTTAAGCACTCAATATATTTTAAGTGAGAGAATTTTGAGAGCCATGAAGATGAGGGATTGAAGGGCACTGGACCTCCTGACTGGACTCTGGTCTTCCATTTGTGACAGTTTTGGATGCAATTGGGTGAGAATGTGGGTCTATTTAAGCCGCTTTACAGAGGGATGTTTTTTGAAAATGGCTTCTTTGGCTGGAGTGAACCATGTTTTAGGAGACGGTGGTCAGCTGAGAATGAGTATATCTCAAAAAATGCAATGGTCAACCCACCATAAAATGAAAAGAAAATGAAATGTGACATGTTCATCATAATTTTTCTGTGCAACTTGAACACATGTGTGAGTTCTGAGTATTTTAAATGATTTTTGAAGTATTATGAATTATCACTACTGTTGTCTATGGGAGTTTTCATTTCATCGATACACGCAGCAATACTGCAACCTGAGAACGGTACATGGGGGATCACTCAAAGAGGATACGGCTTTTTAATTAATTGATTGATTGATTATTAATCAGCCAGCCAGCCATCATCTCAGCCAGCCACAGCCTGTTGATTTAGTGTAAATGTATTCCGAATCAATCATTTCTCCAGTTCACAGCGAACGATGATAGATCAGGCCAGCCATTCACGGTGACCTTCCCGAAGCCTCTGACGGCCAGAATCATTCGCATCAGACCAACTGCATGGAGTAATCCGGCGGAATATTATGTCAGATTTGACGTCCTTGGTTGCAGAGGTAAGACGACGTGGTAATGGTTCTTCAGTAATCATTATTCATGGAGGGAATAAACTGACTAACGTGAGCATGTGAGGGGGTTATCAGCTACAATCACAATATTATAGGCCTACTAGTGAGAGTGTTTCGTGGTTGAGTTCCTCCGTGAATGAGCCTTTTAGTATAGAGGTTTAGATGCACATGACGTGACCTTGAACACGAGCGTCAATATAAGAAGTTAAAGGTTCGTGTATTTTTGTTGGCGTCTTCACTTTTTTCCTTTAGTTACTCAAGTTCGGCCACCTCCCACGGACGTTATAAAGGGAAGGTTTTCAATTACATAATTAATTGATTAAATTCCAATTTGAGTAATTCAATGAAATGTTTTGCGTTTTTTTTTGTCATAACGATCAGACGTGACGTTTTGGTTACAGATGATGAAATGAAGCTGATCGTTCATTCCTCCATGATTTGTTGAATAAGCATATTGAGATGAATGCATCATCGTGCGTACCGTAAATTACCCCATAAACACAGACATGACCGACGTGTCTTGCAGGTAAACGTTCAACCTTGCATTCAGCAAACTTACCTGCACGTGTTTTACTTTGACTTTCGCGACATCAATTCTGACGTGCTCGCGTTCACGTCTAAATCTCTCTCAAAATACAACTCGGTATACGAGAGACTACAGTTAATATCCTGTTAGTCATGTATATCGTATGGTACTGTTATAATGCCGTGGTTGTGTTATTAAAACGTTGTAATAGGCCGTTAGGACGTGGTTTTTGAAACTAGCCTATGTTCTTGGTAACACAGTACCACATGGTGCGATAGAACTAGTGGCAGGCGACGACAGTTGGAGTGGTCAAGTTGCCATCTACCGCCGTGACCATGGCTGGGGTGCAGTGTGTGACACCAACTGGGACATGAAAGACGCCACCACTGTTTGTCGTCAGCTCGGCTTGACGGGAGCTCTGGAGGCGACTACGGGGTCGTCCTTTGGCGAGAGTGAACTGCCTATCCTAATGAACCATGTAGCGTGCCGAGGCACGGAAACTCGCCTGGCCGACTGTCCATTCATCTGTGGTAGTGCCCAGCGATGCGGGACATCACAGGTTGCTGGAGTGGTTTGCAAACCACCGCCAGGTTTGTGTTGGCTCTTCTAAAGTCCATGAAACAAACGAAACCCCTAAACCACATGCCCTTTCAAAATGCTGATCCTTTCTTTCAATTTTGTCGACGTTTTCTTATTATCATTCCCTCTTCAATTCTCTGATGTCTGCATTCGTTCAGCTCCCTGTTACAGCTACCATAATACATTCCCACATGGAATTCATCGTATTAAGGTTCTTTTCCCCCATCCCTTCCTTTTGGGAGCTCTGGATTCTTCATCGAAAACAGAACGCTTCTTGACCACTGTATTATGTTTAGTCTTGCTCGTGATGGAAGAGTCTTGTGACCAGTTGAGCTCTCCCGGTAGGTATAACGTCTCTTTGGTCCTTCATGGGCAGGTGCAGCACGTTTACTAGGTGGCTCCAATGACAGAAGTGGCCGCTTCGAGATGTACCGTAATGACACCTGGGGTACTATTTGTGATACCGACTGGGACATCTCGGATGCTGCTGTGGCCTGTCGTCAACTGGGCTTCGCCGGTGCAGTAGAGGCCAAGTCCGGTGCCTACTTCGGCGAGGGACAGGGTCCCGTGTACATGGATGGTCTGGCGTGCGATGGCTCCGAGGACAAGATTACTGACTGCCCGTCCTTGTGCTGGGAGGAGACCAAATGTAACCACACCCAAGATGCTGGTGTTATCTGTCAAAGTGACATTAATGTCTCTTAGGATATCCAAGGTGAGTTGCTCATGAGCAGCCTATGGATAGTTCCCATGTGGCATCTTGTGATATTATCCATAGAGATCTAATGGAGAATCCTTGGATGATCATGGATTACAAGATTCTTTGTGGAAATTAATCACTGGAAGACTCACATGGGGAGCCCTAATGGATGGAGTTTATTGCATGAAATGCCAAAATATATTAAAACAAAAGTTCTGTAATTATACGAAGCACGAATTAAAAGCTTAATCTATGAATAGCTGTGTAGAGGGGGAAATTCTAATCAAACTTCTGACATCTATTTGCTTATTGGCAATCACCTGTTTGAGCTGCCAAGTCTCAACCCAGGGGAGATATGTTCTTCGCAGAATTGAATGTTAAAATGACATTACAGCGAAAGGTCACACTCAGGCTTTTTGGAATTAACTAGTATTAAATGTGGATGATACTTTAACAATGTAAACTGTTAGAAGTATCGTCACATTCAAGTTTTTTAGTCATATCCGTTGTATAGTACGAAACGGCGGCAAACATCCACCGACCCCAGTTAGCCTTGAGTGGTATGGAACATTTCATAAAATCTATTTATAGCACAGGAAGGTCACGTACCAACTCATGATTCACCCAATCACAGCATTCATTGCCTTTGCCAAGTTCTTGTCAGTGAACTTTTCCGTTTCATTTATAAAAGGTAATAATACATGATTGGTAAAGGTCATAGAATAGCACACTCACACTTTGTCTGATCCAGCATGTACATGGAATGATAAACCTGTGAAAAGTTGAGCTCAATCGGACATCTCAGTCACGAGAAAATAGCGAAAACCCGACTCAATTTTTCTTATAAAACATTAAAAAAAATGGTTTTGATTTTACCCCGAGATCAAAACTGTTTTTGGTCGTTGTTTGACTAATTTCTGGATAAATACGGCATTTCAGCCGGAAATATTTTAACGTTTCGATACCACCACCATCTTCATATCCTGAAAATATAGGTACACATGTATATCCTTGAACATATCTGTTTTGGTATGTTACCAATCTTGTACTATACCTTTATTAACAGTCCTTTAGGCCTACTTGAAAGTACATGTCTACATGTGGGTGTATCGTGGAGCTGTTAAGCACACAATAGTATGCTCTGGTCATGATATCTATGCTGAACAACTTCAACTGAACTGCCAAAAACCTTTGCATTGTATAATATTTGATGACTGCATGCATGCATGATCTTATTGAGGGATTCTCACAAATTTCTAAACATTAATTCGAATTTATTTACGCAATGGCCTTGAGATGCCCCACGTATTATGGCAATAGTAATAATGTGTTATGAACCTTTATGTTTATATGCAAATAGAATAATAACCAAACAGACTATTGGCCAGAATAATACGAGTTGGAAGATGTAACTCAAATATATTGTAGTTAGACTGCTAATGTCCGATTTATATTATATAAATGTGTATGCCGATGATATTATGAAATATTTACAAATGAATAAATTAAAACAATCCATGAAACAAAACGGCTGTAACTGCTTATCACTATAGAATGATGATCTGATATCTTTAGAGATAGGATCAGGGACTGACATTTCAATCCTATCAAGCTAAAAGGGTAAATGTCTATTTACCAGTTGAGAAAGATCATTGCTGAGATCTGAACGTCGGGACTCCTTGTATTTATGGATGTAGGACGATGGGAACCAAATTTGAACAGGAGCTTGAACCTTGGCTTTCATACAAAGAGGGTAAAGGGGTTTGAACATACAGCCTACCGCACTCCAATGCAGTTAACTCGTTTGCTTCATGTAAAGTATCATGTAAATGACACAAACAATATTTTGCCTGAAACAAACAGAACTGATAAATCAATCTCATGTATGTCTACTTCCACTGCTGTACGTTGACAAGCTCTAGGGAATGCTTAACTGCTAAAGCGAGAAAAGGAAATGAATGTCTGAAAAATGTCAAATGTCTGATATACGTCGACTTCCATCCTAGTAAGAAATTTCGTCTCTGGACATAACGGCACATGCCTGATATTAATACAGCTTTCACTTGTGGTTATGTATTATACTCATCGATGCCTTGGGGATCAGAGAGATCGCATCTGGCTTCGGTCTGAGGTAACCTATACACACACAAGTCTGTTGGAAATGATTGTAGCCATTACCATATACACATGTGTACATTTGCTTCAAGCCGTTGTCACATAAATCAGAGCAGTTTGATAAAGCAATACTTATACAGAAATGTCGCTACGGTCTTTGACTTGAATCATAGAGCTACTCTTTTGACACGTTTGGGATAGTTTGGATTTAATTCTCCATGGTGGACACTCTTGGGGTATCACCTAGACTCCATTTCTCATATTGCTTCAGCTCATGCTTATACTGGTTTGACTGTTAATGGGAATTAATATTAAATTTTTATAAGCTGACATCGTGTAGCACATCTCTTTTTGAATGATCTGGGCTGAGAAATGCGAGATGGCTCGACGTTTCGATCAGCATGCTCTGCCCGTCATGGGAAAAAGGCCGGATACTATAGCTTGAGTATAGGTAAGGGATCCGCGGGGAACTAGACATGAGACATGGGATGCTTCTGGATATGGAAGCAGTGTCAGTGAGTCGTGGAGCTGTGAATCTACCCCAGTTTGACAGGATGACTGAGAGTGTCTGGGAGGCAACAGCTGGTGTGGTGGTCAGGACATGAGGGACCCCATGGACAAGCTGAGAGGAAGGGAATGTAGGATGCCGTTTCAGCACAGTGTTTCTAGGGTATGTGATTCCAGAGAACGCTGAACTTTTTCGCTGCCTTTGCTTGTAAATTTTGCTGGCTTCTCGAAATACAGAGATGGGAACCAGTTGTTAACGTTCGTGATGAGCTTGGCCTGGTACCAGTTGATCTTTCTACGCTCCTTCTGTATCTATGCCTCCAGAAACAGATTTCTGCTTTGATTCAATGTATCAGTTAGCCCCTCCCATTGCCCACACGTCACCAATGACACCCGTTCCTCTTCATTACAACCCAACTTGTTCTTGGCTGTGATTCGTCGAAACACTGTGGGGTGGGGCTTAATAGATCGGTCCCTGGAACCGATGAGAAATGAACTGTTATTGTATAAGAACGTCAGAGACGTGACGATTCAGTCATTATACTTGTTCAGTTTACACGATCGGCAGTTCTCTGGAATTAATGCTGATCATGGCTTCGTGTCTTTTGCTGCAGCTCATTTTGCTCTTCCGTATGTATGACATTTTTTTAATACTCTTTTTTTTTGGTCTCCTTTAACATCGGTTACCGAATTATTGTATCATATAATGACAAACACAGCAGTATTTGTTGTTGACTGTAGTCTTTTCCATTTGTGAAATTATTTCTGTTTCAGACGGCTAACTTATCTAAACTTCTTTGGTCGTATCCAAATACAATTAAATGACATATCAAACGACAGCTAGGTTGTATTTTCTCAGCTGTTTTCAGACAAGTAGGCCTATTCGACTTAATGTTACCGTCTGTATCACAAAACCGACTCATTATTTATTAAAGAAACATAGTATCGGAATAGTTAACTTTCGACCTGTGTGTCTTTTTATTGCTGTGTGTCATCAGTAAAATATTCCTATAACTATATCATTGTTCATAACAATGTTTTTCTATTTTGTAGACATTTCCTGGGCTCATCCTATCAACGATGGGTGGATAAATGTGAATTCTCAACAAGGTAAATGTGTACACTTTTCATGGAATTTCTTTACTTCAAGTCAAAGAGCAAATTGTTTACTAATGATATGCCTTGAAATTACCCGAGAGTCTATGGAAGCCGCTCGCTTGTGGCTTTAGCAAATTTCCATAGACCTCCGTGTTATTTATAGCCGCAGCCAAGCACAATAAATCCGGCCACGACTTATGTGCTTATGTGAATTTGCATGTACCCTGTAATGTTTAATGTTATAGTTGTTACAACGGAAATAGGCTGGTGCGATTGTTAGATTTTCACGTGCAGTTTTCTCAAATTATTGCAGCATTTTAGAGAGAACCACTTTAACAGAAATTTCGATTCTAATAATCCAAAAGCTACAAAGTTTGATGAGCTTTCGGACCGAAGCGAAACAATATGTTTTGATCCTAAACATAAACAAATTACTTTGGTCTATCCTGAATTGTCACCTTGGACTTTATACTCACGATACACCGATGACAATTTGAAAACAGAAAGTTGGATTTGATCCTACTAACATTCGTTAGCAAAGAGGTTCAATTTTGCAAACTGAATTGAAGATGGACATTGTGTGATATGGCTAAAGAGACGACCAGATACCTGGCGCGATTCTACCTGGGGGTGTGAGTTGAGCTTGGGCTCGTGTCTAGCCCATCCCCCACCCCCCTCCCCCCAAAAAAAAACAAAAAAAAAAAACAACATAAATGCCATTGAAATCAATGCTGGGAAAAAACTTGATCTTTTCAGTTATTACGCGCCAATTACTACTCCTATAAAGACATACCAGAAGAAGGGTCTAGCTAACCCCCAAAATAACTGGCTCTTCTAGCCCCCCCCCCCCCCAAAAAAAAAAAAATAAATAAATAAATAAATAAACAACAACAACACAACAACAACAAAATTGCTCTAGAACCTGCTAAATACCAGAGAAAAGATACATGTACAATCATAACCATGCAATAAAAATATTGAAACCGTACAATGATACCCCTGTTATATATTATGGACTATTGTGACCATTTTATAAAATATTTTCACTGATTTTGGGCGTAGAATGTCATCATTTATAAGCTTGCATTGATAGAGCGATGACCATACTCATTTCCCCCAGTTCAAGTTCATTTGACAGGAGAACAATGTGAGAGTGGACCATTAGGGATGGAGAGTGGAGCCATACCGGATAGTGCCATTACTGCCTCAAATAGTCATAGTTCCCATCCTCCAAGCGATGCTCGTATTGGCGGTAAGTCCTCGTAATTTCATTTCATTTCAATGAGTGTCGCAATATTACACCATTGGATCCTTAGGCACGTTCACAAACACCAAAATAGCGATTCAAATCGCACTAATAGTGCGTCTTTTTGCATATAGTCGCAATTATTTTCTATTTGGGTCGCGATATGGAGCGTGACCCAAATAGTCGCGCTTTTTGGTGTGTATGTACATGTAAGTGCCTTATGTGTTCATCCAGTCTTCAAAAAAGTTATCAGGTTTATAACACCAAAAACACCAGTTTAAAGAGGTCGACGTGTATAATCATGTACGTTTTTGAAGCTACCTTTTCACATCACTTTTAGAATCCAGATTCAAGCGATAAACGATGAACAAACCGAACGAGTGACACACTGTTTGCCATACGACGTCACTAGCACTGACAGCGAAGACCTCCACGGGCATCCTGTGGTTTTCCTTCATGACTGTGTGTCCTCAAGTATTCGGGTTAAAGTGTGATGCTCATGGGACCTTTTTCTGAGATATGTTTGTCCTCCGTAGGTTCTGGATGGTGGTATCCACGCTACTCTTATCTTGAGGACGAGTGGATCCAGGTAGACCTGGGTGAAAAGGTGCTAGTAACTGGTCTGATAATGCAAAGCTACAAGGCTTCATCCATCCCATACATGGTGGACAAATTCAGCGTTGATTTCAGCGACACGGGAGAGTCTGGTGACTTGCAGACATTCACCGATGACGAAGGAGAAAGCATTCATGTGAGTGATGTATTCATGTCAATTATCACAGTTGGGTTGGATAAATAGCTTGCCTTATGCATGGCATCTGCGGGCATTCCTCTCATATTGCATCTTATGTTATGCTGACTAGCGATCAAGTGCTTGCAATAGTTCTCAAGATGCGTCTCCATTTTGGCATTGCCCAAAACTGGGATTACGTCCCTCTTTTTTTTTTTATAATTGTCAAATAAGCTGGAAAGTTCACAGACCGAGGTGAATTACGTTTGATTTATTATTTTAGGTCCCTTCATAGAAGGCCTAACCACGTTCAAACAAGGATTTCCATTTCGCAAAACTCAATGTATGTAACTCGTTCAAAATTACAATACAAAGAATGGCTACTTATTTTTATTTCAATGGGTTTCAATAAGAGTGTTATGAGTGAAGAACTTTTCCCTCTTGTGCCATTTGATCAACCTTGAAAATTAAAAGGCCATATGGTACAGAATTGGTAATGACCAAAAACAAAGATTGTTTAGTTCCTGTCTAAAGGCTCATTTCCTCTTCAATATTTTCCCCTGAAATGCTGTCATCATCGAGAAAACGGCACCAGATTGTATACCACCAAAAATGCATCAGCTTATTTCGATTTCAGCAAGCGAAAGTAAGCACATTAAAACCTTGCACAACTTTGCTTCTATTCCCTAATGAAATGGTTGGGTTTATGATTAAAGATAGGACGTTTGGCCGTATTAGATGTGAATATGTTCATACGTCAGTAAATTTTTGTCGTAGCCGTAGCCGCAGTCGTACTGTCACGTCCCTGCCAGCTGCAGCCAGTTGATTTAGTGTATTTCAAATCAATCATTTCTCCAGTTCACAGCGAACGATGGGTCAGACCAGCCATTCACGGTGACCTTCCCGAAGCCTCTGACGGCCAGGATCATTCGTATCAGACCAACTGCATGGAGTAATCCGAACGAATATTTTCTCAGATTTGAAATTCTTGGCTGCCGAGGTAAGATTGCATAATTTATGACAATGATTCTTCAGTAACTATTATTCACGGAGGGAGAAGTGGGGCTAAGCTAAACTAAACACTGGCTGAACACTGAATCCGCTGCACATTCGGGGAAATACAGTAAATATCCCCTATCAGGGTGTCCCCAAAAAACCCAACACTGTGTCGGGAACCATTATGTTAAAATTAAACTGTTTATCACTTCAAGATTCAGGCATCCAGCTATAAGATACAACCATGTCTTGGCTATTTCCATGTAGAATTTAAGCAAAATCGGGCTGAAATTGAATATGAAATATTGAAAATTTAATAAATATGACCAACTGAAAGAATACTGTTTAAAAACAAATTTGCAGTATTCCAGAATAAGTGGTCAATGCACACATAAATTGTGTGTATTGAAAGAAAGATGAAAATCTGGTTTTAAGGTTGGGTAATTCAGTCTTAGTGTTTCCCCTCAATTCCAGTCCAATTTTGCTCAAATTCTATATGGTGATAGCCAAGACATGGTTGTATCACATCTTGAAGTGGTCAACAGTTTAATTTTCATATAATAATTGTCGACACAAAGTGTTGCGTTTTGGGGGGACACCCCGTATTGTTGTACACTGTTATGATGCCGTGGTTGTGTTATTAAAACGTTGTAATAGGCCGTTAGGACGTGGTTTTTGAAACTAGCCTATGTTCATAACACAGTACCACATGGTGCGATAGGACTAGTGGCAGGCGACGACAGTTGGAGTGGTCAAGTTGCCATCTACCGCCGTGACCATGGCTGGGGTGCAGTGTGTGACACCAACTGGGACATGAAAGACGCCACCACTGTTTGCCGTCAGCTCGGCTTGACGGGAGCTCTGGAGGCGACTACGGGGTCGTCCTTTGGCGAGAGTGAACTGCCTATCTTAATGAACCATGTAGCGTGCCGAGGCACGGAAACTCGCCTGGCCGACTGTCCATTCATCTGTGGTAGTGCCCAGCAATGCGGGACATCACAGGTTGCTGGAGTGGTTTGCAGACCACCGCCAGGTTTGTGTTGGCTCTTCTAAATTCCATGAAACAAACGAACCCTCCTTCTTTAAACAGGCCCTTTCAAAATGCTGATCCATTCTTTCAATTTTGTCGACGTCTTCCCATTATCTCCCATGAGCTCTCCGTTCCAGCTACCATAATACCTACCCACATGGAACTCATCATATCAAGGTTCTGTTTCCCCATCCCTTCATTTTTGGAGCTCTGGATTCTTCATCGAAAACAGAACGCTCCTTTACAACTGTATTATGTTTAGACTTTAGACTGTATTAATGTTTCTAGACTCCATTTCTCATGACGGAGCTGTTTAATGACTTGCCCAGCTGAGTTCTCCCGATAGGTAACGTCTCTTTGGTCCTCCATGGGCAGGTGCAGCACGTTTACTAGGTGGCTCCAATGACAGAAGTGGCCGCTTCGACATGTACCGTAATGACACCTGGGGTACTATTTGTGACACCGACTGGGACATCTCGGATGCAGCCGTGGTCTGTCGTCAACTTGGATTCGCCGGTGCAGTAGAGGCCAAGTCCGGTGCCTACTTCGGCGAGGGACAGGGTCCCGTGTACATGGATGGTCTGGCGTGCGATGGCTCCGAGGACAAGATCACTGACTGCCCGTCCTTGTGCTGGGAGGAGACCAAATGCAACCACACCCAAGATGCTGGTGTTATCTGTCAAAGTGACCTTAATGTCTCTTAGGATATCCAAGGTGAGTTGCTCATGAGCAGCCTATGGATAGTTCCCATGTGGCATCTTGTGATATTATCCATAGAGTTCTAATGGAGAATCCTTGGATGATCATGGATTACAAGATTCTTTGTGGAAATTAATCACTGGAAGACTCACGTGGAGAGCCCTATAATGGATGGAGTTTATTGCATGAAATGTCAAAATAGACTAAAGCAAAAGTTCTGTAATTATACGAAGTACGAATTAAAAGCTTAATCTATGAATAGCTGTGTAGAGGGGGAAATTCTAATCAAACTTCGGATATCTATTTGCTTAGTGGCAATCACCTATTTGACCTGCCAAGTCTCAACCCAGGGGAGTAATGTTCTTCGCAGAATTGAATGTTAAAATGACATTACAGCGAAAGGTCACACTCAGGCTTTTTGGAATTAACTAGTATTAAATTTCGGATGATACTTTAACAATGTAAACTGTTAGAAGTATCGCCACATTCAAGTTCTTGAATCATATCCGTTGTATAGTACGAAACGGCGGCAAACATCCACCGACCCCAGTTAGCCTTGGGTTGTATGGAACATTTAATAAAATCTATTTATAGCACAGGAAGGTCACGTACCAACTCATGATTCACCCAATCACAGCATTCATTGCCTTTGCCAAGTTCTTGTCAGTGAACTTTTTCGTTTCATTTAAAGGTAATAATACATTATTGGTAAAGGTCATAGAATAGCACACTCACACTTTGTCTGATCCAGCATGTGCATGAAATAATAAGCCTGTGAAAAGTTGAGCTCAATCGGACATCCGTGTCACGAGAAAATAGCGAAAACCCGACTCAATTTTTCTTATAAAACATAAAAAATTGTTTTGATTTTACCCCGAGATCAAAACTGTTTTTGGTCGTTGTTTGACTTATTTCTGGATAAATACAGCATTTCAGCCGGAAATATTTTAACGTTTCGATACCACCACCATCTTCATATCCTGAAAATATCGGTACACATGTATATCCTTGAACATATCTGTGTTGGTATGTTACCAATCCTGTACTATACCTTTAATAACAGTCATTGAGGCCTACTTGAAAGTACATGTCTACATGTGCATGGGTGTATCGTGGAGCTGTTAAGCACAAAACATTATGCTCTGGTCATGATATCTATGCTGAACAACTTCAACTGAACTGCCAAAAACCTTTGCATTGTATAATATTTGATGACTGCATGCATGCATGATCTTATTGAGGGATTCGCACAAATTTCTAAACATTAATTCGAATTTATTTACGCAATGGTCTTGAGATGCCCACGTATTATGGCAATAGTAATAATGTATTATGAACCTTTATGTTTATATGCAAATAGAATAATAACCAAACAGACTATTGGCCAGAATAATACGAGTTGGAAGATATAACTCAAATTTATTGCGCTTCGACTGCTAATGTCCGATTTATATTATATGCATGTGTATGCCGATGATATTATGAAATAGTTACAAATGAATAAATTAGAACAATCCATGAAACAAAACGGCTGTAACTGCTTATCACTATAGAATGATGATCTGAAATCTTTAGAGATAGGAGGTACTGACATTTCAATCCTATAAGGGTAAAAAGGTAAATGTCTATTTACCAGTTGATAAAGATCATTGCTGAGATCTGAACGTCAGGACTCCTTGTATTTATGGATTTAGTACAATGGGGACCAAATTTGAACAGGAACTTGAGCCTTGGCTTTCATACAAAGAGGGTAGTAGTCTATTCATATAGGGATTTGAACATACAGCTTAAAACACTCTAATGCAGTTAACTCGTTTGCTTCATGTAAAGTATTATGTAAATCAGATAAAGCAAAAATTATATTATATATGTCGCTACGGTCTTTGACTTACGGTCATAGAGCTACTCTTTTTAATTTAATTCTCCATGGTGGACACTCTTGGGGTATCACCTAGACTCCAATTCTTATATTGCTTCAGCTCATGCTTATACTGGTTTGACTGTTAATGGGAATTAATATTAAATCTTAATTATAAGCTGACATTGTTCAAGGTAGCACATCTCTTTTTGAGTGATCTGGGCTGAGAAATGCGAGATGGCTTGACGTTTCGATCAGCGTGCTCTGCCCGTCATGGGGAAAAGGCCGGATACTATAGCTTGAGTATAGGTAAGGGATCCGCGGGGAACTAGAAATGATGCGTGGGATACTTTTGGATATGGAAGCAGTGTCAGTGAGTCGTGGAGCTGTGAATCTACCCCAGTTTGACATGATGACTGAAAGTGTATGTGAGGCAAGAGCTGGTGTGGTGGTCAGGACATGAGGGACCCCATGGATGAGCTGAGGGGAAGGGAAGGTAGGATGCCGTTTCAGCACAGTGTTTCTAGGGTATGTGATTCCAGAGAATGCTCAACTTTTTCGCTGCCTTTGCTTGTAAATTTTGCTTGCTTCTCGAAATACAGAGATGGGAACCAGTTGTTAACGCTCGTGATGAGCTTGGCCTGGTACCAGTTCGGATCTTTCTACGATCCCTCTGTGTCTATGGGGGTTTTCGAAACGAGTGGATTGGGCTTAGGCTTCTGATTCGCTGGTGCCAGTCCCTTCAAAGCGTCATTCGAAACTTCATGTTCAAGCTCAGACTGGAACCAGCGTATCCGAAGCTTAAGCCCAATCCACTCGTTTCGAAAACCCCTATGCCTCCATATTCGGATTTCTGCTTTGATTCAAGGTATCAGTTAGCCCCTCCCATTGCCCACACGTGACCAATGACACCTGTTCCTCTTCATTACAACCCAACATGTTCTTGGCTGTGATTCGTCGAAACCCTGTAGGGTGGGGCTTAATAGATCGGTCCCTAGAACCGATGAGAAATGAACTGTTACTGTATAAGAACGCCAGAGACGTGACGATTCAGTTATTATACTTGTTCAGTTTACACGATCGGCAGTTCACTGGAATTAATGCTGAACATGGCTTCGTGTCTTTTGCTGCAGCTCATTTTGCTTTTCCGTATGTATGAAATTTTTTTTATACTCTTTTTTTTTGGTCTCCTTTAATTATTGTATCATATAATGACAAACACAGCAGTATTTGTTGTTGACTGTAGTCTTTACATTTGTGAAATTATTTCTGTTTCAGACGGCTAACTTATCTAAACTTCTTTGGTCGTATCCAAATACAATTAAATGACATATCAAACGACAGCTAGGTTGTATTTTCTCAGCTGTTTTCAGACAGGTAGGCCTATTCGACTTAATGTTACCGTCTGTATCACAAAACCGACTCATTATTTATAAAGGAAACATAGTATTGGAATAGTTTACTTTCGACCTGTGTGTCTTTTTATTGCTGTGTGTCATCAGTAAAATATTCCTATAACTATATCATTGTTCATAACAATGTTTTTCTATTTTGTAGACATTTCCTGGGCTCATCCTATCAACGATGGATGGATAAATGTGAATTCTCAACAAGGTAAATGTGTACACTTTTCATGGAGTTTCTTTACTTCAAGTCAAAGAGCAAATTGTTTACTAATGATATGCCTTGAAATTACCCGAGAGTCTATGGAAGCCGCTCGCTTGTGGCTTTAGCAAATTTCCATAGACCCCCGTGTTATTTATAGCCGCAGCCAAGCACTACAAATCCGTGCACGACTTCTGTGATTATGTGAATTTGCACGTTCCCTGTAATGTTTAATGTTATAGTTGTTACAACGGAAATAGGCTGGTGCGGTTTGTTAGATTTTCACGTGCAGTTTTCTCAAATTATGGCAGCATTTTAGAGAGAACCACTTTAACAGAAATTTCGATTCTAATAAGCCAAAAGCTACAAAGTTTGATGAGCTTTCGGACCGAAGCGAAACAATATGTTTTGATCCTAAACATAAACAAATTACTTTGGTGTATCCTGAATTGTCACCTTGGACTTTATACTCACGATACACCGATGACAATTTGAAAACACAACGTTGGATTTGATCTTACCAACATTCGTTAGCAAAGAGGTTCAATTTTGCAAACTGAATTGAAGATGGACATTGTGTGATATGGCTAAAGAGACGACCAGATACCTGGCGCGATTCTACCGGGGGTGTGAGTTGAGCTTGGGCTCGTGTCTAGCCCACCCCCCCCCAAAAAAACAAAAACAAAAAAACCAAAAAAAAAACCCATAAATGCCATTGAAAACAATGCTGGGAAAAAACTTGATCTTTTCAGTTATTACGCGCCAATTACTACTCCTATAAAGACATGACAGAAGAAGGGTCTAGCTAACCCCCAAAATAACTGGCTCTTCTAGCCCCCCCCCCAAAAAAAAATAAAATAAATAAACAACAACAAAACAACAACAAAATTGCTCTAGAACCTGCTAGATACCAGAGAAAAGATACATGTACAATCATAACCATGCAATAAAAATATTGAAACCGTACAATGATACCCCTGTTATATATTATGGACTATTGTGACCATTTTATAAAATATTTTCACTGATTTTGGGCGTACGGAATGTCATCATTTATAAGCTTGCATTGATAGAGCGATGACCATACTCATTTCCCCCAGTTCAAGTTCATTTTGAAGGAGAACTATGTGAGAGTGGACCATTAGGGATGGAGAGTGGCGCCATACCGGATAGTGCCATTACTGCATCAAATATTTATAGTTCCTATCCTCCAAGCGATGCTCGTATTGGTGGTAAGTCCTCGTAATTTCATTTCATTTCAATGAGTGTCGCAATATTACACCATTCCATCATTATGCACGTTCACACACACCAAAATAGCGATTCAAATCGCACTAATAGTGCGTCTTTTTGCATATAGTCGCAATTATTTTCTATTTGGGTCGCGATATGGAGCGTGACCCAAATAGTCGCGCTTTTTTGTGTGTATGTACATGTACGTGCCAGTCTTCAAAAAAAGTTATCAGGTTTATAACACCAATAACACCAGTTTAAAGAGGTCGACGTGTATAATCATGTGCGTTTTTGAAGCTACCTTTATACATCACTTTTAGAATCCAGATTCAAGCGATAAACGATGAACGAACCGAGCGAGTGACACACTGTTTGCCATACGACGTCACTAGCACTGACAGCGAAGACCTCCACGGGCATCCTGTGGTTTTCCTTCATGACTGTGTGTCCTCAAGTATTCGGGTTAACCCTTTCAGCCCCACATTGTTTATTACCATGCGTCCTGTGGTGCCCACATTGTTTGTGCACAGTACACTGCCCTGTCCCACGTTTTTTTTGCACACACACAAAAAATGCAGCTCAGAATAAATGTTATTTTCAAACTCGATTTTCAGTATGAAGGAATTATCATGGGAAAAAACTTCATGCACAAACCTTGAAGCCACTGAAATGATCTTTCCAACCATGTAAAAATTATTATGTACTTGTTTTATTATTTGCACAATATCACAAATTGCGTGTCTGAGCACCCCGAAGTCCGGCCGCGGCCACCACCACGGCCACCGCCACGACACCGCGGGCTCCAGTCGCACTCGGCCGGTGCCGCGGTGTTGGCTTGGCCCGCTCCCTGTACGGTGTTGTGGCACTTGAACCAGCTGAGTTCGTAGCGTAAAAATCATCATAAGAATCACTGCTGATATCACTGGGATCTTCTGAACTAGTTGATTCCATGTCTGAATCACTATCAGGAAAATGCTCAGCAAGAATAACGACCTTACGATCAGTCATGATGCTCAAGAGGCGAGCAAATTCTAGCTTGAAAACTTCGTTGGCGTTGTAACTTTGTAGGTCAATTTTCTCGAAAATTCGTAATGGCGTCCCTATGTGTATTGTGTACCATTGGAAAGACGCGTCATTGAGCTTTCTACCTGTATAAAACTCAACACCAGAGGGCGTCAAGCGAAGCTTCTAGAGCTAACTAAACTTGCGCAAGTCGCTCGTCGACTAAAGTCGCCCTTGGGGCTCAAGCGGTGTACAACGTATGGGCGACAAAAGTCGCCATTGGGGCTCAAGCACAGTGCAACGCATGGGCGACTTTAGTCGCCGTTGGGGCTGAAAGGGTTAAAGTGTGATGCTCGTGGGACATTTTTCTGAGATATGTTTGTCCTCCGTAGGTTCTGGATGGTGGTATCCACGCTACTCTTATCTTGAGGACGAGTGGATCCAGGTAGACCTAGGTGATAAAGTGCTAGTAACTGGTCTGATAATGCAAGGCTACAAGGCTTCATCCACCCCATACATGGTGGACAAATTCAGCGTTGATTTCAGCGACACGGGAGAGTCTGGTGACTTGCAGACATTCACCGATGACGAAGGAGAAAGCATTCATGTGAGTGATGTATTCATGTGAATTATCACAGTTGGGTTGGATAAATAGCCTGCCTTATGCATGGCATCTGCGGGCATTCCTCTCATATTGCATCTTATGTTATGCTGACTAGCGATCAAGTGCTTGCAATAGTTCTCAAGATGCGTCTCCATTTTGGCATTGCCCAAAACTGGGATTACGTCCCTCTTTTTTTTTTTATAATTGTCAAATAAGCTGGAAAGTTCACAGACCAAGGTGATTTACGTTTGATTTATTATTTTAGGTCCCTTCATAGAAGGCCTAACCACGTTCAAACAAGGATTTCCATTTCGCAAAACTCAATGTATGTAACTCGTTCAAAATTACAATACAAAGAATGGCTACTTTTTTTATTTCAATGGGTTTCAATATGAGTGTAATGAGTGAAGAACTTTTCCCTCTTGTGCCATTTGATCAACCTTGAAAATTAAAAGGCCATATGGTACAGAATTGGTAATGACCAAAAACAAAGATTGTTTAGTTCCTGTCTAAAGGCCCATTTCCTCTTCAATATTTTCCCCTGAAATGCTGTCATCATCGAGAAAACGGCACCAGATTGTATACCACCAAACATGCATCAGCTTATTTCGATTTCAGCAAGCGAAAGTAAGCACATCAAAAAATCTTGCACAACTTTGCTTCTATTCCCTAATGAAATGATTGGGTTTATGATTAAAGATAGGACGTTTGGCCGTATTAGACGTGAATTTGTTCATACGTCAGTAAATTTTTGTCGTAGCCGTAGCCGCAGTCGTACTGTCACGTCCCTGCCAGCTGCAGCCAGTTGATTTAGTGTATTTCAAATCAATAATTTCTCTAGTTCACAGCGAACGATGATAGGTCAGACGAGCCATTCACGGTGACCTTCCCGAAGCCTCTGACGGCCAGAATCATTCGTATCAGACCAACTGCATGGAGTAATCCGAACGAATATTTTCTCAGATTTGAAATTCTTGGCTGCCGAGGTAAGATGGCATAATTTATGACAATGATTCTTCAGTAATTATTATTCATGGAGGGCGAAGTGGGGCTAAGCTAAACTAAACACTGGCTGAACACTGAACCCGCTGCACATTCGGGGAAATACAGTAAATATCCCCTATCAGGGTGTCCCCAAAAAACCCAACACTGTGTCGGGAACCATTATGTTAGAATTAAACTGTTTATCACTTCAAGATTCAGGCATCCAGCTATATGATACAGCCATGTCTTAGCTATCACCATGTAGAATTTAAGCAAAATCGGGCTGAAATTGAATATGAAATATTGAAAATTAAATAAATATGACAGATTGAAAGAATACTGTTTAAAAACAAATTTGCAGTATTCCAGAATAAGTGGTCAATGCACACATAAATTATGTGTATTGAAAGAAAGATGAAAATCTGGTTTTGAGGTTGGGTGATTCAGGCTTAGTGTTTACCCGCAATTTCAGTTCAGTTTTGCTCAAAGTCTACATGGGGATAGCCAAGACATGGTTGTATCACATCTTGAAGTGGTCAACAGTTGAATTTTCATAAAATAGTTCTCGACACAAAGTGTTGCGGTGGTTTTTTTTTTGGAGGGGGGACACCCAGTATTGTTGTACACTGTTATAATGCCGTGGGTGTTATTACCACGATGTAATAGGCCGTTAAAACATGATTTTTGAAACGTAGCCTATGTTCTTGGTAACAGTTCCGCATGGTGCGATAGGACTAGTGGCAGGCGACGACAGTTGGAGTGGTCAAGTTGCCATCTACCGCCGTGACCATGGCTGGGGTGCAGTGTGTGACACCAACTGGGACATGAAGGACGCCACCACTGTTTGCCGTCAGCTCGGCTTGACGGGAGCTCTGGAGGCGACTACGGGGTCGTCCTTTGGCGAGAGTGAACTGCCCATCCTAATGAACCATGTAGCGTGCCGAGGCACGGAAACTCGCCTGGCCGACTGTACATTTATCTGTGGTAGTGCCCAGCAATGCGGGACATCACAGGTTGCTGGAGTGGTTTGCAGACCACCGCCAGGTTTGTGTTGGCTCTTCTAAAGTCCATGAAACAAACGAAACCCCCTTCTTTAAACCACAGGCCCTTTCAAAATGCTGATCCTTTCTTTCAATTTTGTCGACGTCTTCCCATTATCATTCCCTCTTTCATTCTCTGATTTCTGCATTCGTTCAGCTCTCCGTTCCAGCTACCATAATCCCTTCCCACATGGAATTCATCATACCAATGTTCTGTTCCCCCATCCCTTCATTTTTGGAGCTCTGGATTCTTCATCGAAAACAGAACGCTCCTTCACCACTGTATTATGTTTAGTCTTTAGACTGTATTAATGTTTCTAGACTCCATTTCTCATGATGGAGCTGTTTAATGACTTGCCCAGCTGAGTTCTCCCGATAGGTAACGTCTCTTTGGTCCTTCATGGACAGGTGCAACACGGTTACTCGGTGGCTCCAATGACAGAAGTGGCCGCTTCGAGATGTACCGTAATGACACCTGGGGTACTATTTGTGACACCGACTGGGACATCTCGGATGCAGCTGTGGTCTGTCGTCAACTGGGCTACGCCGGTGCAGTAGAGGCCAAGTCCGGTGCCTACTTCGGCGAGGGACAGGGCCCCGTGTACATGGATGGTCTGGCGTGCGATGGCTCCGAGGACAAGATCACTGACTGCCCGTCCTTGTGCTGGGAGGAGACCAAATGCAACCATACCCAAGATGCTGGTGTTATCTGTCAAAGTGACCTTAATGTCTCTTAGGATATCCAAGGTGACTTGCTCATGAGCAGCCTATGGATAGTTCCCATGTGGCATCTTGTGATATTATCCATAGAGATCTAATGGAGAATCCTTGGATGATCATGGATTACAAGATTCTTTGTGGAAATTAATCACTGGAAGACTCACGTGGAGAGCCCTAATGGATGGAGTTTATTGCATGAGAAGTCAAAATATATTAAAACAAAAGTTCTGTAATGGTATGAAGTATGAATTA
This sequence comes from Astropecten irregularis, assembly GCA_963971285.1. Classification (NCBI taxonomy): domain Eukaryota; kingdom Metazoa; phylum Echinodermata; class Asteroidea; order Paxillosida; family Astropectinidae; genus Astropecten; species Astropecten irregularis. Next base: position 24,271,559 of record OZ020244.1, read on the forward strand.
AAAGCTTAATTGATGACGAGCTGGATGTGTAGAGGGGGAAATTCTAATCGAACTTCCGTTATCTGTTTGCTTTTTGGGCATTCACTTGTTTGACCTCCCAAGTCTCAACCCAGGGGAAATATATTCTTGTCAGAGTTTGAATATTGAAATAACATTAGAGCGAAAGGTTCACAGGCTTTATGGAATCAACCAGTATTACAGGTAATATCATACTTTGGTTTTTGTCAAAGAAATACAGATACATGGGCAAAAATATCAAGACAGATACAGTAAAAGTCATCTGTGAAAATTTCAGTCCTACACCGTGCCCACTTTTTGAAGAAAAAAAAAACAGTGAAAAACAGCCACAATATTTCTTTAGTCTTTTCTCTTTTATGTTTGATCTTTTAAAAGATCAAAACGATTTTCGGTCGTTGTTTTACTAATTTCTGAATAATACACCATTTCAGGCAGAAAATTATTAACGGTTTGATGTTCCTACCACCACCACCTTCATACCCTGTAAGTTATAGTTAAATCTGTGAAAATTTCTGTTTTTGGTTTCTTACTAAAGTATGATACTACCTTTAAAGGCAGATGGTACTTTAACAATGTAAACTGTGATGTCAGAAATATCGTCACATTCAAGTTCTTGAATCATATCCCGTACGAAACGGCGGCAAACATCCACCCACCCCAATTAGCCTTGAGTTGTATGGAACATTTAATAGAATCTATTCATTGTACAGGAAGGTCACGTACCAACTCATGATTCACCCAATCACATCATTGACTGCGTTTGCCAAGTTTGTGTCAGTGAACTCTACTGTTTCATTTAAAGGTAATAATATATGATTGGTAAAGGTCACAGATCAGCACTCACACTTTGTCTGATCCAGCATGTATACATGAAATAATATACCTGTGAAAAGTTGACCTCAATCGGACATCTGAGTCACGAGAAAATAGCGAAAACCAGACTTTTTCTTATAAAACATAAAAAATGCTTTTGATCTTACCCCGAGATGGAAACTGTTTTCGGCCTTTGTTTTTACTATTAAATTTCAGGATAAATACAGCATTTCAGCCGGAAATATTTTAACGGTATGTTTCGATACCATCACCATCTTCATACCCTGAACATTATAGGTATATCTGTGAACATTTCTGTGTTGGTATGTTACCAATCCTGTACTATACCTTTAATAACAGTCATTGAGGCAGAAAGTAAATCCACATGGGTGCATCTTGGAGCTGTTAAGCACAGAACATTATGCTCTGGTCATGATATCTATGCTGAACAACTTCAGCTGAACTGCCAAAAACCTTTGCATTGTATAATATTTGATGACTGCATGCATGCATGATCTTATTGAGGGATTTTCACAAATTTTTAATATTTATGTGAATTTATTTACGCAATGGCCTTGAGATGCCCCACGTATTATGGCAATAGTAATAATGTATTATGAACCTTTATGTTTATGTGCAAATAGAAAAATAACCAAACAGACTATTGGCCAGAATAATAAGAGTTGGAAGATGTAACTCAAATATATTGTCGTTAGACTGCTAATGTCCGATTTTTGTTCAATGCATGTGTATGCCGATGATATTATGAAATATTTACAAATGAATAAAATAGGAAACAATCCATAAAACAAAACGGCTGTAACTGCTTATCACTATAGAATGATGACCTGAAATCTTTAGAGATAGGAGGGACTGACATTTCAATCCTATAAAGCTAAAAAGGTAAATGTCTATTTACCAGTTGAGAAAGGTCATTGCTGAGATCTGAACGTCAGGACTTCTTGTATTTATGGATTTAGGACAATGGGGAGCAAATTTGAACATGAGCTTGAGCCTTTGCTTCCATACAAAGAGGGTAGTAGTCTATTCAAATAGGGATTTGAACATACAGCCTACCGCACTCTAATGCAGTTAACTCGTTTGTATGGAACGCCATCAGTGCCTTCGCTCCCAATTTTGTATTTCGGTCATTGAACGACCATTCAATTCGGTGATTTCGTCGTGTCCTTTTGTGGTTTTGTCTCTCCATTATGTCAGTTCGGCATTTGGTTTTGTGTTTTCGTCATTTCATTATGTAATTTCAGCATTCCGTTTTGTGGTTTCGTCATTCCATTGTGTCATTTGGTATTTCGTTTTGTAGTTTTGTCTCACCGTTATGCCAATTCTGCATTCAGTTTTGTTGTTTCGTCATGCCATATTTGTCTTTTTGGCATTCAGTTTTGTCGTTTGGTCTAACCATTATGTGTATTCGACATTCCGTCTGCTGTTTGTCTTTAGTTCTGTAAAACATCATTCCGTTCAGCAAGTTCGTAGCGTAATTCTGTGCGTTTGTCTTTCGATTCCACGATTCGATACCATTTTGCGAATAATCGTTGGGCATCGTGTTTTCACCGCGCCGTTTGTGCCATTATGTGAAATCGTCATTCGGCGGTTTTCTGTAACGTCTTTCTATGCGCCAGTGTTCGCGTGGTCTAACCGGGTTGACCTTTGACACTGATCAAAAGCTAGTATTTTCAAGCAGCTTGTAAGGAGGCTAAGCCACCTTTAACTAGGATCTCTGCAGTGCATGTAGGCCTACATAATAATATTATTTTTTTTAAGTTAACAGACTATGAATCTAGATTGTGAAACTGTTGGCGGGAAACCGTGTGTCAATTTTAGGCAGTATCTCGAATTCTCAATCAAAACTATAGCACTAACCTAGCAGTTGGATTTGACAACGATATTCCGGGAGTCTACAGCTTGAAAGTTTGCTTGGGATATGGCTCAAGAGATTAACCAGAACTTGAGGCTAGATCGAGTTTAGAGTATAGGGGCCTTCTTCACTGGACATGGGCCTACCCCCCCCCCCCCCAAAAAAAAAAAACTGATACAAAAGGGTCTATAGGCCAACCGTAGGCCTAGCTTAAATATGTGTACCAAGTATTGTATAGGGCTAGGCAGGCGCGGTTCTAGAGCCAATATTTGTTGGGGGCTAGAAGAGTCTTTTTTTTGGCGGGGGGGGGGGGGGGGGGGGCTAGAAGAGCTACATGTACCGTGGCCAGACTAGATCCTTCTTGTAACATTCGCTTACGTATGCATTTGTAACGTACACACGTTGTTCATGTAATCGGCGCGTAGGCCTAATAACTGAAAAAATCCAGTATTATTCAGCAGATAAATCAATCTCATGTATGTCTACGTCCACTGCTGTACGTTGACAAGCTCTAGGGAATGCTTAACTGCTAAAACGAGATCGAGACAAGGAAATGAATGTCTGAAAATGACAAATGTCTAATATACGTCGACTTCCATCCAAGTCAGAGATTTCGTCTCTTGACCTAATAGCACATGCCTGATATTAATACAACTTTCACTTGTGGTTACGTATTATACTCATTGATGCCTTGGTGATCAGAGAGATCGCATCTGGCTTCGGTCTGAGGTAACCTATACACACACAAAGTATGTTGGAAGTGTTTGTAGCCATTGCCGTATGCACGCGTGTACATTCCGTATTGTAGCCTATGCTGGCGGTTTCGCTGCAGACAAACTGCCGTCTTTGACTTCAATCAACTCCAAAAGAAATGACGCCTTAAACGTCTTTTTCCATATTATTGTCTATGGTGGACCCCCTTGATTATTCACCTAGGATCTATATTTTTTGTACTTTGTTTCAGCTCATGCTAACTGGGTCGACTGTTAACACACGGGAATTACTTATTTAGTTTTATTACCTGACATCGTTTGTGAAGCACATCTAGTGGGTATTCTGATCTAAGAAGAGCCAGATATCCCGACGTTACGAGCAGCGTGCTCTGCTCGTCATCGAGAAATGGCAGGATACTAGCTGAAGTATAGGTAAGAGCTTGGGCGGGCAACTAGGCGTGAAGCATGGAATACATGGATGTGGAAACAGCGTCAGTGAGTCGAGGGACAATGAATCCACCTGTGACAGAGTATCAGCAAGAAGGGTGTTCATTGAGGACACCCATGGATGAGCTGAGGGGAGGAGGGAGCTAGGGTCAGCGGCGTCTTATAGGCAAAACGGTGCCCAGGGTAATCGCTAAAATTGCACCCCATATTCCAACTTCTGATGCCAATGAAAAACAAAATCTGTCAATTTGAAATTTGAATCGTTCTTTGTTTGTTCACCGGGTTCGGTTTCCAATAACTTCAACAGTATACATCAAGTTGAACCTTTCTTCCCCCTTTTTGCGTTTTTGCGCCCCCCCCCCCAAACAGTGGAGCCCGGGGCAAGTTCCCCTTGCTTCCCCCGATACGCCAACGGATTCCGTCTCAGCTCGATGTTTCTGGGAGATGTGCTTCTAGAGAACGCTGATGCCCGTAAAACGTAGTGTCTTTGCTTGTAGATTTGGCTGGTTCTCGAAATATGGCCAATTGTTAACGCTCGTGATGAGCTTGGCCTGGTACCAGTTGATCTTTCTACGCTTCTTCTGTATCTATAATGCCTCCAGAAACAGATTTCTGCTTTGATTCAAGGTATTAGTTAGCCCCTCCCATTGTCCACACGTGACCAATGACACCCGTTCCTCTTCAATACAACCCAGCATGTTCTTGGCTGTGATTCGTCGAAACCCTGTGGGGTGGGGCTGAATAGATCGGTCCCTGGAACCGATGAGAAATGAACTGTTACTGTATAAGAACGTCAGAGACGTGAAGATTCAGTCATTATACTTGTTCAGTTTACACGATCGGCAGTTCACTGGAATTAATGCTGACCATGGCTTCGTGTCTTTTGCTGCAGCTCATTTGGCTTTACCGTATGTATGACATTTGTTTGTTACAACATTTCTTTTTGTCTTCGATGACACCAATTACCTGATTATTGCATTTTTCTAATTACGAAAACCATTGTAGTCTAAATATTTCTGTTTAAGAGAGGCTATTATTTTACAATTAATTACAATACCAAACAAAATACAATTGCAGTTACAGTTAAATCACATATGAAACGATAAATAGTTTTTCTCCTATTTAGGCTAAATTTTCAGACAAGTATATTTTCAGACCCGAGCGTCCCCGGTCCATTCCCCTGTCTAAAGTTTTCCCGCGCCAGCAAGTCGAGGATTGCCCTCAACATATTCCTTCGTGCCCATGTACAGCAGACGGGAGTCAAGCCAAGATGCTGTCATCATCAATCTTGACAAGCAAGAAGAGCATTCATTGTAATGTTTCAATAATATCATTATTAACATATGTTTTTCCTATTTTGTAGACATTTCCTGGGCTCATCCTATCAACGATGGATGGATGAATGTGAATTCTCAACAAGGTAAATGTGCATACTTTTCATGGAATTTGTTTACTTCAAGTCAAAAGGTAAATTTTATTTTGTGAGGTTTTTAATATTGATTTCCACTCACCTAGTTTTTGTACAATTTAAAACAAGTTAAACTATGGACGAAAATGATCCGAATCGGTGATCAAGTTTTCGAACTAACACTTAATGATAATAATAGACATGTGTTTATGAAAGACGCTGCTAGCACTCAGCAAATTCCCATAAAACTGTGTTATTATCAGCAACAGCCAAGTACTTCGGACCCGGTCACGGCTTCTGTTCTTGTGTGAAACAGTAATACGTCATTTAAACATTACGAAGGAATGTAAACAGTTTTTAGAAAAATCTCACAGATTTTTGAGTGACGTAGAATTCCATAATCTTTGAGCTTGCGTTGATATGCGATGACCCTTGATATCTCATTTTCCCCCAGTTCAAGTTCATTTTGAGGGAGAACTATGTGAGAGTGGACCATTAGGGATGGAGAGTGGAGCCATACCGGATAGTGCCATTACTGCATCAAGAAGTCATGGTGGCTATCCTCCAAGCAGTGCTCGTATTGGTGGTAAGTCCTCGTAATTTCAACCATATTAATAACGTACCGTGCAGTGAGTGTCGTAATATTACAACATTGGATCTATGTGTTCATCCAGCTTACCATATAAAAAAACAAGAGGTAAAGGAGGTCGACCTGTATATCATGTGCAGTGAATCACTCATTTCTATTGGCACGCGGTTTTGCTATTGCCCACATGTATGGTGTTCCAAAAACGACACACCGCGTCGCTTCATGAAGGGGCGACGGCGACGGCGACGCGATGTGTCGTCTTTGGAACACCATACCATAAGTATGTGTGAATGGAACCCATGCACCCAGTTTTGATGCTACTTTTTTCACATCACTTTTATAGAATCCAGATTCAGGTGTTAAACAAACCGAATGAATGACACACTGTTGGCCGTTAGACGTCACTGACAGCGAATACATCCTGGGGTTTTCCTCCATGTTTTCGGGTTGAAGTGTGTTGTTCGTTGGATTTTATTTCTAAAATATTGATAACTGATAGTTTTTCCTCCGTAGGCTCGGGATGGTGGTTGCCGGGCACTTCTGATCTTGAGGACGAATGGATCCAGGTAGACCTGGGTGATAAAGTGCTAGTAACTGGTCTGATAATGCAAAGCAGGAAGGAATCATCCACCCCATTCATGGTGGATAAATTCAGCGTTGATTTCAGCGACACGGGAGAGTCTGGGGACTTGCAGACATTAACCGATGAGGAAGGAGAAAGCGTACAGGTGAGTGATGTATTCATGTGAATTCATTGAAGAAATTTTCTGTTCATTATTTTCCCCCTGAAATGCCATCATAATCGAGAAAACTGCACTTGAATCTCACCAAACACGCATCAGCTTATTTCTATTTCAGCAACCGTAATTAAACACTTTAGAACATTGCACAACAGTATTCCTTGTTATTTATGATTTTTCGTCGTGAGATTTTGCAAAATATGGGCGTGCCCTTCACCGACGTAGATGAACAGTGCACACGGTGGGTCGGGGTTCGCGTCGCGTCCACCGTCAGTACTGTACCCACGCCCTCCATGCAGCAAACCAGGAGGCAACTACTTGGCTGGACTTTTGCACTTTGCTAAATAGGTAACTGCATATTCAGTGCTTTTGAGTGCACGTGAAAAAAAGTATGCGTTGGCTCAGGTGGTACCCGCCGCGGTATTGGATTCGACTTTTACCCTGCTGACCCCAGCTAGCTTGGTTGACCAGGAGTACGGCATCTGCTACTGGGTTCAAATCCCACCCGAGTCTGCTCAAAAGTACTGCAGTGCTCATCTACGTCGGTGAAAGGCAAGCCTAATTTTCATATCTTTATTCCTATTCCCTGCTATTGGCAATTGTTGGAAGAGTTAAAAGAGGACGTTCTGCCGTATAAGAAGTGAATTTAATGACATACAAAGAAAAGTAGAATTTTTTTGCTATTTGGTATTCATAGCCGCATACGCAGCTCAAAAATGAAGAAATAAATAGATTTTCGGCACCAAAATGGCCGCGCTGTCACATCCTAGCGACAAAGCGTATAATGATTTGGTGTATTTCAAATCAATCATTTCTCCAGTTCACAGCGAACGATGATAGGTCAGACCAGCCATTCACGGTGACCTTCCCGAAGGCTCGGACGGCCAGAATCATTCGTATCAGACCAACTGCATGGAGTTATCCGACGGAATATTATGTCAGATTTGAAGTTCTTGGTTGCAGAGGTAAGACGACATGACAATGGTTCCTCAATAGTGATTAATCATGGAGGGAATAAACTGACTAACGTGAGCATGTGAGGGGGTTATCAGCTAGAATCATAATATTATACTAGTGAGAGTGTTTCGTGGTTGAGTGAATGAGCCTTTAATTATAGAGGATTAGATGCACATGACGTGACCTTGAACACGAGCGTCAATATAAGAAGTTAAAGGTTCGTGTATTTTTGTTGGCGTCTTCACTTTTTTCCTTTAGTTACTCAAGTTCGGCCACCTCCCACGGACGTTATAAAGGGAAAGTTTTCAATTACATAATTTGATTAAATTCCAATTTGAGTAATTCAATTAAATTGTTTCCGTTTTTTGTCATCACGATCAGACGTGACGTTTTGGTTACAGATGATGAAATTAAGCTGATCGTTCATTCCTCCATGATTTGTTGAATAAGCATATTGAGATGAATGCATCATCGTGCGTACCGTAAATTACCCCATTAACACAGACATGGCCAACGTGTCTTGCAGGTAAACGTTCAACCTTGCATCCAGCAAACTCAGTAACTTACCTGCACGTGTTTTACTTTGACTTCCGCGACATCAATTCTGACGTGCTCGCGTTCACGTCTAAATCTCTCTCAGAATACAACTCGGTATACGAGAGACTACAGTTAATATCCTGTTAGTCCTGTATGTCGTATGGTAGGCCTACTGTTATAATGCCGTGGTTGTGTTATTAAAACGGTGCAATAGGCCGTTAGGACGTGGGTTTTGAAACGTAGCCTATGTTCTTGGTAACACAGTACCACATGGTGCGATAGGACTAGTGGCAGGCGACGACAGTTGGAGTGGTCAAGTTGCCATCTACCGCCGTGACCATGGCTGGGGTGCAGTGTGTGACACCAACTGGGACATGAAAGACGCCACCACTGTTTGCCGTCAGCTCGGCTTGACGGGAGCTCTGGAGGCGACTACGGGGTCGTCCTTTGGCGAGAGTGAACTGCCTATCCTAATGAACCATGTAGCGTGCCGAGGCACGGAAACTCGCCTGGCCGACTGTCCATTCATCTGTGGTAGTGCCCAGCGATGCGGGACATCACAGGTTGCTGGAGTGGTTTGCAGACCACCGCCAGGTTTGTGTTGGCTCTTCTAAATTCCATGAAACAAACGAAACCCCTTCTTTAAACCACAGGCCCTTTCAAAATGCTGATCCTTTCTTTCAATTTTGTCGACGTCTTCCCATTATCATTCCCTCTTCAATTCTCTGATGTCTGCATTCGTTCAGCTCCCTGTTACAGCTACCATAAACCATTCCCACATGGAATTCATCGTATTAAGGTTTTGTTCCCCCAACCCTTCCTTTTGGGAGCTCTGGATTCTTCATCGAAAACAGAACGCTTCTTGACCACTGTATTATGTTTAGTCTTGCTCATGATGGAAGAGTCTTGTGACTTGACCAGCTGAGTTCTCCCGATATGTAACGTCTCTTTGGTCCTTCATGGGCAGGTGCAACACGGTTACTCGGTGGCTCCAATGACAGAAGTGGCCGCTTCGAGATGTACCGTAATGACACCTGGGGTACTATTTGTGACACCGACTGGGACATCTCGGATGCGGCTGTGGTCTGTCGTCAACTGGGCTTCGCCGGTGCAGTAGAGGCCAAGTCCGGTGCCTACTTCGGCGAGGGACAGGGTCCCGTGTACATGGATGGTCTGGCGTGCGATGGCTCCGAGGACAAGATTACTGACTGCCCGTCCTTGTGCTGGGAGGAGACCAAATGTAATCACACCCAAGATGCTGGTGTTATCTGTCAAAGTGACCTTAATGTCTCTTAGGATATCCAAGGTGAGTTGCTCATGAGCAGCCTATGGATAGTTTCCATGTGGGATCTTGTGATATTATCCATAGAGATCTAATGGAGAATCCTTGGATGATCATGGATCACAAGATTCTTTGTGGAAATTAATCACTGGAAGACTCACATGGAGAGCCCTAATGGATGGAATTTATTGCATGAAATGTCAAAATAGATTAAAACAAAAGTTCTGTAATTATACGAAGTACGAATTAAAAGCTTAATTTATGAATAGCTGTGTAGAGGGGTAAATTCTAATCAAACTTCGGATATCTATTTTCTTATTGGCAATCACCTGTTTGACCTGCCAAGACTCATACCCAGGGGAGTAATGTTCATCGCATAATTTGAATCTTGAAATGACATTACAGTGAAAAGTTCACAGGCTTTATGGAATCAACCAGTATTACAGGTAATATCATACTTTGGTTTTTGTCAAAGAAATACAGATTCATGGGCAAAAATATCAAGACAGATATAGTAACAGTTTCAGTCCCACACCGTGCCCACTTTTTGAGAAAACAGTGAAAAACAGCCAAAATATTTCTTAAGTCTTTTCTCTTTTATGTTTGATCTTTTAAAAGATCAAAAAGATTTTCGGTCGTTGTTTTACTAATTTCTGGATAAATACACCATTTCAGGCGGAAAATTATTAACGGTTTGATGTTTCTACCACCACCATCTTCATACCCTGTACGTTACGCGTAAATCTGTGAACATTTCTGTTTTGGTTTCTTACCAAAGTTTGATACTACCTTTAAAGGCAGATGGTATTTTAACAAAGTAAACTGTGCCAGACGTATCGTCACATTCAAGTTCTTGAATCATATCCGTTGTAGTACGAAACGGCGGCAAACATCCACCCACCCCAAATAGCCTGGAGTTGTTTGGAACATTTAATAGACTACATGTATATTCATTGCACAGGAAGGTCACGTACCAACTCATGATTCACCCAATCACATCATTCACTGCGTTTGCCAAGTTCTTGTCAGTGAACTCCTCTGTTTCATTTAAAGGTAATAATACATGATTGGTAAAGGTCATAGAACAGCACACTCATACTTTGCCTGATCCAGCATATATACATGAAATAATAAGGCTGTGAAAAGTTGAGCTCAATCGGACATCTGAGTCACGAGAAAATAGCGAAAACTCAATGTTTTTAATAAAACATAAAGAATGGTTTTGATCTTACCCCGAGATGGAAACTGTTGTCGGTCTTTGTTTCTACTATTAAATTTCTGGATAAATACAGCATTTTAGCCGGAAATATTATAACGGTATGTTTCGATACCATCACCATCTTCGTATCCTTAAAACTATAGGTATACCTGTGAACATTTCTGTTTTGGTATGTTACCAATCCTGTACTGTACCTTTAATGACAGTCCTTGAGGCCTACTTGAAAGTACATGTCTACATGTGGAGCTTCAATGGAGCTGTCAAACACACAATACTGTATTATGCTCTTGTCGTGATACTTATGCTGAAAAATTTCAACTTAACTGCCAAAAACCGTTGCACTGTATAATATTTGATGACTGCATGTATTAAATAATTGAGATTCTTACAAATGCTTATCATTTCAACGACTCAATTTGTTTACGCAATGGCCTTGAGATGCCTCACGTATTGTGGCAAAAGTAATTGTGTGTTATGAACGTTTATGAGTATGTACAAATACATGTAGAATGATACCCGGGCAAACTTTGACCATGCATAATAATAATGTGTTGGAAGATATCGCGGTTCAGAAAGAAGATTACAGACTGCTTATACTTATATTATAGAAGAATTGATTTGCATGCATATAATAATATGAAATATTTAGAAGTGAATAAATAAAAGCAAAACAACGCCTCAGTGTAACTGCTTATCACGATAATTTTGACCTGAAATATTAAGAGGTATAGGATGGCCTGACGTTTCAATACTAGACAAGCACTTAGGATCCCCTTTCAAAAGTAAACAATCATTTACTGTAACAGTTGCGAAAGATCATTGCTGAGATCGAAACGTCAGTATACCCCTTTAGTCGTAGACTGTACAAAAAGGTTTCCTTCGGCCGGACAAAGGTATGTGTCTCCAAGGCTTTATGGAATTAACCAGTATTAAAGACAGATGATACTTTAACAATGTAAACTGTGCCAGACGTATTATCACGTTCAAGTTCTGGAATCATTTCCGTCGTAGTATACGTAACTGCGGTAAACATCCTACGATTATACGTGTATACGTGTATAAAAACGAATCGAAAAGTTGATGAATCAATATTATGCTTTTTTCAAATGAAGCTTAGACAAAGCTCTTGCTGAATGTCGTGTAAAGACGCGTTAAATAATAATGTTTTTACAATAAATGCAGCGGGCTCTTTTTGAAGCTTGATCCATAGACGTCGATGGACGAAAGAAATTCTTAAGCGCAGGCCACACTGCATCGCTAGCATTGTCAGTCCGGGGGGGGGGAGGCGGGGGCAAAAGTCAGCATGGGCCATACTTTCCCCCTCCCCTCCCCTCCCCCTCCCTCTCTCTCCCCCTCCCCCTGTCCTCTGCCGCATCTTTCTAATGTAACCAATGTCTTTTCCCGCTTCACATACACAACTGCTTATGCGGAAAGCGCACTTTGTCAACAAATTGCACAACGCCAAAAGTCAGGGTGGCGCACTGTGAAACGCCCGTTGAACCATAATCGGAATGGGCATGTACTCCATACCCTTCATTTGATCATTTACATGTATTTCCCTGGAAACTTCGATATGAACACGTGACATATAGATTCCCACGGCCCTGCACACCAGATTCATTCGTATCCTACTCAATGAGTATCACAACGACCGCAGCATGCGCTTTCAAGTTCTTGTGGTTGCTATTCATAGGAGCAAACTTGACAGGAAGGAAGAATTGAGTCAGAAATCTAAATATCAAGTTCGAAGATCTAGTCTGGAACTACGTACATGGCATTTCACATCATTGAATTCTGTGAGTACTTTAAGGGATTATGCAAACATTGAAACGTAAATAGTATTTTAAAAAGAACATTAACTATAAACACATTTACAGTTATTATACCCAGCACATTCATTATCTCAAATATGAGTCTGCACTCAGAAAACATTACAATTGTAATCAAAGTGATTTTGAATTGATTAAACAATAATTATACTCAACAACATTCCATGCACATTTCTGTTTTTAATGGTGAATTTGTGCACTCATTTACCACATGGACTATAGGCCTTTTTCACACTCAGCTTTCAACCCGGGGCGAACTCAACCCGGAGCGAACTCCATTCCCGCCCTGGGTTGAAATTAGATTTTTCAACCCCACGTACAACCCAGCGTCATTTCACACTTGCCTCTCGCGAACCCACCTTCAACCCGGGGCGAACTCAACCCGATTAAATTCACACTTACTGCACTTGTCAACCCGGCGCGAAAAATGTCAAGACAGATACAGTAACAGTAACCCGGGTTGAAGTCAATCTCGGGGTTGCCGCGGGGTTGAAAATTTCCAGTGTGAATCGACGCCGATTTCAACCCCGCGTCAATCCCGCCTCAACTCCGCGTCAACCACGAGATTTGTCCAGTGTGAAAAGGCCTATAAAAAACGCATTATTTGATATTTTACACAGACTAAAAACAAACAAACTTATATTTGTGGTCAATTATTGTAAACAAAGTGAGTTTGATTTTCATTGGTCAATATTTCTGCAAAGCATAATGAAAGGTTTTCTGCGTTTTGAACTAGAATAAATTGATGGCATACGGTAGTCAGCATTGAGTTGTATGTCTTACTTTGAGTACACAGTACATGTGTGTATACAAGGAAGCGAATAAATCATGACGCACTATTATGTACCAATGTGCCAATGTATAGCAATGTTTGCCTTGGTAGTTCCACAATAACAAGGCTCTATTCAAACGAGGCTCTGGTAACATGTTACTGACAATGACACATGTTCATTGTGGTTTACATGTATTTTGATTTCTTTGTTAAAGTTCAGGGCCTAATGTAGAAATCAATAACTCGCCCCATTTAAGTTCTATTCGTTGACAAATAATAATTTCAGCAAGAACTAATCTACCATGTTGCAAGCCTGACTTTTATATCAGTTTTGTTTTGTTTATTTTTGCTTTGTTTGTATGTTTTGTGATAATTATGTCTTATGAAAAACTTTTAGAAAGTGTATCCTGAATGGTCTGTGCGTTGGGAACAATTATATTTGCTTTAATACATAATGCAAAATTCCATTACATTGACAATGACGATATCACGCGATAGGCAGTAATCAACTGCGACTACGCATGCGTCTTTTTAAAGGTAGTATCATACTTTGGTAAACATACCAAAATAGAAATCTTCACAGATTTACCTATAACTTACAGAGTATACAGAATGGTGATGGTAGAAACATACCGTTAAAATTTGTCCGCCTGAAATGCTGTATGTATCCAGAAAAAAATTAAAACCAGTGACCAAATTAATTTTTGATCTTTTAAAGATCAAAAATAAAAGAGAAAAGACTTAAGAAATACTGTGGCCGTTTCCACTGTTTTCTCAAAAAGTGGGCACCGTATATGGGACTAAAAGTTTCACAGATGACTGTTACTGTATCGTCCTTGATATTTTTGCCCAAGAATCTGTATTTCTTTGACAAAAACTAAAGTATGATACTACCTTTAATCGACTTTGTTGACATAAAACTCTTAGTTCTTTCACTCCTCTGCGTGTGAATGTTTTTATGGTTTCCGTTCTACTCATCTCTTCTGCAGCAGGGAGGACCACGTGACCCTCCGTATAGAGGCGTTCTAGAGCCCTCTGTTGGCAATATTAGGACAGCCGTTACACTGTACCCTCTGCAAACTTCTTGGGCGCGGTTAAGTCTGAGTCACGAGAAAATAGCGAAAACCCGACCCAATTTTTCTCATAAAACACAACAAATGGTTTTGATCTTACCTCGAGTTCAAAACTGTTGTCGGGCGTTGTTTTACTATTTTCTGGATAAATACAGCATTTCAGTCGGATATATTGTATCGGTATGTTTCTACCAGCACCATCTTCATAAATCATCTAACATAAATCTGTGAACATTTCTCTTTGGGTATGTTACTTACCCTGTACTGGATATCAAACAGGGAATTTAAACGTGTAATACATGATTGGTAAAGGTCACAGAACAGTACTCACACTTTGTCTAACCCAACATGATTGTACATAACATAACATAACACACCTGTGAACATTTGAGCTCAATCGGACATCTGAGTCACAAGAAAACTGCGAAAACCCGACTCAATGTGTTTCTTATAAAACATAACAAATGGATTTGATCTTAACCCGAGATCAAAACTGTTATCGGTCTTTGTTTTACTAATTTCTGGGTAAATACAGCATTTCAGCCGGAAATATTTTAAAGTTATGTTTCTACCAGCATTATCTTCATACCCTGAAAGTTTTACATAAATCTGTGAACATTTCTGATTGGGCATGTTACCAATCCTGTACTTACCTTTAATGGTTAATTGGATTTAAATATATCAAACAGGGAATTTAAGTGTCCATTGAATTGATGTTCTGTACTGTCATGCTGTGAGAAATGTCAACGTTTGATGTGATCATGAGTTATGTTCAACTCTAACAACATAGGGCGCTATTATAGGATTCTTTATAATCCTATAATATAATTCTTTATAAAGTATCCATCTTGGAGGGCCGAATACGAATGTAATAACAAAGACGCGCTCACCATTGTTAGTTAAACAAAAGTGTTGCAAGTCCAGGGACCAATTTCATAGAGCTGCAGCTTAGCACAACAAAAATCGCCAAGAATGACTTTTCTGCCTTAATAAAAACAGGATTAACAACAAAATGTACATGTGTTGTGTTTTTCACAACACATGGCTGTTGTTCGCTGACCATGAATATCAAATGAAATTTTCAATGGTAGTTTGTTTTATTGGACATGCCATTTTTGTGCTACGCAATTTTTTGTGCTAAGCATCTCTATGAAATTGGCCCCAGATTGTGTTTATAATGACGTCCGTGGGTTGGATATTGGAGAACAACTACAATGTATGTCTGCTGCCACCTAGAGTTCAAGAGTTTTTAATAATTTTGCCTGTCTAGTAAGTGTATGGTTAGTTGCAGTGAGGATTTAAACATTATCCATTAAGTTCACCTATCACGCCGTGTGCAGAGCACCCCGCCTCCATGCTGTATACCATATGAGGATGCCATGAATTTCCTGGGATTATTATTAATGGCTTCAACTCACAGCTTCACGGCACTTACCTGTCCCCATCAGCGTGTATCTGTCAAATACGTCTGCATATTTTAAAACAACCAATAAATACCACCTCTCCAACAGAAAACAATCTTTGGTGATCGTTCCTTCTATGCACGGAGCTCCTCTTGAGAGTGTCAAGGCCTGCAGACTCTACACGCCTGAAATTATATAGCCTGCTGCGCGATGTCATCTTGTTAAATTGGAATACTCCCACAACACCTCGCGGTTAATACACAGGGGAGGCCCGTGGTTCGGCCAGGGTAATGTGAGAGGCCGGTACGGTCGGATGAAGCGAGCCCTGCAACTTGGACAGTTTCCTTGGAGCATGCAGAGTGGGCGGAAGATGAGTTTACGCCGTGAAAGGATCGTCTCTTCAGTTGAACGGAGGCCACAGTTATCAAATCAAAAGTAAGAAATGAAAATCTTAAATGAGCATCAAGTGGATCGTCGTAGTCACGCAAAGATTCTGTGCAGTAAGGTCAGGTGCAATACCTAAGATATTCGAGTGTTCTTCCACATCATTGATTACCGGTGGTCAAATCGCTGGGTATATACGGTTTCACTGCATCACCGTGCCAGGGTTTGGAGATCAACAGTTTCGGTCGCATACAACGTGAAGGATTTTTTAGTTGTTAATGCGAGCGCGGCGCGAATTATGATGTTGCTCAGAGCGTGGATGCTACTCATGGCTAACCTGTTGATGTTGGCGTTATCTACAATGATGGTATCAAGGGTGGTTATCTTTGGACAAGCTGTGCTCCCGGGCCATCTCCGTGGTGGAGTGGGTAGTGCCAGGGAGGTGGTGAATTTGTGCGGCCTGTTCTCCATCCACTACCGGATCGCGGTGGACGACTCCAGCCTAACGGTGGGTCCGGTTCGCGAACGGTGTTCCAGCTACCACATCCTGTCCTACCTCCGGGCCAGGACCATGATGTTCGCCGTGGAGGAGATCAACAACCGTTCGGACCTTCTACGGAACATCTCCCTAACCTACGAGATCAGGGATATCTGCAATCGCAAGAGCATCGGGCTGCAGGCGTGCATGGATTGCCTGCGCCTGGTCAACAGTACCGCCAAGTCACGGGCCTATTTCCCCGCTGACCTCCCTCGCACTGCCGATCCTTCCCTCGTAGTTATCGGACCCGATACCTCCGAGTCTGCCATCACTATGGCCGACTTTCTGCAGATCTTCGGAGTACCCCTGATCAGCTACTCCGCCACGAGTACCCTCCTCAGCAACCGGGACAAGTACCGGACATTCTTCAGGACCATCCCCGACGACGGTTACCAGACCGTGGTCGTTGCGGACATCATTAAGCACTACGGCTGGGACTGGGTGGGCATCGTGGCCGTGGACAATAGCTATGGACGGTCGGCCATGAGTGATTTCTTGCTTCACGCCACCAAGAGAGGTGTCTGCGTGGCCTTCCAGCTCGTAGTGGCAGAGACCATGACCACCGGGGACATGAAGAGGTTCTTCCGGGAGTTAGAGAGTTTTCCAGAGTTGGAGGTCATAGTGGCCTTTACGTACACCAAGACCTTGCTACCATTCCTTGAAATGGCTGAGGTGAACTCGACGCCCATAAACGGTGAGTACCTGTTACCACTTCAGAGCTGAACATAATTTTATAGACCAAAAACGATATTTCTCTGCATTTGGGCCCTTTCATTGGCAATTTTGTGTTGAAGTTATGAAATCGATATTGGATATGCATGTCAACAGAACAAGTCCCGTGTATCGTGTGGACCTTTCCAAGCAGGCCCACGTCATCTTTAAGATGAACGCCGACTATCAAGCTGAATAGCGTAGCACTGCCCACCAACCTTTTGTTGTTCAATTGTGTTCAGACACCTCAACGCGAGTCTACTATGGCGTCCGAATCATGACAACAATTTATATTAGTTCTCTGGCTGGAAAGACGTACGGTCGGCATATTAAAGTTGGACCGCTCAATAAAAAGCTCAGATTCAGCTGGGCGTGTCCGGCTTCCGAAACCGGTTATGCTATATTCAGTTTAACATGTACGATACATTGGTACTTCGTCATAATAATGGGGTTAGTGTGCTTTAGTCCACAAGGGCTTTTTTCAGACATGGCTTCTACAGTAAATTTACAACGAAATTAAATGAAATTACGAGTTTTAGTACGAGAAAATATAAATAATAATATTGACAAATGTAAACCACAGAAGTCGTATATACGCCTACTGATAAAGATGATTAATATTCCCGTCACGAGAAGCATCTATAGCAGTTCGCCTCATAGTGTGAGAATATTCATGATTGCTATGCCACTGTCCGGGAACAAGAGGTTGACGCACCTATATTGTCCCCCAAAATTTGCTCATTGTGGTGCATTAATAATATCCCCTTGATTTGCATTTGAATAGATCAGCATTTTTGAGCAGGCTGTAATCTGTGAGCTCTGAAAATAGATGCGGTGACCTCAGATTGCGCTACCGGTATTGTCTGGTGATTGCGCTATTGTCTGGTGATTGCCCTATTGTCTGGTGTTTACGTGGAGCTCTCTACACACCTGGCACCTCCTTTTTATAATAATTATAATAATAATTTGGGAGACTAATCATCCTTACTCGCAGCTGCGGTGCTGAATGATTGCGATAGATGCGGCTACAACGTGATCGAGTTGACAGCGGCGCCCTTGGCTGCCAGCACAATTCAAACCATTAAAATGATCACGGAGCACAGTCCGAGATCGAAAGTGTTTGATTTTTGTGGAGGGAGGAAAACCGGAGAAAACCCCTCGTAGCATAGGGAAAGAACCAACGCACAACTCTACTCACATGATTATGACCCAAGCCGGGATGGAACCAATGCTATATTGGTGAGAGGCGAATGCCTATATTAACGCACTTGCCACCTATGCCCCCATCTCCCCCCGTCAGTGAAATCAGTGACTTATACTACTTAGTCTGGTAAACACAAAACATAATGAATGAATAATTCTAAGTGAAAGAAAAGTTCGAACTTAATAGAATCGGGGAACTCTTCACATAATAAATAAATAAATAATTTTTTTTTTTACTTTTCCAAGGATAAATGTTAATAGGAAAAACGCCCTATATGTGAACACTAATTTTGATACCTTTTTATCAATTTTGGTCTATTGGCGTTTTTCTGGTTTCTTTCCGGATAAATGTTTACCGGCTAATAGTGGAGAAAGGTTGCGAACGGTCATTTTCTAACCCGCTCAGCTTTCCGGATAATACTACATCTATCGGCACAACTTAAAAATAATCAAGGTTTGAAGTTTTGCATGGTTGAGACACTAGAGAGAGTAAGGCTTGCGGTGACACCATGTATCAAAAGGTACCTGATGACGACTAGAGCACACTAGTCGAAACGTCGAGAATCCACTCTCATCCGTCCTTTTCAGGACCACACATCTTTCTAAAAGAGATTTTTGATACATGGTGTCACCGCAAGCCTTACTCTCTCTTTAAAAATAATCATTTGCATGTTTGCCGGCTGAAGGTCATGCTTGGGTCAAACGGACGTGAAAACGCATACAGGCACTTCCGTTTCTCGCCGGTATGTGCAGTCAGCTGGAATGATGTCGTTTTATAGTACCGTGCTCCGGAAAGTTTCTTCGGCATTATCCTTCCCAAGCTAGGATAAATGCCCGGTTAAAATGTTATTTTTATCCGGAACTATCCGGATAAAGGCGGTTAACGTCATTTTCTATTGGCGAAAATTAATCCGTTTTCCGGTATATGCCGGAAAACGGGTCTCAATAAAAAAAACGCCATATGATATGCATTTTGAAACAAGATTAGAACTTATAATCCCACCCCCAAAAAGACCAATAGTGTGCTGTGCCTCGAACGATACATAATGATCAAGAAGCGAAGATTTTGTAGCAGTGTAGGGACAAGTCCTGCAGTAAATTTCAGCAGTTGGAACTTGGAACAAAATAGTGCAACAATTTGCAGAAAATGCCGAATGAAAGGTATAAAATGTCAACTTCAATCAATTTATAATTCTTGAGCAAAAGATGTGTTTTTTTGTAGTCGGGGTTATTATTTTATTTTTTTGGCCGTAAGCTTGGCGAATATCCGTGTCCTATATCCCCATATGTGTTAATTTCCTCATGTGTGTTAAAGGTAGTATCATACTTTGGTATACATACGGAAACAGAAATCTTCATAGATCTACCTATAACTTACTTAAGTTACATTAAGTTGGCGATGGTAGAAACATACCGTTACAATATTTTCGCCTGAAATGGTGTATTTATCCAGAAAAGAGTAAAACCCAATGACTAAAACAATTTTGATTTTTAAAAGATCAGAAATAACGGGGAAAAGATTTTAAAAAATACCTTGGGTTGCACAGTTTTCTCAAAACGTCGGCACCGTATTAAACTGAGAATTTCACAAATGACCGTTCCTATATCTTTCTTGATATTTGTGCCCATAAATCTGCATTTTATTTTGACAAAAACCAAAGTATGATAATACCTTTAAGCATGGTCATATTTCTCGCGGATATTGCGAGGCCGTTTCTATAATACCAGCTGCATGCATGTTACTGTCCTCGGCAAATATTCGGTCGTCGTGTTGCTGGGCAAATATCAATTTCGAGTCGAATACCGTCCTACACGTGCGACCTGATTTTTCCCTGTCGCGGTGCTGTATTCAAAGAAATTAGATCGTGTCGTAGGTAGGATAAATGGCATGAGAAGCCAATTTCTTGATAGATGGCACACCACCGTGTGCTTCTTAAAGGGTGTTGTGTGGTTCTGTGGCCTAGTGGTCTGGGGCCAATTTTATAGAGCTGCTTAGCACACAAAATTGCTTAGCACAAAAATAGCTTGATGCCTTATTAATAAACAAACCACCATTGAAAATTTCATTTGATATTCATGGGCAGCGAACAATAGCCAAATAACAATTGCAAGTGATACACAACACACGAAACTTTGGTTGTTAATCCTGTTTTAATTATACATTCCCACATTCTACAATACAACAATCAAGAAATTGTCACAGTACTACAATAAATTATTGGTTTGATTATTAAGACAGAAATGTCATGCCTAGCGAATTTTTGTGCTAAGCAGCTCTATATGAAATTGGCCCCTTGTGGTTAATATACAGATTATAATAATAATAATAATATATAATAGGAATAACAGCTGCGAAATATAAATGTCCTATATCATCATCATATTAATTACTATTCAAACTAATTGGTATAGCATATTGAAACAGAGATCATCACATATTTACCTTTAAGTTACAAGGTATAAAGATGGTGATGGTAGAAACATATCGTTCTGCCTGAAATGCTGTATTATCCAGAAAAGAGAAAACCCATGACCAATAAAATGAATTTTGATCAAATTCAGATAACATTGAAAATAGTTTTAAAATACCGTGGACGTTTCTCAATGTTTTCTCAAAAAGTGGGCACCTTATGGAACAGGGAATTTCAAAAATGACTGTTACTTTATCCTTCTTGATACTGTTGCCCACGAATCTGTATTTCTGTGACGAAAACAAAGTATGATTACCTTTAAAGTAATAACCTTTCGCGATATTTTAACGCCTACAAACTCCATCAACACGTTAATGGTGACTGTATGCAGATTTCACCCGAGGGTACCATTGCAGGATCAAGCCTAGATGGAGTGTTATAAGAAATGGCCCAAGGGAACTTTTCCCGCACTGTCGGGCATAATGTTAAGCGAAAAGTTAAAGATTCCACGTCATAGGGAAATTATTATTATCAGAATCCATTACTGTAACCACTTCAACCGGGTCTGCTCTTCCTGTTATTTTTGTAAATTTGAATTTTATACGCTTCTATATGCGTATATACTTTAGCGTCATTTAAAGGTAGCATCATACTTTGATAGCATACCGAAACAGAAATCTTCACAGATTTACCTATAACCTGGTAAAAAGATGGTGATGGTGGAAACAAAACCGTTATTACATTTCTGCCTGAAATGCTGTATTTATCCAGAAAATAAGAAACCAATGACCAAAAACAATTTTGATCTTTTAAAGATCGAAAGATTTTTAAAAATACCATGGGCGTTTTTCGCTGTTTTCTCAAACATTTCACACCGTATGGGACTGGAAATTTCACAGGTGACTGTTACTGTATCTTCCTTGTTATTTTTGCCCATGAATTTGCATTTCTTTGACAAAAACCAAATTATGATATTAGCGTTATGCCCAAAAAAATGATAGAAGAAATAACCAAATGGATTATGCGCATTAAATTGGAAAGAAGAAACGGTAACAACGATATTCTATTTGTGTGTGTTCTACTCTTTGGACAACCAACAGCTGCCTAAAGGAACCCCCTTTTTGTCGGTGGTTCCCTGTCGGTATTTTCCGGTGTGGGTTTCCTTTTATCGACCGGAATCGTTATTTACCGTTTTCTTATTTGAAAAGTATTATACATAGTTGGTAAAGGTCACAGACCAACTGCACTTACACTTTGTCTGATCCGACATGTGCATGAAATAATAAACTTTGTGAGCTCAATCGAACATCTGAGTCACGAGAAAATAGCGAAAACCCGACTCGGTTTTTCTTATAAAACATAAAGAATGGTTTTGATCTTACCTCGAGATCAAAACTGTTTTCGGTCTTTGTTTTACTTATTTCTGGATAAAAACACCATTCCAAACAGAAATATTTTAACTGTATGTTTCTACCAGTACCATCTTCATACCCTGTAAGTTATACGTAAATCTGTTAACATTTCTGTTTTGGTGTCTTACCAAAGTATGATACTGCCTTTAAAGGTAGTATCATACTTTGGTTTTTGTCAAAAAATACAGATTCATGGGCATAAATATCAAGGACAATACAGTAAAAGTAATCTGTGAAAATTTCAGTCCCATACGTTGCCCCCTTTTTGAGAAAACAGCGAAAAACGGCCACAGTATTTATTAAGTGTTTTCTCTTTTATTTTTGATCTTTTAAAAGATCAAAAACATTTTCGGTCGTTGTTTTACTAATTTCTGGATAAATACACCATTTCAGGCGGAAAGATTTTAACAGCATGTTTCTACCAGCACCATCTTCATACCCTGTAAGTTATAGGTAAATCTGTGAACATTTCTGTTTTGGTCTCTTACCAAAGTATGATACAACCTTTAATAAGCATGAAATACGGTCTCTTCAGCAAGGATGCTTTATGGACTACGAGATATAACATTACGTAAGAAAATGTTTGGAATCTTCACATAATTGCGCGGAGTGAATTTAATTTGAATAATGCACTGTACCAGCATGTCTGTATGTGGAGAATTAGGAAATGTCATTTTTATTTGCTTACTAAATCCTACTCCTGCGATTAGGCCTATGCATTCTATAATTATTATTTAGCTTATTCAGCGAGGGACTAATTAAACTTATGAAACATGCTATTAGGGATCACCTCAACAGCGGAATATGTGATATGCGGTTGAGGTTTTGTACTGACTGGCACCTATCTTAAGGCAAAGATTGCAAATGCGTAATGTATCTATAGGATGGCTAATTGTGTACAGATTTTTGCAAATGTGGCTCCCGCCCTTTTTGGCTGTTTGGACTCGCTGTTGCTGCTGCCGCACTGTGCTGCTGCTGTTCGTTTACGTTTCATATAATTTATACTGATCTGCACCTCGTTGCTGCTCATGATTCTATTGCTGTTGTTGTTGCTGCTGCTGCTGCTGTTGCTGCTGCTGCTGCTGCTGTTGCTGCTGCTGTTGCTGCTGCTGCTGTTGCTGCTGCTGCTGTTGCTGCTGCTGTTGCTGCTGCTGCTGTTGCTGCTGCTGCTGTTGATGCTGCTGCTGCTGCTGATGATGATGATGATGATGATGATGATGATGATGATGATGATGATGATGGGGGGGGGGGTGATGGGGATGATGTTTATGTCGATTCACTTGCAGGACGAAATTTGTTTCGATTACAGTTATAACTATACTGCAACTGCCGCTCTTCATTTGGACCTGGGGCCTTTCTCAAAGTTCGGCTCCGGTTCCGGCTCCGGCTTCTTCTCTGTTTTCATAAGCTGAAAATATAGGCTGTGGTTTTTCATTGAAGCTGAAAAGCTCTGTTGTCCTTTTAAAACCAGAGAATTTACTTCCTAACTGCAGCCAAAAGCTGTAATACGTGTAATTTTGAAATGGATTCACGAAATATGGAGGCGGAACCGGAGCCTGAGCCAGAGTCGAGCTTTGAGAAAGGCCCCTAATGTCGCTTCATAAAGACACTCTCGAGTGAACGAATTTAGAAAGGTTATCGGAGACGTGTTTTTGAAACGGGGAAAAATAACAATGCTTGGAGAAATATTATTTCTGATTTGAGAGACTTCAAATAATTATTGTTGCTATCATTCTGACTTCATTCTGACCTGCTTATGAAAGGCCTGGCCAGGTTTATATTATTTTAGTTTCTGCTTTCAGAAAAGAACCGGAAAAATAACCCTTGACGGATTTTATTTCATTGGTGGGGCGGGGGCCGGGGGCAAAGGTATCAATACATAAAGATGTTATACTTTCCAATGATATAGTTTTTCATGGCTGCATAATTATCATAGAACTTTCGTGCTTATTGTTCAAAATCGGTGTTCCTTTTTTGTTTTCATATTGTGTCCAATTTCGATCTCTGTGATCAGAATCCGACGTAGCGATATTTTTTAGGTTTTCAAGTTAGATAATATGGAGATAGTAGATTTCACGTGTAAATGTTTCACAGAAATATTGACTACAGTTAAAAGGTCAGTACAGGATTGGTAACATATCCAAACACATGTTCATAAATTTACGTATAACTTCCAGGATGTGAAGCTGGTGCTGGTAGAAACATACTTTAAAATATTTCCGCCTAGAATGGTGTATTTATCCAGAAATTAGTCAAAAAGACTCAAAACAGTTTTGATCTCGGGGTAAGATTATAACCATTCTTTATGTTTTATAAGAAAAATTGAGTCGGGTTTTCACTATTTTCTCATGACTCATATGTTTATCATTTCATGAACATGTTTGATCAGACAAAGTGTGAGTGCTGTTCTATGATCTTAACCAATCATGTATTATACCTTTAAACTTTATCAGTCGTAGCTTTCAGACCAACTTATCGAGTTATGAACATGTTTTGGTTTTCTTTTAATTTCTAACAAATCCTGTACCATCCACCTTAAAGATCGCATTGTGAATGAGAAACGGACCAAGGTTGACGTTTCAGGTGAACATTCATCACTGACAAAGCGTGCCAATTATCAATACACTTAAACCCACTCCATCACCCACAAGTAGAGAACGTTGATATTGCATTGTGTATAGGCCCATAGGTCTGCAATAATTATCGTGATGACTGACGAACATAGGCCTATTGTGACGCCGCCTTTTTCATATGCATTCCTCTGAGCGAGCGCTCATCCATTTGTTGTAATTTCATGGGACGGTATACCGTATGGCGCCAGGTACACAGCCATCAGACCCGTTACTCGTAAAAGAAAAGTCGGACACTGAAATTGATAACGATCTCGACGTACCCAATGAGAGGTATTAATGTTGGCGTGAGATATCCCAGGGGCACGTGGATAGATATCCATCCATTTGTCCTCTCTACAGATTTGAAATGTGTCACCGTAATTGATACTGAAAGGAGAAGAATTTTTTTTTACAAAATTTCGCTGTTTTGCGAGACGTATATCTTCCACTCGTTACTTTTTTTTGGCGTTCTTAAAAAAAAAAAACCTTGCCGCGCGCTAGGAGCCATCTGTCGAGCACTGCGTCTTTCGATGGAGGCTTTGCTCGGCACAGCCATTTCCGTGCTGCTATTGAAGTTGTTGCCGAGGTTTTCTTATGGGGATATAAGTCGAACGTGTCTGGTATTAAGGTTTTTTCTTGGCAGGCCTAAAACCTCAGCAAGCATGGGAATCTATAGGGCTTCGGATATAGGGAAAAGGACATTTTACGAGGAGTATAATCTCACTCTCGTATTATTTTCTGCATGAGAGCGTTGCATCCCGTCATATCCCAAGCGCGAGTGCCAATGGCAGTTACATTCTGACACTATGCAGGGCCCTGAATGTTGAAACGATGTCTTTATGTCCAACTTTTACCTTAAAGGTACAGTACAAGATTGGTAACATACCCAAACAGAAATGTTCACAGATTTACCTATGTAACTTTCAGGATGTGAAGATGGTGCAGCTGGTAATAATAATAGTAATAATTTATTGTTTTTATATTGCGCCCTTTCCAAGCACAGCCTGTTCAAAAGCGCAGTACAAGATTTTAAAAAATTCAGATTGAGCTTAAAAAATCACAATTGGTGGTAGAAACATACCGTTAAATATTTCCGCCTGAAATGGTTTATCTATCCAGAAATTAGTAAAACAAAGACCGAATACAGTTTTGATCTCGGGATAAGATCAAAACCATTCTTTATGTTTTATAAGATAAATTGAGTCTGGTTTCCACTATTTTCTCGTGACTGAGATGTCCGATTGAGCTCAAATTTGGACTGGTATATCATTTCAATCACATGTTTGATCAGATAAAGTATGAGTACTGAATTCCGTGTGTTCTTTACCGATCATGTATTATACCGTTAACTTTCTGATGGAGAGTTACAATAGTGGAATTGCAGTGTAGGTACGTCTGTAATACACGTTTTATGTGGGTAAGATTGTTGCTGAAACAGACAAGGTGAGATTGAGCATGATTAGAAAACACTCAGTAAAGCTGAGATTGTCATTTTTTTTCAAAGATGCTAAAAAGTAGTCTGAGTATCACCCGCTCTACTCTGTGCCACACTATACGAACGTCTGATACATGCGTGCATGCAAATTTTATGCAACGTGGCACATGAGCCAATCAGATGTGTTTTGAGAACATTTCCGTCTGGGTCGTGACAGAGGATGTTGAACTTGATTGGTAAAAACCTAGAGGTCAGTACTGGATTGGCTTGCATAACTAATCAGGAAATGTGCACGCATTACGATAGACGCTCGCTCGCTGTACGGCGAGTGCATCCATCACATAGACTAGCTAAAAAACTGAAGACAAATATAATTCCTTGCTTTGGTAGCGATTTGGTATTTGCAGCACATGGACTTCAGTCGTAATGGGAATGTGACTCGAGATCAGCTTTTGCATATACCCACATCATTTTCTAATAAAACATTAACACCGTGAGGCATATACTGTACCCATCGCAACGTCCTTATGCAGCAGCCCGAAGGTCTGGCTTGCTAAGCTTAGAGTACCCTGTTCCATTAAATTAGGCTCTCTACCCACGCGGCTGGCCGGCCGGTCGTTCAAGCGGACGCCAGGCAGCTTGCTACCTCTTACCCATCGGATAGGTATACCCGTCGGTCTCCAAGCTTTCACCGTGGACTCAATCATATTTTTACCCCAATCCGCCCGAGGCTGGATAGCTGGCTCACCTTTAAAAATGAATTTCTGAGCCGCATAGGTATATTTTACCGTATCCGATTCGAGACTAATCTCAACCGAAGGGTCTGTACTGATTTTGAAGGTTTTGCCCCGAGTGGCTTTTAGTCCTGTTACAGGTAAATCCCCTTCCGTCATAAAAGAAAAAAAACGTAATATATAATTCACTAAACTAAGAATTCTGAGTTTGGATCAATTTAAGAAACAGGTGGCCGGGCAAATAAGCTTGATATGCCGTTGAATCATGCAGAGTAATATGTATTGATTCTCAGTTGCAGTAAGCATATGTAATTGTGTTTGAAGAGTCTGCGTGCAATGGAGCTCGGTATATGTAGTCACTGATCAAATGATTAGAAATGAGTCGGCACATTACACTCGCAATAGCCTGGAAATGATGCATTATTTTATTTGTCAACGCAACAGCTGAGCTGGACGCTTGTGTGGTCTGTAGCCTGCCACAATGGGAGATTTGAGACGTTGGCGGCAGCAGACTGGTCTTTTTTGCTATCACTGAGCATGCGCGTAATATAATTCCACTAACTTTTGAAATGGCTGCCAAATACAAAAATATATGATTCTTGGGGGAGAGATTTATACGCATGGAAATCTCAAACACTTTACTTTCACATGACACAAAAAAAGTCCAGAAATAATTCATACTTGGGTGAGCACCGCTCACTTTTGTAAAAGGCTTTTTGAGGCACCCTATACTGAATGATCTTCGCACCGAGATGTACGGCATATCACTGTGTAACCTCTCGTTAGCCATAATGGTCCGACCAGCGATACCCAAGGATCCTCCTCAGAGACCCAGTACCAAAGCCCCCAGTCAAAGTCCACGTGCCACCCACCAATCATCCAACCTTTACCTACCACCAGAAACAAACTCCAAATAGAACGAGTTGAAGACCTGTCCCATAAAATACTCACATGAATCCATCAGGGAGGACAGTTTAGGGGAGGTGGAGCTTACATCTTCGTGGCACCGCTTTAAACGAGTTAGTGTCATCAACCAGGTTGTAGAGACTATGTAATTTACAGACTCTTCTATACATTAAATTATCTTTCGGTCTGTACCAATACTTATTACATTTCATAAGACCATTTGAAGATACATTTCAGTGATGATAAAAAAACACAGGTGTCGAATATCTCCAATTCGACGCTGTTTTGTTTTACTAGGCAATCAAATTGTTTAGATCGTGTATACTACTCAGCTAGTGACACCTGCATTTCAGAGTGTTGTTATTAAAACTGTCAGCAGTCGTTCCTGGATCTCCATCCTGTTACAGACAGACTGACCCTCCTTCAAGCATACGCATGTGCTGGCTGTTAAGGCAGTGAAATTTATGGCACTGTGTTTGAGTGCTTGGGTTCAAGTGAAGGTAAATGTGTTCTATTTTTGTTTCACTTAAAATAGTCTTATAAAGCGGCAATATCATTGTGCTGTATATTATGTGGAGTCGGTGAAATGACTGGTTTTAACTCCTGTCTTTAATTCCAGGTGAATGCATCAACAATGCATTCACCTACGATGATAACCCATCGTAGGGGACCTATCTCACGTAGGGCTTCAATGCATCAAAAGTCCTAATATTGATAGTACGCGTACGATGTGTTTGGTGAAATCGGCCCCTGGTCTGACAACATCAAAGACTGGACTTCCCTCTCCACACCGGAACTCCTCCGGTCAGCCACCAGCAGAGATGTTTCGGAAAATAACTGCATCCTTCGAGCCCCCCCCCCCCCCCCCCCACCCCACGACTACCAGCCCGGTCAAGGGATGAGTGTGAAGGATAGCTATTGATCAAACAGTAAAAAGGGTTTATCCAACCTTTCTGCATCCCCTCCACAGTCCTAGCTAGCTCCCCTTCCTCGTCCGAGGTCACACCTTTGCCTACCTTGGAAGCCTTTGAATATTTCACTGCTAGCGTCTTATATGCTGAATACATTTGTACAAAGACACAAATAATCAGCGATGTCCCATTCACATGTCCATAATCTCAGTCATCTGCTTTCGCTCACTTCTGTATTGTCTGTCCAGGGGCCATTGATTACTGAAAGTGACATTTTCAAGATGTGCCGTCTTCTTCTATATTGGCATAAGCGCATTTATATATTTTTTTTCTGAAATGCCTTGGTTATGATTATAAAGAAGCCCACAAGCATAACGCGGCAGGCCGGAGTAGCTAGGATTACCAATTGACATTTTCAAGATGGCAGCTCCGTATGTACCCGGAGGTCTTGGATAGACTTTTCTCTCCCAGTGTAGCGTATTTTGAGCTAGCTAGTCTGCTCACACCTGCTCATGGTGATAGACCCTGGTTGGTGAAATTGCTGCACCATATGATGGATATCGTAGGGATTACTGTGTAAGTGTCCTGGAACTTTGGAGAAGGCATGTTATTATTGAGTCTAGATTCCCATCTTTTCACCAAGGGTCAGTGCCCGCAGTTGCGCAATGTATTTCAAAGATGAACGATGATCTTTTGGTGAAATTGGAAGGTTTGTTTGATTTTTTTAGTTGCAATATTCACAACATCACCATCAACATCACCATCAATATCAACATCAACATCAACATCATAATTATAAAGATCAATATCAGCATCAACATCAACATCAACATCAACATCAACAGCATCAACATCAACATCAACATCAGCATCAACATCAACATCAACATCAACATCAACAGCATCAACATCAACATCAACATCAACATCAACATCAGCACCAACATCAACATCAACATCAGCATCAACATCAGCATCAACATCAACAGCTTCAACATCAACAGCATCAACATCAACATCAATAGCATCAACATCAACAACATCAACAGCATCAACATCAACAGCATCAACATCAACAGCATCAACATCAACAACATCAACAGCATCAACATCAACGTCAACATCAACATCAACATCAACATCAACATCAATACCAATATCAACATCAATAGCTTCAACATTAACATCAACATCAACATTAACATCAACAGCATCAGCATCAACAGCATTAACATCAACATCAACATCAGCATCACGAACAGGATCAGCATCAACATCAGAGCAGCAGCAGCGGCGGCAACACCAACACCAAAAGTGGCAACAACAGCATCACCAACAACATGACTTTTCAGGGTTATGTGCAATGAATTAAGTTAAATTAAAATAATCCACTTAACATTTCGTGTGAAATACAAATGAACACGCCTTACATTCTATTTTATATAGAACTCTTCGAGTCGAGTCATTGACCGCGAACAATACCCCCACCCCTTTCATTTTGTCGGCATGCCTGTCGAAGAAAAAGAAGACGTAAGGAGGGAAAAAGCCATGGACAGTTTCGCCTGAATTCAAATGAATGAACATCCACTTTATCGAAAATTAACAACCGGAAGGTTTTCTCTTTTGCACTTAATTTTGTCATGTCTCTTTTCGCATGAGGCACTTCATTATCGAAACATAAACTCCCTAACTGATGCAGACACACGGCAAGAAATTACCGATACTTAAAGTTACAGTACAGGATTGGTAAAATACCCAAACAGAAATGTTAACATATTGACGTATAACTTTCAGGGTATGAAGATACTACTGGTAGAAACATACCGTTATATTATTTCCGCCTGAAATGGTGTATCTTTCCAGAAAACAGTTTTGATCTCGGGGTAAGATCAAAACCATTTTTTATATGTTTTATAAGAAAAATGGAGTTCGTTTTCGCTATTTTCTCGTGACTCAGATGTCCGATTGAGCTCAAATTTTCACAGGTTTATTATCCCATGCACATTTTTAGATCAAACAAAGTGTGATTGCTGCTCCGTGACCTTTACCAATCACGTATTATACCTTTAAGCAACATTCTGATTTCAGTCACGGTCGATGCCACCATGAATATTGAATTATATTTGCTTCAAGCGGTTGTCCCTTATTTTTAAATGGTCTGTTATTACGTCTTAAAGCGAGTCAATTCCTTTGGCTTTTCATTTGAGTATAATTTGATCAAATATTGTTTCGTCCAAATTTTACAATGACCACGTGCATGGGCGTGTTGATGTGGTATTAATATGAGGTGCCATGCACAACGTGCCTCCCCATCCTTAGACAGAAAATGCACTTTCCCGCCTTTTTAAAATTACTTTTTGTTTGCTTTTCCCTTCCATTCTTAGTCTCCTTTAAAGGTTCAGTACATGATTTGTAACATACCTAAACATAAATGTTCGCAGATTTACGTATACATTTTATGATATGAAGATGGTTCTGGTAGAAACAAAATATTTCCGCCTGAAATTGTGTTTTTATCCAGAAATTAGTCAAACAAAGACCGAAAACAGTTTTGATCCCGGGGTAAGATCAAAACCATTCCTTATGTTTTATAAGAACAATTTTTTCGGTTTTTCGCTATTTTCTTGTGACTCAGATGTCCGATTGAGCTCAAATTTTCACAGGTTTATCATACCATGCACAGATTGGATCGGCCAAAGTGTGAATGCTGTTCTGTGACCTTTACCAATCATTTATTATACCTTTATGCAACACACGAATGGTTTTTCTTATGCACAGATTGCAGACTTGTCTGGTAATTGTATAGCATAATGTAATGGCAGGTGTCCACGTTACCTGCCTCGGGTTCAGTACATGAATTATTTGCACACCTCGAAGTGCGATGTCGAATTAAAGCACTCGAGGGGCGTCATATTATTCTGATTTGTTGGGGGAAAATATAAAAAAAAAAAAAAACACCTGTCCAACATCATTTGTATTAACGGAAGGAATGAT
Source organism: Astropecten irregularis (assembly GCA_963971285.1). NCBI lineage: Eukaryota > Metazoa > Echinodermata > Asteroidea > Paxillosida > Astropectinidae > Astropecten > Astropecten irregularis. Next base: position 24,303,486 of record OZ020244.1, read on the forward strand.
TTGTCAATTTTGCAAACAACACGACTTCTAGGGGAGGTGTTTGGAGTCAGGAAGCAAATGTTGATCTATGGATGCGTTCGTTTAGCTTCCATGAGTTGACACCAGTCAACCTCGTCGCCACCCTCTTGCTTGATTTGTGTATTATACACGACCATTTCCAGGTCAGGGCTGCCCAGTGGAAGCTAAACAAACTCGTACGCAATACCAAACTAGACATTTAAGTGTTCGTGGACGAACAGGGAGCTGCTCCTACTCGTTTGGTAAGCTTTGCTCTAAGCATTCTTCTAAACTGTTTAATCAAACTGAAAAATTGATGCATTGAAAAAAGCAGTTAATGGAGTCATGAAATTGAACTCCGATTTCAACTTCACCCTCCAACACAAAAGTGTTGTAATTCAAGGCCCGATTACGTCAAAGTGACGTCAACACAGAAACATTTTAGCACATGCAGTACATTACACCCTCCAAACGTACTGTACAAAGCTAATGGAACAAGGCTGATGAAGTATAATGAAAAATCTTAACCTGTTCCGACATCGGAAATGTCGGAACATCTAAATAGGTGATGGAGTAAATTTGACCACTGCACCCATTTCATGTGAACGATGTATTTGTTGCCGATCAAGATAATTCCTGTGCACCCATAATAATCATGGAAGTTACAAACAGTGCGAACTTACATGACAAGTCTTGTGTGCATGAGATTAAGAAATAAGCCTGTTATTTTCATAAATTACCCCCAAACATTGGTAATCATTGGGTCTTATTCCCATTACAAAATGTAATAACACTAACAATGTTTTGTCTTTAAAATGAAACAACAGAAAGGAATTTTTGGCAAATTAAAAATTCTTCATTTCCAACTACATGTCTAAAATACTCTCGGTAAAAACAGACAAAGTAAAAGCTTTAAAACTACCGAAATAATTCAGGAATTATTAGCAGTCTATCTTTCTAGGCTAATCAGTTGACCCAGTTCTCTTGTGACTGGAATTGACGTAAACATTTCTCTCCTGAATGGCGAAATATGGAAATGTGGACATTGTGATACCGATTTCTATACCTCCATGGTGTAAGGCACTTAGTTGACACCACGGAGGGGATTTGACAAGATCCTTCGGTCAAGTTCCCATTTCCTCTCACGTTTTCATGGAATGTTTTAGTCATCAGACACGCTCTATCGCATTTAATTGGAAAAGACACACAATGGATGAAAACAAAATGCCCTCTAGTTTTGCAACGGGAGATTTAAATAGTGCGCCAGTGATCCCTCGTGTCGGACTTCGCATCGCAATCCGGATAGTCGAAGTATTATCCGATCTTAAGAAGGTGACATTAAAATGCCCGCTGATATAGCTTGATGACGAAAAGAATCTGACTCCATCATCCCTAGATAGAACGGGATGTTTTGATCTCCCTCTGAGTGTTTTCAAGTTCACCAGTGGCCAAAGGGTTCCGAGTCGTTCTCACAACTGATCGTTGGCTGTCGTCATGCTTGGTTGGCAGGGATAATAGCCGTAGCTGGCCCGTGACTGCGACGAGATAAATGACAAGGCCTAATGCAACATCCCTCCCGTGAGTGTCTTAGCACTGTCTGTTAATCATTCTCAAGAGACAAGAGGAAACGTCTTTCGTGTCGGAAGGCGATGACTCCATGTTTGCCAATGTGCCCACCATTCTACAGAGTTTGATTGTAAGATAGGCCTATTTGAATTTACACAAGCGACTCTTTAGGTAAACCAATGAATCTCGTATATTATACAGACTCATCACCTGGGGCCAACTTCATAGGGACACTGACTACCAAATTTCGCAGACGACCAAAAAGGTAAAAAGCCCCAATCCAGCTTTGTCAATTGTCCGCGAGCGCCTGCCTATATCCTTTCTCTAGTAGGGCAATATGTACAGTGTTACCGTATTACAAAATATAAGGACTCAATGGCAGAACTTGGTTGAAAGGCTCTACTGGATTTGGAATAAAGCCCCGATTTACTCCGGATACCTTAAGTGACTTAAAAATCTTCTTGGAATGTAATGTTTTCTGACGGCGTTTTCTAACGGCGAAAGTAGGCCTAGTTTGCATTTTGGCAGAAACAACGATTAATATATAGTTTGCAATATCTCATGTGGCGATATTAAATCAAAAATATCCGCTTCGTATCAGCTAATCAACATGGCGACCACGTACAAAGATAGCATATAAAATTGCTATGACGACAATCGTGTAATACCAATGCTTATGCCATGGACGAATAAAATAGATAGCTCAATTGGTAGAGCACCGGTGTGGCATACATTTTGACATAAAGAAACTTTACGTAACCTTGCAACCCGCTGTAGAGAAATCCAACCCTGCTTTCTCCGTCTCTCTTTAATTCTTTCTTTAATAAGAGGTACCGATGTTCGAGTTTCCCACACGAATTCTGCGCATATTAAATACGTGCTACCACTACATACATGCGGTCATGCAGCCTCTCTAACTCATGTTGACTTTTCCTGAAATGGCTGGTGCTTATTTGCTTCATTCAGATCCATAGAATATTGGAGGCCAACCATGAGTCGTGTGAAAGCTTTCTGCTTTCATTTTGTTTGTCCCGATGTAGAGAAATGAAACAATTTGGTTGCTGCCATATTTGAGAGTAGCTTCACTATGTCATGTTTCGAGGTAGCTGACTGGGCGTCCATGCGATCACTATTCCATCCTGTATCACGCCTGCCTCCCGTATATTAAGTATAGATCGTTGACTGCCTGACCAAGTCGTAGCTATGCCAACCTCTCATCAGTAACTGTCTGTAATGCTTTCATCTTTTCCCGCTCTACTTGTCAAGTAAGTAGCATCTAATTGGCCATTCCATCGGGACTTGGGTCTCGCTCCACCATTTTGATTGAGGAATCTCACCTTCCCATCTCCGCTTCATTAAAAATCTCATATTCCTATCGCCATGAGTTCATTCATGTGAACGTTTTTGTCAGCACGTGTTAAGATCGTGCGCGGCTTTCAATCATTACAATTTGACGATACTGTATCACAATCTGAGAACTTCCGTCCAATTTCGTTCCGCTCTGTTATGTTATGCCCCAACTGTGAGCTATGACGGCCTGTATATTTTTTTCAACCCTTTTCACACTTTTTCACCTTTTCACCGAGCAAACCCGGGTAGGACGGCCTAGCCGGATCGAAATCAACCCTGGTAGGGAGCAGGGTTGAACATCTCAACCCGGTTCAAAACTGCATTTTGCGCCTTGTGACGCATAATCTGTGCTGTATGAGCCGGTTCACCATAAACGTAGTGTGAATGTTTCGTCTCTTCGATCCGGTTCAAAAACTTTCCGAGCTGAACCGGAGCGGATCCGGGTTGGTTTCAACATGGATCGAAAAGGAGATAGTGTGAAAAGGCCTTGAGTCTCCGATTCGTAAACGCCCATAATGAAATGGAGAAGTATTATTTACCAACATAATACAACTTACAAGGGAGGCACATACAGACGCAATATGTAAAGTCCACTGAGTCTAGGGGGACATTTCAGGATGTCATGCCAAGTCCTGCCTGCATCTTTGATCGCGCTATGAGATTCGCATACAATTATTGAATTGCCTGTTGTCCATTTCCACCCATATCGGGGGTGCTCCAATTGATCGTATCCACTTTTGCTCTAAAACCAAAATAATCAGGTCGTGAAGGACTCGGGAATTTCCTTGGATGACATATTGTGGATTCACAGAACAATTCGTCACGATTGCGTTTAATGGGTCTGCAATCAGTTTCATGTATAATGATTTTGGTCTGGAAGCAGTTTTGAATAGTCTTATTCCCAGTCACTGACGTCATAGTGACGTCAATACTGCTGCTTCATCCCACTCATCTGTGAGAGATCACTCACCCATCGGGTGGGATGTTAAAGTCTGAAGTGAATGTTATCAAAGGAATGAGTCGTTTTGATGTGAGTTTTTCCTACAAGAATCAAACCCGATTCATTTGATTGGGTTTTCACTTTTTAACGTATGAATGTCAGAGCTGGAACCTGAGCCTGAGCCTGAGCCTAAACCCAGTATAATCATCAACCCGATCATGTGAATGATTGTTTTCAATAAACTATCGAAACCAATCAGCGAACTTTCGTGTCATAATTCATGAACGACTTACACAGGAAATTATCAATACCAGCGTTTGCGTCATTTAAATATAATACGTCTGCCAACTTGCAAGATATCTGTTTATGCCGCTGGGTCCGATGTTAGAAAAGCCAATTTCATCAATTCAAACGGTGAAGCACGTGCAAGGCGTGATGGGGGTCAACATCGCCACGGTAATAATCGTAGTTTATCGCGGGACGAGCCCGCCACGATGTCCGCGGTAGCTCCCTGTGAATCTTTAGCTAGACATCGGCGTCGAGCGGACACAAAATTGAAATTCGCCGAAGGATACAACAGACTGATGATGCTCCACGCGTTACCGGTCACCGAGAAGTGGATCGACCGGGCAGATGGCTTTTAATGCAGGGGAAGTGCGTTGATGAGTGCGCCGTTGCATTTATCTGTCTCACGGGCCTAATGTATGGATCGCGAATAAAATTCTCGAAGCATGCTTTAGAGTCGGATCTTCTTCTAAGTCTGTCGGCGCTATACGCGATAAATGCGGGCCGTGGTCTGGATAAAAACTCCTTCATAATTAGGCCTATGTAGACAGTTGAGGAAGTACATGCATGTAGGCTTAAGGTACATGTAAGTACCAATCATTGGCTGTAGGGAATATTAAGCATGCCCCAAAAGGATATACCTCTTTAAAGGTTTACTGTAATCAAAATTCATATGAAGTTAAATACATCTGTATTGTTATAAAATTCAACCTGTCTATCATTGTTTGTGCTAACAAATATTGTATAGAGAAAGGGGAGGTATTTTAGACCCATAATTTAGCACCCCACTTTTCTCGACGATAAACCTTGCTTATGTCACATGCAGGACGCCACGCAGTATACTGTGGTGCGAGCCTATACTAGTTCTGTAGGTGTCGTCACACGATATTATTACGTGGATCGGTTCCATAGAGGGAATTTTTGGGGGCGGGGCATACATGTGCTGAGTTTGTAACTTTTTTGTCAAACTGAAGCACTTATATACATATATACATTTATACAGTCATTAATTATGTACTAAGCAATAATTTGAAAGCACTTTCAACGGTTTTTCCAAATTAGATTACAGTAAACCTTTAAAGTGCGGGTGTCCTCCAGTATAAGACTTAAGCCCGTAATCAGAGTAACCTGCAAACCCATATAACGAGAAGCATGACCAGGTGCAGAGTATAGTCTAGACCGGTATTAGGTTGCAAGTTGAGGCCCGAGTGCTAGGCATCCTGTCCCTTGAAGTAGAAAACTGAAACTGAATTTTAAGCCTCAGAGCGCTGTATTTTTCAGGCATGCAGTTTACTATTGGTATACACGTATTTCGGCTTTGAACTGGCTCTTGCCGTATCGCAATTTTGTTTATTGCAATCTGAGTTTCGAGAATTCGCTGGGGAAAGACATTTAGTGTTTTTTCCTTGGCGTCTTTTGTTGGAATATAACTCAGAACATACCGATAATTGAACGGCTAGAGTCATATCGATTTCAAGTAAAAATACAGCATCATTGTATAGGGATGTTCAGTTGATAACTACCACGTACAATAGTCTGGTTCCGGATATAGGTATGCGGTTCTGTATTGGGAAGCTTGTCGAATTCCATGTGAAAGGAGTTGCCAGTTGATGTAACTTTAAGGCAGCGTACTGGATTTGCAAGGCCTCCAAAAAAAAAGAGTTTGAGACAGAAAATGGACTCAGTTCGTAAACAGTGCAAACAGTCATCATGGGAAATCTTTGTTCATCAGATGCTAGGTTTTTCAAGGAAATCCAGATTAAGTGTCTTTTAAAAAGATCGTTCGTCCGAACGATTTAGCAGCATTTCGAAAGCGTGGTGTAACCGTGAAGGATTCGGAGGGGGCAAGATTATTTCGGCCGTATTTCTGCTATCCAGATGAACAAAGCGTAAAAAGGTACATTAAACAACGTCTGTAAGGAAGTTTAAGACCTTCACTTCTGTTTAAGTATTAAATTCAGCCAAAACACACATCTTAGCAAATCCAATATTATTCTCCCTTTAACATCCCAAAAATAGATGTGTGTCTCAGGTGAACGCATTGCAATCGCTTAATTAGTGTGTCGTTCATTAGTACCACTAATATTGCATACCGTATACAGTACCAATCCATATTGTCATCCAGTTGGGGGTCTAAGTTGGGGAGGGTTGCGATGGAGAAAGGAAATAATGGGCACTATTTAACCAAATTATTAATTCCGGTCCGTTTTCAAACCATTTTTCACAGCTCTGGTTTCATTAAATAAGACTTAAAACTATGTATGGTGGATGCACTGAATAATGTAGGTTTGCGGTGACATCATGTAATCTCTTCGGTGAGTGTGTGTGGTTCTGAGAAGAACCGGTGGTATTAATTTCTCTCGACGTTCCGAACAATATGTGCTGATCGTCTTCAGGAGACTCCTCCTGAAGACGATCAGAGCACACTGTTCGGAACGTCGAGTGTTTAAACCATCGATTCATCTCAGAACCAACCACACACTCTCACAGAAGAGATCACATGGTGTCACCGCAAACCTACCTTGCTTTGTGATTTGATTTTTGCCAATAGTGTATGCCCTATAGGTTTATTTGAGAAAAATGTTGACAAGAGATCTTCTGTTTTTTTGCTTAGTTATACTAGCCGTTACTCGTCCCTGGATATGTTCTTCAGGCCCCGGCCTTCTTCATTATTGCGACTCAGTTTAGGACTTGATTTCATCGATATGGCACATTTTGATTTTCAACACCCCTGTTTCCTAAAGGCTATATAGATCCGCCCCTGTTATCAAATATTTAGACCCTGTTTTCACTGGATCTACCGGGGGATTTTGATCCACCTTGCGATATAGTTATGTATTAGCTTAAAGGTACAGTACAGGATTGGTAACATACCTTCACAGAAATGTTCGCAGATTTTGATAACCTTCAGGGTATGAAGATGGTGGTGGTAGAAACATACCGTTAACATATTTCAGCCTGAAGTGGTTTATTTATCCAGAAATTCGTCGAACGAACACGGAAAACAGTTTTGATCTCGGGGTACGATCAAAACCATTCATTCTTAATGTTTTATAAGAAATATTGAGCCGGTTTTTCGCTAATTTTTCTCGTGACTCAGATGTCCGATTGAGCTCAGATTTTCACAGGTTTATCATTTTATGTACGTGCTGGATCAGATAAAGTGTGAGTGTTGCTCTGTGAACTTTACCAATCATGTATTATACCTTTACAGTAAACAAAAAATCTGGCAGATTCACTTTCGATTACTGTATTCAAGTCAAGTTATATAGACCAGAGTTGTTTTTGTCTTAGATACCAGACATAAAGCAGCGAGTGGGAAAATGCTTAAAGCAAAACTCCATTAAGGAAGTGATGTCTGTTGAATCTGTTTGGGCGTCAGATTACTATGGTTTATGATCTGTCTAACGTCTCGGGGGTCTTTGATGTGTTATGCTGTTGATGATGGCATTCTCAGATACAGAGGAGACAGCACCATTTAGTCATTCCCTTCGGCAGTTTCCATCATTCTCTCTTTTCATACTTTGTCCTAATTAGTAACTTGCCATTATATCAAATTGAATTCCTGGATTTTTGGTCAGATCCACAAAGTGGGATTTGTTCCCGTATTTTAGTGTGAATAACGATATAAAGGATTCCCTGATGATTCAAAAGGACAAATTATTTGTGACAGGCAGCCCACTCTTCGACCGTGCACATGACATTATTTATTTAACAAGTAAGCAGCTTTTGCAAATGAAATCTGAAGTTGGATTGGAATCAGTTTGTGAATCGTGGATGCGGGGTCAACAACACCTCCAGAGTTGAGTCTAGTTTAGGTGAAGTCAATTCAAGAAGTAAATATCCTGTGGTCGATTTCACCAAGCACTAAGATCAATCTTGAATCATGAATCAATCTTAAAGGTAGTATCATACTTTGGTAAGAAACCAAAACAGAAATGTTCACAGATTTACGTATAACTTACAGGGTATGAAGATGGTGGTGGTAGAAACATACCGTTCAATTGTTTCCGCCTGAAATGGTATATTTATTCAGAAATTAATAAAATAACGACCGAAAATCTATTTGATCTTTTAAAAGATCAAAAATAAAAGAGAAAAGACTTAAGAAATACTGTGACTGTTTTTCACTGTTTTTCTCAAAAAGTGGGCACCGTGTAGGACTGACAGATACTAAAAAGGTTAACACTTGTAGAACATCAAATTATCCAAATTGACGGATTAACATTTAGATAGAATAGAGCGATCAAAATTGACAAACATGCACCTACACACGAACAAAACAAATTCATGAAATATACTAATGGCGCGACTATGAAAACTTTTTCATCTCTCATCAAAACACCAATCCGATTTCAAATAAATCTCGGTGCAAATTTCCCTGGCTCGAAAAATACTGACTCTTGAGAATTCTGGCTTTCTTATTAACTAGATACTACTGAGGGTCCAGGGGTCGCTTTTAATATCTTGGTGGAATATTGAAAAGGGGAACTGAATGATCAAGTCTTGTATATCCCTCTTGGATTCTGAAATTGGCTGCGAGTATCGAATTTGCATTGAGTAAATAAATACGCACGGTAGTGTTTATTATACTACGGCTTTAGTTCACCAGAGATGAATTTATGAATAATATTTTCGGTCGTTAATTTGTTTTGCCTTCTTATTCGCGAAGGAACGGGAGCGAAATGAAAGCTCTATTATCCCGGTTGGTGGCATAATACAACATGTCCCTAAAAAATGCAACACTTTGTGTCGAGAACCATTATGTTGAAATTAAACTTTATCACTTCAAGATTCAGATTATGAATTTAGGCAAAATCAGGCTGAAATAAACAAAAATATGACCAATTGAAAGAGTACTCTTTAAAAACAAATTTGCAGTATTCCAGAATAAGTGGTCAATATACACATTATGTGTGTGGAAAGAAAGATGGAAATCGGGTTTTGAGGTTGGGTAATTCAGTCTTAGTTTTTTCTTCTCAATTGCAATTTTGCTCAAATTCTACATGGTTGTATCATATATGTGAATCTTGAAGTGATAAACAGTTTAATTTTAATAAAACTGTTCTCAACACAAAGTGTTGCGGTGTTGTTTTTTGGGCGGTGGGTGTGGGGGCATGCTGTATAATGACGTCTTGAATATCATTAAATCGGGGCTGAAAAAAATACCCTGCCACGTGGCTTCGTGAAATCTGATTGTTTAATCAAAGCAATCAGCAGTAGTAGAAATCCCACACGTCTCCACTTTAATTAGCCTGGCCTCGGGTCAGGATACGTTTTGGTCACTGATACCCATCAGGGTCTCGAACATGTATATGGGGAATAAAAGCACTGTGTGACGGCCAAAGTATCGGTAGGAGTCTTGTGAAGTGTCTTAAAGGGCATGTACAACATCGATAAGAAACCAAAACAGAAATGTTCACAGATTTACGTATAACTTTCAGGGTATGAAGATGGTGCTGGTAGAAACATATTGTTAAATCATTTCTGCCTCAAATGCTGTATTTATCCAGGAAGAGTAAAACCAAACACCAAAATATAGAAAATCCTCTGTTTTGAAAAATTGAATCGGTTTTCGCTATTTTCTCGGAACTCTGATGTTCGATTGAGCTCAAATGTTCACATAAGGCTTATTATTTCATGTACATATTGAATTAGACATAATGTGAGTGCTGTTCTGTTATCTTTACCAATTAACGTTGTACATGACCTTTAATAATGACACTTGGGCATGTCCACATCAAGCTCATATACGGTCATGTTGGTGTTTCCATAAGGGCAACGCAATTAGAATGGACATGCCGCAGGACACCAGCCAGTCCACACACAACTCACTTCCTAACTATAGATTAAGGTCATGTATACCAAATATGTCGTCGATCCCAAGTGCAAAACCGATACATAAAATTGTTTAAATACTGAGCATAACATTAATCAAATGTAGAAAGTGTGTTCCTTTCGTGAGGCCAGGCGAAAGAATTTGGGTCAGTCGAAAACTCTAAATCTGTTCACCTATTTGGCATGCATAATTATAGGTATATACTCCTGATGATTATTAAAAAAAAATCTAAACTTAATCGTGTTTCTTTTTATATGTTAATATCCAGATAATACATTCGTACAAGATATCTTAGTGAATACTAAGAAGTTGACATATCCTGATAATTTATCTCGCCAAGACGACTTACTGAAAGATGGAAGTCGACTTGTTTACCTTGTAAAGACGACTTACTAAAACTGAGGTCATTTATCCGGATAAGGCGACTTTTTAGATGCATTTGCTTGGCCAGATAAATTATCAGGATAAGTCGACTTCTCGTTTTCGGTAAAAGTCATCTTCCTGAGATAATTATTGAGACAAGACGATTTTCACCGCTCCAAAAGTCGACTACGCGAGATTATGTGTTATGACCTGGTTAAGTGGAATGGCACTGGTGGAGATCCGTAAATCAAACGAAAGCAACATCGTTCTGAATCATTCATACAGGTCTACATCCGGGAATTCATCCCGTTATTGAATTATTCTCCTTTGATTTATGAGAACGGAAACAAAAGTAAAGCTTTTTTCAAAACTTTTTTTTCCAAAAAGCAAAAATATTTTCCTCCTCAAAGTCCTTTTCCGTCCTTTATCCTCCTAACCGACTGCAAATACAAAGAAACAAACAATTTGATGCCAAAACAGAGCTGTTTTGACCTTTTCTAAGTTCCAATATTGCATCTCCATGCACACTCATAACCCCTTTAAAAAGAGGTCATTCTGGTAAACACGTTGCTTCTCTTTAAATTATTGTCACGTCTCCTCCCCAAGGCCCAATATTTCATTACCGGTTTTGGATTTTATATAAAAAAAAAAGCTCGACCCCTTTCTGCATGAAAAATTGTTCATCGTATTATGACCCGTACATGACAAGCAGCACATGATGAATACTCGTGGAGATGTGACGGGGACGCCTTGCTCAGGTTCCGGCTGAATTGTGGCTCTGCTGGCCGTTGACTTTTAATTTTATTTCAGGAAGGAAGGACAGGACAACACCTCTTATCGGTTGCAAGGTGTACTCCTCCTCGCAGCTGAAAAGAACAATTATTATTCAGCCATCACACCAGACAGCCATATTTACGTCATTTCAGATGCTGACGCATCCGATGTTGCTTGCATAACTCTTGTTTGTCGGTGCGGGCGAAGATAAGAACATTTTTTGCCAGTTTATATTCCACTTGGAATTGTTAGTGCAAGAGCACCGGACCAATACTGAAAACAATCGAGAGCTATCTGAAGTACTTCGTAGAATCGTAGGCAGTTTGTTTAATTTCCCCACGTACTTATTAGAAGTCTGAACGGAATTGCGATTTTGTACGGGGGTGTTTGCAATGGACCCTTGAGCATCAGCCGCGCAGTAAACAATGATCCATGTTCATTTATAGCTCTTGCAATGTGGCATTTCAGAAAAAAGTATAATACATGATTGGTAAAGGTCACAGCACTTACACTTTGTCTAATCCAGCATGTACATGCAATGATAAATATGTATAAATTTGAGCTCAATCGAACACCTGAGTCCTGATGAGAAAATAGCGAAAACCCGACTCAATTTTCCTACGGAAAACATTAAGAATGGTTTCGATCTTACCCCGAGATCAGAACTGTGTTCGGTCTTTGATTGCTTTATTTCTGGATAAATACACCATTTCAGACGGAAATATTGTTATGGTAAGTTTCTGCTAGCACAATCCTCATACCCCGAATGTTATACATAAATCTGTAAATATTTATGTTGGGGTATGTTACCAATCCTGTACTGTACCTTTAAGAACAAGTTTGTTTCAGAATATAGTGTTGTGTGTCTATACACGACAAGAGATCTTACTGGACTTTTTTTTTCCTTTCACACCCTTTTAAGATTCTTGGGTCGTGTTCAGTGTAGTTGGACGGAGTCAAGAGAGGGGTTAAGTGATGCCACTCGTCTGTCCGAACACCACATGGTTGTTATCTTGGCTGGTCGTCCATCGCATTGTAATTTTCAGAATCCATTCTAAGCAACTCGTCAGACTCAGGAGAGGGGTTACTGCCCCGAGTCTTGTTCAGTTCCCCGTATACAGAGACATACCTAGCATTTCAAAAACAGCTAAAAAGAACCTCCCGTGTCTACCGCCCCCTAGAGATTCACAAATTCCAAATTCGCAAGAAGCTAAAAACAAAAATGACGGATGTTATTTTGAAGATTGTATGACTTAATAGCCAGCGGGGTTGCCATTTGATGGACCAAAAGGTCCAGCGTGTTTCACCGAGTCTTAATCTATTGAAAGTCATTTGGTCAACACACTGTGCGGGAGGTTTAGTTTGGTATAAGCCGGTCATGACCAAATTAACACACAAATATGGAAAGCGTTTTTCAGACTTATTTGTAGACCATCTAGCGATGCGTGGGTCAACTACACGTACACGTATTTGACCCTGTAAGGAATACTGACCATTTAGGGCGAAGTGGTAATTACATGTACAGTATATAGCCGCGTGTCCCACAATTGAAAACGCAACACTTTGTGTCGAGATCTATTATATGAAAATTAAACTGTTTATCACTTCAAGATTCAGATATGTGATAAAAGTCATGTCTTGACTATCACCATGTAGAATCTAAGCATATTGGGGCTGAAATTCGCCCATTTTTTGAGAAAACAGTGAAAAACTGCCTCAGAATTTATCTCAAGTCTTTTCTCTTTTATTTGTGATCTTTAAAGATACACAAAATTGCCAGTCACTAGTTTTACTCTTTTCTGGATAAATGTAGCATTTCAGGCAGCAGAATTGTAATGGTACGTTTCTACCATCACCAACTTAATATCCTGTAAGTTATATGTAAATCAGTGAGAATTTCTGTTTCGGTATGCGACCAAAGTATGATACTACCTTTAATAGAAATTAATGTATCATTATTTAAGCCCATACTTGATCCTTATTTGTACTGGATAGCAGTCCTGGCTGCCTGGCGTTAGGAAACTGTATTTTAGTCGTACAAAGACAAACCGAGTAATTGGACATTCTTGACGGACCAAGGAACGGGTTCCATGTCGCCAGGCGTTCAACCGTCTTTAACCTTCCTCGTGACCTGATGCACATCCTCCTTGACGATGTGAAAAAGATGCATCAATACCGTGTCCACATCGCTTGAATCGCTGTTCCAGTCACTTGTTTGAACATCCTAGCAGCCCTGGGCTAGCTTTCAGCCTGTGTAAACAGGACTGTCAACAGTTTCATGACAAGCCTCTTAATAAGGCAGTTAAGATATATCCCCAGGATGTAGGCTGCATCGAATGTTGGTCTGGTTGCCTTTGGCTATAACTATAAACATGTTGCGAGAAGTGTGCAAGCTGCGCGCACAATCAACATCTTTTAGGAATCCTGTAAAAACATATGTCTCTATACCTGTGAGAAGTTGTATTTTGTGCGTAGAGTCAAAAGGAAACAGCAGCAACAACATCTCGCAACAGCAAGAAAAACTGCAGGATTGACAACAGCAGCCAAAGCCGTTAGAGCACTAGTACTGCAGCAGCAACACCAGCATGCAGTGGCAGCAATAACGCCAGTAACCGCAATATTGAAAGTAATAGCAAAAAGCAACAACTGCAACTTTACAACTTAAACAACAACAACAACGGCAACAACAACAACAACGACGACAACAACAACAACAACAACAACAAGGGAAGGAAGTAGTTATATCCAGCCAAATTGAATTTAGAATCACCTTCCTTTGTTGAAACCGATTTATTCCATTGCCCCATGCGTATCCAAAGTCTTGCCACTTTTTATCAATTTCCGTTGGTTAAACCATGACACTGAAATCGTTATCTTGAGATTTCGGCCAAGTTGAGATGGTAACATCCTTCTCCTGTGCATTCTTATTAATGCAGCTGATTCGTATTCAGGAGGCATATCCACCGGCCCCTCGGGCAAAGAAGGATTTCTTTTTTGTTATAACATGCAAATACAATAGCCCCACTTTAATAGTGCATTAGTGTCATACTATACTTGGCCATTGGCTGATTGCAAAACGGGGCAAACGGAAACATCGATAAACATATGTCCAGACGGACGCCCCGTCCGGATTCACAGACAGACAACTCGTGCGCTCGTCAAATGAGAGATCAAAATGACTAAACCAAAACCAACACACAGTCATAAAGCAATAGTATAACATACAAACCCCTCAACCGTACGCCAACAAGTTAAAGGTACAGTACAGGATTTGTAACATACCCAAACAGAAATGTATACCTTTCAGGATATGAAGATGGTGCTGGTAGAAACATACCGTTAACATAATTTTCCGCACGAAATGGTGTACCTATCCAGAAATTAGTCACAAAAAAAGACCGAAAACAGTTTTAATCTCGGGGTAAGATCAAAACCATTCTTTATATTTTGTAAGAAAAACTGAGTCACGTTTTCGTTATTTTCTCGTGACTAGATGTCAGATTGAGCTTCAATTTTCACAGGTTTATCATTTCATGTACATGTGTGAGTGAGTGCTGTTCTGTGGCCATTAACAATCATGTAGGCCTATTGTACCATTAAAACGTTAATATGAACCACAGTCTGGAAAAGGTAAATTTTGATTTAAAACATGTAGTCTTGTTGACTTTCATTTGTTGACCCTTTCCAGGCCACATTTTCCACTTAACAAACAACAAGAAGGATGAAGCAAATGCACGTTAATTGTGTTCCATATTCTCTCCCACGGTTTCTGTTTTTCCAACTCGACCGATATGTCGCATCGGGGATGTAATTGCATTATGTGACTGTCAGCTGCGACAAATTCCTTGTCGCCCCATTTTTACAATCTAATAAGTGAGTCTCTATTGGGGGTTAGAGTCAACACGTAATAGATATAAAAGTGGTCTTATACGGTGATATCATAACACAGTCGGAGTTCACTTTTGACATTAAGAAACACGGTTTGTACCAAATTGGACGAAGTTACTCTTACCATTTGAGCTAAAAATATTTTTTTTCGAGGCCGTATTCCGTGATTGAGAAGTTGCTACGAGTTAAACTTCAACGGCGTCGAATTGTAAAGATGTCACAAGGTTGCTATAGTCAATGCTTAGTGGGGCGCTGTGGCTTAGTGGCCTGGCGTGTCGAACTCCAGGTCTTGTGGTCAATCTACAGATTGTGGGTTCGAATTCAGCCATGGGCTAGTGGTGCTTGCGTCAGTTTGCAAGACGCTTTGTCACATATTGCTCCTCTTCAGCCAGGAGTAAATGGGTACCTGTGAAGGTTGAGCTGGCTTTGCGGTTTGATTAGCCTCTGTGCACCTTACAGTAGCCGGGCCTGTATGCTCCCCAGGGAGCTGAGATAGTTTCAGGAATTATGGCTTGATGACCAGAGACAAAAACAAATTTGTATAGTGGACAGTAAAGTTCATTAATATAGTAGCTGTGCAATATAAATATCCTATAATACTATATTTTCATTATTAATTCAAATCTCCTGGAAAGGACCACAAATATTTTGCTTGTGTAATATTATAGATCGTTATCTAGATTATGTATATATGCGCTGAGATTTATCTCGCCCATTGATCAATGATCAAGATAATGAAGCCAGAAGGTCATTGATCCGGTGACCGGGAGAATAGCGATTTCTTGGAATGAGATAAATATTTCACGTTGAATTATGCTTGCTGTTGGTTTCGTTATAATAGCCATTAGCCAAACTACGATTTTGAAAGAAGTTGAAACAATGAATTATTGAAAGATGCAACGTTGTAGTTGCAGTCAGTTTTGTAGACCTGACAAAATACGTTCGGTAGGCATTATTACATAGTTCAGTGAAAGCTCGAAGAGATTGGAAAAGTTGAAGTCAGTTGTCTGTGTTTTCCATCCATCGAATCACTACATGCACCATTATGCAAACGATGTTTGTTCAGCAACTTCAACTGTGATATTCGCTCCCAAATTGTGACGCATTTTCGAACTGGATCGTTTTGAGCTGCAAATTAAAGGTTTACTGGGAAAAAAAATATCAAAATGAAGTTAAATACATCTATATTGTTTAAAAACGCAACCTGTCTATCATTGTTTGTGCTAAAAAATATTATATTCCAAATAATGGAGGTATTTTAGACCCATAATTTAGCACCCCACTTTTCTCGACGAAAAACCTTGCTTACGTCACATGCAGAACGCCACGCAGTATACTGTGGTGCGAGCCTTAGGCCGTGTCCCAATTATCTGGCTGCGGCTGCAAATTACGCATGTACCTATGGCAGCCACTATATCCAGTGACTGCAGGCATTTCCATAGACTTGTGTGTTATTTGCAGTCGCAGCCAGGGAATTGGGACACGGCCTAAATACTTGTTCTGTATATGACGTCACGCGCATTGTTGCGTGGATCGGTTCCAAGGTGGATTTTTTGTGGAAGAGGGACATGTACTGATTTTTAACTTTTTGATCTAATTAAACACTTACATAAAAATATAAATTTCTATGGTCATTAATTATGTATTAAGGAATAATTTTAAAGGGCTTTCACCCTTTCACAAATTTGATTACAGTAAACCTTTAAGTCAAACAGGACTCGCTATATGCTCGGTATAGCCTATGTGAAAACTAATATAAACCACTGTAATCGTTTGATACTCGTGTATGTGATAGCTAGGATACCCAATGTACGAGTGTTGTTTTGTACTAGAATCTATCTGCAAATGATGGCCTCCAGTGGTATATGACGCTGCATGGGATTAATATGAAGTCTTGAACAGCAACATCCACTTTTTGTAATGGAAAATCCGTCCCTGAGGTGACCAACAAGCAGACACTTGAGGTGAAGGACTCAAATAGAAACATACTCAGCTGACCTTTCGTAGTCACTGACCTGATGACCGGTTGTCACCCGTACTTGAGAACAAGGCCAAGGCTCGCGTGCTTTGAATCGTGAGTTCACAACAATTGCATTTAATATTCTGCTAATGTTCGAAAGAGAAACGCAGTTGGAATGAATATCTCAAAGCGGATGGCGGTATTATATCCGTTTATATAAATGGTTCTGAGAATAATGCATCTGGAATAAACAAAACCTGTGAGTTTGCTGGTGGCATGTAGGCCTTATTCATCCTGTCACCTTTCTTGTATACCATATGCAAAAGATAACACCAATCCTAAAAAACAAAACGGGTACCAGGCTATTTTGAATAGGGCGTTTACGAAACAGAGGCCCAGGCTCAGGCTCAGGCTGCAGCTCCGACATTCATATGCTGGAAATAATAATAGGTTGTGGTTTTTCACTGAAGCTGAAACTCTGTTTTCCTTTTCAAACAAGAGAATCTTCAAGAGAATCCTCAGAACCACAGCAAAAGCCTAGCTCTTTTTTGATACCCGTTATTTCAGAATGGATTCACGAAATGGAGCCGGAGCATGAGACGGAGCCTGGGCCTCCGTTTCGTATAACACGACCTGTGCTTTGGTTTGATTGTACTGCTCCTAATAAAATATGGTGTACCGTGAATAATGCCTATTGCATGCCCAACAACGCCAGAAAGTGACACAGACTCATTCCCAGGTACTGTCGATTGTCCTGTCCCATTTTGCCATAGCTGATGAACGAAGTCATACATAAACTCGAGCCCATGCATCATTCATGCAATATCAGGGCGCACGGCCCTCACCTTAACGTTTTAATTTAACACTTCCCCCTTTCACTCCTTCCTGGAATACAGCCTGCATGAGGTGAGCGCGCTGCCATGTTATCTGGTAGGGATAGTATAATATACATGTACTTTGAATATCTCCTGTACGAATCAGGTGACTTTAACCAAAAGCTGTATACAATTTAGCGCCAGAGATTTTATCGCAAGTTGTTTGCAGCTTAAAGGGTGTATACGTGTTTTTTGGTATCAGTGGTACTATTCGCCTGATTGTTTTGGTTATTTTTATTTATTGTTTAAACTACACGTAAAAGAAGATTTTCAAATACTTCTAAATGAAATCCTAATGTAATATTGTATGTCCATGTGTAGGCTGCATATTGAGTTGAACGACTGCCACAAAGACACATACAAATCTGTCTAAAATTGGCCTATTTATGGGTAGGCGTTTATGTGAATGGGAGCCTACTTCTTCACGGATGTCATTCACCATGTATATGCCTACCGCTCACAGACATTTTGAGCACGATTTCTTTTCAACTATACATTACTACAAACGTAATGGTTCCATACATTTAGATTACATAAGAACACGTGATTGCATTTGATGTTCTCTTCTAAAATCTAATTTGACCAATAATGTACCGTATACCTTTAAAGGTAGGCCTACTATAGCATACCGAAACATAATTAATCTTCACTCCGATTTACCTATAACTACCAGAGTATTAAGATAGTGATGGTACAAACAAATTTATTGTTAAAATGTTCCTGTTTGAAATGTTGTATTTATCCAGAAAAGAGTCAAACGAATCTTTTAAAGATCACAAATAACGGTGAACATCAAATCCATTTTAACCCCCAACCCCGCACCCCTCTGTAAAATGATAAAAGTCAGTAGATGTTATAATCTAATGTTAATTAAGGAGTCATTTAAGTGACATAGGAATGATTAAACTCATTAATAACAGTCATGTCCAAACAATTCAGGCATCTGACACTTTGAAGCATGTAGGGCGGGTCATTTTTGCAGCTATATGTAATCAAAAAGCTGAATTACACAGTCTGATTATGAAGTGTGAAATTTATAGGGAGAGAGTCAGTTTATCATCTGTAAAAATTGTTGAAGCAGTTAAAACAGATGTCTTTTAAATCATACATTGCCTGCTCCTGAACTGTGAAAGGTGCAAACATTTCGCGCTTTGATGCTTATTTTCCAAGCTTGATTGGACATGAAGCTAAAATGAAGTGGTCATGTACAATGATCGTCATGAGATTGTGTGCAGATATATACTTGTACACAAAAAAAACATTAATCGACTGAGCATGATACACATCTTAAAGGTTATCTGTAATCAAAACTCATATCAAGTTAGATACATCTGTATTGTTATAAAACTCAACTACAGTATCATTGTTTGTGCTAAAATAAATTGTACGTAACCAATGAGGCATTTTAGACCCATAATTTAGCACCCCACTGTCCGCGATGAAAAACCTTGCTACGTCGCAAACCTGCCTACTGCCCGCGTTTTGTTCAAATCGAAGAGCAAATTTCTACATACAACGTGCGTAAGCCGGCATGAGCTACTGTGGCGCAAGCCTACTTGTTCTGCCTGTGACGTCACACGCATTTCTGCGTGGATTGGTTCCGAGAGGAATTTTTTGCGGGGGGGGAACATGTACTATTTTTTATTCTTTTGAACTTTGGGGTCAAAATTAAGTATATTACACAACAATCTCAGTTTAAATAGTCATTAATTATGCATTAAGCAATAATTTTAAAGCACTGGCATCCCTTTCCCAAATTTGATTACAGGTAACCTTTAATAAAATAAATGATAGGGGAAAATATAAAAAAGAAATAGTTTCGAGCCATTGTCCCCTTATGCTGTATACGGTAATAACACATCAGCCTCGCACCTTTTACCCATTTATCAAATTATGACCGGATCACTTAAATTATTTCCATTTTTTCCCTTTTTTATTATTTCTCGCGCGCAAAGCTTTCCGGGGCGAGTGGCTTGGGGCGGGAAGGGTACGTCTAGCTTTGACAAATGGCTACGGATGTGACGACGCGTAAAAATATACTTGAACGGGTTTTATTTTTCAAGGCAGAGGAGCAGAATTAACTTACTGTCTGGTTTAACGATCACCTGCGCTTGTCAGCTCATTCAAGCACGTGGTGGGCCCGCGTGGGAAGTGGTCATGCCCCAGGACGAAATAAGCCGAGGAAAATCAGCAAGACCACCGGTACGAACGAGATTACAGCATGCTTTATATTTCAAATAATAAGAATAAAGCTCAAGTAAGTCCAGGATTGTATACGGGTATAAATCTTTAAACACACCACCTCGTACGTATACGCGGCGTACAGTCAATCGCATGATGGGACTCTCTTGAAGCTTCTCCCGTTGGGATTGGATCTTTTGCAGCGTCATCATGGAGATCGATGAGCCTAGTCCATCGATCTGCACCCGCGGCTGCGAATTGTTTTTTATCACGTCGATGTACAAACGTGTTGGTCAATGGATTTGCTGAAGAATTGCTATTATATGCTAGTGCTGTATACGGTGACACGCCAAAACAGGGCGACCCGCACTATATACTGTCGCCCTTAATTCTGACTTCATTGGCTTTCCTATTTCTTTGTGAGATGAAACCTTTGTATCATTTGGTTGGAGTATTGGGCTTAGGGTTTGGGTATATTTATAAGAAGATAATATTGAGAGATAACGGAATTGCGATTTGTTCTTTTATCAAAACGAAAGAAAGAAATAACACTCGTTGTGGATTTGCCCTTTGTGCAATAAGTGCAGTCTTTAATACTAAAAATTAATATAAATTAACTAATTAAGCAAAACTTTTGAAAGTCGTCTTTAAATCATTATGAAAAGCTTAAAAATGTTGTTCCGTGTTCTTAAGGTAGCGTCGTTTAAATGGTCAAAATGCTCGTGAAATAATTAATAAATTAGATTCATCAAGAACGAAAATATTGCTGAATATAACAAAATTACCAGGTTCAAATTACAAAACGATGACTTGATATGAATAACAATAATGACTAGACCCATCCCCAGAAATAGAAATTGATTAAAAGAAATCAATGAACAACCGCTTAAATTTGCATGGAAGGAATTTGCAGTGCAGTAAATAAACCTTCATCGACATCCTTTTGAAAAAAAGTCATTACAATGCCGAAGTGAAAAATCATAATCAGACCAATTTCACGGCCCTGCTTAGCACAAAACTTTGCTTACCACAAAAATGTCTTGCCAAATAAAACAAACCACCATTAAAAAATCCATTTGATAGTCATGGTCAGTGAACAATAGCCAAAGATCAAGACGTGGAAATTTGGTTGTTAATCCTGTTTTTATTAACACAGAAATTTCATGGTTAGCAAATTTGTGTGCTAAGCATGGCTGTGAAATTGGATCCAGAATACAAGAAGTCAATGAATGCAAAGCGTTAAGACGATTAAGCAAAAATATTTGGCGACTGATCGAACTGAGGTGAAAAGGGGGCAACGCTCGTGGAGGCACTGCAGGGTACGATGAACTGATTGAAGAACGAGACACCAAGTACGCCTTCAGATACACGTGTATTGCGTATACACGTATATTGTGGAGTGCTGTGGTGAAGTGATCTGGCATATTCGTACCTAAAATATTGTGGTCAACCTACAGATTGTGGGTTCGAATCCAGCCATGGGGTAGTGATGCTTGCGTCCTTGGGCAAGACGCTGTGTCACGTTTTGTTTCTCTTACCGGCCCCAGGTGTGAATGGGCACCTGCGAGGGTAGAGGATGGCTTTGTGTACTTAATCAGCATCGATGCGCTTTGCAGTAGCCGGGGCTGTATACTCCCAAGGGAGATGAGATTATTTCAGGAATGTTAATGGGGCCCGATGACCAGGGATAATAATGGTAAGCGCCTTGAGCACTCTCTGGGTAGATATGTTGTGCATTATAAATGTCTATATTATTATTATTATAAAAATATCATTACCAATTCTGGCATACCATTATAGATACTAGCGTCAGCATTAAACAAGTTTGCATCCTGCAAGATGAAAACTGAGAAATTTACAGTTGCTACAAAGAAGTTCACATAATAAACCCATGTGCCTACAGGATTTGCAAGGCCTCCAAAAAAATGATTGACTGTGAGACAGGAAATGGACTTAACAGTTCGTAAACAGTGCCAACAGTCACCATGCGAAATCCTGGTTCATCAGATGTTGGTTTTTCAAGGAAATCAAGATTCAGTGTCTTTCCCAAAGATCGTTCGTCAGAACGATTTTTGGAACAAACATAAAAACACCATCACTTGAGTTGTTTTAATAGTTATCCACTTTCACTCAAGGTATGAAGATGGTGCTGGAAGAAACATATCGTTAAATTATTTTCACCTGAAATGTTGTATTTACCAAAAAATTAGTAAAACAAAGACCGAAAACAGTTTTGATCTCGGGGTAAGATCAAAACCATTCTTCCTTTTTTTATAAGAAAAATTTAGTTGGGTTTTCGCAATTTTCTTGTGACTCAGATGTCCGATTGAGCTCATATTTTCACAGGTTTATTATTTCATGCACATGTTTGATCAGACAAAGTATGAGTGCTGTCCTGTGACCTTTACCAATCATGTATGATACCTTTAACACATGATTTGCATGAAGTATCGGCCTAAATATGGCCGGATAAAGCTGAATGATGATCACTGGGTTGTTTTGCACGTTTCCCGGACATACTGTTCTGGATTCATCCACGCACTAAGGTAATTGAGCGGGATTTGGTTGCAGAGGCTCGTTGCCTTCAGCTGTTCCTATGCAACCCCGTTGGGGATCAAGACAAATCCCCCAAGTGCGTCAGACATCTGATTTTAATCAGTATATTTGTACCGTGTTCGGGCAAAGAACAGAAAATCAAAGGCCTTACCAAATTTCTTTTTCTGAATTTGTTCTCGTGATAGGACTAGGTATCGTATTTTTTTGCGAGAGAAATCCCTCTTTGTATTAGTACAAATGTGTATTTTCGCGTGTTACATTTCAGATAATATGGATAGGATACAGAGTCCATCTTGGCGGCACATTTATGTATGTTTGATATTTTTTGCATGTTTGCTGGTTGTTGTTGTTGTTGTTGTTGTTGTTGTTGTTGTTGTTGTTGTTGTTGTTGTTGTTGTTGTTGTTGTTGTTGTTGTTGTTGTTGTTGTTGTTGTTGAGTATTTATTATAAAGGTAGTATCACACTTTGGTAGCATAAATTTACCTATGACTTACAGGGTATCTTTCTGCCTGAAATGCTGTATTTATCCAGAAAAGAGTAAAAACCAATTTGGAAGATAAAACTAAATCTTGTGAAAAGATTTTAAAATACCGAGGTAATTTTTCATTGTTTAACTCAAAACGTGGGCACCGTGTGGGACTGGGAATTTCACAGATGACTGTGACTGTATCTTTCTTGATATTTTTGCCCATGAATCTGCATTTCTTCAACATTTCTTTTCGTGCATTCTTTCTTCAAAAACCAAAGTATGAAATTACTTAGTAAGTAATTATGTATGGCCTAAGTGCGGATGAAAGAAAGATTTTTTTTGTAGGTATACGGTCAGTTCTATTTACAACGAGCACACCATTAGGGAAATGTCGCCTGGACGTCGCCTAAATAATGGTGTTTATCTGACGGGACAATAAGGAGAAATAAAATGTCTTGGTGACAGGTCTAGACCCAAGGCAAAAATCCCAGATGCTAAAAGAAATAGTAAGAGTGGTGCAAATTGACCGTACCATGCATGGCAACAATAATAATTACGCGCAGTACTGTAAAATCAGCGAAACTCGCAAAGGGGTATTTATTTTCGTTTCACATTGCCGCTCCACTTTTTTTACGAAGAAAGTCTTCAGTTTCCACGGCAACGTCATCTGACACGACGGAAGATATTATCCGTATATGTGATGGGAATAGTTCTTTTAGTCTCGCCCACATCAACCTGTTGTTGTGTTTGGTGAGGACATAGTGGCGCACTTGGCGATGAAACGAGCTGCTAGTGTGTCGCAACCATCTTGGATCACGTCCCATGACGACGTAATAAAGCAGGATTTAGTGTCAGTCGGTCTTCACACTGGCCTGGGACCTGTTGGTGTATGGT
Source organism: Astropecten irregularis (assembly GCA_963971285.1). Classification (NCBI taxonomy): domain Eukaryota; kingdom Metazoa; phylum Echinodermata; class Asteroidea; order Paxillosida; family Astropectinidae; genus Astropecten; species Astropecten irregularis. The sequence continues at coordinate 24,327,423 of OZ020244.1, forward strand.
GGGTCGGTTTTCGCTCTGAGCGCGATGTGATTGCCTGCCTTGAGCCATTCAACCTCGTTATTCTTATCGAATATCCTTACAAAATATCCCCATTAGGATTATAGCATGCAGTGCGCCTAGTGCCAAATGATATCATTCAGACATTCAGCAGGTTGATCGGATACTAATCTACGTACACCAGGCCTGGAGCCAATTTCATAGAGCTGCAGCTTAAGCACCATACACCTTGGTAAATAAAATCAGTATGCCAACTAAATCTCCTTTTGAACGTTATTATGCTCAGCAAATAATGGCCGAATACAACAAGTCAAAATCAGTAAACATCACATACAAATTTGCTTGGCAATCCTGTTTAATCAAGGAGACTTGTGCAAATAGACTTTAGGTCTCATTCTTCAAGTGGTTTGTCCTTGTTTCTTCGGTCATAATGCAGACCTCTGCATGTGTTTTTACTGACCATTTTGTAGAATTGTTGGTATTTCCTCGGAGATTCATCATGGGTCTTATTAGTTTGATTATTAGTTTCCGGGGAAACCAGTACAAAAAATAATGCCTTTGTCTGCTCCTGTTATTCGATTGGCTCGGTTTCTGATGCTTTTGGCGGGAAGCTTCAAGTAGGATTGACTGCTCGTGGCACGGGGCAGGATATTAAAACCTAGAGGAAAGACAAACTGGCTTGCTTGACTCTTCTTTACCTCTGGGCAAGCAATGAACCTCGAGTTGAATATCCCATGAAGGAGACTGTATAAAGGAGGTGTCATATCCATACATACATCGTGTAGAAAGGCCATCGGGGTTTTTGGGTGATTTCTATTATTAACAGGTGATATGTATAGGGGGATCTTTCACTGCGTTTCTGGCCCGTGGGTGATCACTGATCAGCTTGAGGGCGCGTTCCATCGTGCTTGATCGCCTGTTAGTTCTGAGCGAAACCTCCTCGACAAGATCCACGGAGACTAGTTAAACAAATTCCCCCTGGACTACAGACAAACTGTGCAAAATAATTCATGGGGAATAAGAGGATTCAGATTTTCAATCATGGAAGTTTTTGCCTCCTGCAAAAAAAAGGTTTGCGCCATCATGGTTGTACGTGCAGAGCTTATGATAACCTACGAAACAATGAGTACATCCTTTATATTTCCTGCATTTTTATTATTATAGTTCGGTACGCCGTTCGTAGGATATTGTATATACATTTCGTCCGTCTGTTGTTTTTGTTTGTTTGTTTGTTTGTTTGTTTATCTATTTGTTTGTTTTCGTGTATCTATCCTGGCTTTATTCCGAACTTGCGTCTGAATTTTGTTGAAAGTGTTATTTCAGAGCCAATTGATGCAGGTTTAATTTTTCATTATCATAATTAAACAAAATAATGTTGAAATAAAATTTCACGTTCTATTGCAATAACAGATATTTCCATGGTTTAGCCATTTAGATCACTTCTAAATTTTGTTTGTTTTATGGCGAGGTTTCATATGCGTCTCTAAATATTAATAACCAAGTGTTTCTTGTGAAATTGTTCGTTCAGGTACAGGGATTTTGTTAGGCAAATGAGCTTAAAGGTATAATACATGATTGGTAAAGGTCATATGAGAGCAGCACTAAACTTTGTCTAACCAGCATGTACATGAAATTCAGTAAGCCTGAGTCCCCCCCCCCCCCCCCCCCAAACAAGCGAAAACCGACAAAATCTTTCTTATAAAACATTAAGAATGGTTTTGATCTCACCCCACCCCGAGATCAAAACTGTTTTCGGTCTTTGTTTTACTAATTTTAGGATAAATACACCATTTCAGGTGAAAAATATTTTAACTTTCTCCCAGCACCATCTTCATATCCTGAAAGTCATAAGTAAATCTATGAACATTTGTTTGGATATGTTACCCATCCTGTACTGTACCTTTAGATTATAAATATTATAATGTGCATAATGGACTGAATTGCGACTACCATCAATATTTCTGTTCTGTTGGTTTAAGAGAAAGCCTTTTGAAACGCAACCGAATGCGTCATTCCAGACCTTCTCAACTACTTGTTACTGAAGTGCCACTTCTAGAAATTAAGTGATCATGAAGCGCCACTCAATGCCAGGGAACGACGTGACCGTGCCCTTCACGGGTGGTGCCTAGGGGGCCGCCTTAGGGCCCCTGGATGAAGGACGTCTTGAAAGGCCCACAGTGTGTAATTTTGGACCAATTTGTGTATTTTTGTGCGGCTATATAATAAAGTGGTACAATAGACAACTAGAAATGCCGAGGAATTTATATTTTTAACTTCATTAACAATTTGTTTTACTCCAGTTTGCCGCGCGCGCCACTTTGACTGCCTCAAGTACCTCAAGAGGTGCGCCCGTCTCCAGTTGATGAGAATCCGTGCTTCATACTATCCCTGCACTGTCCCCACACTCCACAGACTGCTCCATAAAACAGCAGCTAATGATAAAACATAGCCTTGTCTACACACTTGTTTGTATAGCATAAGCCATTGAACGCGAGAAGTCAGATTCAATGATACGAGTAAAGGTCATTGCACGCCCGCGAGACAGTTCACCACTCTAGTGGAGGATTCAATAGGCCGGCAGGGATTCCCTTGCCCGGTTGTCTTCCCTTGATTTGGACCTTAAAGGTATAATCATACTTTGGTAGCATACCGAAACATAAATCTTCATAGATTTACCTTTTACTAATACAGGGTGTAAAGATGGTTATGGTAGAAACATACCGTTAAATGTTTTCAGCCTGAAATGCTGTATTTATCAAGAACAGATTAAACCAATGACCAAAAACAATTTTGATCTTTGAAAGATAACAAATTAGGGGGGAATTTTGTTTTTATTAATACTGAGGGTGTTTTCACTGTTTTCTCAAAAAGTGGCCACCTTGTGAGACTGCAATTTCCATTTCCACAAATGACTGTTATTGTATCTTTCTTGATTGTCTGACCATGAATCTGCTGCATTTCTTAGACAAAAACCAAAGTATGATATTACCTTTAAGCATGCTTTCCCCATAGGATAAACATTATCGAGAAGAAGAAAATAAAAGAAGATATAATTCTTTTGAAGCTTTGTACCAAATGGAAGGTTTGGCCTTGGTTTAGTGTCTTGGTGAAAACAGCCCTGTTGGGTCCTTATATGGTGCCCGCAATACCTGGGGATATACTTAGGGGATATGTTATGGTGGCAACTGTTTACCTAGAACCCTGTAGAAGGACAATACCACTTCAATCCGATGAATAATTTCGAAAATAACCAGCTGTATTTTTCATCAAGTCATCGGTCACATAAGCACGGGATTTACCTCACTGGATTCGCTGCTTCAACTTTTCAATCAATCTTGCACATCATGCCTGTGGGGAGGGGGGGCGGGTTCATCGCACCTACAAATAGTGAAGTCCATGCAGGGACTTAGCGGTTGGATCAGTTCGGTTTGAAGTTAGGTTTCTCTGAAAAAGGTCTGTCGTTGAATATCTTTGTGCTATAATGAACTCTTATCATAGGTGGACAAACGGTAGATCAGATTTAAAGTGTACTGTGCTGGACACCCTGCGGCAGTGAAGGGGACTTTATGCCCCGATAGAAGCATCTGAAGGGATCTGAAGGGACCATGGAAGTCCAGGGGTCGATTTCACGAAGCCCTACGATCGATCGTAGCTCAAGTTACGAAGGATAATTCATCGTATCCTGGCAATCCTACGTGTGGTTCCAATACATCATAAGTGCTTCGATTAATAGAAAGTTACGATAAGTTAAGTACGTTAAAGGAACTTGATATTACCATGGATGTCCAGGGTCGATTTCACGAAGCCCTATTACGATCGATCGTAACTCGAGTTACGAAGAATAACCCATCGTATCCTGGCAATTCTACGTAGAGTTGCAATGCATCACAGAAGTCCCTCGATAAATAGTAAGCTACCATGAATTTGGTGAAATCGGCCTCCATCCCATATTCAACCGGTGAGATCAAGGTTGAAAAAATGTTTGTCGGCGAGAAACAAAGGCTTGCTAAATGTAACTCGTACGGACGGGACTTTTTTTGGTCAAACTCACCGAGAGAATGGTAACTTTACCCATTTTAAGTCCAGTCCGAAGGACCAGAAAATGTAGTATAGCATGACGAGTTTGGCGACACGCAAGCCATCAGTTTTCTGGTGGTTTTTGATACTTTTTGGTTGCACTCACATGATGGTTTGTATTGTCTTCGGCCATGTCGATAAGTTGCATTTTTCCTTCCTCCATGGTTGCATGCAACGTACATTAAAAAAACACGAGTGGCGCGTATTTTCCTCAAACAGGAAGTAGTATTTCGTGGGCTATTGAGGTTACGATCGGCAGGCCGTGAATTTTTTTTTTTTAGATTGCCCAAGTCGGGAAATTGGCGCAAGCCATGCCATAAATTTACTTGCCCGATTTGGATTAAAACTTGCCCACGATTTTCAGCTGTTAAGCCCTATTTAAGGCCTACTACTGCGAAAACGATGGTTATTAGCCGAAAACTTTGTGACCTAGATCACGCATGTAGCGACTTGTGGCCGCCGCTGTTCTATGACGATGTGGATGTGCCAGAATAAGCTTTGTCTTAACAATGACAAAACGGAATTGTTTGTCGCAGCAAAGGCAAGAACTCTTAAAATGTTACCTGATATCTCTCTTGAAATTGGCAATACCATAATCAAACCGTCCTCAACTATAAAAAATCTTGGTGTAGTGTTTGATAGTACAATGACTATGTCTCATCATGTTTCCTCCATTTGTAAAACTGTAAATTTTCATCTAAGAAATTTATCACGTATTAGGAGCTTAATTGATGAAGTAACATGTCACCATGCAGTTCGTGCTCTAGTCACATCCCGTATTGATTATGGAAACTCCCTACTTATAGGATTATCTAGCAAAGATAAAAGCCGACTTCAACGTCTCCAAAATAGGGCAGCTAAATTAATTTTTATGGCAAAAAAGTATGATCATGTCTCACCCCTCCTTCAACAGCTCCACTGGCTTCCTATTCATCAACGAATTGATTTCAAACTGTTAACTATTATCTATAAATGTTTGAATGAAAGTGCTCCATCTTACCTCACTGATCTCATCGTTCCATATAAGCCTAATCGACCACTTCGTTCTAGTTCAGATACCAGGATCTTAACAAAACCACAAACCCGATCATCCTCATCTGCCAAAGGTTTTTATGCAGCTGCTCCAAACCTCTGGAATGATCTTCCATATGGAATTCGTCATGCTGAAACTCTCACCCAATTCAAAACCTCACTCAAAACTCACTTATTCCAGACTTTTGTTGAGTAGCTTTGTATTGTAACTGTAATTTGTATTGTGTTCCAGTTATTGTAAAGCGTTGTGATACCATTGTGTAAGAACGCTATATAAATGCCTTAATTATTATGACGTACACGTACCCCTTACAAAACACAGAGACGCACGTCTTTTTCAGCGAGTGTACATGTACACGCAACTGACAGAACAGCGGAGATGAAAGCACGTGGTTCAGCAACCAGGGACTGCGTTAGTCTCGGTTCAAAACGTTGTCTGTATATACAACGTGCGTGCGGATAATGCGTAATCGGTAAGGTAATCGGTAAGTTTGAGTATCCACAACAGCAACGCCTTGAACCAAGACTAGGACCGCATGGAAATATTGTTCGTGTGGAAGAACTTTCATTCTGATTGGTTTACAAACGCTCTGATAAAGGAAAAGCAGCGCTCTCAGCCAATAGTGTACGCTGTTTTAGATCATGCGTTCCAAACCCCGATCAGCTGAGAGAAAAATGGTGTTTATTTATATCAACGTCGATGACAGCTGCGCCGATGGGATTGCCATAAATAATGGTCAAATACATGCACGGAGAAATGTGGGTGATCGAAGCACTTACGACTAAACTCGACTTGACTTTTTTTTTAATCATATTGGAATTAGAGCCTATATTTGATGTTCAAATTATAAAGCAGTTGGCATACAAACAGGCAAGCTGCTCGATCTGGACTTGCCTGAACGATGACTGAACGGAAGTCAGAATTTTAATTGCGCGCCAGCGCGCCAGCTCGGTTACTTTAACCACGGTGCGAACGGCGGTAAAATTTAACCATTTGAAATTTAACCATCGTCCCAGTTAAATTTAAGTCCAGTCCGAACGCGGCAACAGAATAAGAATTCACGTCTTATTAGTAACTTAATTTTTGGCATCATTGTCTATCATAAGCTATATGGTTGTTCGTTCACAACTTGATGCACAGAGAGCTAGCTTGCCACTCCTGCGTAGGCATACGCATCCATCGCATATTCAACAGTCTGAGATTGAACTTCATGAGGGAAATGAAATAGCATAAGGCTCGTGGCGAAATGAAAGTGCAAATGAGCATAACGGCAGTATGCACAGGTTTCTAGTCGGCCTGGGCCCAGCGGCTGAGTTTGTTTGTTTGTCAAACTCGGCCACCAAAGAAAAACTAATTAGAGACTGATGGACTTTGAATCCTCGGGGTAACCCACGGCTCCCGATGCCGTCTCACAGCATACAGCATCTCAGCTTCAGCTCGTGAAAATAGAAGTCACCTGAATAAAAGAAGACAAATTCAAAGTTTTAGTCCCTTGGCTTCCGATATTGGCGCGCCAGCATTATTACCATAGAGGATATATTTCCCCTTACCTCAGTGATTAGGCAACGGACCATAAATTTGGTCTTAGCCCGAAGAAACCCATCAATCACGGTGCTGCAAGTTCTAATTTAACCTCTTCCACATGCTCCGAAAAGCACGTTCTTATTCCCCGTTTTCAGTAGCTGTTTTTTGAAAAAGATTTTCGATTTCGTTTGCCATACTTATTTTGCCCTCATCTATAATCGGAATTGATGTGAAATGTGTGAATTATTTGTGAAGAACCTCGCAAAATGTTCGATGGCGTTGCTGACAGTTGAAATCAGGCAGTTAATACATCGATCTATAATTTGTTAGCTCAAGTAAATGTTCATTTTCCGATTTCAGGCCGATTTTTCCGGTATAAAAGTAAGTTTATATGATAAGATTGAGAATTGCATGTAATGGGAAGAACTTAAGCCTCGTTATAATTAAAGTCAGGTCATGAAATAAAAATAGTAAAATCTGAATCGGCCTTTTAACCCTCGGACATTTTAACGTAAATAATGCCGAAGAATATTACCGCACTGCATGAGTAAAATTGTATGATCAGGATAAATTAGTCTTACGTTTACCAAGATGCCATCGTATCCATGGTCGTGTCCATAAAAAGGTGTCGTTTATGTAAACGTCTCACACCAGAAATCGTACAAGTTATAGTTTCTTTTTCTTCACGTCTTTTAAGATCCAAGCTGTCTTAGCTTTTTTATCGGTTATGTTTTAATTCGTTCGCCAAAACACGGACAACTCATCTGTAATGGTAACAAAATGGCGAACACAATGCTATACGCAATAATACGACGGCCTATCTTCCCTCACAAACTGTTTATTATTAACTAAACAAACACATCTGATAATAATCTGCCTTGTAATCCTTTCGCTTGTGACATTTTATTTACATTGGCAACGTATATATAATATGCATTGTTTATATAATATGTATTGCTTACGTGTATAATAATGGCAACGTATCTTTGGCAAATATTTGATAGAAGGAAGATATTTCCTAATATTTGTGTACCTTTGCAGAGACATTTCGGCGTCAGTTTATTTTTATCATAGATATAACGGATGCCATAAACAACGCGCAGTATCAACGTGAAGATGATTGGTTTGAAGAATATTTAGAACTAGGCCAGTTTCTGCATGCAATTTCATGTGACTTGTCACAAATGCATCTTGCTCGATTACTGTTAAACCTCTGTCTTTCTTAAATTCAGATTATGTATTTAAAGGTATAATACATGATTGGTAAAGGTCATAGAACAGCACTGGAACTTTGTCTGATAAAACATAGGCCGATCCATAAAATATTAAACTTTTGAAAATAATTGTGAGCTCAATCGGACATCTGAGCGAAAACCCGACTAAGTTTTTCCTATATAACATTAAGAATGGTTTTGATCTTACCCAAGGATCAAAACTGATTTCGGTCTTTGTTGTACAAAGTTCTGTATAAATACACCATTTCAAGCGGGAATATTGTATTGGTTTGTTTCTACCAGCACCATCTTCATACCCTGAAAGTTATACGTAAATCTGTGAACATTTCTCTTTGGTTATAATATTACCAATCATTTACCTTTAAAAGACACCAGTCCATGGTCTGGCATGTTTTCGCAATTTATCCAGACCAAACTCACTGAGCAAGCATAGAGCCAACCGTGGAGATTAAAGCAAATTTGCTCGCGGTTTGCTTAGAAGCTTGACCGTCAATGACGGCCTGCCGCATTTGGTCAGCAAAATTTCAGGGAGTCTTAATTGGTTTTCGCGGTAAGCGGTATGTGCCATGCTGTCTTCTAAACGTCAAAGATTACCTTTTTGGTATGACCAGTAAAAGTAGAATGTCATCTGGTGCGTCAGCGCTACCTCCCCAGTTGATGTGTTCTTTGTCGTGTCCTCTGCCATATTAAAGGTAGTATCATACTTTGATTGGCAGACCGAAACAGAAATCTTCACAGATTTACCTATAACTTACAGGGTAAAAAGAGGGTGATGGTAGAAACAAACCGTTAACATTTTTCTGCCTGAAATGCTGTATTTATCCAGAAAAGAGTAAAACCAGTTACCAGAATTATTTTTGACATTTTGAAGATCAAAATTAAAAGAGAAAAGTCTTAAGAAATACTGTGGGCGTTTTTCACTGTTTTCTCAAAAAAGGGCACCGTATGGGACTGGAATTTTTACAAATGACTGTTACTGCAACTTTCTTGATATTTTTGCCCATGAATCTGTATTTTTTTTTTCGACAAAACCCAAAGTATGATATTACCTTTAATACTCTAACGGTTGCTCTCATGGCCTGTTGCTATGGCAAACCACATCTGACGAAGAAGGATAGATGCTATCGAAATGATGTTGACCTCCACACCCCGCGGTGCCCTCCCAGCCGTTAACCTTTGGTGTAGGGCCAAGTTGCATCCATATGGAAACATTTTTTGTAATAAAATTTTTGGTAATCCCTACTGGATTCGGCTCGATATCACAATTGCTTTACCTTCATTCGAGAATCTGCAAAAAAGCTTTCAAAATGTCCTACTGAGATTATTAGCAAATTCTAGGCGTACAATGAGTTAGTTTCATTTTCACTCTCAATAAGGAAGAAATAATGAATGTGTGGGCTGCTGTGGCAGATTAGTCAAACTCAAGATCTCGTGGTCAATTTTTAGACTGTGGGTTCGAATCCAGCCATGGGCTAGTGGTGCTTGCGTCCTTGGGCAAAACGCTTTATCACATATTGTTCCTTTTCACCTATTAATGGGTACATGTCAGGGTAGTGATGGCTCTGTGGTTTGATTAGCCTCTGTGCGCTTAATTTAAAAATAGCCTGGGATGTATACTCCCGAGGGAGTTAAGATGGTTTCAGGAATGTTAATTATGGCTCAATGACCAGGGATGATTATTTCTTTGGACATATTTTTTGCGCGCAATAAATTGAAAAATATTAATTATCATAATTAATTATTTTCTCGTCTTGCGGTTTGCAGAAAATAACCTATAAGCTCTGCCTCTGAAACTGACTATCGTCACTGATGATGATGATTAAAATGCTTTCCTCACTTCCCCGTTTCAAGTTATTCCCTGAATTGATCTGCACGGGTGATGATACGGATTATTGGAATAAACCGCGCGAATAAATGAATAAAGTGTCTGGTTAATGATTTTACGTGAGGGCAACTACAGCTTGCCGGGGGTGGAATTTCATCCAGTGACCAAAGTGATTTCTGTTGGCCGACCGGAGAATGGTTACTTTGAATTACAAATGTTTTTTTGACCGTCGCTAAAGTTGGCTTAAGGCCTGACTCTGGTCGCGCTTCTTTGTCATTAATTCTCATTACTGGCGACAGCCAAAAAAAAAGAAAAGAACTAGGCTATGAGATGTGAGATCTCTGAGTCGTGTAGCAGTCGAAGTTCTTCCGTTGCCGTTGATAACGGATCAAGATACTGTGTGCTCTTATGTAAAAAAGGTCCCATGTGCCCCCCGGCCTCTAGATCTTGTACTTCTCTGTTCCTCAATTAAATCCAAAAAGGAATAGTTATTCCTCTGGCTTGTTGTTGCAGTTTCAATTTCACTGCAGATTATTGGTTTTCAGGTCAAATACAGTGTTAGTAGCCGCAGAGATATCAGTTTTCGAAAGTGGTTAAATAAATTTACGGCGTTTGATTTAGTTTGGCATTATACGTTGATATTTCCAATCTTCCTCATCTTGTAATAGTTTTGTTGACCGTGTACCGTAAGGTACGTAGTTTGGATTGGTATTATGTTTGACCATTCACGTACTGTAATCCTTTTTTATCTAAAACATGTACATTTAGGGTCACCGGTAGTGACCTCGTTCTCAATACCTTACTTTGGACAACATCTCAGACATAAAACAGCAGTTGGGTCCTGTCAACAGCTATAGCAATAATTCTTAATGGTTGGTAATTTTTTGTAAACATTTTCCCGCACGTTATTGGTGATAATTGCCAATCAATGTTATCGTTGACAGATCTCCTACATCAAATCTAATCTGGAATGATGGGTATGATATCGGATCCAAGTTTCGAATCCCAGAGTCGCCAAAAAGTTCAGAAGAAATCCCTTACTAGGGTTGCCGTATTGTGACACACTTTTTCCCGCCATTTCCTCATTTTGAGCCGGATTTCCTCGAAAACGTCTGCTTGTTGATCTACCCTCTTCCCTCTCTCTTTTTCTTGTGTTTGTTTGATCCTTGTGTAATTGCAAGTCGAGATGCTCCTTTTTAGATATCTGATGTTGTGAATCACTGTTAAGATGGACCAGTTAAGTTGATGTGCTAAGACTGATGCTATTTGCACTCCATGTGAGTCTTGTGTACATACTGCCCGCTGCCATTGATTACAAACCAAGCACTGGAAAGCCTCACGAGGGGGCACCCTATGATGCGTGAAAGGCTCTGCCCGTTGAAGCCATTTACTGTCAAAGATAGAAACAAACTGGCTGCTGACGCACAGACGCAGTACTTCAAAGCTTCTCTGTAAGGTTTAAACCATGTGAAGGACTGTGAAGGAGTACCGTTTTAAGAAGGTTAAAAATGTGCATTATATTAAAAAATATCTTAATATTATGTAAATTAGCCATGCCATTCAGTTTCAAGTGTTCTACGGGGGTGGGGTAGAGGGCTTCAGAGTCCCCCCCCCCCAAAAAAAAATGCTATTGAAAAAGAAAATGTTGAATAATACTGGATCTTTTCAGTAATTACGCGCCAATTACATGAACAACATGTTGTGTGCATTTCTATACTCCTAATAAGACAATACAGAACTAGGGTCTAGTCTAGCCAACCACGGTGGCTATTCTAGCCCCCCAAAACGAATTCATGGCTCTTCTGGCCCCCTAAAACGAATTCATGGCTCTTCTAGCCCCAAAAATATTGGCTCTAGAACCGCGCCTATCACATACGTAGATGAACACTGAATACTCAGTGCTCAGTGCCCAGCGATTCCGAATTTTAGACTTATTGGTTAAAAAAAAACCAATCGGCTCTCCATATAAAGGAAGGGGCATATAAAGGTTAATATGATACTCTCTTGTATATTTTGACTAAGATCGTCACAATTAAAAGGAGCGCCGTAGTTTGTCGGAAAAACTTTACGTGACGTCAATCTTGACGTAAATGTCAACTTAAATGTGATTTACTACTGTCATGGCAACGGATAATAGCATGTAGGTTTATAATCCGTTTTTATGTGTGGCCTTTTCATCAATAGACCTCGTTGTCAAACTGATGAATTTGTGACTGGAATTGGCCAGCTTTTTAGGTCGATGATTCAATAGGTAGAAGTACATAATAGGAAATAGCTTTTAACAAATTTAATACCTCCAGCTGTATTTGGGAAACAGCTAGGCCTAACAACAACAGCAGCAATCACAAGGGGAGGCAGCCACAAATTACATCGATGACTCTTATTTCATTCATTGAGGTCCGATTACATGTATTATCGGCAAGAATACGATTTATATCAAGCCTCCATTGCCCCATTTTCCTTTTCAGTCTTTTCCCCCTTTTTACCTCCCTATACTCCCCTTACCCAACATCTTTTTCCACAAATAATGACTCACTTAAAATGCAGATTTCTATGACGGGGCAGTTCTGGGGCCTGTTCGTTTCAGGGACGCGATCATGCAGTGATATCATCCAGCACTCAAAATCTGCTCTGGTCGCATTGTAGCGTTGCATCCAGCCAGGCACGAAGATTCATTTTGTAAGATCAAAATGTGGCAAAACAACAGGGCCCAATTTCATAAAATCCGTTACGGCCAATTTGTTTGTGCTTTCGGGCACTGCTACGCGTGAAATCTATTTTATGGAATCCATAAGCGAGACTTTCGGCGCTTATTAATCGGTAAGCGAAGATTTTTTTTGCTAACCTTTATTTTATTTCTGCTAACGTGCTTTCATGTGCATTCTGCAGAAAGTCCCTGCTTAGCGTAGCAAGAAAGAAAACTCTCCCGTAAAATACGCTAACCGTAAACAAAAAAGGATATGCTATCCTAAGCTTATGATTTTACGGTAACGGATTCCATAAAATAAGGCCCGGGCCCCTAGCTCAGTCGTGGCTACATATAAGTAAGTCCTCTTTGCATATAAGAGGCACGCCAGGCCCAGTCCATGCACTATTAAGCAACCGGCATAGAACAACAGGAATAACTGTCCGCGCCATATTTACGAATCAATATGCCGTGCTGGCTTCGGGTGTATTGATATCCAAAAGGCCATTGTTGATTTTGTGTATTTTGTTTATAGATATCGCATTGCCGCTATTTCCTTGTAGATAACGTTTCCATTGTATGATCAGTCATGGTAAATACTTCCTTTAGGTAAAATTCCAGAAATATAATCCACCCAAGAGTTCAAGTTTGACTGAGATGTAATTGAGATGTGGGAGAATACGGAGCGTCTTTTTTGTCTTGGGATGGGGGGCTTTGCTGATGTTATGAGCCAAAACAGGATGTGTGACCGGAAGACGTTGGGAGGGATTGTTGAATTTTAACACTCCGATGAATGGCATTCAGTAGCATCAATATAATTGGTCTCTTTGTCTTGATTTGGAAAGCAAGCAGGCCTTTTTTTAGGGACGTTCGTTTCTTTCACAAAAATGCAAATGTCGGCACATAATCGAGGCTCACGTTGGTTACCTACACCCGATACTACCTGATACACTGAACTTGGGCGGGAACCAGCCTAATAAATCTCAGTACGAGATGCGAATAATGTGTTAAACGAAAGCAGAGTGAACTTGAACTGTCAACATTTTCGGTAACATGTTGCCAAGTACACGACTTTGGGCACTGTGCACTAGCAACATTTGGCCAACATGTTACCGAGATGTTGCAGGGACATGTTACCCAACTCGTTTTGCTCTGTGTACAGTGACAACATTTTCAGCAACAACGGGCAACAACAAAATTCAAAAGGGAAATTCCTACTCACATGGCGGGGCTGGTCTCGATTTAATAGGCCTACAGTCGGCCCTGCCTGCCGACGTATAGGTCATTCTGAATTATATCATTTCCCCTATTAAACACTTTGGTTGTGCTGATTGATGAATTTCCCTGGAAAATTACAGACGCACAATTTCAGCCCTGTATCCAGTACTGTCAGAGTGCACAATGTGCCGGCGGATTTTCTTCTCTTTTTTGCACGCACGGCACGGTAATACTAATAGGCTAGTTGACCAAGCGGCCAGAATTCATGTGCATCAGGATCCAAACTTACTTTATTTCCTATCGTGTGAACATCGGGCACCAATTCACGTCTATGCGAGTGAAATAGTAGATGTCATGTCTTTGCGATGGTCCCAGCTACAGACGCCCAGACACAAAAACAAATAAAGGCTTGTCGAATACGGCCAGCCAACGTAGCAAGGTAAAAAGCGTGCCAGTCACAAAAGGCGTGAGGCAAACACAAGTGAAGAAGGCACGGGTGTGCCAGAGACAATCATCCAACACTCTGCTATCCAGGTCCCCTATAATCTGTCAACTCCCATTGCTCATCTTCCCTATGTACTGTTTGCATTGGCACTGATGACGAGGGACAATGTTATTGCATCTGAGAACTTTAGGCTACACCCAGTCCATATAAAGTCTTGCCCGTAAGGTCCATATGTTTCTAGACATAGGGCCTTTACGAAATGGGGCTTGAAGCTAGGCTTGGCATTTGTTTTTCTACTGCCATTTTGTGTCCTAAATGAAATGAAGGGCTTGAGAAACATGAAGAAGCTGGAGCCAATACAGAATTGTCTTCTGCATTTCTTTTAATCTGAGAAATAAAAATGATATGTGGGATAAGATGGAAAGCTTTATGCGCACAATGTCGATTTTTACGAATGACGACGCATGCTTCTGAAAATTTATTCTCCGCGCTGAATGCTAACAATATGGTAATAGGTTGAGCCTTCGTTTCATTTGCACGCTGAAAGGCTGAATTTGTACCTCAGCGTGCGCCCAAGACAGGTCTTTGATAGATGGGCGATGATAGCATCTTAATCAGGCCAGGAATACGGGCTGATCAGAGGTCAGGGAGGGTTATTCCCGTTAGGCGTTGCATATTGACACAAAGGTATTGTGCGGTATTTCACCTTCTCGGCAAATTGCTCTGGGGAGCGGCACTATTGGGCGGTCCAAAAGATCACAATTGTATAGGTTTCGTCGGATTGAGTAATGAATGAAAAATAAATAACAAATGAATAAATACAAGTGATAAACTGCTGCAATCTGCTCATCAGCCAAAATAATGACCTAATATTTATAAAATGCTTGGAGTTATAGGGTAGCCTGATCTACGCGTTTCGATCCTAGCAGGATCTTTATCGAAGGCTAAATGACAAGAGGACAAGAACATGCAAGAAAAGATAAACATAAATGGATGAGAGGATCAGAAAAAGGGGTATAGGGAGAGTGAGGGTGGGTAAGATCAAATATAATAAATTATAACAAAATGTAATATAATAGATCAATATAAATAAATAAATAAAACAAAAGAATAAATAGATAAATAATCAAACAATTATTGATTAATTACATAATTAATTCATGTTTGTTTATTAGTCAAAAATAAGTAAATAACTATACAAAATGATTAATTAACCAATAAATAATTACGTGTCACCATTTTCTCACGACTAATCTTTTCCCGTTTTGGATTTATTAAACAATTAAACAATGCTGTCTGCTGCCACCAAGAGTTCAAAAATCCATATTTTTTCCTTACAATGAGCGCGCGTGGGCGAATAGTGACTTCCCGTGAAAGTAGCGAGGAAATTATCAGAGAGCGTGAACCAATGCAATATCCGTGAACTGTCTTCAAAGGAGCATTCCTTGTTCATATTTTAATTGCCAAAGGAAGTCGTCAATTACCTGAGGCAAACATTCAATTGTATACATGGAGTTTTTTTACTCCATGAACGGACCTATGGCGTTTACGAAACGGAGAGTCAGGCTCAGGCTCCATTTCGTGAATCCATTCTGAAATAACGGGTATCAAAAAAGAGGCTTTTGGCTGCGGTTCTGCAGTAGATTCTCTGGTTTGAAAAGGAAAACAGAGCTTCAGCTTCAATGGAAATCCACAACCTATAGTTTCAGCATAATGTCAGAGCCAGAGCCAGAGCCTAAGCCTAAGCCTCCGTTTCGGAAACGCCCCTAGACTTAAGTATTAAAATAAACATATGAAATCGTCCTGAAATTGCATTGTCCGCAACATAAAAAATATATTGCATTTTTACTGGAAATTCTTTGCATTTAATATATTGGTATATTGCATTTTCACCGTGATAGTTTAAATTGGCTTTTACCTACTTAATGAAAGCTAAATATTTTTAAAGGTAGGCCTATTGAATGTACAGAATTGGTAATGAAGAATTACATGTATTTTTTTCCTGTGAAATGTTTTCTTCTTAAATGCCATCATCGCAACTTGAAGAAAACAGCATTTTGAATACCGTCAGGAGCGCATTTCGAAATGAGCATTGGAAATTAGATTTAAATGGAACGCGTGAAATTCTCAGTAATACGGTGGCTCGTTTCCGCCAAATCGATTGCGCATGGCCCCCCCCCCTTTTTCGGCGTTATATCACCATACCATTGCGTTATATCCCTATACTATTGCGTTTTATCCCCGTATCAGTGCGTTATATTGCCGTATTATTGCGTTTTATTGCCGTATTGTCGCGTTATATCGCCGTATTGTAGTGCGATATATCGCCGTAGCGCATGGCGTCAAATCGCCGTATTTACTGCGTTAAATTGCCTTATTTACGGCGTTATATCGCCCAACTATTGCGTTATAACGCCGTATACTATTTCGACAAACACTGCTATTGTCGTACGGAAGAGTATAAGGGCCATCTGCAAAAAAAAGAAATTCGAGTTGCTATGTCGTCGAGGCGAGTTATCGTATCTCTTATATAGACTGGTGGTATGTCAAAGTACCCTACTATTCCACTCTTCCTATTAACACAAGTTTGCCCAGGCTCAGCCTGGACTTACTCACATGATGGTTTTGTCTGCCCACTGTTCCATCTGCCTACCTTCCACCTCTTGACCTCAAACTAACCATACCTCCATCTTTCTTTCCCCATCCCATCCCTTCCTTTCTTCTTTTTCCATCTCCACCTTTCCTCCTCAACACACCCCCACCCCACCCCACCCCACCCCACCCGACCCATACCCCAACCACCTGATAAACCACTTTCAGTTAGAACTATTAACTATGCTTCTTCAAGCCTCTTCGCTATACACTTCACCGATAAAAGCTTCTTAAAACTTGTGGAGCGCATCCCGGTTCTTCTAATTTTCTGTGCTACAAATAAGCAAAAACTGGGATGTCTCTCTTTCTTTATTCATTAAATTGTTTGTTTTATGGTCAGACGATTGGGTCTTCTCTCTCTTTGTTTGCTTTCCACAGGCCGGCTATATGTACGATTTTGCTCTTCCTTTTCACACACAAACATTGTTGTGTCAATTGCAATACCGGATACATGCAGATGGTACAAAATGAGGACAATAACTCGCCGCGGCGAGATACGGTAACTCGCCGCGGCGAGATAGCAACTCAACATTTTTTTTTGCAGGTGGCCCTTATACTCTTCCGTAAGACAATAGCAGTGTTTGGCGAAATAACGCAATAGTACGGCGAAATAACCCAATAGTATACAGCGTTATAACGCCAAAGTATGGCGATATAATGCTTTAGCCACGGCGATATAACGCAATAGTTGGGCGATATAACGCCGTAAATAAGGCAATTAAACGCAGTAAATACGGCGATATAACGCCATGCGCTACGGCGATATATCGCCAATACAATACGGCAATATATAACGTGACAATGCGGCAATATAACGCAATGATACGGGGATAAAACGCAATATTATAGGGATATAACGCAATGGTGTGGCGATATAACGCCGAAAAAGGGGGTCATGCGCAATCGATTTGACGGAAACGAGCCACCGTAATTATAAAAAAAAAACATTAATCATTTTATCCAAACCACGACTACACCTTTTGATTAAACCACAAGATACTGTTATCATATCAAGTTGGGGGACTTTAGATCGATTGTAATAAAAGTTCTTGCCCAGAAGCAATATGACCAATAATATACTATACCAAGTTAATCATGCTAATATCCCTTATATTGTCCAAACTCAAACCATACCCACGTCCTTTAAAGGTATAATACATTATTGGTAAAGGTCACAGCAAAGCACTCACACTTTGTCCGATCAAACATGTACACGAATTGATAAACCTGTGAAAATTTGAGCTCAATCGGCCATTTGAGTCACGAGAAAATAGCTAAGAACCGACTGAGTTTTTCTAATATTAAACATAAAGAATAGTTTTGGTATTACCCCGAGATCAAAACGGTTTTCGGTCGTTGTTTTACTAGTTTCTGGATAAATACACCATTTCGGGTTTAAATATTTTAACGGTATGTTTCTACCAGCACCATACGTGCATTTATGAACATGATATGTTTGGGTATGTTGCCAATCCTATTAACTGTGCCTTTAATGTACATACAGCGTGCGGTCTTTATGTGCAGATAGGCACCCTGCGGCGACATTTTCTTTATTCAGCCCTACAGTTGCTACTATTCCGTTCTAGTGGGGCTTCTATTCCTAAACTTGCCATGGAAAATGTTATTTAGGTTAAAACCCACGGGAACCATGTCTACCGTACATGCCTGAAGGATTGAGCTCATGTGATATATGTACCCCACCCTATAGGCATTTACCGTGTAATTATTATATATACCATAGTATACTGAACGGTTAAATCGTGCGTTGCGATGTTTAAATTTACACATGGAAATACATGTTTACCTTTGAACGTGCTTAGGGAATTAAGGGGAAGTTTCCTATTGAAAGGTTATCGCTTGTAACCGGACCCGTAAGGGGTTTATTTCTGGAAGTGCTTTGTCGTTGATAATTGCATGAGTTAACAAAAACATTGCATAATGTCAATGATATTCGCATTTCGAAAAGAAAAAGTAAATATCGCAGGCAACATGTCTTTTTTCCTCTTTTTTTAAACAGTGGTTATTAAGCTCCGAAATACGAAATGTACATGAGATCTATACTCTTTGACTGCATCTTTATCTCGTCGTGTTTGTACGTAGTGAACGAGAATATACGCAAGCTTGAATTGCCTTCCGAGTTTCCATGATAATTTATCTCGAAAACACGGAATGTTTTCATGGTAACATGGAATTCAACGATAGAATATCAAGGAAACTTGGAATTCAATGTTAATGCATCTCAGTAATACGGAATGTTATCTCAGCAACACGGAATTCTATGATAGGTTATCTCAGTATCACGGAAAGTTATCTCAGTAACACGGAATTCAATGATAACTTATCTCATAACACGGATTGTTATCTCAGCAACACGGAATTCTATGAAAGGTTATCTCAGTATCACGGAAAGTTATCTCAGTAGCACGGAATTCAATGATAAGTTATCTCAGTATCACGGAATTCAATGATAAGTTATCTCAGTATCACGGAATGTTATCTCAGTAACACGGAATTCAATGATATTAGTTATCTCATAACACGGAAAGTTATCTCAATAACACGGAATTGAATGATAAGTTATCTCATAACACGGAATGTTATCTCAGTATCACGGAATTCAATGATAACTTATCTCATAACACGGATTGTTATTTCAGTAACACGGAATTGAATGATAAGTTATCTCAGTATCACGGAAAGTTATCTCAGTAGCACGTAATTCAGTGAATATCATTGAATTATGTGTTACTGAGATTTTGGGTGTCGATCCCGGAGGGATGGGGGATATATCCCCCCCAATATTTCGAGGTTGCATGTCATTTAATACCGACAAAATATCTGAAGTACCAACAAAATAATGAAAAATTAGCATGCTTCGTTTTAAATGCTCTAAAATACGACTTTTCGACTCTGTTTGTTTTTAAATGTCCCTGATGTGGGAGGGATATCACCACTCCTACACACCCTCCCCTCGCGCAGGACACCACATCACCAATCATCCCCCCAATCAGGAAAAGAAATAGACACCTATGATTACTGAGATACCTTATCATTGAATTCCGTGTTACTAAGATAACTTATCATTGAATTCCGTGTTACTAAGATAACTTTCCGTATTACTGAGATACAAATTTACATTGAATTCCAAGTTTCCTTGATATTCTATCTTCGAATTCCATGTTACCATGAAAACATTCCGTGTTTTCGAGATGAATTATCTGAATAACGTGGAAACTGGGAAGGCAATTCAACCTTCAATATAAAATTGCGTGGAAAATCAAAATGCATCGCTAGGACAGTGTAACATATGGAGAGGCTGGTCATATGAATATTAGCGAACTGATGTTGACCCGACCTACAAAAAGGGGAAAAAATAGGGTACAGGCCTAGTGATGATAACCGTGCACTTCACACTTCGATCTGTGGTGTATCGGCCTATCATCCCCTGACTCCAGGGAGATAATGAACCGCGTTTACCAATGAAAGGTGAACAGCCCGATCGAGCGGCAGGACTGTGTGATATCGCTCCTTCGTGAACCATCAGAGAGCTGAGACATCGGGCGGGGGCACGGCGCGCTCTCATCCCCCCTGGCCAGGCCAGTCCGACTCGCCTCAGCCCCACGGGCAATTATGCTAGCCCAATCCCTGGACCAACTGGGAGCCGAACATTCGCGCCCTGTTGCCGTCACTCTCCGTTCGGCTTGGACACAGAGTCCAGAATTTTTTTTTACATGTTTATACTGCCGGTACCAAATAATTGCCCTTTCGTTTGCCATTGAACCCAGGCGGCGAGAAAGTGTTAAGGAAGGGTCTGTTCTGAAATAAGTCGGGTTTTTCCGGGGATAGAATTCATGTCCGCCGTGGGCTGCGGATAAAAAACGCGGCGTCATGCACGTACCTTTTCCTTTGAGCTTTAAAGGTACTATCGTAGTTTGGTAGCATATACCGAAACATAAATCTTCACAGATTTGCCTATAAATTACAGGGTGTAAAGATTGTGATGATAGAAACATACCGTTCAAATGGTTCTTCGTGAAATGCTGTATTTATCCAGGAAAGAGTTCAACCAATTACAAAAAACAATTTTGATCTTCTGAATATCAAAAATACTGTGGCCGTTTTCCCCTGTTTTCTCAAAACGTGGGCTCGGTATGGGACTGAACATTTCACAGATGACTGTTACTGTATCTTCCTTGATATTTTACCCAATGAATCTGCATTTCTTTAACAGAAACCACAGTATGATATTACCTTTAAGAATATAAATACAAAGACTCAGTTAAAATGGTAATTTAGGCCTACTCACAAAACCTATGCTGAGATAAAAGTTATTTACGCGCACAAGGAAAAAATGATGAATTAGGTTACAAGATTGAATTGTACTTGGCATGGCCCCGCACACATCCCCACTTATCACTATTCAGATCACGACATCCTGATGATCATGTGCGTCATACAAGAGCCTCTCGAAATAAGGGCGTCCTACAAAAAAAAGAGATCAAGCTCACGTTCTCTTCACAAGTCGTCTGTTTCTGCTTGAGCTGAGAATCGACAAGTAGACCCAATCAAGTGCCCGAGAATTCAAAGTCCATTTTTAGCCCCAACAAGTGTAAGCAGGGGTTCAAATGTGAACATCTTTTCTTGGAAAGCGCCGGACTGTTCTGGCCGTCTTAATCAATAAAGAGTACCCAGCGGGGCCGGGGAGACTGCCCCGGATGACTATAAAAGTTGGAACGAAAAAGAAAAAAATTGGGAGACGAAAAAGGGGAAGGAAAGAGAGAAAAGGGGGAGGAGAGGGGAGGGAAGAGAAAGGGGAGGGGGGGAAGAGGAGAGAGGGAAGACAATACGGACGATACTCATGTTTGCCCCTGGTTTGCCCTTGGCACCTGGTCTTAATACTTCTGAAGATGTCAAGAATACGCTGATTCTCCCGTTCTTTCAAAACTACTTCTCTCTCAAGGGGTCGATTTCACCAAATTCATCGTAACTTACTATCAATCGTAGGACTTATTATGCATTGCAACCCTTCGTAGGATACGATGGGTTATCCTTCGTAGCTCGCGTTACGAACGATCGTAGGGCTTCGTGAAATCGACCCCAAGAAGAGTAAGGCACTCCGAAACCATTCAGTCACTCCGAAACCTCTTCAATAGTGCACCTAGTATAAAACGTGTTTTAAGAATGTTCTTAGATTACTGAGCTCTGTCGGGCCTGAATGGAAGCTTGGAATCTCAGAATGAGAGCTGCTCATGATAGCCCCTTGAAAAAAAGTATTAATTCGCGATATTTCCTAATAATATTTGTTAAAATGTATTGATTTTGTTGATGGACGCAAACGAAACATGCAGTGTAAAATGAAATATTCCATCTTCACCGTTGGTCATTATTTATAAACTCGCAGACATTGTCCACGGGTCGATTTCACCAAACTCATTGTAACATTACTATCAATCGTAGGACTTGGTATACATTGCAACCCTTCGTAAGATACGATGGGTTATCGCTCGTAGTTCGAGTTATGATCGATCGTAGGGCTTCGTGAAATAGACCCCAGGATACTCCAACGTTCCGAATCCGGGGCTTTGGATCATCAGGGGTATAGCCTGGGCCATGTCTGCTGGTCTAGTCATACCATGTCGCCCATGAAGCGCAAAATGGTCAGAAGCAAGGAACTTGGAAGTGTTCTGAAAACAAATCTGATATGGGAAGGTAACAAAATTAAGCTTTTTTTACATACTTTTAGTAACTTGAAGAAACTGTTTTGATTTTGTTTTCCAGCACTGACATGGATAAGCATTGATGTGTGGACGGACATAGCAAGCAGAGATTTCCGCATCATGGAAAACGTCTTGATGGTAACCGTGGAGAACACGGAAGTGCCCGGATTCCAGTCCTACGTGGAACGTCTCAACCCATTCCTGGAGGAGTTCCAAGACGATCCATGGCTGCGAGAGATATGGGAAGGGGAGTTCGATTGCGAGGTTGGCTCCATGTTGGCCAGAGACTCACCTTGCGCTCGCCACGTGCTCCTGGACAAAGAGAAGATAGCGAACGCCGCAACGTCGTCCATGATCTACCGAGTCTACCTGGCTGTGTATGCCGTAGCCAAGGCGCTGGATGACATCGAGAGATGCGTTGACTCCCAGGGGCTCTTAGCCGGCGGCCGGTGTCCCTCTGTGTCGGATATCGAGCCCTGGCAGCTCATGAGGTACTTGGTGTCAGTCAACTTCACCACGGGCAACGGCCGCTACGTGTCCTTCGACAAAGACGGCGGCATCGGTGACACCTTCAGGGTCATCCAATGGCAGAGGTGCGACAAGGAGGTAGACGACAGCTGCCAGGTCGTCAAGTTCGTGGAGATAGGACGGCACCAGGACGGCGTGCTGCACGTCAATGAGACACGGAGCCGCTGGTACGATGACGACACTGATGCAGATAGGGTAAGTGGCTCGCATATTAATTATTATCATCAAGCATTCAGTATACCTCTTACCATTGCAAATGTATAACTCTGCGGGGCAACATCACAGACGGAATGATTTAATAAATAAAATGTAGGGCCTACAAGTCCAACTCCGACTGACTTGGAGGGGCAGAATTAAACCCCAAGGCTAGTTGCCAAGAGTCAACAACCGTACGACTCCAACAGTGACGGGAGGAAATAATAAACTGAAATTCTATCCAAGGATATCATCGTTGTATATTTATTAAGGCCGTGTTTGGTATCAATTATCGGATGCCATCATAATATCCATATCTACTTTTCCATATTGACCAGAATCATTTGGGCTAATATTAAAACGTCCACAGTGCTTGATTTATTAGTCCGTGCTGCTTCTTCCAAAATGGAAACAACTTGGGCAATTCGAGTTATATTTTTAAAGTAGTGCGTCGTTTGGGTCACAGAACCTGCGCAAGAATATCAAACTTTAAAGTTTAAAGGTTTACTGTAATCAAAACACAAATTAAGTTAAATACAACTGTATTGTTATGAAACTCAACCTGACTATCATTGTTTGCGCTAAAAGATATTGTATATAGAAAAAGGCGGCATTTTAGACCCATAATTTAGCACCCCACTTTTCACTTTTTGCTTACGTCACATGCAGAACGCCACACAGTATACTGTGGTGTGAGCCTAGTTCTGTATGTGACGTCAAACTGTATTGTTGCTTGGATCGGTTCCCAGGAGGGCTTTTTTAGGGGGCGGGGCATACATGAACTGATTTTGTAACTTTTTAGTCAAAATTAAGCACTTACTTAAACATATGAATTTATATATAAAGTTATTAATTATGCATTAAGCAATAATTTTAGAGCTCTTTCACCCCTATACTAATTTGGATTACAGTAAACCTTTAAATCGGCGGGTAGTTTCTTTTCTTCAAATACTCGTCTCTTGTCTTGTATGGGATGGGGGAGAGCTTTGAGAGCTTTGCCAAATGAGTGTATAGGTCTATTACATGTATGTGGGAGTCGATAACTCACATCTCCAGTTGCAGACCGCAGAAAACGGGATGTTAGACTCGGATCATAATTTACTGGCGTTGTGCATCATATCATCAGCAATCGTCATTTTTAAAGGTGTAGTATCATACTTTGGTAGCGTACCGAAACAGAAATCTTCACAGATGTATAATTTACGGAGTATAAAGATGGTGATGATAGAAACATACCGTTGAAATTGTTCTGCCTGAAATACTGTATGATTCTGAAAAGAGTAATACCAATTGTCCAAAAACAATGTTGACCTTCGGAAGATTTGAAAATACCGTGGGCGTTTTTCACTGTTTTCTCAAAACGTTGGCACTGTATAGGACTTGGAATTTCGCAGATAACTGTCACTGTATCTTTCTTGATATTTTGCCAATGATTCTGCATTTGTTTGACAGAAACCAAAGTATGATATTACCTTTAATGCATATTCATCTATATTCCCAAAGCTATAATGGCGCACTATTTCATATAGGAAAGATTGAAAGAAACTGTTAATAAATATGGAGTCAGCGTAAATGAAGCGAGGAATGATACTTGTTTTACCAGGCCTCACTGTCAAATGGACATAATTTGTGTAATTGAGCGTTTTAATGATCATTAGTAATTGAGTTGAGATAAAGTTTCGTCTTACACGAATTTTAGCTGAGCAGACAGTGTAGGCAACCGCCATCGGGGGAGTAGTAAATAGGCCAGTCCCGGACAGATTTGGGCCTGATCACTCGCTGGCTTGCTTTGTATCACTACGCCCACGTGCTAACATAACCGTGTAAGCCATTCTCAGTCTAGACTATCGGTTTCAGTATGATTCTCTACGGCCTTCAACATAATATTCAAGTTTGATCCACTCATGTAATAAAAAACATACTTAGCTGACTTCGTGGAAAGACTAGCCTGCAAGGTGTAAAAAAAGAACAGATTGAAACAAAATCTACTCGTTTATAAGACACGTACGTCAAACCCATGATATCGCAACGCGCCACAAACAAAATTCACATCTAGGCCCTATACCTTTCGATGTTTGTCCGCAAGTGTAGAGGGGTATCCATGTCTCTCCGCACAAAGTACATGAAGCAGTCTTGAGTGTTCAAGGGAAATGTCCTTGGTGTTATCTATCAGGGAGGATTTGTCCAGAATGGATTTCTATTGACGATATGAGCTGTTCACATCAATACTATGTAGGACCTAAGCCGCCATTCAAGGCTACAGGATGAATGTTTCGAAGAAACGTAAAGGTACTTAAAGGTAATATCATACTTTGATTTTTGTCAAAGAAATGCAGACCCATGGGCAAAAATATCAAGGACGATAAGAGTCATCTGAGAAACTTTCAGTTCCACATACGATGCCCACTTTTGAGAAAACAGTGAAAAACGCCCATGGTATTTTTAAAATCTTTTCACTGTTATTTTTTATCTTTAAAATATCAAAATTGTATTTTTGGTCATGGTTTTACTCTTTTTTGGATAAACACTAGTCAGAGTATCATCTGTTCTACTCCGTGTCACTATACGTACTCGCTGTACGGTGAGTGCGTCTATCACATAGACTACATAAATACAGCATTTCAGACAGACAAATTGTAACGGTATATCTCTACCTTCATCATCAGGTAAATCTGTGGAGATTTCTGTTTCGGTGTGCTATCAAAGTATGATAGTACCTTTAAGAGTAGACCTAAGTTCTAAAGAATAATAACTACAGACCTAGCTGTGGGGGTGTCTGTTGAGTTTGCTGTGAGGGAGCCCATGTAGGATTATGTTGAGGCTTTGAAGTTTGACATAACGACAAGGCCGTTGAACTTCCAAAAATCTAACCGTTGGCTGATTTTGTTGGTTGATTTTAACCCAGGCCTCCCCAGTGTACATAGACAGACGATCATTATATCACTGTAATTATTAAGGAATAAATGGAGACTTAACTGCAACACTATGCCCCTCATCAGTTTAATAATGACAGACCTAAATCATCAGGACAGGTAATCAATGCCACACGAAATGGAAGTTATTCCACTAGGGGATTGCCGTTCAACGCAACATGAATACCAATCATTTCTATCAGATTTCAAAGTCATATCGTGTTTCTATAGACTCATTAATTTCACCTGTGCTCGAGGACCAGTATCTTCATACTGTGCCAACGCAGCAGTATTATATCTACGGCGGGGTTTATCAACCAATCCCATGCACAATCCTCGGAAGCTAGTACGTATATCTATGGCTAAGTATAGAACTGCAACATGCCGTATCAAAGATGCATCATGCAGACTCTTAAAAGGTATAATACATGATTGGTAAAGGTAACAGAAAAGCATTCACACTCTGTCTGATCCAATATGTACATGAAGTAATAAACCTGTGAGAATTTGAGCTCAATCGGACATCTGAATCACGAGGAAACAGCGAAAACCCGACTCATTTTTTCTTATGAAACATGACGAATATAGTTTTGATCTTAACCGGACATGAAACCTGTTTACGTTCTTTGTTTTACTAATTTCTGGATAAATGCACCATTTCAGACGGAAATAGTTTAACGGTATGATTCTACCACCACCATCTTTAATATACCCTGAAAGTTATACGTAAATTATTTGTTTTACTAATTTCTGGATAAATGCACCATTTCAGACGGAAATAGTTTAACGGTATGATTCTACCACCACCATCTTTAATATACCCTGAAAGTTATACGTAAATCTGTGAAGTTAACATTTCTGTTTGGGTATGTTACCAATCCTGTACTTACCTTTAACACTCGTCATTCTTGGCAAAAGTTCGTATGGTTCTGCTAAAGCGTGTCAATGTATTGATGTTCCATGCATAGCAGATGAGTGGAAGTGCATGGAACCAAACATCTCACATTTTGATGGTCAATGTTATATGTGCTCAAACGTCGACTAGGCCCATGCTATTGACGCCAATGAAGCATAATACCTCAGCTTGTTTGTTCGAAAGCTATATAAATAACGTGATCAGCAGTAAATTTAGCATCCACTTTTTTAAGGGCTGGCTTTATTCGACAGTTTTTTCAATAATTCTATATGCTGATTCGGATCAGACGTGCATATTGATGTCATTTAAAGGTACAGTACAGGATTGATAACATACCCAAGCAGAAATGTTCACAGAATTACGTATAACATTCAGGATATTAATATGGTTACTGGTAGAAACATACCGTTAAATAATTTTCTCCTAAAATGCTGTATTTTATCAAGAAATTAGACAAACAAAGACCGAAAGCAGTTTTGATCTCGGGGTAAGATCAAAACATTCTTTGTGTTTTACAAGAAAAAATTGAGTCGGTTTTTGCTATTTTTTCTCGTGACTGAGATGTCCGATTGAGCTCAAATTTTCACAGGTTTATTATTTCATGCACATGTTGGATCAGACAAAACTGCTGCTCCGTGAACTTTACATATCATGTATTATATATTCAAGACACCTTATCAGGTTTCAGACCAGTCGTGCAATTGAACCGAATCCACTCTGATTGAAAATTAAAGCCGTACGGTCGACCCACATAACGTCCAAAATAATGACCTCTACGATGGCAAGCGTTTGGACAATTTCAAATGAAAAGACATTGAAATTGCGACCAAACTGTGGAAATCCTGATTAGGCTTCATGATAGGCCTAATTAAAATGAGTTCATCCGCCTAAAAAGGTAGGCCCAAAGAGAGAAAAGTAATACATCTTCTGCAAAATTGAAGACCCATCGAAAGATACAGTAAGCACATATAGTGTATACCGTGGAGATGATAAGAATGCATTCATCCGTCTGAGTGTATACATGTAGATATTTGACCGGTGGGCGACATCACCGTCTTGCTTCACCACATCCAGGGGCAATTTCACCTCTTTCTCCTTATTCCTATAATTACGGTCATGCGGACATTTTAAAATGTACTCGGGATGTACTCGATGACCTTGTAATCGAACTTGGCCCGTACTCGGACTCTGTTTTTTGGGCACAGGACTCGATTAAAAAGTACTTGGACTCGGCCCGTACTCGGCAGTGTGTGTACTCGGAAAACTCGGTACTCGAATTTTGGTACTCGACTACAACACTTAAACATGTGTATGATATGTTTTCCGGGTGGGGAAACATTTTGATTTGGTCACGTACGCAGGATCATTACAGAACGGATATCATCCATGTGCTGCAAGCGTGAGATCACTTTCTGCATAGGCCTTGTTCACGGTGC
The DNA here is from genome assembly GCA_963971285.1 of Astropecten irregularis. NCBI lineage: Eukaryota > Metazoa > Echinodermata > Asteroidea > Paxillosida > Astropectinidae > Astropecten > Astropecten irregularis. The sequence goes on from OZ020244.1 coordinate 24,355,819, forward strand.
ATCCATCCTGCATTCGAAGCAGTGTAATCAAACTATTCAAAATAGTCTGGTACCCGTTTTCTTTTTAGAATTTGCGTTATCTTCTCCGAAGGGTATACAAGGAAGGTGACAGAATGGATACACCATGAAGGCCTTTACTAGCCCCTTCTCTAGAGAGGTTTGGTGCATGCATGGAAGGTTGTTTTTAAATAAGGCTAATATTAACGCATATAGTGTCCATTGAGAGAGTTCCTGTCCCTCTGCGGACTATTATCTCCATATACTGCCCCTGGTTGTCCTGATGGGATTTGTGTAAGGACCCCGTGCAAATGGTTTTTGCAAACTAGAGCTCGGTCACCAGGTGTTTACTGCAGGGATTGACCCCATTGCATAAATCCTTTACTCTTTCTGAATACAGTCAGGTGATTTTATCCTTTGACTGTATCCTTATGAAGGGCACTCTTTCTAAAATGCAATCTCGGAATACAATTTTGAAGATCTAAAAATGGTGCTGCTAGGATTTGGGCCCAGTAAATCTTTGCTAAACAGATTTCGAAGCGCGACATATTTTTTTTGAAAAGAGTCCACTACGTCGCCTTCTTGCTCAGGACAAAAATCAAATCAAAATCAAATGCCTCGGACCGGACCTTGTTAGTGCTGGGCTATTTTGATAACGTCATCGTAAATCTGTCGTGCTTTCTTCTAGTTCTTGATAAATAAACCAGACTGGCTTGCATGGGCGACGTATGTCAATAAGACGCTCTCGATGTTCTTGGCATAGGTAAAGAAAATAATGGACATCCCAGTAATGTTGATTTCTTTGTCTCATAGCAAACTCAACTCGTTCAAATGTTTGAACGAGCTGTAAATGTCTTGCTTTTGCTTTGAATCCTGGGCTTTCCAATGGGAGTTAACGAAGGTTCAGACTCAGGCTCAGGCTCCAGCTCTGTCATCCACATGCTAAAAATATAGGTTGAGGTTTTTTACATTGAAGCTATAGCTCTGTTTTTCTTTTCAAACCTAAGAATCTACTTCAGAACCGCAGCCATGCAAAAGCCTTTATTTTGATAACCGTTATTTTAGAATAGATTCACGAAATGAAGCTGAAGCCTGAGCATGGGCCTCCATTTCGTAAACGCCCATAGGTTTCCCAACAACGACTAATTCATGGCGCATCCTTCATGGCGCACCCATCTTTTCCCCTTCCTTGTATACCCTTCATAAAAGATAACACCAATTCTATAAAGAAAATGGGCACCGGACTATTTTTGAATCCAAGCTTCGGTTTGATTGCACTGCATCGAATGTAGGATGGATGCACCGTGAAAAGGTTATATTGGGTGATTGGGGTGTGAGATAGATTCATGCTTCGACATGGGTTATTGGCTGGCAAAACTCGGAGTGTGACGTTGCGGAAGGCAGGACCTGATGTTTATAATTTCTTCCCGGCTGGTTGCACCTTTTCTACCCTGTTCTGATTCGGCGGCGTGCGCTGAAATTGAAATTCTGAAGCTTAATAATGGCGGTGGATCAATAATAGCTCCAGAAGTCAATTTCACCAAACTCATCGTAACTTATTATCAATCGTAGGACGTATGATGCATTACAGCCGTACGGTGTCCTATCCTTGATAACTCAAGCTACGATAGATCGTAGGGCTTCGTAAAATCAACCCCAGGTATCTCGAAACCAACACCCCTTCTGAAATTCTCTTTCCCATGCAAAGCATCAGTTGTTATGTATCGTTTTATTCAGTTGAGATTACCCTAAAACCATGCTCTCTTTATTGGACTGGTTTTTGTAACAGACGAGTACTATTCTTTTAGACTGCTTAAATGTTTATGATAATGCATAATAATAACTCTATACTGCATAGGCCTATAATAACTTTAAAACCAATTTGGCACATTGAAGGATCTACCCTTTAAAGGTAAGCTGTGATCAAATTTTGGAAAGGAATTAACCTGCTTTTAAATTATTGCTTAATGCATAATTAATGACTACATAGATTCAAATGTTTATGTAAGTGCTTAATTTTGACCCAAAATTTAACAAATCATGTATGCCCCGCCCCGAAAAGATCCCCCTCGGAATCGATCCACGCATTCAATGTGTGTGACGTCACCGGCAGATCAAGCAGTCTTGCACCACAGTAGCTCATGCTGGCTCGCGCACATTGTATGTAGGATTTTGCTCTTCGATTTGAACAAAAATGCGGGGTAGACACGTTTGCGACTTGAATATACTGCGTGGTGTTCTGCCGGTGACGTAGCAAGGTATTTCGTCGGGAAAAGTTGGGTGTTAATAAATCATTGGTCTGAAATACCTCTTTTTAACCTTCAATATTATTTTGCACAAGCAATGATAGACATGTTGCGTTTTATAGCAATACATAGGCCAAATGTATTTAACTTCATGTGAGTTTTGATTACAGGTAGGCTATATAGCCTTTAAACATTACCTGGGTATAGTTTTACGTTAAGGGACGACTAGATGTCAACCTGGGATGGATCACTTTCTCATACGGTGTTAATTTGACACTACAATGTTTCAGTTATGTATGATTCCGTGTTACTGAGACCTGTGAAAGGGAAAGTGAGTTTACTCGTTTAACATTCACGGCTTCTTCAATTGCTTCGCATCATCGACGTGTAGAGTTTCATTTAACGGTGTCAATTTGACACCACGGTGAGTGCTGTCGGTAATTAGCAGAGTCCATAGTGTGCTAAAGGTGCAAGGAACGCGTGGTCTCTTGTTGCAGTGGCATTGCTGTCAACTTGCAGTTTCTATTGATCTCATGTGATACTGGCGGTTTCAGTTGGTCGTCGCAACTGAGCCCCGCTGGGGTCGATTTTAAGAAGCCCTACGATCAATCGTAACTCGAGTTATGAAGGGTAACCCATCGTAGCGGGGCCTATCCTACGTAGGACTGCAATGTTTCATAAGTCCTACGATTGATAGTAAATTACGATGAGTTTGGTGAAATGGAGCCCAGGTAAGCGTTTTGGCACTTTCATAGGGCGTTTACGAAACGGAGGCTCAGACTCCGTCTCAGGCTCTGGCTCCATTTCGTGAATCCATTCTAAAATAGCGGGTATCAGAATAGAGGCTTTTGGCTTGGGTTCGGAAGTAGATTCTCTGGTTTGAAAGGGAAAACAGAGATTCAGCTTCAATGAAAAACCACAACCAGTATACATATTTTTTTGGCTATTTGCAAATTAAGAAACGACGCGTGAACTGTTAAGTTCACGATTACTTGTTTTACATACCTTATGTGGACTTTCCTTTGATCTCATGTACTGACCAAATGGACATCTTCAAACCAAACCGAATATCCCTCGAATAAACTTCAATTTGTGACTTCAAAATGTGTCCTTTTGGCCTTTTCGTTGTCGTGAAAAGTTTTGAAAACACTATGTGGACGTGTGAGAGTCCACATAACGTCTTGAGGCCTTTTCACACATCAACGCTAAAAAAATCTCTCAACATTTGAGAAATGGGGACGTCGGTCACTCTCAAGCAATTGGTTTCCTTTCATACGATGACACTTTTGTAAGATTTCGCAACCATGAGAGAATTTCTCAATGGTACGGTGAGCTTTTCAACGTAACGGTGAAAAGAGCTTTCGGATCCTGCATTATGTGAACGTCCTTTGACGTGAAGTCAGTGTGTGTATGCTTCGTTTGTAGTCCGTGGGCCGTGAGGCCAAATTCGCTTTAGTTTTTGAGTTACGTGACCATCATCACCGAATTTGTTCCCACTTGGCATGGATGTAGATCTGACATTACTGAACAAGAATTGATTTGTTCCCACGTCCAATTTGTGTTCACTAAAGAGAAATTTGCGATAGAAAATCGTCAAATTTTACGTACAGAAAAAACATAAGAATAAACAGCGCCCTCAATCGGTAGAAAGTAATTATCTACATAATAATACTATAGGAACTGCATACCCGTGCTCATTTTATTCCCGATGTAAAACCCTTTACATGATTGGAAACTGATCAAACTTCAACGTAATTATTTCTAGGGAAATTTTATTTGTTGTTTTAATTATGGGAAAATTAGGTGAATGCTGGATGGAAAATATGACACATGTTTTTGAAGATGTTTCTCCCAGCAAATTTATAAATGATGAGGAAGTAATAAACTGCTGCAAATTGCTCATCAACCAAAATAAGAGCCTAAAATAATCACGGACCGAGTTGACCTGAAACTTTCTTGGGAATGCCTGACGTTTTTAACCTACCAGAATATTTAATCTAAATAAAATTACAATAAAAATATTTGATGACAAAGAAAACAAAACAATTATCACAATGAAGTTGAGACTTCAATAGTTGCATACATGACTTTATTCCCACAAAGGAATCTTTATTTCAAGCCACGCCCACTGTATGATCTCACATGATTTTGCTGTTAAAATATTTTGGTCCAAAATGCTAATTATAAGATGTATAAATTATTTCTTTTTTAGAAAACACTAACAGAAATATCTTGCCACGCATGATCAAAACTACATTATTCTTTATATTTTATAAGAAAAGAATGACTAAGTTTTTCAATAATATTCTCTTGAGACTCATATGGCCGATTAAGCTTAACCATTCACAGGGGTATTATTTCATGTGTACCCATGATGGATCAGACAGTGAAAGTGACAGTGTGAAGTGTAAGTACATGTACTCTTTTTACCCTTTGCAATCATATATTTTACTTTTCACTCTACATGCAGCTCATTGCAAAAGTACACATAACCAATGTATCCTAAGAAAATATATTATTTGGGGTATATTTAGTGTTATGAGCAAGATAATGTAATTATCATAATTGTTTAAAATAAACATTTTTAACATCCTTCGTTGGAATTTCAGTCATATTTTTATTTAATTCTTTATCATAAATGCAATGTTTGTTTAGTGGTAAGACTATTGTATGGAGCCCATCACAAAATGAAGTGGTGACATCTTTTTTCGGAACAAATTTAAAGTCACAATAATAATTGAACAACATGCTATAAATTTTACAAGTGTAGGGCCCGTCTTTTGTGTAAGACCATTGTTTTGCCTAATGAATTATCATTGTTCGTGGTGGAAATTCTATATTTCAAAACAAAACAGTCATTAGAATAATTTTCCGGTGTTTTCAAAAACCGACTCTCATACATAACAATGCCAAATTGCGACAGCAGTTTGCTATGAGCAACATCTTCAGAAACATGTGTCATATTTTTCATTCAGGCATTCACCTAACTTTCTTTTAATTAAAACGACAATTAAAATGTCCCTAGAAATAATTACGTTGAAGTTTGATCAGTTTCCAATCATGAAAAGGGTTTTACATCGGGAATAAAAATGAGCACGGGTATGCAGTTCCTATAGTATTATTATGTAGATAATTACTTTCTACTGATTGAGGGCGCTGTTTATTCTTATGTTTTTTCTGTACGTAAAATTTGACGATTTTCTATCGCAAATTTCTCTTTAGTGAACACAAATTGGACGTGGGAACAAATCAATTCTTGTTCAGTAATGTCAGATCTACATCCATGCCAAGTGGGAACAAATTCGGTGATGATGGTCACGAAACGAGCGAATAAAAGGCCACGGCCCACGGACTATTGTGCACTTCAACCGATGTGAATTGTTCGGCTGCAAGTTCAAATTTTGTATTGCTTTCGTAATCGGCTTCTCGAGGAAAGTACGAAGTGGATATTGCAGCCATGCAGTTCAAGCACTGCTTTAATTATGCACGAGTGTTGTATTCGTATTTATACAGATGTATTTGATTGTATCTCCTTTATGCAGCCCCCGTCTGGCGTTTGTCAGTCACCGTGCCCGCCGGGTACCAGGAAAGTCAGCCGGGACGGTCTGCCCGCCTGCTGTTTCCAGTGCACTCGCTGTCCCGAAGGTTCTATCACAAACAGTTCAGGTAAAAAAATAAAGACAGGTGTTTGGGGATGGGGGATGACTCATTTATGATAACCACTCTTCCTAACTTCCACTCCCTTGTTTTTCTCAAGTGCCTCGCGATCCAATGGCAAGCTGACAGGTGTATGCAGGATAATATGATCAGAGTAAGCTTGAAAGAAACAAGATCGAGCTGGACGAAGCACGAGGACAACTCTGATCGTTGATCGTTTTTTGTTTTTGTTTTGTTAAACCACAAATACATTATGTTAGATATATAAAAGCCTTAGAAAAGCCAAGGACGGATTGGCAGATGCTCAAGAGCCTGAGGAAATAATACGATAGAATAGCATTAGGTAAATCCAATTGTATGAGAGACGTAATAAGTTGGGGGTTAGTACGTGAATATTGAACGCAATGCATGATCAAGCTTGATTTTGCTGTACTAAAAGGTATTGAACCATTTGGTCTATGTTGATTTTTTTGGAGCATTGAACCTAATTCAGATTTAGATTTACCAGTTCAAGTTGCTTTTACTTTGGTTTGGTTTGGTTTGGTTTTCATCTAAACTTTAAGAGGATGTTCAACACATAACATTTATTTATTAGCCTGAACTATAATCCTGAAGTTACTTGACATAAGAAAAGAAATCTTACACTGAACACAGAGTCTTTTTGATGATTTTCCTCTCAACCCGCAAGCTCCCCAAAATTGAGATTCTCTGAATGAATGAAGTAAATGAATAAATATCCATCACTGTAATAACAACCTTATAATAATTTTTTTGAGTGAATGGCTCCATATCTGACGTCACGGAATCACGAAGATTTGTCTGCTGTCCCCATTAGTGACGAAATTCAGAGAATCTGAATGTTGGGAAGCTTGCGAGTTGAGAGAAAAATCATCCAAAAGACTCTCTTTCTGTGTTCAGTGTAAGATTTTATTTTGTTCTCATGTCAAGTTATTTCAGGATTATACGTCTAACAAATAAAGCGAGATTTGTTGAGTATTGAACATCCTCTTTAAACAGGGACTCTCGTGTAATATGAGTATAGTAACGGCAATTGTTCAAGAGAAATTTCATATTAATTTATACTCAAAAAGTGTTCATAGAAAATGCGGTACACTCTGAATGAATGAATGAAATGGATATATCCATATATCTGTAATCACAACCTTATAATAATAATTTGGGAGGCTAATCATCCTTACTGGCAGCTGGGGCGCTGAATTGTGAAGGATGCGGCTACAACATGATCAAGTTGACAGCGGCGCCATTGGCTGCCAGCCACATCAACCCAATATGATCACGATCGAAAGTGTTTGATTTTTGTGGAGGAAAACCGGAGAACCCCAGAGAAAAACCCTCGTAGCATAGAAGAGAACTAACGCACAACTCTACTCACTAATTATGACCCTAGCCGGGATTGCACCCGGGCTACATTGGTGAGAGGCGAGTGCCTAACGCACCTATGCCATCTATGCCCCTTATCAATATTGAATTCATATTTTAATCATTGCATCAAGCCAATATCCCCTGCTGTCTTAATCTTTAATTTACTTGTCTCTACGAAGATAAGCTGCTCATAATGGAACTCCCGATATTGACACTTGACTGTTTCTCTTCGATTTCATGTCCTCACCTTCAGGTCAGCTGGTGTGCATGCAGTGTCCCCAGGGCACCTGGTCTAATGACAACAGATCTGCGTGTCATCCCAAGATCAAGGACCTGCTGTACTGGGAGGAGCCGGTAACCATAGTCATCTTGGGCTTCTGCGGTCTCGGACTGCTCTGCACGGCCTTGTTGTTCATCACCCTGGCGGTCTACAACGACACGGCCATCGTCCGTGCGTCCAACCGGGAGATCAGCTACTGTCTCCTGTTTCTGCTCCTGGTCTCCTTCTTGGAGCCACTCCTGTACATGGGAGAGCCGGCCACCTGGTCCTGCAACTTCAGGATCGCACTGCACAGTCTCAACAACACGGGAGTCCTGGCGATTTTCGTGGTGAAGACGCGTCGGGTACTGGACGTCTTCGACACCACGTGGCGTGGCTTCTCGCTGCGATCGCGGCTGCGACGCACGGGCCTGCAGGTCCTGATCATCAGCGTCCTGACCTTGGTCCAGGGGACGATAGTCAGCCTTTATCTCATCATCCGACCCTCTAAGGTCCTCCTCGACCAGGATATATCGAACACGAGGGTCTACGTGCAGTGCGACAGCGAGATCATGGCCTTCGTGGCCATGTACAGCTACAACACCATCCTGGCCAGCATATGCTTCGTCTTCTCGTTCCGAGCCCGCAAGATCCCGGAGAATTTCCACGAGACGCGATACATCACGGTGACCATGCTGTTCTACATGGTCATCTGGGTGGTGTCTCTTCCGACCTACTTCTCCACCACCGGTAAGCTGCAGGCCCTGATGCAGGTCGTGTCCGTGGTCCTGACGAACTACCTGATCCTAGGCTTCTTGTTTCTACCCAAGTGCTACATCATCTTCATCACCCCTGAGAGGAACACCACGCAGTCCATCCGTGAACAGGCCTGTGGCTTCCGCATGGGTGAGATCAACAACACCCTGGTTGTGCAGATGGACGGCGATGCTAAGCGACCGACCTCTAGATTATCAGCCTCGGATCCAGATGGTCATGGAAACCACTCATAACAAATGGCCTTCTCTTGGGTTTTCCATAATTCATTTGATCTTATGCATGAATTCTTAATTGTCTGTATAAGCCTAAGCATCCCAAATCAAAACGTATGCGCTGTATATACACTGTATAGGCCTAACCAATATTTGTCAATAGTTGTGAATACATACATGAATCATTTCAATGTCTTGTTTTGTCAAGACATGATACCCGTGCCTGTTGACACATTTTTTTCTCTCAGGATCAAGAGATTCTTGGTCAAGATGAGATTGTGATGGAATTTCCTAAGGGAGAAAACTCTGGATGAACGCCCTTCCTACCCATACCTCACTGTCTCCGTTCAATCAGGTAATGGAAAGTCAGAATGTTAATTTAAGAATTCTAGACCTTTGGGGAGTGTCAGTGTAATCAAGGTCAACAAGGACGTCGAGGTAAAGTCTGATAAAAGATTGCGAAAAATGAGATGTTAAAAATTGCATGGCAGCCCCCGTCTGTTTTCACGTTCCTGTGCTTTGCTCGTGCGCTGTAAGAAAAGGTAGTTCCACTCCCATAAGGACAGAAAATGGGACTCATCATTTTATCCTTGAATTATGTCAAAGGATCTTGATTGTCTCGACTCCAGAGTCAGAACCAAGACGAATCAGGTACTTTTACCCTTTCCCTGATTAGGGCCTGATTGTTTTTTTTCTTGAGATAGAAGTGTGTATACTCACTGGCCTTTTCTTGAGGTTTTTTTCAGCTGCAGCTGTTACTTTAACTAAAGGCCTTTTCACACGACGCTAAAAAACCTCTCAACCATTGAGAAATTCTCTCATGGGTCTGGACCTCGGTCAAAATCTCTCAAGGATTCACTATGGGACGTGGGTCACTATCAAGCATTGGTATCCTTTCAAACGATTACACTTTTGTAAGATTTCGCAACCATGAGAGAACTTCTCAATGGTTGAGAGGGTTTTTTGCGTCGTGTGATAAGGTTTCCTGAGTTCTTGACCTCCAAAGTTCTGACTCTAGCTTCTACACCTGGAGGAGGAGCTTTCTTCAGCTTCAGAGATCATGTGCTGATGCATCTTCATAGTTAACTCGTAAGCATCCCATACTAATGGGTCATACCTTTCTCCTTCTTAATGTCTGTAGTACCTTGTTGTATAGCAACATTTGCGGAGAATTCATGGCACTGTTTCCCCGGGAAATATCTCCTCCTGCCCGCGTTAGTCAAACTATGACCATGTACCGATTCTCTGAACTTGAATGTGCTCATTCCTTTCGCTTGTTTTGTTTTACTTGATTATGGGTAGTTCAGGTTCTTTTAAAGGTACTATGATCATACTTTTGTAGCTTACCGAAACAGAAATCTTCATAGATTTACCTATAAGATACAAGGTATACAGATGGTGATGGTAGAAACATATATGCACCGTTCAAACCGTTCAAATTTTTCTGCCTGAAATACTGTATTTATCCAGAAAAGGGTAAAACCAGTGACAAAAATAAATGTTGATCTTTTAAAGATCAAAAATAAAAGAGAAAAGACTTGTGGCCGTAAAACTGTGGCCGTTTTCAACGTTTTCTCAAAAAGTGGGCATCGTATGGGACTGAAATTTTCACAAATGACTGTTACTGTATCTTCCTTGATATTTTTGCCCAAGAATCTGTATCATCTTTGACAAAAAATAAAGTATGATATTACCTTTAATACAAATATTGGTCACGGTGCATATTCCGCTGTATTCGGTATGCTTGCTTGTGTTTTTCTCAAGCAAACTACATGTCACTTTCTGCAATAATCACTTTAACGTAAACGAAACAAGACAAGTGCACTCAGCCGTGGCTGTAATCTTAACCGGGGAATTTATTGCCCTTCTATCACTTTATATCTCGCTACGCCTCAACAAACAAGGGCCATGAATCAGTCTTAAAATGGCAAGGAAGTCCACGACCAATACGCCTCAACATCTAGGAGATAAATTCTCCTCAATTCGAAATTGAAGTCATCCAAGCGAGAGTTAAATCACACGAAGGCTTACCCTTTTAAGGCAATTTAAGGATACCTTTTGGTCTCACAATAAGGTGGTGAATTCGCTCGGCGCTTGTAGATTGTACTAATAATACAGGGTGCCCCCCAAAAAAACCTCAACACTTTGTCGGGAACCATTATGTTAAAATTAAACTGTTTATCACTTCAAGATTCAGCTATATGATACAGCCATGTCTTGGCTACCACCATGGAGAATTTAAGCACAATCGAGCTAAAATTGGCGAAAATATGACCAATTGAGTACTCTTTAAAAACAAATTTGCAGAATTCCGGAATAAGTGGTCAATACACATATAATTTGTATTGAAAGAAAGATGAAAATCGGGTTTTGAGGTTGGGTAATTCAGTCTTAGTTTTTCCAATTTTTTTCAATTTCAGTCCAATTTTGCTGAAATTCTACACGGTGATAGCCAAGACATCGTTGTATCACATATTTGAATCTTGAAGTGATAAACATTTTAATTTTTATATAACATTATATAGCTGATAAATTGCTTGAATCCCCGTGCGTTATTCAGGTAGACCGATCAAGGAGGGAGGATGGAAGGGGTATGACGTAAATTTCTCATGACGAAGGTTCACTTGATATTTTTGGTGAAGTATGTTTAAATCATGAGTGCTTCACTACCAACTTACAGGGTCCCTTGAGTGGCATTTCCAACCAGGGCCTTTCTCAAAGCTCGGCTCAGGCTCAGGCTTTGTCATCCATATGCTTAACATATGGGTTGTGGTTTTTCATTGAAGCTGAAGCTCTGTTTTCTTGTTCAAACCAGAGAGATCTACTTCCGAACCGCAGCCAAAAGCCTCTATTTTGATACCCAAGGTTTTGAAACTGTGGATTGACGAAATGGAGACGGAGTTGAGCTTTGAGAAAGGTCCTAGGTTTATACTGTGTACATTAAACAAGTGGTAAGCCTCTCTCTCTTGTGCTTGTTCAATAATGTAGGAGAACAGGGGTATTAAAAAAAATGAAAAATGAATAGAAAATCCACATGACACGCGTCACCAGGGGATGTGGTTTGGCAGACTCAATGCTTGCACTCAGTTGTTTTCTCAAAGTAACATATCTAGCCAAGGAAAGGTAATTGACTCTTAGGAACACTTGCCAGCATGTCGGACTGGGTAGCTCAGTTGGTATAGCACCGGCATGGTATTCTGTAGGTAGCAGGTTCGTATCCCACTACAGTCAATTTTCTATGTTCTTCTGTCTTGAAAGAAAAAGAAGAAGTGTGAAAATTAGTAAAAGGTTAAGTCAGTGCAAGTCCAGAAAAATCAAAACATATGCCGCGACCTTTGGAAAATGTTTGCCATATCAGTACGATTCCAAATGCGCTCCAAAAGTTTGCAATATACTAGCCAATCACAATTCACGGAATTTGTCGGCCGAATGCGCATCTGGGGCCAATTTCATAAAACTGTTAAGCACAAAAATTTGCTTAGCACAAAAATGTCTTGCTCAATAAAACAAAGCACCATTGAAAATTCCATTTCATATTCATGGTCAGCGAACAACAGCCAAAGAACAATCACAAGTGATACACAACATTGTGGAAATTTGGTTGTTAACCCTGTTTTTATTAAGACAGAAATGTCATGCTTAGCAAATTGTTGTGCTTAACAGTTTTATGAAATTGGCCCCAGAAAAGGGTCGAAAGGTTCCGCGCGTTGTGCTTGGCCAACGCGTCGCAAACTCTTGGAGGCGCACTATTTGGAATCGCTCGTATTATATTGGGTTTATCATGAATACTACGTGATCATTAATCATCTTGATGACACCACAATGTACCGTATTGCAAATGAATATGGAGATTGTAATTTGCAGACGAACCGAAAACCTGTCCATACATCTTGAAATATTTGTGACCTTGGAACAAATCATTTTTGCTATAAATGACAACAGCTGTTTACCGTGCATGTATTTAAGTAGTAAATATAAATTCCGAATGCACATTAGGCCCTCTATAACCTGACTGAATGACAGCATCCACGTAAATTTCGAAGACGTTAATAAGGAAGTTCTCCCAATAAAACGCATAGCCGGAGACAATTATAATTACTAAAAAACATTATTCCTCCATCCACTGTCCAGTGAGAACTCATTAGGACTTTGCTCTTAATCTGTGAGCAAGAAGCTGCTAAGAGCAGACAGAAATGCGCTTAGCATAAAAAGGGGGTTACCAGTTAAACTGGAATGTGTTTTTCATGCAAGCAGCAAACATATCAGTGCAGGGTACAGTTATTCAGGTCGAAGTGCTTTAGCAGTTTTATGAAATTGGAAACTGGATGTAAGATTAACAAAGAGACGCCGTTTCAAGTAGCCCGGGCTGCTGTGTGATGTATACCAACACTGTGTATTTCAGCTCGGATGAATTGAAATTCTGAGTCCATGTTTTTTGAAGAGTATACTTGACATTTTTTTTTTCAAACATACTCAAACATTATTCACAGACGATTGTGAGTGGACTGTCGCCGCTGGGCAATGCATAGAAAAAAATAAAAGAGGAGTACCCACATGCATGCTCAAAGGTCTGATATTACAGCTATGCATAGTGGAAGTAGTAAAATAATGTAGGTTTGCGGTTACACCATGTTATCTCTTCTGTGAGAGTGGTTGGTTCTGAGAAGAACCGATGGTTTAAACACTCGACGTTCCGAACAGTGTGCTCTGATCGTCTTCAGGAGATTGTCACTCTATCCTGAAGACGAACAGAGCACACTGTTCGGAACGTCGAGAGATAATACCACCAGTTATTCTCAGAGCCATACACTCTCACAGAAGAGATTACATGGTGTCACTGCAAACCTATACCTGATTATGTCTGTTAATTAGCCGACAGTCATTGTAAAAGCCAAATGTATAAAAATGCTATAGTAAAGAGCGAAAAACAATAATGATGTATTAAGAATTTACAAAGCATAAGGGCCTACAGACATCGTTAACGTATAGCAGCCACACCACGCTGAGCAAATGAATCGGCCTGAAATGTTCTAATATATTATTTTGAAAAAGAAATCGTTGCTGTAAGTAATTGAATTGATTGGAAGATTGAAGTGAAATTATTATTACAGGTGTTAGTTTGCATGTATGTATGTTTGCACAAAGTAAGTGTGAATGCTTTTGTTTCAGTAGACCTTAACTTGCCACAGCTTAAAAACGAAATGATTACATTTGGGGGACTCTATGTTGTCCAAACATGTTAGTGTAATCTCTCGCCCTTGTTTTACATATTGAAACGTCCTCATATTGATTTTACATCTAGGTGCAATGTATGTCCCCAGGAAATCATGTCATGTTTTCGAGGTCCAAATAATTATGGACATAAATCCATGTTGCCCCGGTGGGCCTGACTAACCCACATTTTAATAGGGTGAAAGCACTATATCTTCCACTGGAATTGCCAATGCGAAACGGTGGTCTGGAAGAAAAAAGTACATGACATTATTATTTGTGTGTGTAACATGTTCCATAATAATCAGAGTCAATGGTATTAGGATGGAAATAACCCGACTGGATAGTTCGCTTTCCATATATCCGCCATTAATTTCCCACGAGTCATTACTGTCACGATCCTGGCATATAAAGAGTCTTGGTCTGGTGGCGGCCTCGTGGAGTCTGGATGCTGATCCTAAATGCCAAGAGATAGCCTGATTCACCCGATCATTGCCTATGCCAACCCTTAGTGCCGTGCTCTGGTAACTCAAAGCTAGGCGCGCCCTAGAGCCAATAGTTTTGGGGGCTAAACCCTTCGTACGTAACGCTATCTTGTAACATTCACTTATATGCTACAAGTTGTATTTATATTTCTATTTAGGAGTCTAAAAACAACCTATAGACCTTAATCACGGTGCATCCCATCCTACATTCGAAGCAGTGCAATCAAACCGAGCTAGATGCGTCCTGAATGACACCTTCCTCGTATACCCGTTGGAAAAAAATAACACAAATTCTTTTTAAAAAAAAAATAAAAAAAAACAACAACAAAAACGAAAAAACTTTTAACGAAAAGTCCTTCTTGATCAAGCAGGATTACCAACCAAATTTCCATGTGATGTATACTGCTTTTGGCTTGTATTCGGCCATTGTTTGCGCAGCGCAACATTTACAAAGATTACTGATTTACAGCCACAGTATTTCTTAAGTCTTTTCTCTTTTATTTTCTATCTTTTAAAAGATCGAAAAGGTTTTCGGTCGTTGTTTTACTAATTTCTGTATAAATACACCATTTCAGGTGAAAACATTTAAACGGTAGGTTTCTACTAGCATCATCTTCATACCCTTCAAGTTATACGTAAATCTGTGAGCATTTCTGTTTTGGTCTCTTACCAAAGTATGATACTACCTTTAAGCAGATTTTGGTGCTTAAGCAGCTCTATGAGATTGGCCCCTGTTGATAACAGTTACTCTGCGTTTGAAATTTGGATGAAGAAGGGGCCCTAACCCTTGCAATACCTAGCCTCTTCCTGTGCGACCATTGCCACTGTGTATACCCTCTGTGCTTGTAATCAGCTAATATGTCTGCGTATAATGTTTGCTTGAGGTGTTCTGTTTTATCAGTTACGGAAGCCATACTCTCCCCTGGTTCCCCAAGCAAAATCCATTTCAATTAATATAAAAGTTCAGGTCGGGGTATTTTTTCACTTCATCAATAAACTGAGAAACGAGTGGATAGGGAATTAATTTGAAGTTGTTGATTGATCAGGTGGTGGGCCCCAGAGACGTGCCAAAAAGTACATTTAGAAGCCCCAAGCTCATAATTATGTGATAGCCTTAGGAGGAAAGCATAATGCATATAATATCCAGTATCCAATACATTATTATGTCTTATACTTATAAACCCGATACCAGGGACGTCATGGGAATCACGGTAGCCAAATTACTTTCAAGAAAGTGTGGTTAAAGGTAATTCCATACTTTGTTTTTTGTCAAAGAAATGCAGATTCGTGGGCAAAAATATCAAGGAAGATACAGTAACTGTCATCTGTGAAATTTTCAGTCCCATACGGTGGCCACTTTTTGACAAAAAAGTGATTTCTACAATATTTCCTTCGTTATTTTTTATCAAAATTGTTGTTGGTCTTTGGTTTTACTCTTGTCTTGATAAATACAGCGTTTCAGGCAGAAAAAGTTTAACGGTATGTTTCTACCATCACCATCTTCATATACGCTGTAAGTTAAAGGTAAATCTGTGAATGTTTCTGTTTCGGTATGCTACCAAAGTATGATAGTATACCTTTAAGATCGAGGTTCTAGAATGCCAGTCCCAAATGCACCACTAGCTGTCATGATAGAACCTTCAGTGGTTGGTGAAATTGAGATATGGGAACAGCTCTTTCCTTATTTATTGTTAATGTTAATATATAGGCGTGATGTTCTCAATTCCTGATTACACTGTGACACGGCAAGACACAATTTTGCACATAAAAAGTGTCAGCGGAGTGACATTACCACATAGATCAGTGCCACAACTGCATCCGCTGCATAGCGTCTGCTGTAGTTTATGACACTTTATCTTTCTTTAATACAACAAGTCGAGTAATTTTACACGTCTTGATGACATTTTTTGTCAAACTGATACATATTTTATCAACCCTTTGGTCAGATATTAAATATTACTCTACATCACCCAGGTATACACACATGTAGATCAATGACCAGCCTAAGCTGCTATACAGTGTGTCCCAAAAAAAACGATACCCATTTTCAAAAAAATATGAGAAGAAGTTGTAAGGATTCAGCTATTTGATTTTTAGCCTATTGCATTCACTATCTCATTAGGTAAATTCTGACCAAATTTCAATGCAATCCATCCATGCATTACCGAGCAATTACTGATTGTCTTGAAAAGTCCATTTTGCTACCATTACAAATGAGTGACAGTTGGGGTCATCTTAGTGGTGATCTGCGTGTAGTGAATGTGGGCGGCCACAATGAGGGGAGATTTACAGATCACAACTAACAAGGTTAAGATGACCACCATTGGCACTCAATTGTAATGGTAACAAAATGGACTTTTCCAGACAATCAGTAATTGCTCAGTGATGCATGAATGGATTGCCTTGAAATTTCATCAGAACATGGCCTGGGAGATATTGAATTCGTTAGACTAAAAATCAAATACCTACAAACATACAATTTCTTTTCATAATTTTTTGAAAATGGGTATCGTTTATTTGGGGACACACTGTATGATCGAGTTTGCCGCTTGTGCATAATGGTGGATGATCGTTACATTGGTAATGCCTATACTGTTGTGCAATGAGGTTTCGAGAGCATTTTGCAGTGTCTGAGTGTGATGTACGTGTAGTGGTTGTGGCAATGGATTTGATTTGTGACAAGGGGGTTGCAAAATAGTGTACAAGCTTGGTCAATTATTTTTTAAAGTTTGGAGAACTTTCCAACTGAAACGTCTTGTGAACAGACAGTATCACCATGAAGAAAGGAAGTACATCCATGGTGTCATGAACCAACTGTGTATATTAACCAGTATCATCAGACAGTGTGGTTTCCATGTGTAGTGAAAGTAAATTGCGTTAGTCTATCAACAGGTGCACTCTAGTTGTCTCATGTTGATGACTTAAATCTAAACATGGCCGAAAGAGAGACACGGATCTACACTAATTGTTTACGATTGTTATTAGTCACCTTAGGTGGGTGGGTACAACAGTTAGGAAAGGCGCCATTACGTAGCGATGACGTCACACCTCCTGTACAGGTGTGCGCTTTCCTACGGAGCCAGTGGGGGAACCTTGTCCATGTGCAAATTAGCCTTGCCCTTCCACTAAATACATGTCTAGGGAAGTGTGCAGTTGTGCACGTACTCAGAGTGTGGTGTCATCAATGAAGATCGAGGCCTATCTGTAGAAAATGATGTCCCCTGTGGGTTGTGCTGGGGCCTCACGGTGGTATGGTGTGCCGTACTCAAGATCTTGTGGTCAATCTACAGATTATGGGTTAGAGTCCAGCCATTATGGAGTCGTGGTGCTAATTGCGTCCTTGAGCAAGACGCTTTGTCACATATTGCTCCTCTCCACCCAGAAGTAAATGGATACCTGTGAGGGTAGAGATGGCTTTCTGCTCGAAGTTACGGCCCTTCGTACACTAACAGCAGCTAGGCTCAGAAGTGTTAGCTTTGGCCGAGTGGTCGGGGATATTAAAACGTACGTGCCTTTAAATGGCCCACCAGATCGGCGTCTTCGAATGCTCTACAGATTTAATACGCCTTATAAAATTATTGTCGTCATACGTACGTTTATACAGGTTGGTAATGGAGATTTATCAAGGTCTTCTTAAGGTATCAGGTACCTTTTAAAGACATTGTACATATTCTAAATATGGACATAATTTAGATAATTTGAAGACAGAGAATACTCTCAATATGAACATGTACCAATTTCAAGTTCATTGGTTTGGAGGATGTTTAGGAATAGGTAGAGTTTGGTGCACGACCCTATATGGGATTGTCTCATAAGTACTAATTAGAGGTATTATTGTAATTATCATAATTATAGCGTATACGGGTAAAATCGTTTGAAATATTGATGTGCCAGTGCAGGCCGATGTATACCGTCCAAGGAGGGGTTTAATGATGGAATTGATGGGGCGTATAGGAGTGGTGGTGAAACAGGAACAAGATGGTGCAGTTGATGTGATGGTTACGCTGACTGGTTTTGGTGACACTGATGAGTTCAGAGATGATACAGATCATGGTGGCAGTGCCTTTAGTTGTGATGGTAAATAGTTGATGGTAGATGGTTGATGGTAGATGGTTGATGTAGACTCAAAGGTGAAGGTGTTGGGGATATGGACAGGAAGTGATGACGACTGTACGGAATGATAAAGCTCTGGCGGTTGGTGTTAAGTGCTACCTTCTGCGGATTGCTATTAACGATAGATGAAGGCGGTGGGAACAGCCAAGATGGAAAGGATCAAGAACGGTTGCTGGCGATAATGAGAGATCGGAACGAGCTGCTTGTATCGCGTATATAGACCTTTCTTTTGCAACGTCACAGTCCCAGTTTTTGCCAACCAACATGGCGGAACTATGGCGAGCCGTCAAAGCCAGGCATAAAAAATAACCCCATTTTTCATAACATTGAAAGATATTGCTGAATGTAATAGAAAAAACACAAGCAATGATGGTATTAATTTGTACAGCTATGGAAAGTTTGCAAAATTGATGAATGTGGTCACGCCGTCTGTCAAGAAGACGAAATGATTTGCAACATATTGGCCGCCCATGCCAAGTATTATCAACCACCAGTCAGTGTTTGTAAACAAAAGAAAGGTCTATAGAAGCCAGCCGTTCCTTTGCTTGTATCTGTGCATGGTACCAATGATGGTGGTACATGTACAAAGTGATGAGCATTACTAGTTGCATGACATACTTGAATGTGAGATGTGAGTGAAGGCTGCAGATTACCATATGGCGTGGTAGAATGCACATGGACGTCAGTGAACTATTGAGGTGTGAGAACTTAATATAGCACTTGAGGTCGATTTCACTAAGCCCTACGATCGATCGTAACTCGTATCCTACGTAGGGCTGCATATTGCATTATAAGTCATAAGATTGATAGCAAGTTACGACGAGTTTGATGAAATCGAGCACAGGTGCTTAAGGAGTTAACCGGTATATCCATATTATTGCCAGAGGTTGGTTAAAGGTATCCAGTACATATATGTAGCACCGTATATACATGTACACGGTGCTACTACAAACCTAAAAGTATTACCAACGTGATATGTGCTGTAGTTTTCTAATTAGGGGCGGGGCAACGGCTAGTGGGCAGGGAGGGTTGTCAGTTATTGGCACACACCCATTGTATTATATAGCGCCTGAAATATGTATAAAAAGAATAACCACTTAATATTATAAGCATATTCATTTTTGATTTAATTATATCTCATACTTGCCTTTGATGTTAGAGTAGTTCAAATGTTATAGTTGCTAGGATTAGGTGGTGTGATTGTTGTGCATACCAAGTAGATCATAAGCTGTAGTGTCTAGTAAGTAATTAAATAAAGACGTCGTGTAAGGGAGTTGCACTTTATAGGGAACATTGTTCGTGATGATTCTGTGTGACCAGTGACGTTGATGCATGAAATTATAAGAGAGGTGGTAGAGTGACGATTTGTACTTTCTATATTCGCTGGATACGGGATGATGGATATCTAGATATAGATGACCATGCAGTGTGTGTGTGTGTGTGTGTGGTGAGATGAACAGGGAATGGGAGTAGCGATGATGCATGCAGAAGTAATTACGTTTGGTAGGCGAGATTCTGATCATGCATACTGCAGATAATGACAACTCGTGGTGATGGATATTGTAATTAGTTGGTTAGAGTGGTCGTGGAGTGGTGGAGTTATTTATAGGAGGCTTGGTATAGGGGTGATTGATCTGTACTGATTATCATATTAATGGTCGTGGGGCATTAGCAAGCGGTAGGTCTAATCACTTGACATAAAACCAAATTCCTCTCCTTAGTCTTTCCAAGGCAGAAAGTCGAGGTATGTGGTGAACCAAAATGAAGAGAGAGAGAATCCCCCCAAATGATGTCCTTTTGGAATAATATCCGCAACACGGCTTCTGCAATGCACCGGACGTAAGGCCCATGGCGCGCCATTCTATACGGTACCCTTCGATCAATCAACCAGTGGGGCACGCGCTGCGACAGGGCGTTGCCGCTTCTACCTTCGAGCGGTACTCCTCCGGTCTTCTGATGGCCATCCCCCAGGCAGCCACGCGACCCATCCCCATCTCAGCAAGATAAAGGTACCCTCCCTCTCCCCACAACAAGCACATGACACCAGACTAGTCCTCGAAAACCTTCCCAAAGGATACTAGTCGATTCCCGGTAAGCTGATGGTAGTGGGAGACGGTGAATACAGTGGAGAGTGGTACTCCTTCGGTCTCCAATCTGATGGCCATCCCTGAGGCAAGCACGCGACCCTTCCCCATCTCAGCAAAATAACGGTACCCTCCCTCTCTCCATAACCAGCGTGACACCGGACTTTAGTCTTCGAAATCCTCCCAAAAGATACCATTCGATTCCCGGTAGCCTGATGATAGTGGAAGACGGTAAAGATAGTTGGAAGCGGTACTCCTTCAGTCTTCAGATAGCCATCCTCCAGGCAGCCACGCGACCCATCCCCATCTCAACAAATACCCTCCCTCTCCCCACAACCAACATGACACCGGATTAGTCCTCGAAAACCTCCCAAAAGATATCACTCGATTCCCGGTAGTCTGATGATAGTGGAAGACGGTGGAAACGGGATGTGAAGTACGGACTGAACGCGGGTGAACGGAAAGAGTGTTCGTTGTGGATGGTGGTGAAATCAATGAAGTGTCACTTGGGGGACCGTGACGGTAGCGGGTCACTGTGGTGATGATGCATGTGTGAGTGGTTAGTGGTGGATATGGTATAATTTTTGGCAGTGAGAGTTTTATGCTGTGTGGGTGAATTGTGCGATTTACCGGTGAAATGAATGCGTCTTCTTCCAAGGCATGTTATATTCGATTCGAAGGTGGTAAGCCTACGGTGATAGTAGAAAGCATTATGTGTGGTGGTTGTTGGTGGTGGCATAGTGGTTGGTTGTAAGCCGGTGCTTGGTGGTTGTTGGTGGTGGTGTGGCGATGGAAATGGTGTGTGTGGCATGATAGATGTGAGCGTTTTAAAGGTAATATCATACTTTGGTTTTTGTCAAAGAAATGCAAATTCATGGGCAAAGATATCAAGAAAGATACCTACAATATTATAGTCATCTGTGAAATTCCCAGTCCCATACGGTGCCCACTTTTTGAGAAAAGGTCTTTTCAAAAGATTGTTGATCTTCCGAAGATCCAAAATTGTTTTTGGTCATTGGCTTCCATCTTTTCTGGATAGATACAGCATTTCATGCAGAAAATTTTTAACAGTACCTGTTTCTTCCATCACCATCTTTATACCCTGTAAGTTATAGGTAAATATGTGAAGATTTCTGTTTCGGTTTGCTACCAAAGTATGATACTACCTTTAAAAAGGACTGAAAGCGAAGATGATGGAGGAAAGGATAACGATGACCTTAGTGAAGATAAAGATAATGATAGTTGAGCGAGGGTGGAGGGGGCAATGTGATGATGATGATCCTCTATGATGGTCAGGAGAATACAGTGATGAGGGAAGAACCACAATTAATAACAATAATGATTCCATGTTGTCACAAATTAACACAACAAACTTCATCATATTTTGAACAACAGACACAATCACTATTCGGGATATTATATATACATGCTTCACATTATTTATTCACATTTTTTACAGAGAAAATATCGCATGGTTCCAAATTTGTACGGATACAAATGTTGGTGTAAACTATAAAAGAGACACGAAAAATGACTTGCTATTTACAAATCTGTTACTCTTACTAACTTTGTGTACATTTTAACGATAAAGTGGCCAGCACAAATAAGCGACCAGCCTGTTTTTGTAATGGTTATAACCCAGCCATCGTAAAAGATCACTTAAAAACAGGTGGTTGATACGATATCTGGGTCGATTTCACGAAGCCCTAAGATGGATCGTAACTCGAGCTACGAAGGATAACCCATCGTATCCTACGTAGGGCCGCAATACATCACAAGCCCTACGATTGATCGTAAGTTACGATGAGTTTGGTGAAATTGACACCACGTCCCACATTGGGGTAGGGCCGATTAAGTAATAGGCCAATCGTGACCGACACGAGAAAGGGTCATTTTTTTTGGGTGGCCGCTACAACTTCGTAGCCACTGTAAAGGGTGGACACCAAAAAGGTGGCTACTTGTACATTGTGGCTACTACACATTGGTGGCAACTACAATTTGGGGGAAGGGGCACAACTTGGTGGCCAACATCCATCCGATGGCCACAGCATATGACCTGCACTGGCAAAATGACCCAAAAGATTGCAATTCGTATAAGCATGTAACCTAATTCTCTATGTCGATTTTGTAAAGTAATAATTTTATCCCTTCACCTGTCAAAAATTTCTTTATTGCATGTTCAGTATTTCCATAACTTCTCAGATCTGAAAAAAAAAATTAATTAAGTATAATAACTTAACCGATGTTGTTGATATTGATGTTTGTCTTAAATGTCTTCATTGAAGAATTAAAAAAAAAGAGAGATTTACGAATAAAATGACTGTATTCATGTTTCAATGATTTGTCATCTGGAAGGCAATTGCCTAATCATGGTTCTAATATTTCTTTTTACAGAAATCCACCTGTGACCAGGTAAAACTTGGCCAGTTAAGACCACTATGGCGAGGCACTCATAGATAGAGCTAGGAACTGACAGTGTTCTCAAAGAAAAATAAGACCATGTCCCAAATAATATAGGTTTTCCCGGTCATTTTCGGCAAATAAGCGGACAATTTAAACTCATTCCATTTCGCGTGAAACTGCAAGGCACCTCAAAATAGTCATTCGATTTCACTTCATGTGCAAGCAAATGTAAACAAGCGCCAGGCGAATAAAAGGGAATTGCCATTCAATTTAAATTGAACGACTGCTGAATTGAATTGAATGCAATGCTATATAAATATGGATGCATCACAGTGAAATCAAGTGACGGTTTCAACTGAGGAGGCAAAATCACGTCAACACGAATGCGTGAAAATGAAATTGGCCGCTCATTTGCCGAAAATGACTGTTAAAACCTATAATAATACAGGATATTTATATTGCACAGCTACTAAATTAATATACTCTACTGCGCATTCCCTGGTTATCGGGCAATAATTTACATTCCTGAAACCATCTCAGCTCCCTGGGGAGTATACAGCCCCGTGCTACCATAAGGTGCACAGAGGCTAATCAAACCACAAAGCCATCTCTACCCTCGCAGGTACCCATTTACACCTGGGTGAAGATAAGCAATATGTGACAAAGCGTGTTGCCCAAGGACGCAAGCACCATTAACCCATGGCTGGATTCGAACCCACAATCTGTAGATTGACTGCAAAACCTAAAAGGTACAGTACATGATCGGTAAAGGTCATAGAACAGCACCCACACTTTGTCTGATCCAATATGTGCATGAAATGATAAATCTGTGAAAAATTGAGCTCAATCAGACATCTGAGTCACTACAAAAAATAGCGAAAACCCGACTCATTTACATAATGGTTTTGATCTTGCCCCAAGATAAAAATTGTTTTCGGTTTTTGCTTTACTCATTTCCGGATACAAACACCATTTCAGGCGTATATTTTTCAACTGTATGCTTTTACCAGCACCATCTTCATACCCTGAAAGTTATACGTAAATCTGTGAACATTTATGTTGGGTATATTATCTATATATCCTGTACTGATACCTTTAAAGGGTTGTTTTTATGAGGCAGCAGTGGAGAAATCTTTCTTTAAATGACGAAAATCCGAGCGTCTTTTCCCCTTTAAGTCTGTATGAAAAGGAAAACAATTCCGTGTGCAGAACATCCAAACATTTGCAGAACTTCACTTTTGGGGAAGACAAAAACCTTTCTGAACTGCAAACAATTTAAGAGTCGCCTCATACTGGTTGCATGTTCTCGTGCATCACTTGACAATTTGATGGGGACAAAGGGTCAGTGTTTCAGTTTCTGACGGATGCTTTTAGTGTATACATATAAAATGTGTGCACATGGAAATGTTTCAGAATAGGAAAGAGATGTTTGACCATGTAGAGGTATTGTTTTAACAAAGTACTACTAAAGGAGGGTATAGAGGGAAAATGGCCATTTGGGGATCTTTCAAAAGAGGTTTAAGAAGTTGTGTTTGCCCAGACATTTCTACATGAATCCTCCCATGTTTCATGAAGTCCGGTCCATTAAAGCAACAGAGATGAATTTAGGTAATAAGGCATACGTGTCAAAGTCTTCATCAGCTTTATATTTGGTTTGGGGGGTTGTGTTTTCAAGCAAGTGATTGTCGATGAACAAGCTGTTAAGTGTGACCCTCCTATAGGAACAGCATGAATTAACCATGATCTTAAAAATGCTTGCAGTTAAGAGAGCCTGACGCGTTTTGATCCTAGCAGGATCTTTATCGAAGGCTGTAATTCTGTCATGATAATTTTAAATATGCATAGATGCCTATCTGTGTTGTAATCATCATGCTTTTATTGTGTCGTCGTTTTTTTTCAAGGGGGAGAGAAAGAAACAAGGGTTAAGACTGAAATTGATTAAGCAGCGAGCGTGATGCCAGATATGGCCTCCATTAAAGAGGGATGGGTGTTGATACCAGCACAGGTCAACCCATCAAGCTGATTATCTCTAGGCCATTACACTCGGCATGTGACACCCACACCTTGTCCAGGGCTTTCCCTCCCCCTATCTCTCTCTCTCTCGCTCTCATAGATCGCAGATCTTTTTAGGAGACCCCATGAAATATTCATGGTCTATAAATCTAGTATCCGTCCGCTTTCTGCCAATACTCTCCGAAACGACTGTAGGTACCTCGTATGAGAATGAAAGAGACAGAACAGAAGCAGTGTTCGGCAATCGACACTACAACGATCCGTTCTTTAATACCACATTCTAGGGCCGTGTCCCAATTCTCTGGCTGCGACCGCAAATAACACACAAGTCTATGGAAATGGCTGCAGTCACTAGCTAGTGGCTGCCATAGGTGCTTGTGTAATTCGCAGCCGTAGCCAGAGAATTGGGACACGACCTAAGCAATCACTTCAGGAGGTATGCTTTCCAAACACTGGGGGTTTGCATGATGAGGCAGAGCAAGAACAGAGAGGGACTCGCCAACCTGTCATCGATGACAAAGTTGTTTGTTTCTGCACCATATGACAGAGGCATGATGTTCCCCTCGAGAGTAAACTAGACATCGGCTTAGACCGAACAATGCATGAGGGAATCAGAAGACAAAAAAACAGCCGAGGTTACAAAGTGGTTTGCAATTGCCCCTCTTCAAACCCTCCAATTGGTGTCCCTCTCCAGCTTGGGGGGGGGGGGGGGGTCACTCAATATGTCAACTGACTAGCATCACTGATGCAGGACCTGTAACGGCCAGGGGTTTAGCTTGCCCCATAGGGACAAGGTATCATGACCAGTTTTCTCTGCACCGCCGCATCCGAGCAACTTGAGCCATGCCTGACAATTATTTAACCTCGTGGGGGAAATGAAATATAAGAGGACACACCGCATCAACACAAGAAAAAGAGACCCTGGCACTCATTAAAAAAAAAGCCAGCCCGCTGCATGCAGCAGCGACAACAAAATTGCCCGTTTGTATGTACTGTCACACGCGCACACACTAAGCAGGATAACACAAAGAAAGTCAGTATCAATCAATCACTTGGAGTATTGGAGGGACGTGCCTTGACGTCTAAACATGTCAGAGTAAGAGTAGCGGCAATTCAAGAGATGACTGCATGACGTTTATCATCTAGATCTGAATCCAGAGCTTTGCCATATGTGATCACTGACACAGGTTTGATTGTTTGTTTTAAGCGTTAGCAATTCTGCTGCTGGACAATATGTCATACTCAGTGAGACTCAGGGAGAACTAAATGACCTCTGATGGGTACCTTTACACAAAGCCAAAATGAGACACAACTGGACCATCCATCATGGGCTAGGATAGATGACAGAGTGTTTGAAGGTAATCCAGAAGCTTCCGTTTCAGGCCCTAGTACGTTTCCTTCGTATCTGAACTTCTGACCTTTTGAGATGACCTCCCATCAATTTGTTTAAAATTTAAAATTAAATTCTTCCGAGTCGAAAGACCTAGCATTCTTGTCACAAAAGAAAAGCATCTTTAGATCCTCTCTAACATGGAATGGGTAATCCATTAACTTTGGGGAGTCAGGTTGGTGTAGCGGTTCTTTCCACGCTTCTCACATCTGGTGGCCTGAGTTCGAGTCCAGCTCGGTCCACAAGTGGACTGATTTTTCAGTCCCTACCTGATTCTGTGGGTTTTACCCAGAATATTACTCTGGGGTTTTCCTCCCACCTCTAAAACTTTATCTTCTTTTCATCATCTTTCAATTTTCATTTTTCTCATCAGGCTTTCGAGCTACAGTGCCTAGGGTGCTTTTGTGGAATACAGAACCAGTCCTATTCCAACATGGCTTGTATTTGTAATTACCGGTACATCTGGACTTTCTTGCTCTGACCTTCTTTGCTTACGATAGCAGACTTTTTTGCTTACAGTTAGCATTTTTCACAAGGGAGCTGTCTTTCGCACTACACTAAGCAAGAATTTTCTGCAGAATGCATATGACAGCGTGTTAGCAGAAAATAATCACGGTTACCATAGAAATTCTTTCCTAACTCAAAGCCTTGCTTACGGATTCCATGAAATAGATTTTACACATAGCAGTGCCCATAAGCACAAAAATAGGCCGTAATGGATTCCATGAAATTGGGCCCAAGTCTGCCCTGTGCAGAGAAGTTTCAAAAACTCCAAGTGATGCTTCTGGCTGGTTGTCCATGAAATTTCACTTCGCACTAAAAAGACGTTCCTACGTAGTATTTATCCCGAGGAACTCCACAAGGTTCTTGATACAGCTTCCTGAGAACAGGAATCATCCAAACATTCCAACATTTCTCCTCTTTAATGAGATGCTGATTCACCCGGCCACACGGTATATTCGTTACTCAGTTAAATAGAAAGGACCCAGAGTCTAGATGACTTACTGACTGCATCATCACTTCCACAGCACGTGTACGTGAGGGTCGTTCTCCACATAGTCCTCCAACTCTTGGTGACTCTGTCCCGTCCTGCAGCAAATCTCGTCAAAGTTGAAGTGACCATTCATGTACCTTGACAAACCAAACACAATCACAACCAATTAATTATGATTTCAATAAACCGGAATGTATTTTTTACTATTCGTGGACATTTTTGTAGGTCGACAGGTTGAATTGCCAGCACAAAATTTAATGATGTGCAACTTTGTTCTTTAAATCAACTTATATAAATTGCATGTAAATTCATGCAAATTTATGCAAAACTTCCAATCTCCTTCATTATTTCACACACAAGTTGCTGCCAGTGACAGTCCAGGAACTGACATGACCTGATGAGAGACACTGATCCGCAATAGTCAGGCCAGATCCAAAATACCTGTCTATG